>JAWWEW010000001.1:3594391-3852988 GCA_035583185.1 Anabacerthia variegaticeps | reverse complement strand
TATGGTCCCACAAAGGCAGGGACAGCTCCAGCTAAAGGAAATGTTCACTCTATGGTCCCACAAAGGCAGGGACAGCTCCAGCCCTGGGCACCTCTGAGGTTGTGTTTGGGTGAGGAAAGCTGGGCAGGACCACTAAGGCCAGTCAATGTCCACAGGATCCTGGCTCTGATTTCACCTGGGAAGTTGGTATGGGAAATTCAGCTCAGTTGTTAACTTTCACTGGAGATAATAATTCCCTGCAAATCCTCTTTTGAAAATGGAAGCTTGCTTTTGTAGTCCTCATTATTGTAGTTCTTCTCATTAGCAGTTCTCAGAACCTGATGAGGGTTTTACCAATGTTTATAGTCAATTACGGTTCTGAGATCCCATAGCAATGAAATGGTCACTGAACTAAATTCACTGTGCCTGTGCTATTAGAGAATGTCTTTTTGGTTTTGACCCATGGCTCTTCAGAGAGTATCACCTGTAGGTAGGTCACTAAGACTAGTCTTCTGGTCTCCTTGTGTTGGCTTCCTTTCAGGTGCATTTTGAAGCAGTGTACATTCCCTCCCATGTGAATGGCACATCTGTGTGGTGCTGAAGGAAGCCCTGCAAAATCATTTGTTATAATGAGAAAGCTGCAGTGAAGCATCTGTACTTACTTGTTAATGTTCTTGAAAAAGCTGTTCATTTGCACAGTTTCCTTAATGAAACATCAGTAAATGCTGCAAGCCGTGGCTTTTGCACGTTGCGAACTGCAGGGTGGAGCAAGAGGATGGTAGGGGTTTCTAGCTTATTTAATTGTGGATTTTGAATAACTGGTTTTCCCAAGGTGATTATACATCTTTTAACAAGCTTTCTGAGCTCCCATGGCATGGTGTGTCACCAGCCATCAAAAGTTCAGGGGTGTGCTCTTTTTTTAGGTAAGGTGTGATGACTTGAGGAGAGTTTGGTTACAGCTGGTAACTCAGTAGGGATTTGGACTGTGTTTTCATTTCTCTCCTTGGTGAAGAGAAGTCCCTGGGAAAAACCGTGGAGAATTTCTCAGTTAATGTAGGAAAAGCTTATAAAACACTCTAATGGGGATGGAAGAAATGCAGCCTTTGGAAAATTCTGTATGGCCATGTTTGTCTCTAACCACCTTTTGGATTTTCCAATAATTTTATACTCTGTTGTTTTAATTGCAGCGCCTCATCCTGGTGAGATTAAACATATTCCCAAGGGTACAATCTCATTTTGCTCCAGAAGAAATCTGTATTCCACATTACCATTAATTATGGTGGAGCAGCTGGTGACTAGTTAATTTTATGTATTACTACCTGATTGCATGAACTCTACCTTTGTCATTTCTTCATCTAATGTGAAAGGTCTAAGTGATTTACAAGCTAAATGAACCCAGGAGTTTATTGTAACAAAGTTTAATGACATGGTGTGATTTTAAATGATGATGCTGTTTTTGCTACCAATTAGTGTTAAATTTCTCCACCGCTCTCACTCTGTCTCCTCATTTTTAGGAGGGTAAACAGAAAATGAGGATTTCCACATCTAGGCAGACTGACTTGGAAAATAAACGAGTAATATTTTCTTTGATGCTTGACACATGTTGCCGTAATAGAAAATAATTGTGAGCAGTCAGAAGATTTAATAGATACGCAACCAAAGTGTTTACCAGGATTCTTGAGAGAGCGTTATGCCAGCAAGATTACTTGTTTATTAATTTAATCAAACAATATGCTAGCTTTGGCAGTGCAACACAGAACAGTTGTGCCTGACTTTTGTAGCAGCAAACTTTATGCTTATTTTGAAAACACTTTGAGAGATGAAGTGAAGCTTTCTCAATAAATGTAACATTACTTTCATCAGAGCTCTAAATATATGGCCTGAAATGGCTGCTCAGAAGCTGTTCCTATTTGAGAGGTGAATGAGAAAATGATTATCCCACTGATGAAGGCTCTTCAGAAGAGAGGGAGAACAATATGTTCCAATTTCCCATAACTCAGTGATGTTTTTTCTCAGTGCAATGCTTTCATCTGTATTTTCCCACAGCTTTCTTTTTACATTAGTGAGACTTTGGAACACCTTTCCAAAGGTTCTGTGGGCACACAGACTTGACCTGAACTTGGATCTAAACACTCATAGCTTGGCTATTTGAACTTCTTCCCTTAATTAAGCTTAGGAATTGCAAAGACAAGCAACTTCCTATAATATTTTTAGAAATGAAATGAAAAACAAAACCCACCTTTGGAAACCAAAATTTTCTCTCAATTATAAAAGAAAAAGACCAGCAGAGGCAGTGGTTTTCTAGATTTTACTTTAATTGGATTATCTTTTCTCTAGGTTTGCACAGGCTTTTAGAGTCTGAGAAGTTCTTTTCTGAATTGTTTAATTATGTTGACAATGTCCAGGCTTAATGCCCAACCAGATATATGCTACAAACTGTAATTTAGGACACAAATATTTGGAAATACCATTATAAAAACTCAGATTTTCATAGATTTTGAATCTCCAGTGGAAATTTCACTCCCCAGAATTGGTATCAATGAAATCTAATTCAGATTTCCCATATGTTGAAATGTTTGCTGACAGTAAAAACTTCCTCTGCCTCCCTCATGCTTGTTCAAGCCTTTCTTTAGAGTGCAGTTGCCAGGTGAAGAATACAAGTCTTCAAAAGATACCTTTTAGTCTTTCCTAAGGAAGTCTTCTCTCCTCCCTCACAACATGGAATATTATCCATTAATATTAATGTTTCTGTGTTGGTGACTTGCACTCTATTGGCCAATTTTTATTTATGGGCTTTTTTTTAAATTCTTTTTCTTTTGTTGGCCCTGTCTAAAACTAGAACACATGCAAATCTCAAAGTTAGGATTTCATGTATGTAATTGCACCAGAAAAAGGTTTAATACTCAAAAAATGAGTGTTTTGGACTAGTACTCTGACCAGATTGTACATATTGAGAATGTGATTGCTGAAGTCCTGGTGAGCCTGTGCTTCCCCTGATGCCTTCTTTTCAAACCTACTGAGAGGTGCTTTTGGTTTGGCAAGCCAGACCCTAATCAAGCTTGAGGTTAGAAATATTTGGGTTTGTTCCTATAGCATCTGCTGGCCTTTAGCAAGCTGACTTTGTTATTAAATCAAACTTCTCAGCTGCTGCATCTGCAGGTTCACAGCTCCTGCTGCACCTTGCATGCGATGTGAAAAATCTGAATCACAAGGGTAGTTTTGTTTTCCTCCTCTCAATTCCTTTAAATCTATTTTTCAGTGCACCCCACTGCTTTATGGAAATGGCAGAGCTGCTGGTTGGATTTTATTGGCCTAGTAATTGTTTGTTGATATTCAAATAAGTTCTTTCTGAGCAGGTGCTGAATAGGAATAGTTTAGTTAGGTATATTTAGTTATTTATTTGTTACTTAGAAGGGGAATACTGGCAGGTCCATGGGTCTGTAACTGTAAAGAGAACAATTAAGTTGTAATTAACCTTTAGAGTTGCAAAGAGCTTAGTGATGGCTGATGGTGACCAGAGGGAGATAAGGTCATAGGAAGGTTCAAGTAAAAGAATGCTGTTCAAAGGGATGTTTCCAAGTGCTTTAGACAAGACAAGAGTATCTTTTGGTTTGGTAACATCATTATTGTTTTCTGTAGCCTGTTTAGAGGAATACAGTCATGCATCATGTCAAGGCATCTCAGTGGTGTGTGTGCTGCATGTCCTGAAAGAATTGTTCTCTGATCCTGGGAACCGACCTTGGGGGCACATTAACAACCACTGTTTGTGTTCCCTGGCAATGGAATCTTCATGGTCAGACCTTTGGGACAAGGTTTGTAGCTCTCTGACCCTTTGAAGTTGTGTGTGATCTACTACAGTCTCCAGCTGATGGGTTTCAAGTCCCTTGCTGAGCTGCCGAATTAGGGTGGTCAGCACAGTGGCACTAGGAGTAACCCAGAACCCTGAGCACAGGAGGTTTGGAGAAGGAAGGTTTCTGGAAAGGAGGACACCTGTCTGGGAGACCAGGCTGAAGTTTGGGGATTAAAGTTAAAGCAGGGAAAAGCAGAGTAAACTTTCTGCAAAGAACTGACACATTTTATGGATTTTGCCCAGCCAGCTCCAGGGGATGGTATTGTATAAATGCACTGAGGCACAGGAGGGAGCAAGGGAGAATGTGGCAAGACTGAGGAAAAAAGTCAAAAGAGGTCCAAAGAAAGGAATAAAATCCTGTGAATGATAGACAGGAAGGGAGGAGATTGAATTGAAAGAACATTCAGCATAAGACTGAGAAAATGTAATCAACATATTGTCTCAAATTACTTCAGCTATTTTTACAAGTGTCTCTGAGCTGAAATTCCTGTCTGTATCTTCCCAATATTTTTCCCTGTGAAACTGCTTTGTCATAGTTTCATCTGGGATAGAGTTCATTTTCCTCTTAGCAGCTGCTGCAGTGCTGCATTTTGGATTTAGTGTGAGAATAATGTGTGTCACACCAGGATGTTTTGGTTGCTGCTTTACCCCGAATCAAGGACTCCTCGGTGTCTCATGTGCTGCCAGTGAGGAGGTGCCCAGGGAGCTGGGAGGGAGCAGGGCCAGGACAACTCATCCAAACTGGCCAAAGGGATATTCCATTCTCAATATTCCCACATTTTTTGACTTTGTTTTCCCTTGATCCTCTCCCCCACCCCAGCAGGTAGGATGTGAGCAAGCACCTGCATGGTACTTAGTTGCCAGCTGGGGTTAAAGCATGAAATGCATGTTAAAGAAAGGAAAGAAACTGTTCCTTTGAGCATCAACCAGCAGTGAAAGATTAAACCAACCTTTCCCCCCTCCCTTGTCCTGTCTCTGCCAGTGTAAAATCAGAATGAGGTCTTTATCTGTTATTTTTCAATGCAATATTGTAGAACAATTGCTGTACTGAATTTTTTTTTTTGTTGTGGCCTTTCAGCGTGAATGTGGAACACTGAGAATTAGTTGGACTTTTTGATACAACAATTACTATTTGTCATGGAGCTTCTGCACTAGGATATAGAAAATGAAGCAGATCTGTTACGTCTTTTTTCAAAACCCACTGTAATGAAACGTTTTAGTAGTGGCAACAAATCACAAATGGTAATTTGCACTCACTATGCAGCCAATTAAAATTCTGTGTAAAAGCATTGGCAAGATAATATTTTCTGTCTAATATCATAGATTTTTGCCTTAACTTCTCTTGTTCTGGGCACTTTAAGTGCTAATGCACTTATCTTTCTAACATTTATTTGCCTGGTTGCCAATAGATTTTGGAGAACGGAAATGTTTTATGTTCTCTTACCAGGTTTCTTCAGGATGTTGAAGCCACTGATTTATACGCTCTCCAACAGACAGATAAAATACTCTTTAGCCTCATAGATGTGCCATGGAAATGATTGAATGATACTTCAAAAATTATTAATTCTTCATCACCAACTTTTCAGTTTTTAACTTGATTGGCAGTCCAACTTATAAAAAATGCATGACTAGAATTAAGACTGTTTTGCAGACTACCAGAAATAAATAGATAAATACACAAAAAGGAAGCCTTAATACTACCTGTCAACAGTATTTTTGGGATCAGCCTTCATTTTTATTACCAATTCTCCAAAACTCATCAACATGGAAGGATCTTTGTTGTTCTTTCCTTCTTTGCTGTGATATTCTCCTCAAGCCCTTTGATAGTGCAAAATACTCCTCTTTTAATTAACTCCTCTTCAGAAAAAGAATTGTTTCCTTTTAAATGGAGAATTCTGTCCCACTTTTCACTGTGGCCAAAAAAATTAAAAATCTTAACATGTGTCAAGCTTAGTTACATGTTTCTTTTGAGACAAAGCACTGATGAGAGAACTGTCACTGGCACTCCAAGAGATGCTCACTAGAGAACAGATGCTGTTGCACTGGGCTTTGTCAAGCACTAACTCCATGTGTGGAATTCTCCAAGGAGCAAAAATCATTCATGCTTCAGCAGCTCCTAAATACAA
This sequence comes from Anabacerthia variegaticeps, assembly GCA_035583185.1. Lineage (NCBI taxonomy): Eukaryota > Metazoa > Chordata > Aves > Passeriformes > Furnariidae > Anabacerthia > Anabacerthia variegaticeps. The sequence continues at coordinate 3,847,033 of JAWWEW010000001.1, read as the reverse complement.
GGTGTGGTGTGACCACGCTGGCACCAAAGCAGTGTCTGAGAAATCTCTGAGAAAAGTTCTGTGCCTGTGGTGCTGCTTGGGGATAAAATTCTGTGGGATAGCTGGTGCTTGTAGTAATGAAATCAGACACGTTTTGTGCAGGAGCACAGAATGTAAATAAGTGACAAGTTGTGGGAGGACAGCTGCATGGAGTCATGTCCCTACAAGTATGGGACTTGCCAAAGTGACTCTAGGAACCCTCCTCTCTCTGATTGTCACTTCATATAGCTGGCTCTTCAAGCTTAGAGAAAAAGATGGGCAGAATTAGGGGAGCATTACTTTGGAGTGCTTGTTAATATTCTGCTCGGCTTACGAGACCTTTGAGAAGCCACAGGTTTTCCAGTAGCCCTGACAAGCTTTGAAACAAGTGGGGGTGGGGGGAGAAGAAAAGTTACACTGATTTGCTATGTTTAGTCACCAGTTACTCTGTTTGGAGACAGGCTCAGGAAAATTCCCAGCTCTTTACACTGTGCCCACACTGGATTTTCACAGTGGCCAGTTTCTGTGTTCTCTTTACCTACAGACTCTTCAGTCCAGCAGAAACTCCCCAGAACCGGAGTCTGCAGTTTCAGAAAAGCCCTTCAGAAGTGCTCAGAAAAATAAGGTGGCTTTGACTTCCTTAAATATATCTGGCAGAGGCTTCAATATATCCTTAGATATTTTTTTCAGGAGGTTTTTGAGTTTGGAATCCTTGTTCTTGCTAAATGAATCAGTCAAGAGCACCAAATGATGCTTCAGTCCATTCCTGCTCTGTGCATGCCTTGTCTGATATTGTGTCAGTCACAATGCCTGTAAGGATGCCCCTCTCTTCTGCTCTAGGCAGTCCATCTCAAACCCCACTCACCTACAAACAGGCCTCTTCTGTAATATTGATATTGATATTTGACCAAAACATTAAACAGTAATAATAATAATCAAGTAGGAATGACATAAACTTTCAGAGATGCTATAAATATTCAAGTAGAAAAAGTAATAACCTGAGAAACTGAAAACTGGCCAATGCTTGGTATTTCAAGAGACAGTAGTACTGACCAAGAAATCTGAATTATGGACCTGGAAATCAATAGCCCTAACAATGGCTTACTAGACTTGGGAGAGAAGGGTGGCTTTAGCATGTCCTGGCAACCACTGCAAGGAGATAACCTAGTCAAAGTGCAAGGGCCAGTGGTTCTGGGTCTCAAGCCCTGCAGGAGCTGTGAAAATACAGAATTTTAGCCTGTAGTTTGTGAGGGATGTTTGTGTGGCTCTGGTCTTTTCATCAATCCTCCCCTTTGTGTCCTTGTTCCCTCCTTTTAGCAGCATCTTGACATTTTTTAAACACAATTGCTTCATGTCTCTCTTCACCTCTGCTTACCCTGGATGCTTTCTTCTGTCTCTTAATTCTCTTCTAATGTCACTTCTGTCTTTGCCTCTATTTGATCTTTCCACCTTCATCATTCCTGACCTCCCTTACTCAATCTTCTTGTCCTCTGAGTGCCTGCAATCCCCTTGAGACCATTCTCCTGGTCGCAGGAGGTACTCAGGAACACAGCCAAAGCAGAAAGAAGCTGTTTCATCAAAGCACTTCTAAATGCTTCCCCCAGGTCCTGGGAGCTGGCAGAGTAGTGACACTGTCCCTGTCAGCTTTTGTTCTTCCTCGTGAGTCCTGTTATAGTCCTCGTTTTGCTTTTAATTTCTCATGTGCAAGTGATGACATGAAGAAGTGACCATTTGGGGTCTTTTCGAGACAGCCATTGCCAGGCAGCCTTTACATAAAGAATTAGAGGAATGGAAACACAATCCTGAAGTTTCTAATATTGAAAAACCCCAAAGACCAAAGTTACTGGGAAGTACCATGGCTTTTCATCCAGCTGTGATATAGCCTAGAGTAAACTTCTTTTAAAAATAAAATCAAAGGTAGTATGGAGGAAAGAGATGTCCACTGTTAGGAAAAACTGCTATTAACCCCCTGAAATAATAGCTCTAGTGACCCTTTGCTAATTCTGATTTCTGCTCCACCCTATTGATCTGGAAACAACACATTGAGCTATAATATCTGTGACTTTAATCCTGGAATTCTTTCAAACAGCTGGAATTCTTTCAAACAGGAATCAGGTAGCTGGCAAATGTTTATAGAAGCTGCATTCTTAGTCTGTCACTGTCAGGTATATAAAAGCAACTATGTGAATGTTTCAATACCTGACAGACTTAGGAAATGGCTGTTCAGTCTGGGGTGGGGATTGTTCCACCTTAAAGCTGAGCAAGTTTTTACTCCTAGGATTATTTTATTACTGCAATGGAAGTACTCAGTAAAGATATTTAACACATATTGAAAGAGCTTCTGTATCTGGTAGTTCAGAAATGCTTTATGCTTGCAATGAGAAGTGCAGCTCATGCAGTTTAATGTGTTTTCTGCATGCAATATGTGGGTGTTTAGGCAGGGCCTCAAGTGGTTGTGGTGCTTGTCAAGTCCTGGAGAGGTTCCCACACGTGGAGTGTTCACCAGCTCTGTGCTGCTTCAGGTGAGACAATTCTCAGCTATTCCTACTCCCCTCCCACTCCTGCCTGCCTTGGTGAGAAGGAATCCATGGCATAACCTGGCAGGTCCAAAGATGTGACAGCTGGGAGATGGGAACAAGAGAAAATGCCACACACTATTCCTGTCTGGCTCTCTCGGTGTCACCTTTATGGCTAACAAAGGCAAGTTCCATTGTGGGTCAAAGTTTGAAAACTCTGTTTGAAACCTTTCTGAGTCATGCCAATCTGTGTTTCCATGGCAATAGAAAGGAAAATCTCCTGGCAGCTTGTAGGCAGGCAGCAGATGACAGCTCTCAGTACCAGATTTCAGCAGCTGACTTGCAAATAGCAGTTCTGAGAACCCACTGCAATAGAAAGCACAAAGGTTTTAGTACAATATTGGCTCCTCCTGTATGTGTTCCTTTAAAACAGAAGGAAAGTGGCTTGAGGATGAAGTTATTATTTAGAGAGATGATTGTGCCTCTCTATTGTCAACTTGTGCTTTTTGGCTTCAGTGCTGCAATGCACACAGTGTGTGGGTAGAGAGAATTGTGGCTTTATATGCAATAATATACGTATGATGGTGCATAATAGTGATAATCCAAAAAGAGAGTTGGTATCTCTAGAAGTGAGATAGTTAAGAAAGCTGCAGAAAGGCTAAACCACTCCACAATACAGAAGAGGAGAAACTCTCAAAACTTCAGTGAGGAATTTAGGATGCCTTTTCTGGGGACCCATCAAATGTAAAGGAAGATTGCAGAAGGTAAAGCTATGAAGAGAGAAGAGGTGATTTAGGGATTCTCGGAAGAGCTTCCCAGGAGGGCACACAGTAGTAAAGTAGCCTTAAAGCACAGCTTTGCACTCTGTTTGTGAGTGTCCCAGGGCTGAGCAGAAGCTGTCACAGACAGGCACCTGGTAGGTACTAAACCTGCATGCCCCTTGCAATTGCTGTCAGCACTAAATGTGCCCTTTTCCCACTGCCTCTGCCTGGTGTGGCACTGGCAAGCAAGCTACTCCTGCTTTGTCAACCTCATCATGAGGGAAAAGTCCTTTACTGCTTTGTTTTGGGTTTTTTTTTTTTTCCTCACAGCACACAGGTGAGGAAGCTGTTTGTCATGTTAAAGAAAAGACCTCTAATTCACTGTCCTATATTATATATCCTATATTAATTCCCTGGTCAATATTTATTTAAACCACAGCTGGAAAACTCTGAGTCAACACTGGTTTGTGTTTTTGATAAGTTGCCCTTTACATGTAGCTTGTATGGTTTGCATATGATTTTGCTGGAGTGAAAACAAGTTAATTTACAGAATTTAAATAACTTTGAATGATGTTAGTATTACACAAGCCTCATGGAAGCCCTGTGTTCACAGAGAACATTCTAAGCTGTTTTCTTTCTCATTGCTCCATCATGAACATCTCCAAAAGCATCAGTCCATTACATCACTTCTCATGAAAGGCATTAAAAGCTCTGAATTGTTAATCCTAAACTCTTCTTTTCATCTACTAGCTTAGCAATTTATATGTGATGGAGTTCTTGAGGAATACAGACCAAAATTCAGTGGCTTGAAGTTGGATATTCAAGATCACTGACTTCTCTCTCTGCTTGAATAACTATGAATAATGACAATGTTTAGGAGAAAGCAACAGAAAGAAAGATTTATCCAAAAAGAGTAAAAATAAAAGGTGGCTGTCACTGGTTGGGTGGTGCATTAAGATATTTCATTTTCTCTGGGTGACACTTTTTTCTGTGAAATGCCACTGCTTAAGCATGCACTCACAATACCCAATGTTTCTCAGGAAATAAATGCATGGATGAAAGGTCTCTTTCCACCTCTTCCCTGCAAGGCAAAAGGCAATGAACTTGGATTGCCTTGGATTAAAAACTTCCCTGCATCCCAATTGTCTTGTTTCGGCAGCACGAGGATTTCATGTGTGATCACAGAATGTCGTGCTGCCTCTGTTGGCAAAAGCTTTACCAATGGCACTCCTGGCCTGAGTGTGCAGAGGTTCCTATTTGGAGATGACATGTAGGGGTGGGAGGCTTCTCTGAGGTTGTGTTTTTGTACACTGCTTAGCATAACATCCTTAGTCAGTCCCAAAACACCCAAGAGAAACAGAGGAGGTACATTTTCCTGAGTGCTTCAGCAGAGGGAAGATAAAGACACCACTTTCTTGTGGCCAAGTGTGTACTCCAAAGGCCAGAATAGAAGCAATTACAAAATTGTTTACAAATGAGATCTTTTTTTTTTTCCCATTCCCCTCTTATGCAAGCCCTGGCTAGAACACTCTCTATCCTAAGTTGATCAGTATGAGGTTAAAATAGGGAACTGGAACAATTCTTACAAGTTTGGGCTTCAAACAAAGTGTTAGATCACTGGTTTTAGTCTTGCTTCGAGACCCCTTTTTGCTCCAGGCACTAGTAGATTTAGCTCTCGAAGGAGTTTTCTTTGCTCAGCCCATGGCCTAAATTATGTTTCCTTGGAATCAGCTTGCAAGGAAAGTGTGTCCTGTCCATATAAATAGAGATCTTTTTGTTATGGCTGTCACCCCGTGGCATGGGAGCCGTTCCCCACAAAGTTCTTGAACATGTGGAGGAGCTGCTGACTGGACTCAAGAGGAGGTAGCCAAATTTATTTTCTCTTTAGTCCACACTGAACTTTCATCCACGCTGGGAAGTGTTTTCTCCCATGAAATTGTCTGCCAGTTTCTTGAAAGGTAGATGGTGTATTTTGTTTGCTCTTCTAGGAATTTGGTATACTAACACATCTAAGTGGTGAATTCCTGTTGCTTTGAGATGAGGGCACAAAACCCTGTTCTTTGAAGAACATTATCATGAAAACCCCCTCAGTTCACTGCAGTGATAGCAAGGGAAAATTTGAAATAATTCTAATAGGCTATTGAAAAGTAGCCTTAAATGAACCAAATGCAGTATCCTGATGGGATTAAACACATACTGAGCCTGTAAGGATGCTGTTGGAAGATAGAAATAAAGCTCAGTATATAGAAGAGGATGTTGTTTCTGGTGCCTGTGTTATGATCTGATCCCAGAAATGGGAGGGGAAATATAGATATTGAAGCAAATAACTGATCTGCTAAACTCATTGTAATTTGTTAATGTTCAGTGTCCCCCATAAGAACATTGGTATGTTTCCATGAAAAGGAAATGAAGAGAAGGAAAAAAGCATTTTTTGTGTAATGAAGCTGGTTGAAGCCAGAAAAATATTCACTCATGACCCATCAGTCATGGAGGTAAAAAAAGTAAGCTCTGTATGTGAGAGACCCAATCTCAAAGTATTTGTGAGAAACGGTCTCCAAAACTCTCCTGTCTTTGGGCATGGAGGAGTTTTTCTGAGCAAATTAAGTGCTGCAGTCTAAATTTCCTGTCTCCTGGGGCTGGTAATGTGAAAAGCAAGAGAGATAAGACTTCATGGGCTCAGACCTGGACATATAAGGAAATGTTCTTCTAAGAAACCAAGCCTTTGGGGTTTTTTTGTGCTGAAATGCTTTGCCCCCAAGTAATCTGCTTAAGCAAAAAAAGGCTCTCAGCATGACTTTCCTCTCTTTATATTAAGGGCATGTTTATAGGAGGAGATTTTGCTTTGTGAGGAAGTAGCTAAAATCTGAAATATGCTGAAGATCTTTACAGATGAGATTTGTATGTGTACTAAGGCACTGTATGAATAAAATATCTAATTTTATATTAATGGACAAACTCTCTTTAGGGTTCTTTAGGGTCTTCCAGTCTATTTTTTTGTTATTAGTCTGGGTTTGGCTTGTTTTGAAAAATAACGGAACATATTGAGAGAATGCTGGTAGGCTGCAGTGTAAACAATAATATTTTAGTGTTGGTGGCAACAATAGAAACTAGCAAATGAAATAGGGCAAGAAAACCAAAGGCAGAGCCTGGGTCTGCTGGCATTAATTTCCACAGGCCAGCCAGTTAGGTGGCATGGGAGAGTTTATGGTAGTGAAGCACAGCCCCTTCAGTGTTTCAGTAATGATCTGAGTTGTAACTCTCTGCTGAGATTCAGTTAAAATGCTCAGCATTTAATGGCCCTTTGAATTAAGTCACAAGAAATGACAATGTGCACTTGTGTGCTTGCCCACGTATGCATATCTCCTTATGTATATTTAGGTTTATTCTCTTTTTCTTTCTTAAGATGTTCTAACATCTAAAGAAGGAAAAAATTGAAAGCCATGTAAAATTATGTGAAACAGCAAGTTTTAATGTTGTGCATCAGGACTCATAGGAAACTAAACATATATAAGATATACTTAAAGCATAAATCTGCCTCTTTTATGTCTCAGGTTGAACAACAAAAAACCCCTGAAGGATATCAAACCTCAGATGTAAAAATCCAATTCTGTGGCACGCATCAAGAAACTAATTTTTTTGTGTTTGTTACACAGAATTTACAGAATTGGAACAAGCCATGCCTTTGAGATGACAGCTCTTCATACATATTCCAGCGAGGTAGTGCAGGGATGCAGAATACATTTATTTCAGGGGGAATTAAGGAATCCTGTTTATTACTCCTATCCCCAATTTCACACACCATCAAGAATTAGGAAAACACTTGTTCCTACAAACCCCCCCTGAATTTTTATTTTCTCTCTTTTCTGATAGTGGTGTACTCCAGGGCTGCTTGTGAGTACATGAAAAGAATTTTTTCTGACTATGGGGGAAATATATTTATGACACCAAAATGCCAATTGGTGATAAAGTAGCCATTTTAATAGTAGGTTTTCATGAAACATTGAAAACAGATAACAATGAACATGCCTATAATTCAACTCAATGTGCTATAACTCCTGTATCTCATGGAAGACTTACAGTGATTTAAAAGTACAATTCTGTTCCAAACTATTCACCCTTAGAGAAGTGGTGCATAATAACAGTGAGAGCTTTTCACTGCTCTGCTCACGAGGTATTATCATTGTGAAATAAAGAAGTGGAGATGTTTCAGGTTATTGGTGTGAGGAATGTATTTCATTTCCATGGAGTTATAAAATCTAGGGCTAAGCTTTACAAATGGATTTTGGCACTAGGTTTTTGTAACAAGAAAATGCACAAATTTAGTGCTTACAAAAATATTCCTTCTTTCTTCCTTAAAAAAAAAAATAAGAAGCTGTCTCTTGGGTTTTAAACACTGGAGGCTGCTTTAAACACTTAGAGTCTGGCATGGAAACTATGAAGTTGCTGTGGAAGAAGAAACTATAGAAGAGTGTTGTGGAAGCAGAGTATGTTGTGCAAATGTGCTACTTTATTTAAAGTAGAAAAGTGTTATACTTTATAATTCATTAACATTGTCCAGAGACTAAGGTCTGTCAGAAGGGCCAGAAAGAGAAGGTTGCAGTCTTTGCATACGGTATAAAAGTACATTTTCTTCCTGAAGTTTATGAATAATTGTTCATATACATGTAAACAAACCCTGACAAAAATCACCTTTAAAGATCCTCATGGCTATTTATAGATATGCTCTTGAATTCTGCCTCAGCTGAGCAATAGTAAACCTAGATTTTAATTGCCCTGATTTAAGGAGCAAGGAAGAGACTGAGCTAGCTGAGAAATGCCACCTATGGAATCATCCCTGCCAGGACTCCGGAATGTTCACCAAGTAGTGCCTCTTTGCTTGTTAACAAGCCTTTTGTTCAAATTCTCTCTCCTTGTCCATCTATATTCCCTACAGCTCACTCCTAAAGTTTTGTGTATCTGTGTGTCCTAATGGGGGCTGGATTCTGCACCCCTGTTCATTCTGGGCAATCCCTTGAAATAAAACTGGATTGAGGTGTCAGCTCTTACAAGATTACCCTGAAGGTAAGAAACGGGATAGCAACTGAACTCTGAGGAGTTTTTGTGCATCCCTTGAGGTTTGCCCAGCATTATTAGAGACTTGTGAAATCCTTTAAAGCCAGATGAGTAACACCATCAGGGTCCAGCCCTACTTGAGGTTCTCAATATGATCACAAGTGCACAAAGCCATTTGTAAAGGTCAAATCTCATAGAGGGAGGATGCAGGGGGCAGCTAAAAAGACAAGCTGGCACAGAAAAGGGGGAAAGCCATGCCAGCAAAGGAACTTGGAAACCGCAGCTTCCTTCCAGTCAATGACATTCAGCAGCAGAATGAATGAGAAATGCCTACAGCACTGATCATGGTTTTTTCCCTCCAGGGAACTCCTCATTCAAGGATTGACCCTTTGTCTGGCCTTGTGTGTTAATTAAATATCAGCCTTTTCAGTGTGTTGTGCTCTTCAAATTAGCCTATTAGCAGTTTAACACAATCAGATGAATTAAAAACAGCATCCCTTCTTTAATTAAGATGGTGTTTGGTCTTTCTTTTGAGCCCTTTATCTTTCAGGAGACACTCATTTTCCTGGCTGTTCCAAAGTAACCTGTTGGCCTCACAATGCAAAAGCTGTCCTGGCTTCTCTGGCCAAATGGTGAATAATCCTTCCCTGCCTAAACTCAGTCCATCTTGAGCCAAGTACTGCTGCATGGAGTTGAAGTGGCAGAATGAGATCCTTGCTGGGACTGTGCTGTAAAAACCTTCCCAATGTGGAGTTTTGGTGGGTGAGATGAAGTTGTTTCAGTGACATTTTTGTTTAACAAGACTTCCTGCAGGAGGGCCCCTAGCAGCCACTCAGTATTAGTGGAAGCCATCTCCAAGAGAAAAGCTAGGTATTTGGAAAGCTAATGTTGTAAAAGCAGGGGTTTTTTGTTCTAATTCTGCCTTAAAAACAAAAACCCAACCCAAAATCAAAATAAAATCCTCCCTAACCCCTGAGGTGTGATAGGTTAACGTTCTGGCAGCCTGCAGTGTGAATTATTTGGATGTGCAGGCAGGACGTGGGGGGGTGTGGGTGGCTGCGTGTGATGGCACTCAAGGAAAAATGCTTTGAATGTGCAGTAAGTACAGTTTAAGAAGTGACAGATTTTGCACAGCAATTCTTGGCAGCTCGAGCGTGATAAATAACCTGGCTAAGATTTGAAAGGAGCTCTTTGGTTTGGGGGTTTTTTTTAGACTAAATTTCTGTCAATACAGATCGTGCCATTTTCGCCATATCCATTCAAAGTATTCTTCTTTAAAAACTAATGCTAAAATTATCAATTGCTCTAACCCATGGTCACACCTTTAAAGAACAGGTAGCTCTAAGCCATGTTACAAGGGCAAAGTAATGTATAAAAGAGGGCTTTTCCTTAGAGAATGCCTAAAATTTTCTTTCAGTATTTGGTAGATTCTGAGACTCCCTGTAGTTTGTTGCATCTTTCTTGTCTTCCCCCTTGTAGTGTGTCTGAGATCTGGCCACAGAAACTCTGGCTGAAATCATATAAAAATCTTGCTACAATAGATCTTCCATTTTATCTGAAGTCCAGGAGTTAGGAGTGAACTAAGTTTAAATCCTCTATCCAGTAGGCCTGTTATCTTCTGTGAAGTGAGGCCACAGGAAAATATGTTCTATAATCTTCATTTTGTTTCATATTTACATTTGACTTGTGAGCTGACTTGTTGCAAAGGTTTCTTCCCTCAAGTTCAAAACATTGAAAATACAGGGTCTTTCCCCCCTAATCTCCCTCCCTTCCATGTTCATGAATATACAGATACATTTACATATTTTTCTTATTTTTATGATAGGAAATAATGATGCTCCAGGGCTGGTTTTCTCAATCTTTAGGTGCTCTACAACCCCAAAATTAGGATGTGGTCAGCAGTAATGACCTTATAATCCAACAGATAATCTGAAAGGAGTAAAAGCTTCTGCCTGGACTAATGTTCTCTCAGCAAACACTGGCTTAATTATATCTTACGCCATATAAATAATGACATTAATGTCATCTTTTTAGAAGTCAGCTCTGAAGGAATTAATGAGATAAAAGGTTAGAATGTACAATAATATTGAGGATTTTATTATTTTGGCAAATATTTCATGAACAGGAATCAATAAAAATTGAAGTAATACACACAATGAGTATACGAAAGAGAAAATATGAATTATGCATTGGTCTCCAGGGTTTTCTGATCCCTTGATTTGAATTTTAAATATGTAGTGGGACTAATAGACATCAAAGGCTATTCATGTATAGAAATCTTTTTTTGAAATGCTCTTGCTATATTTTGAGACAAGTATATTTTCTTCTGTGAATTATCTCTGATAAACCACCAGGAAAGCATCACTGAGGGGTCTCATAATTTGCATGAGACAACAAAACACGAAAGATCAAGGTGTAGAAGGAAATCTCCACCTAATTTTTTTCCTTCTCCTTTTCTAAACACTTGGTACTTTTATGCTTGTTTGAGACTGATGAAAAATTGGGAGCACTTCTAATATTAAAATGAGCAGCTGTGAGAACTTGCTGAGAAGCACCAGGAGTTGCCATTGCAACTGAGAGTTTTATTAGGAGTTTAGAGTTTTGGTAATATAGAAACAAACAAACAAAAAATAATGCTGTAGCAGCTAAGATAAGCAGTTCCCAGCAATGATACTTCCAGAGCCAGCAAATTGATTACTTAAAGAGTAGTAGTAAGAATATATATATATAAAATTTCAGGGCCTGTTACATTTGTGTATCAGCAATGAAAACCTACAACAGCTCAATAATACCTTTCCTTTGCAAAGCCCCTCAGATTTGTCATTCTCATGACAACATGCATGAATTACTGTGCTCTGCTGGTTTGGTTTTAGTAAAGCTAGGGTAGAAAGTCAAAAAAAAGGATGTGGTTTAAGGGTTATTTCCCCAATCCCATCTCCCAGGTTGGGATGGATGATGGACTGCATGTACATTGTCACTGTAGGACAGCAGAGGACCCATCAGTGACATGGAAGATTTAAATTCAAACATGACTTTACCCTTGAATCATGTGTGTCCTGGCAGCTCATCTGGCAGTTTTCTCATTGCTGAGTGATGCTTCCAAAAAAGGGTAGCTATCCTAAAAAAAAATAATAAAATCAGATGTTAAAGGCAATTTCCTATCTCTGAAAACCCCAGTTTTTAATTCTGAATTGTTCAGGGCTGACATCAAACCACTCTTACTAAATCTTCCTGCTGGGTCATCCCTTGTGTGTATCTACAATACGATTAAGAATTTTGTACTTAATTTCATTTAATTATATATATTTATTTATTTTTTTAAATTTTACTCACATTTCTCACCCAGGCACACAGGAATGCACATCTGTTTATCTTGGAACAATCAGAAAACTCAGGAAGTTAGCATTTAAGTGGCTGATTCTTTTTTCTCCCACAATGTGGAAAACCAACTTTCATACAATGATCTTTAATTTGTTTTTCTGTTCTGTGGCACGGATTTCAAGAGCTGAAAACCCAAGATCAAATCCAGTGAATAAACCTATATATCAGAGAAATCAAAGCTGTTTTTCAGCCATTCTGTTCATCAAATCTCTTCTTTTATAAGCCAGGTAAATACCTCCAGTACCTCTGGCATTGCGTTTCCCTTCCTTTTGTCCTGAAAATTTCCTTTTTTTTCATGCCCATCACCTTTTTTGGGAAGAAGGCTTTGTTGTGTTACCTGCTTTTATGATTCTTTGCCTGATTATCTTCCCCTGTTTTATTTTTTTTTTGTCCCTTTAGCAGATGTTTCTCTCCTATGCCCAATTTCTGGTTGCTTCTCCTTTCCATTTTTCATTTGTTTTCTGTCTCTCCTGCTGGCAGACAGATGGAGGACTGGCTGCTTGGCACTGCAAACGTTCTGGAGAGCTTCAGTTCCCACCCCACTATGAGAACAGGCTGTTCCTGTGAGATTTCTTTGCAAATAGAAGGAGAAGGCTCTGTGGTACCAAATGGCACCTTCCTGGGACTGCTCTATTTTCATGACATTCCAAAAAGTCCTCCAAGAACTTCGGGGGGAAATCTGATGTAGAACTGACAGCCTGGATTTGAGTCCTTTTGTCTTCCACACAATTATTGGTGTTGTCATGTACCAAGGACTTGATTTATTCAGCATTTTTCTTTTTGGGTGGTGCCTTGAATGACAAATGGGGAAGAATATGTAGCTTGTGCTCTTCCAGTATAAACCCAGAGTTCTCCAAACACAAAATGTTCTTTCTACCAGGAAAAAAATACATCCTGTCTGTGTTGAACTGGAACACTGTGTCAGCACAAATCAGGAACATACTGTGGAAAACTTCTGCCACTTTTTAAATGGCAGAGGAAACAAATTATGGATTTATTATTTTTTCTTTTTTTTTAAAGTTCACAAGAGCTTGATTTGAAAACTAAATTAAAACTGTTCCAAAATAGTTGTTACAGTTGATTCCTCCAACTGGAAGAGACACTGGTAGGGAATTGTTGCCAAAAGGAATCTACAAACAGTGTCACATTGAGTGGTTCTTACATTCACCTTTGACCTTCTGGCTGAGAATGAAGCACTGTCTTCACATGGCCTCCAAAAAGCTGAAGGTCAGTACGTTCAAACCTTTAGTTCCAACAGACTAAAGTTGTCTGTAGCCAAGGATCACCTTTTTATTTTTATTTCCCTTAATTTTCATTGTATTTCCTTTAATCACTCAGTGGTCCTTCTCTGCCTGGCATGGGCTTTGAGATGCTGAGTTCTGAACTCACTTTGTTACAATAATTGGTTGAACTGGGAAATAAGGCAGGAGAGTTTGTGATCTCTTGTCTTAACGACTCCTTTAACTTGTCATAGTTGCAATTTAATAATTTGAAAAGTGTTGTAAGCCAACTTTGAAGCAGATCTGGAGGTCGAGCTGGGAAAGATCCCTCTTTTCTATCTTCTGCAGAAAAGGAGTTTGGACAGACCTGGAGAGATGGAAGTCACAGAGAGCTGACATTTAGTCTGAAACACTCCTTATTCCCTTTGCAAACACTGCCAATCATCTTAAATTTCTCTGTAATTTTGGACACAAAAGTTTGCCTGCAAAACAGGCTCCTAAATTCCCTGGGGAATCCTAGAAAAGATGATGTATGATGTTACTTGTTATATTTCCTTTTGAAGAGCTCAACCAGTAAGGGAAAAGCAAGAAGGATGGAATCTCTTATGGGAAGAGTCTAAAAGCAGGAAAGAAAGAATATTGGTGTTGAATGGATTAAATGAGAAGGCCCAAAAATAATGTTTTATCAGATTTATAGTTAGTTCTGCAAATACAATGTCATAATCCCTGAAACTTGTGTGTGCTGTTTCAATAGTTGACTTTGTGCATTGATTTAAAGGACGATGACACAGATGGATAAAACTGTTTACAATATCAAGGAGCCCTTTCTTCCTCTCTGTACTTGAAATGAGCTTGAGACTGGTCTGGTGAACCAAGATTCAACTACCCAAACAATTTGTCAAGGTTTTTAGCCATGTCAGAGCTTTAAATGACTTCTGTTTTGAGTAATTTAAAATATTGAGATGACTGCTAAGAGCTTTTCATGTCTAAGTGTTGACACCCTACACTTCTTCTTTAGGGTGAATAGACATGAATATAACTTCAAAAAACTTGTACAAAATTTTTAGTCTAGATTGTTCTAGTCTAAAAGTATCCCCAAAACTAAAAAACATCCCCTCTTCTACTTGCTGATAGCCCTAAACTAACAGTTCCTCATTTAAAATTAGAAAGGGAAAATTCGAAATACTATCTTATTTTTCATTATCTGTTTCTTGATACTCGTATCCATCCCAAGGAATTTGCGCTGTTTAATATTTTTTGCCTCTGCATTTTTCAGGCCTCGTGGATAAATCAAATAAGGAAGGTAGTTGATTTATTTAGCTCATCTTTTAAGAGTGGCTGGAATTTTGCCTGGCTATTAATTTTACTTAATTTCAATGCATTTTCTGTTAAAAATAATACATTACAGACAGATAGGCCAGAATGGACACATATATTTAAGCACCCTTTGGCACAGTTTGTAGAACCTTAAAGTGAAAGTGAGAGACCTTTCAGGTGTGTGATTTCTGCCCTTTGCTGTGCAGTGATAGCCAAGGATCTTGCCCATTGCTAAGCCTAAACAACAAGGTCAAGTTGTACCTTCCTTTGCTGCTGCTGCTCTAAACTCCCTGTGGAGACCCCTGTGTTCACTTTGTTTGCATTTAGAGGGCTGTTATTCCCAATTCTTCAGGCTAAACATCATTAAAGGGCATCATAAAACCCCCAAACAACAACTGGTGTGTGCCCCATCACTCCACCCAGCACAGAGTAGTCACTGTACCACTCCCAAGGTAACTCCTCAGTTATTTTTGATGGCTGCCTAAAATTCTTGAATCTTCCTAGTTTACATCCACCCCCATTGATGCAAAACCTGTAGCAGACCTAATGCAAGACAGTGACTCCTTTCCTAAGTAATTCATTCCTTGAAAAAGATGAATGGCTTCCTTGGAAAAAAGAAAGAGACAATGAAACCCTTCCCAAGAGGCATTAGTTCCAAATAGCAAACTATAACACAAGCACATATAAAACATTATCACTCAAAATCCCTGAAACACACAGAGGTTCCAGCAGGTCAAGAACACCTCAGGGCCCAATCCTAACCAATCCTTCAGCCTTTGCACTGCTATAATCCTATGGATTTGGGGAAGACAAGAAATTTGGTACTGGAGGCTGAGGAGCTGATAGATTTAATCAGCCAGCTTGGAGCAGGCAGACAATGTTATACAGAATTTAAAATCAATAAACCCTTCAGACATAAGCAACTTGCTCTGGTGGTTGAATTTAATAGACTATTCACCCATGTTACATAGTGCCTTTAAGTTTAAGTATTCCTGTAATAATTTAGAGGAAAAAACCTTGCTCCAATTTTCATATGCTTTCTTATTATTTTATCCCTGGAATACACTAGACAGACAATAAACCAGAGAGCCTTTGAATAGATCATTTTTGCCCCTCAGTCTGCAAAGTCTGGGGCTTGATCATCACTAAAAGCTTGCTGACCATTTGATATTTTCTAGGGTTTAAAGGCAACTCAAACTCTTGTTTTGTTTTATTATAGCTACTTGAAAGGCACACACACACACAAGGAGCTCTCTCATTGTTTCAGGCTATGGTGTGAAGGAAAATAAAATAACGTGCCAGACAATAGGCTTAGCTCATGGTGTCAGTAGAGCTGAGAGACAGCAACACAACCTCCTTTCTGCTGCAGGAGGCTGAGCTTCCCTGGGCTGGAAAAACACATTTTGGGTTTCCAGCATGCAGAACAGTTTATATATTTTATCATAACTCCATCCAAATATGCTCCACAACAAGAATGCATTAGTAGAATAATGTGGGTTGGAAAAGTACTGTCAGATCAAGGAGTCCAACCATGACCCCAACACTGCCAAGCCACGTCCCCAAGCACCACATTAGGTGCCATCAGGCAAGGAGATCTAAACAAGAGAGAACCAGCAGAAGCCCCTGGCGGTGTCCAGCATGATCTAAGACATGAGGTGAAACTCCTGCCACCCTTTCTCCTCCAGGATGTGCTGGTGTCCCACTCAGCTTTCATGTCCCCACCACACTGAGTGGGCAGCCTCAAGCCTGCCCTGCCCAGGGGGAAATCTAATTTTTTGGGGCCTATTAACTTGTCTCAGTGAAAAGCAGAAGCCACAGGGTGTCCATCTGGCTTGGATTGTGAGCACACAATCATCTGTGGAAAAACTCAGGTCCTCAGCCCAGCTTAATGATGCCTTCAGAAATCAATAGGAGCTGCACACAACAAGGGCTGGTGGAGACCAACCCTGTCTTCCCTCTCCCCATCATTAAGCACTCAGCACTCCTGAATACAGACTTAGAAAAAGCTCTTTAAGAAGTTTGTCTTCATCAATTATCTTACAACAGAACCCAGGTAGCTCTGTAAGAAGTAGGGGGTAACTGTGTTACTCATTTATAGTGATAATTAAATGGTCCTTTTTTATGTGCCATTCAGTCCTCAGTACGGTATTTCAGGGACACCCCTAAAAGCAAAGGAATTCTTTTCATTTTAAATTGTTCTTCATCCTTAGGAATTCTTCCTGTTCTTTTCTGAAGACATAGCAACAAAAGAAGTTATGCAATCCAAGCCACACTGCAAGTTTTGTGGGGTCATCACTCAAACCCCCTCAAAAGTGCACTGTCCTAAACAATTCATCTTACATTTCTAAATTATTGATAATTAACTTTTACTGAAGGATCAAAAATCTGTGTTGGTAGCAGTTTTCTCTTACATTGAGATCCGAATAAAAACTTCTTTTTTTTCCCCCAAATAACCATTTTTGCCTCTTGACAAACCATCAGATATAAGAGATCAGCTTCCTCTATTTGGTGAAAAGGGGAAACTACATCCCATTCTTCTAAAGGGATGTTCAAACATAAATTGATGCACATGCTAAGAATTGCAATAAGTCAAAAAAATTACAAAAAACATACATAAGAAGGTTTCTGGAAGTTGCTTCCTGATTCTTGAGATAATTGTACATGTGAGGATGCAATTCAAACAGAATAATATCTTTAAAAGAACGATGTGATAGATTTTTAGGGTTTTTTCTTTCAATGCAGACTCATTTTTCAAAAATCATTTTAGTGCTCAGGTGCATAACTCACAAAATCTTTGGAGATCTGAGACAGTCATAAAGCTGGATGAATTTGGCTCAAACATTTCTTAGATTTCCTCAATTTTCAGATATAAAATTAAAAGTTACTTATTTCTAGTTGATTTATGTGAGAAGCATCTATATTTTTTATATATATATTATAAGACTATTTCTGTATTCCTGAAAAAGCTGGGAGCAGGCTCGGGTACTGAAAGCTGTTCAAGAAAAAGAAGTGTATGATTTCCTCATGAATGTAAAGCTTATTCTAAGGTTAAAACGAAGAAGAAAAAGTTGCATCAGAAGCAAAATGGCAAGATCAGGTTTAGAGCAAAACATCTGAAGTTTCATTTCCACCCTCAAGCTGTGTACAAGAACTTTTCAGCTGAACTGACATATTCTGGAGAGCAGCTCTCCATTTCTTCCTACAATAAGAGATTTTGATGCACAGAACAGCCCAAATCCAGAATTTCCCTACAAACGTTACCATTTACCAAACCCCCCACAGAAATAGGAACTATTGTAATAAACTGACTCTTATTTGATGCTGCTGATGGAGGACTGACCCCAGAAACATTTCTCCCACTTATATTTGACTTTACCATGGAAAGGCACATTGATGAGTTCGTAGAATAACTAATTGGAGAACTCATCTTTCCTTCTTACCTCCCCTAATAGAATTTTACAACATGATATACACAGAAGAGTGTTATAGGAGGGGGATGTTAAAGGATTTTCATCTTGTTATTACCTTAGGAAATATAACTTGACTTATAACACCCAGCCTGACTAAAGGAGGTCTCAACTAGAAACGGCTGATCTCTATTAGACCATGAAACCCCTCAAGCTTTATAGCAACAAAGCACCTCAAATAAAACATCCTAACCAGGTAAAAGCAAGCACTGGAGGGGCAAACTTGTTTGTTTCACTGGATTCATCCAGGGTTTCTGCAATTGCAGCTCACAATCAACAGTTCTCCCTCTCTACAGGCATTGCAGCATAACTGCAATTAACTGAGATAGGTGGCACATGGGACCATTCTGCCACCACATCCCACCCCAGGTGATTCCTGTCTGAGGGTTTGGCTTCCCAGGTGGGTTTGATCTCTGGGAGGGAATAAAATCCCACCCAGGGAAGCTGCAGAACCAACGGGGAGTTTGGGCCTGAAGGAGGTGTCGGGAAGGGGTGGTTTTAAGTAAAGAATTTTCAAAAAATATGAATCCTCAAGAAAGGGGGTTAGGAGTGAAGTGAGGACATAGACAAAGAGAAGAATTTTTGCTATGACACAGTGAGTATTCAGTAATTGCCCTTTTTTTTCTGCTCTCAAGTGTAAGTTTGATGTTTAGCTTATGGAATTGAAAATAGGAGCCAAGGGAATGTAGGATTCTTTCTGGGAAATGAAACATGCCAATGTTTGGGGGTGTAAATGTGTGCACTCCAAATAATTTAAAGTATACTTTAAGGTGTTATTAACTGCTGCTAGTTATGTGGGATTGGGTTGGACATGTACTGAATGCTGATAACCAGCTTGACAACAAGAGTGATAATGTTATTCTCTTAATGGCCAAGCATCTCGCCAGTGTAATACAGACAGGGTAGTTTTGATAAGCTTTTTGTAGAAGTAGGTTTAAATGTGTAAACAAATAATTTTGGGGGTTTTTTTACTACTAAAAAAAAGCAGTTTCCAAAGCTGAGTGTCTAATGTTGGGACCCCTATATTTGTATACTATTTTATGTGTAATATATATTTTATACTGTGCTTAACAAACAGTTGATATTGGTAAAGTATCAAGTTACTTGGGTTGCTTAAGTCATCTTTTCAACTTGCTGAAGTGCTAATTTTGACAAAATTGAATCTTTATTCATGCAGAATATTTTTAAAGGAAGGAGGGATATTGCACTTCTTTGGTTAGGTTTCTTTGACTGTCTTCACAGAGATTCTCTTAGTACTTGTATTTATTTTTCAGATTACTGTTTCCTTCCTTCTTCAGAGAGAGGGTGACAAATAAAGGAATTCATAAAATGAGAGATAGGAAATTGCAGCTTCTGTTTCTTTTACTTCTCTTTTGGTTTTGAAAAGATCATAAAGGCAGCAAATGGACCAGTTCGGAATTCCTTTTTCCTTCTACCCAGGGGTTCTTGGAGAGACTTTATTTTTTTATCTGTCTGTGGGATCCGAGGCTTGAGCAGTGTCAGGCTATGCAAATACAACTTTTAGGTTGGGAAACTGCACCCACCCAAGTGTTTGGGTTCATCTGAAGAGACACACAGGAAAGCAGAAATTAATAGGAAACCTGAGTGTGACCCCCTGGGAAAAATAATGGAAAATAGCTCCATATTTTGATGTTTGTTCCCTGGTGTAAAAACAGGCAGAGTGATCTAGAAGTGTTATTCCTTTTTGCCTTTTGAGCCGGTGGGGTTGGAAGTGAAGTGCTGCAATGTGGTGAGTAGGCTGAGGTGGTGACAGCACCTGCAGCTCTGGAACATGCAAACCATTGCCTTGGTTACATCATCTTGCCTTCTTCCACTCACTTGTGGCAAAATAAGATTTCTTCCAATGCTAGCTTTATTTTGCTAGAGGAAGGAGTTAGGTTTATTTGTTCTGAAAGCATATCCTTCATATGTAGTGAGGGTTGGAGGATAACTTACATTTCACTGGGCAGTCTGTATGAATTAACTTGATGGGATCTGGTTCTGTGTGCAGCACCTTTCTAATTTTTGTGGTAGTTCTAAATGTTACCTGTTCCTGCTCTCTATTGATTTTACTGATAGGATTAAAAATAAATCAAATTGTGTGTTTCCTAACTGATCCCATTTCACTCTTTATTTCTTTCTATGGTTTAAGCATATAAAAGATTCTCAATTCATATTCCAGGGAGAGTCTGTGTGGCCATGGGAAGGAAAGTTTATTCATCAGCATGCTTAATTTTTATTACTTCCTGTACTGTTTCACATGAAATATAAACAGGAATCTAATCCAATAATGACCTGAATGTACCCCAGGAGTTCTATGACACTTTTCAAATGTTCTGTTCCGATTTTTTTATTATTTTTTAAATCCTTGTCGGCAGCCATGGCCTCTCTCAGGGGAGCTCATAAAGAGCTGGGGTCCCAAAGAGTGGCCTGGGATAGCTGTGATCGTTTCCTTCTGCACACCCAGCAAAAGGCAGGATGAGGATGTTTGCCAGGGACACGATGGATTGGGAGGAGATTATTGTCATGCTCTGTTTCTGATACAGCTTTCAAGTCAGAAGGATGTTTTTCTTCTGCTTTTCTTCTCTCCCCTGCCTTTTTTTCCTGTGGTGTTCAGATTATGTGTGAGACAGATGCTCAGCCTCTAGCCACCATCCTCCTGTGGCTCTCATGCCTCCACTTTGATTGAATATGAGCACAGCAATGCTTTTCCTCCTCAAGACAATCTGACAAACGCTCTTTGTGTGAATGGTGCACTTGGTTGCTCTAGTAAACAGAGCTGTCTTTTTATCCAGATGTCAGGAGAAGTGATGACTTCCTCACAGTGCACCTCAATTGCACCATATCTCATTCCTTCAGGGAAGCAGAGGCTGCAGATGTCATCTGATCTTTCTTTTAGCTGATTCAGAAACATTTGCAGTCAGGCTAAGGGCAAATGCTTCTTTTTTGTGGAAAAGCTGTAATAGCTGCCCTTAATGGAGGCACTTTTCCAGCAGTGGGGTTCTCAGGAAATGCTTCCACCTGAGGTGAGTCATTTTCAGCCACACAGGTGGGCAGTAGGGCAGGGAGGAATACAAGAGCTCGAGCTTTTAAATGAGGCAGAATTGAAGAATTTACAGACAACAAAGCAAAGGTTTTTGGATCCTCTGTGTAGTGACCCTTAGTGTTTGCTGACCATCTCTCACAGACTTGTTTCCAGGGTTCTCTCCTAGAGCCTCGTGTTGCAACTCACACTGCTAAGAGGGGCATGTGCAGAAATTTTTGACAGACCCATTGCAGTCTGAAAAATTGACTTTCTTTTTGGGCAAGGGAGAGCTGTGCTTTGCATGAAGTGTAGCTTCTCCTCTCCTGTCTGCAACCAGAGTGAGTCTGAGATCCCTGTGTCACTGAGTGTGCGTGGCTGGAGGGAGGTGTGCTCCTTATCCACGTGTGCAATGCTTCTATCACACCTCAGCAAAACACCACTGTGTGCTGCTGAACTTGTGGGTTGGCCTTTGTTGCCTGGGTTGAGTTTTTTGGTTGACCTTTCCTCCAGCTGACCTTGCTGTGCCTCTCCATTTCTGATAAGGAAACGAAAAGGGCGTGTTTTAATCTGCTGCTGCACCTTGTGCTGGCTGGAGAAGACTGGCCATGCTGTGTGAAGGCCAGGCCCCTGAACACAAGTGTTAGAACTCTCTTGCCACAGCCTTCCAGCCCAAATTTTTGCTGGGTGAAAGATGACAGTTCATCTGCCTGCATCTTCCAAGGCTGGTGGATGGATTGGTTTTCATTATTATCTTGGGGATTTTCGGTTTCAGGCGTTTTATGGATGGTTTTCTACATTATTTTTTCAAAACCAGAGGGGAATCTTCTGTTCTTCAGAGCTGTGTTTTCAGTGGAAGGACAACAATTCAGTGTGTTATTGTTAAGGCACAAGCATATTGCTGAGAAACACATTGTTGAGAGCAGAAGTCTAGCAAGCCACACAATTGAGATGACAACTTCAGCATAACAAAATCAGGAGTGTTGAAAGGACTGTGACAGTTTTCATTAACAGCGTTGGCTGAGGGAAATGCCTCCTTTGCCAGTTCTGGCAGCAAGTCAAGACAGCACTATAAGGAGTGTTATTACCTTGGGCACTGAGCCAAGTAATTATGGAGTAGCGTTTTCATGTAAAACACATTAAAGATTTGACATAAATTAGAGAATATCAGTATATCTCCTATTTTAAATGTCATGTTCTTGACTTAAAACTATTAAAACTGGGAGGATCATGTGTGGAGACTTCTTAAACTAAGCAGCCTTACCATCCAAACTCTGCGAGACCAAGACATTTTTTTGAGCCTGAGCTCTGATTTACAAGTGGAGTTTTGGTGTGAAATGATCTTAAGAACTTGCTGCTTCATTCTGGTTTGGTACTGCTATATTGCTGAAAGCTAAGATTACTGGAGAGCCTCAGTGAGTGAAAGGAGATGGATTGTGGGAAGAAGCACTGAATCTACTGATAGTTTCAGGGTGGTCTTCAGAGGTTTCCATTATTTACCTCGGTCATTATCCTGAGATCATAAGCAAATAATGCAGCTCAGTGACATGACTGAAGACACTTTCTAGTAATTCATGCTGCAGATTATTATAAATTGAATAGTTCTGTGCCGTATTTCCCCCTTCTCAAATATAATTGTTGTGCAACACAAGTTCAAAACTGTGGAATTTCATGGTCAGGCATTGTGTCCATTCTGGAATATCCCTGTGGTGACTCAGTGATGACTCTTTCCCTAAACTACGAGTGTGGAAAAATGCATTTCAGCTTAGCCTGACTTCCATTTTCAGAGAGCTGTTTTGGAAAGCAATGCATGAACAGCCTGCAACTGATTTGGTTGCCTAGCTCTGTTAAGATGTTGCTGATTTTTTTTCTGTGGAAATTGTGTGCTTTACATTTCTTCCACCCCTTTTTTTCTGTGGAAATTGTGTGCTTTATGTTTCTTCCACCCCTAACATTCTGATTGCAATCCTTGGTTATGTAATGTACATATTCCTTGCTATGCATCAAAATTTTTCCATTGGCTGACACCTGACAGGGTGGATGAACTCATACATATTTTGGAGTTTGCTCCATGTGACAACTAAGCTTACTGAATTTACCATACAAATGTTTGTCTTGATTGCTTGAATCTCAGGTTTAAATGTGGGTGTAGTATTAAAATACAAATCTGTTGGACAAACACTTGCAAATTCTGTCTTCTTGTGGGGATATGTGAAATCCTAAGCATTAAACTTGGTGTTCTCCCTCTCTGTCTCTCTTCTTTCTGCCCCTTGCTATTAATGTCCCATATATATGTATGCCAGAACTTTTAGTCCACTGTCCTGCAGGAGGAATAGAATGTGCATCATTCTGTCACCAACCCACCCCTAAGAGTTCAATAGGAGTGTCAGCTTCTGCCAACCCACCCCTAAGAGTTCAATAAGAGTGTCAGCTTCTGCCTTTGAAAATCAGGCATCAGAGTGTGAAATCTGCATCTTTTCAGGGCAGTGCAGTACAGTTGATCTAAAGAGAAAGAAAAAGATTAGCCACTTAAACGTTTTTTTTTGCTGTTTTTGTTGTTCCCAATTGGCTTTGACAGAACAAGATTGGCTCAAGGTGGCTTCTGGATTGCAGTGAGCTTCCTGCTGACTTTGATTTTTAAACTGGCTTTCAGTTTTCCTTAGTTTTAGCAGACACAATGTCTTCTGTGAGATGTCACTGTGGCCTGGACTAAGCTATTTTGGGTGAGGTATGAACAAGGTTCTGAACTGCTGGCCCCCTGTATGTACTTGCTGACTGCTTTTTGTGCCATGACATTGCAGGTGATCAGCTGAAGGTGTCCCAGTGGCTTGTGCTGTGCTTTCAGCCTGGTTTTTGGGTAATGCACACAAAGCTGGGGGTGTTTTCCATGTACTTCCCTAAGTTTGCAATGTCTGGGAGTGAGAACCACCTCAATATCTGGTGTCTGACTGCCACACAGAAGGGTGCAAGGACTGTACAGGACCCTGCTAATGGAAAGTCTGTAGTGTCATTCTTGCCAGATTTCTCATCTGATTTAAAAACTCCTTCTGATGTGTCAGTGTCTATAGCAGAGAATACACCCGGTTTTTTTTCTTGCTCTGCAGGTGTGACAGTGTCAAACAAATCCCCTTTTCAGATGACAAACCAAAAATGATGTTAAATAACAGCGAAGCTCCTCAGAAGAGCTTTGGACTCCAAATGCTGGCAGAAGCTTGTCATTGCAGCCTTCTGTATTTACAGATGTCACTGTAAATGTGCCCATCCACTTAGAGAGCCCCTTGTGACAGCAGTCATTACAAGGACAGACTCCAACTAAAGCAGCAGAAACTTTGCGTTTGTGTATTTATGACTTAATGCTTTTTAGCAGCTATTTTTTTTTAGTTAATTACATGTTCCCTACTTTTTGTGCCTGAGTACTCTTATTGTTTTCCTGCTGAGGAATCTTTCATACTGACAGTCTACTTTCTTCTCTGTTCTGTGAAAATGTGTCCCAACGTAACTCCTTTAGAGCTTGTTTTTGTTTCATTCCCTCCTGTGAGGAAGTGTATTAATATATTCTTTTTCTGAAGATGATGGTGCTTTTTTGTTGTTGAAACTGCAATCCTGATGAATGTACTTAATATTTAATGTATGTGGTGACTCCAGGTGATGATGGGAGAGCCTCTGCTAGGGATCTGATGTTGGCTCCTGATCAGGTTGTGGCTGACAATAAAGCAATACAGAGAGGCCTGAGTAAGTTGTGTGTGAAGCTTCTCCTGTGCAATAATGTGAATTAATCCTAAGTGAGGAGACTTGCCGAGTTTGTTTAGGACTGTGCTTAGTTCAGAGTGGTCCTACAAGAAAGGTGGTGTCTTGAATATACCCAGTTCATTTGGGCTCAGGCTCTGCTAGGAACTTTAGTTCCAGCTACTTTTTTGGGTTCATCTGGAAGACATCTAATATCGGTTATAAGAAGAGAGTTATTGCCCTGGTATGACATAGAGCCTTTTGATGCATTGGTTTTATTCCCCATGGCAAGCACGATGATCAAGCCTTTAGCAGAGCTGAGGAATAAACTAGTCTTAAAAAAAGATAATCTGAAGCAGAGTGTGCTTTTTAATTTTACCGAAGTCTAGCTCTATTAGGTCAACTTCCTTTAGAAATAAAGCTGTTGCTGTAATGTTTGTTCCATATTCCAGAAAGCTGCTATTACACTTGTATCTTGCTGTCATGTACCAGGAAATTTAGCTTAGCACATTATATTTTTTCCCAGCACTTGCTTTGTTTCAGGAGAGTAAGATTTTCTTCCTTTATTTTTGAAATCTCTTTGTTCTGTTGTTCCACGGCTTCAGCTCTTCTACATGTCTATTTTTCTGGTAAAAGCAGGTCATTCTTGAGCTCTTCTTTTAAAACAAAAGCAAAAAAACCCCATGCAGTACACAGGAACAAAACCAAACCCCCCAAGCTCAAATGCCAGCAGTTGGTCTTCTACAGCACCTTGTGGAACCTCTTTTTTTAATGTCAAGGAAGTGGCTTGACTGAATAGCAACTATTGTTGCGTCCACATATCATTCTACCTAAGTAAAACCTTTACCCCTTTTTCCAAAACCCTGGTATATTTTTCTTTATCGGCTGCCTTCCCTCTGTGTTGCTGCCCAACATGGACATCATTGTGTCTGAACTTGGCCCTTGAAAGAACTTTTCAGTTTGTGTGTGTCAGTGTTTATCTTCACCTCCCTTTCCTTTTTGCATTCCATAATCCATAGGATGCATTAAAAGGAATAAGACACAGAAACAGGACAAAAAAATACAATCTCCTGGTGGATTTTTCTCTAGATGGGTGAGAGCTTGGGGACTCTCTTACTGCTTTCTCCTCCCAATTCCCCTTTTTGTTATAAGCATGAAAGGACTGAACATAATGACCCTTTCCCAAATATTCCAAACAGTAAGAATTAAGGCAAGGCAAGCGCTGAATGGTGCCTGCCTTGCTTAGCAGGCAGTTTCCCTCATTTGTGAGAGCTGCTGTGAATTAAACCCTCATTAGGCAGTCTGTGTGTGGGCTGCAGGAGTGTTTGGATTGTGCTTTGAATTTGCTCTTTGCATGCTCCAGCATAATCTGGGACAGACAGATGCTGCTCTGGGTGTCACTGGAGCCATTTGTATACTTAATTTCAGTACCTTTGGGCATTTTTCATACTGACACCTTGGTGGGAATATCACCTGCCTGAATGTTTTAAGGTACACAAGACTGTAGATGTCATGCTAAGAGAAGCTGGCTTTTTTTAACTTTAAACTTTTTAATTTTTTTTTATTTAAAGTTCTGCCCCAGATCCTGAGTTCCCACCGTGAGTCATTGTGAACATGTATAGTTATTTTCTTAATATTTCTTGGTTTAAATTATTATGAAAGGAAATAGCCTATGAAAAGTACAACCCCCCTGATTTTCTTCCTCTGCAATTTCAGTGTGCTGGGTAATTCTTCATGATCAAATACAGTTGGAACAGAGAGCCTGAAATATTTTAATCTGTGAATGGAATTCATTTGTTATGTAAATTAAGTGGGAAAATTGTGCAGATGTGAGAATAGAAAGTTTCACATTCTAAGACAAACTCCTAATGTCTTTGCACTAGTTCATCTTTTATTGAGAATTTCATTAATTTTCTGTTAACTTTAATAGCAGGTATGTAGGAGAACATAATGCAGTTGGCTAAAGGTTTTTCACTTTGAAACTACAAACATAATGTGTGTATGTATAGGTAATCTTATATTATTTACCAGTTCCTTTGAGTTGTGAATTATTTTAAGTAATCAAAGCTGTGCAAGCCTTAATGTTTCAGTTCTTTCAAGATAAGGATAGTTGGATGATTAATATCTGGTTTTGACCTGATTGCAGGACTCAATGAGTATGAGGAGCACATGAAACTCCTCTTGCCTTGGCACTGCTTTGAAGGACCTTGTCAATTCAG
Organism: Anabacerthia variegaticeps; assembly: GCA_035583185.1. Taxonomy (NCBI): domain Eukaryota; kingdom Metazoa; phylum Chordata; class Aves; order Passeriformes; family Furnariidae; genus Anabacerthia; species Anabacerthia variegaticeps. The sequence continues at coordinate 3,820,334 of JAWWEW010000001.1, read as the reverse complement.
ATGGTCTTGCAGAAAGTAACTCATGTGGTTCTAGGCTGAAAAAGCCAAAGCACTCTGGACTTTAAATATTCAGGAGCGCAGTGATTTCTTCTCTTCCACATTGCTTGCTTAGCACCTGATTTGTGGTTTTTTAGGTTTAGGGAAGTTTCTCTTTGTTATAGTTACAGCCCCACAGTCTTTAATATGAGTACAGTTCTCTTCAGTCAAGGAGTTGGGGTAGCATGAAGAGGGTTGGAGTCATTTAGACATCTGCTCTGTAAGCATAGGTGAAATCATGACTCCTTGAAATGACTTGCACTTGTTCAGCAGCAGCATTAAGAAACAATTCCAGGCTTCATCTGATCCAGCAGGAAGCAGCATTTTTGACCTCCTTTCAATAAGGAAGACACTGTGGCTGTTGCATCCCAGGAGCAAGTGGTGTATTTACAGCCATGTGAGTTTGTTTCATGCTTTGTGTAGAGTATATTATAACAGTACATCTTCAATGAAAAGCAGATTTGTGGTCCAAAGATCAAGGGCTCTCTTCTTGAACAACAGATGAGAAGTATGATGAAATCCTGCTTCTGGAAATATGGTAGATCAACATTTCTCTGGAGATGTCTTATGTCCTTTGCTTCATCTATCACTGTAAATGTAGTCTGAACTTGAGGGAGGATTAGTTTTCAATTGAGACTACATTTGTCAGATATGCGTAGTTTGTTTGGCTCATCATACTGCTTAAAAAAAAATCAACTAGGTTTTTATATAGCGTGTTTCATATCCTCCTATTTATTTAAAACAAACTCTTTTTCACAGCTCCCAGATCATGAAATGCTGTGAGCTCTGTTTTAAGAAGACATACTTGACTGGCAAAGCAGAGCAGTTTTCAGGAATTGGCTTAAATTTTTGCCTCCCAATGATCTCTCTATTACTCTGGCTGAGTCTAAACTACATTTGCAATGCTGCTTTGCATTTCTGACACGTAGAATTTTACAGGCTAAATAGAACACTCTATTTGAAATAGACAATATATAGGCTTTATAAAAATAACTTCACCTGAGCTCCTGCTGTAACTCTATGGGGCTGGAAAGTCTGAAGCAATCAGTCAAGTAGAAGTTAATTTCTCGTTAAAGCAATGACAATATACAAAAGCTGTGTAAGATGTACAGTCTTCTAGAACTTACCAATGGTTATTTCAATTGTTTTAGTTGTTCAGGTAGTCCACAAGCAGATTAGCCATAGCAAATTCATCAGTGTTTCAGGCCTGTCTTCTTACCCACAAGCAGATTAGCCATAGCAAATTCATCAGTGTTTCAGGCCTGTCATCCTACCTCTCCTTTCCTTATCTCTTTATCTTCTCTATTTTTTAATTATGGAAATGACTTATCTGTGTTTGAATACAGGTGATAAACCTGTACAGGTGCTTTTGGGAGATGCAGCCTCAGGGGTTTGAAAGAGAGGCATTTACATTTAAAGTGCAAATTATTTGGGCTAGTGGGTTATTATGTCTTCAGGGCCATTTCTGCCAGTGTTTCTCTAAATGTGACACATGGGACTGACTTCTCCAGCCTTAATAAAGATGAAAGTTACTGGAGCATGAAACTTTACAAACAAGTTCTATTGATGTATGTTAAAGATTTTACTCATTTCCATTTTAAGTGGAAACCAGTTTATAGCCTTGTAAAATGGAGCATCCTAATAATTGTTTTTAGCACTAAAAATAACAGATATGGCTCTAAAGTTCCATAGCACTTCACAAATATAAAGCAGGAGTTGTTCTGAAACTTAAGTACAAAACACAGACCCAGTCTTAGAATAGAAAACAATAGAGTGAAGGAGAACAGGAGATGGTGAGAAGAAAGATAGTACAAAAAGGGTTTTTCCTTGAGGTGAGAGAGCAGTTACAGAGAACGAATAATCAGCAAGAGCAGAATATATAAAGGTTTAAACAATCAATGGATCTTCCAGACAAGAGCCAGGGTTTTCTACCCATGGTTTATGAAAGTAGAATTTGAGATGAAACAACTCTTGAGGATAAGGAGACTTAAAGCTGACATAAAGAAATCTACATAAAAACATCAGTAGAAGAGATGGGAGAAAGGGAGAGAAAGGCAAGGAATGAGGATGCATTTTTCACCAGTCTTAGGGAGAGGAAGCAAAGACATTTGGTGAAGGCAGACATGTCTGCAGCAGTGAGAGGGAAAACTGAGTGGTATTGGAACTGGAACAACAAATCAGCTTGAGCAGTCAGTCTGCAGGCTTTGATTTGCATATTTGATTTAGCTTTTTTTCTCCTATATCAGTGTTTTGTCCCCTCTTTCCTGTAAAAGGCAGATGCAAAGTTAGATTCAGGTTATTGATGCCTGGTTTGACACATTTGACCCAACTGGTTCTTCAGTGTGGAGCAAGGGGGAATGTTAAAGACTGAAGGGATGCATTTTTTCCAGTAATCCCCCAAACAGTTGTCCCAGTCATGTATGTTCAAACCAGTAAACATGGTACTCAGACTGGAAGACACATTTGACTCTGTGCCTCCAAATATTGAGTGGATCTATCTCTAGAGAATTCTGGGGTAGAGATACCAGCAGGCACGTTTCAGTCTGGGCAATCTTTTCCAAAGGAAAAAAAGCCAAGACCTGTAACCATGAGGTCTGTAAAGGTTTCTAGGTATTTGACAGGCACATGTATTAGTGTTACAATCTCTTCTCCACTGCACCCTCCTAAGCCCTGGAGTATCCCAGCCTTCTGAAGGTCCTTTTGGATACAGATGTGGCCTCAACTCCCAGCCATGGCCATTTGTAGCTGTCACTTTGTGAGACAGAAAAGAAATGTGAAAGCCTTGAGGCACGAAGCCTTGGGTGTTTGATGCAGGCTGGGTCACTAGGAGGGGTGGGGGAAAGGCAACAAAACCTCTTTCCTCTTGTAAGGATTCAAGGAGCGGAATATGAAGTCCCCCTACTAATATAAAACTCCAAAGAAAGGCTGGTAAGAATATTTCTGATAGTGATATGTAACTTGAAAGAGTGTGAGTTGTTTCAGTGCCACTCTCAACTGGCTCTGGCTGGGTCCCAAAGAGGCTTGAGCAGTGCAAAAAGGACTCAAATGCCTGTGGGGAATATCCTGGATATGGGGGTGAGTTGGGTTGTTTAGGGTGGGGAGGGTTAGTGGTGTATCTGTTGGGTTTTATGTGCTTGGTTTGTTTGTTTTCCTGCTGGAATTTTTCTAGAAGACTGCTTATGTCACTTGTCTCAGTGATTTTTGAAAGGCAGTGGGAAGTGTAGAGTTGCTCCAGATGGTTATGCGCATGCCTTCCTGTGCTGAGGAGGTTTGCTGCTCCTGTCCAGACTTTCTCCTGAGCTTTTGCAGGGAAAAAAAGTCTCCTGATGAGATTTCTGTGTTTCTCACATCAATAATTCATAATGTTCATTCTCTTGCTGCTCTGAAGAAAGGCAAGGAAACAGGGAAGATTGCAGTAGAGGCAGGTGGGGAAGCAGGTTATCTCAGGAAAAAGACTGAGAGGTAATATAATCTAAAAATGGATTGTAACTGCTCTCAAACTTGTCTTTATTGCCCTGAAGCCTCTAAATTATCTTTTCATAAAAGCCTGCTTCTCTAAGATGTATTTCCTATTCCCTTTCTGGTCAAGAGGTCTCAGATTTCTGTGTCTCAGAATTATTACCTTGACAATCAATAAGCTCACACTAATCCATCGGAGATCTCCCATTTGAAATGATTTACTTTCTGGAAGTGTCCCGCAGATGACAAAATTAAGCTGAAACTGGAAGAGTTATGTTAAACCCGCATTTATTTCCATTAGCTGGGTGAGAATTCTGAAACATGAGCTTGTTGTGTGTGCATGCTGCTCAGAGTCACTGCTTGAAGTGGGAAGGCACACTTGAAGCTGACGAGTAGGAGGGAAAATTCTCCCTCTCTTGTGAGGGAGGGCTGTTTGACTACCGAGGTACAAATGTTGCTCTGTGGAGGCTTTCATGGGTGGGTGCTTAAACACATCACGCTCTCCTAAACACGTTTTGCTCTATGAGGAACCATCTATGAGGTTCTATTGCCACGACAGGGACACTCCTCACAGGCAGGCTCCAAATCCTGGCTGCCTTCCTCCTTGGCTGTCCCTGCTGTGGGCAGCTCTCTCCAGGAACATTTAATCTGAGTTTTCAGGGGCACCCACCTATCACTAAGCTGGGACCCTGGAACTTAAAACTCCAGTGCTGTAGTGTTGGTGGATGCCAGGGAAGAGGAGTTTAGCCTGACCAATATTTGTTTCTTGAGGAAGTGTTATTAGTTGGGTTTTCCTCTGTAAGACTTGAGAGTGAAGCCCTGAGAGGAGGAGAGCCCTTAGCAAATACTGTCTGTGTGCTAAATATTTGTAAAATGTGTCTTCTCAGACTTTGCTCTTACTTTTCAATGCTGTGAATTTCTTTTTCTTTCCATCTGTCTGTCGCAAATGCCATTAATGCCCTTGATTTCCACTAAAATAACTGGAGGCAGGCATTAACTGGTACCAGACTTTGGTGCCAGTCATGCTCCAATTTTCTTTGCATCTTCTGTAAGTCACAGTGTGAATAGACTGAATGTTCTCACACAGCTCAGCAAGCCTTTTCTGCCAGAAAACACAAGGTGACAACACTTCACTCTAAGTTCCCATAGCCTTAGTCTTTCCAAATAATCTTCAGCCAGTTTTAATGCTTCAAACAAGCAAAGAGCATTTCTTTCCTGCTTTTCCACCCAGGCATGTCCTTTCTTCAAACTCTTCTGTCCCTGTTTGTTGAAGAGTAGCTGCCCCTGCCTCCCTTTCACTGCAATTTGTTTCACAGGAGTACTATTATGGCGAGCAAGAGGGTGCTTAAGAGTTATAGGTGAGGTCTCAATTTTCACTGGTTTACTCTGCTTCCCTTGTAGTTGTCAAATTATTAACATTTAATATCGAGGAGGACTGGCTGACAGGTTTAAATTAGAGCCATCTCAAGGTGGTGTCACCCTGCTTGGTCTGTCTCCTTAGGAGTGTTGCAGTTAGTGAGCTCCTTAAAGAGTCTAACCCTCCTAGGAATGGAGACCTGGCTTAGTTAACACTAAAATGATTGGTTTGGTTTTTTTTTATTTGTGTGTATGAGGGGTTGGTTGCTCTGCTTTGCTTGTTTTTGTTTTTCCCCTTACTGAAACGCTGCATAGGTTAGGTCTTTGAAAGCTCAGAGAAACAGAGAGGAACATGCTGTTGGATCATAGATAGGAAAACTCTGTTTGACCTGCCTTAAATTGTACTTGGAGCCCTCAGACTTCCAGCACCTGAAAGCTCAGTTTCTCCATTTTTGAGGAGTCATTAATATTCTGCTGTTCTAGAGAAGACTTGGAGAGTTTGGTTGACAAATGTTACCAAAATGGTAGCAAGACACTCTTTACGTGTTCCACAGGAAAACAGAGCAAAGGACTCTGTTTTCTTCTGAAAACATGTATTTTCATTGGTTTGTATGTATGGAGGATAAAGAATGGAAAGTGGCTGCTAAGGTTTGGTATACATAACTTTCTGAAGTTTTTTCAGGCTTCTATTACTGTGAGTTGTAAATCAAGACTTATAAATCAAATCTCCATCTGTGTGTATTTATAACAAATCTTGGCTCTGAAGAATTGTCCAGAGTGTTGAAAAAGTGAGGCAAAGTCCTCCTGTTGCCTGTGAGCAGGATTTGGGTCCATAAACAGGTTTCCTCTGTCTATAGCTTGATAAATGATAATGTTGCTCTGAGCTGGGATCGATGGAGGCTAAAGCAGGGCTCGCTCTGGGCACATCAATACAGATTAAAATATGACTTGTTTGAGCCAGCTAAATGCCATGCAAGGAATTGCTGACACCTCCAGTGCAAACAGCTTTGCTTGTGTACAGATGCCGTGCACTCCACACTCCCTGCTCTGCACTTTGTGCATCCTTGGCACCTCCCTGCACTCCTGGATTTGCTGGTTATGAAAACTCATGAACATTGACATTTATTTCATATGTTCCAGCATTCCTAGTCCTAGATATTAAGGTAAAATGTAATGAGACTAAAGAATTGGGATCTTTATCTATGAGTGTTTATGGACATTTTTTGGTAGTTATAATTATCTGCTCTTATCTCAGCCCTTTAATTTTTTAAGGAAATCTCAAAGGAAAAAAAACTATTCTGGTTTTGATTTTAAAATGGCTCTGAGTGGTGAAACTTCACCAGTGAACATTGACACGTGATTAGTGAAGCTGCAAGATGTGATAGTGGATGAGTGGTACAGTGTGTTTTTGGAGACTGAGACCTAACAACTATTTGGCTGATGTATTATACAAAGCCTTCCCTTGATATATTTAGTCTCCTGAAGGAATGACAGGTTTCAGTCTTCTCTCCATAACTTTGTCTCTGCACCACTGCCCCAACTGAGGTCACTGCAGGGGTTTTGATAAGCCACCTTGCTTTGGGAAGCCCTGGGGGCTACAGGGGAACTCCTGTATCCAAAGAGAACCCTTTTTGAAGGATGGGAGAAGCACTGGACTGGGTGTTGGGCCTTTATCTGTTTGATAGTTCTGATCAAATTCTTTTGTCTTCTTATCTCCATCTTCCCCTCTGTAAAATGGAGATACTGTGTTGCTTTATGGCATGATCTGATCACCACAGGTCTTTACAGAGCTATATCTCTGCTACTTACAGATGATGTATAGGAGTTCTCAGATGTTCTCCTAATTAGTTGTGCTTCTGCACCCCAAACCTATAGAGGTACGTCCTTTTATTTTTTTTTCTTGCCTTTGCAGAATTTCATTAACTTCAGGTCAGAGTGCAGCCTGCCTTCCTGCGTAGTGATGGAGAACCAGAGATTTGTTCTGTCCATTGTACCTAGGATTTGAGGAAAATGTTTTGAAAAACAAACTAAAATCTGAAAGTTACTTTAAAATAAGTTTGAAAATTGGATTTTATTCAATTTAAGTCAAGCAATAGTCCAGAAAGAATTACAGAATGAGTTTTGCTGAATGTTTGTCTTTGGGCTCCTCTAATAATTTTGTTCTGGGAGTAACATACTACAATATGGGTATCTCTCCTAAATACTTGGAATTTATTATGGACTGTTTTTTCTGTATTACCATTAGCAAGAACTAAGTGACCCCAGTATTAGGGGGTGAGTTTCAGAACTGTGCCTGTGGAATCACACTTGAAAAATGAAAAGGGAGCAAGCTGTATGCAGAGTTCCTGTTGAAGCTTTGAAAATGTATTCCTCCAGGAAAAGAACTTGATGCCCTTAATTTTTGCTGTAGCTCTCTCATTCTTTCTTTTTCTGCTACATGCTGAGAGGTGTTTTGGGGAAAATCAACCAGAAGAGTTAATATAAATATACCAATTTGATCATTTCACTAATCGTGTGCTGGAGAGCACAGGAGCAGTGGTGTGGCTATTCCTGGTTCTTTAAAAACTGCTGTGTGTGCTGAAAAGAGCCCTAATTTGTAGACTGAGAGCACAACTTTTCAGTTCTGGGCATATTGTTATAATCACTTACAATTTTGACAGGGTTAGCCTGGAGCAGAATGAAAATAAGTGTCGAATTCACTTCTTGTATAATTTCTCTGAAATAAACATGGATTTGCCTTATGAAGTCAATGAGAGGGAAGGGGGAAAAAAACCACCCTAACCTCTCCTTAAATGGAATTTTTTTGTACTGCCTGGTTTTCCTTATTATGGTGTGGACTTTTATGAGTTTCTCAGAGATCCCAGTGGAGTAAGTGGGTTAAAAAAAGAAAAAAATCAAGAATTTTTAGAGTTTACCAGGGAAGAGTTGAGCTGTCACAATATTAGTCAACTGTTGTGTTTTCTCTTGGACATGTCAGTCTCCTACCTTCCTTCCTGTCAAAAGTGTGTTTCACTGTTTGTGGTTGAGAGCAGCAATAACTTGTGGAAAAAGGGTTTATCAGCCAAAACTCATGTTTTTATGTTGCCCTGTGTAAGCTTCAAATATTTCAGTATAGAGAATGTGGGCTATATTATGGGATGGCTGCATCAGAAAGGTTTAAGCATCGTCACTAATTAACTTCCAGTCAAGAAGTGAGAAAGGTCAGAGCACCACAGGGTGGGGACAGAGTGGCAGGAAGGGCTCTGACTGAGGTGTGCTCAGGTGTGCCCAGGTGGCCAAGAAGGCCAGTGCCACCCTGGCCTGGATCAGGACTGGTGTGGCCAGCAGGACCAGGGCAGTGACTGTCCCCCTGTACTCGGCCCTGCTGAGGCCACAGCTCAGCTCCTGTGTCCAGGTCTGGGCCCCTCAGCTCAGGAAGGGCACTGAGGGGCTGGAGCGTGTCCAGGGAAGGGAGCGGAGCTGGGGAAGGGTCTGGAGCACAAGAGTCATGAGGAGAGGCTGAGGGAGCTGGGGGGGCTCAGCCTGGAGGAGAGGAGGCTCAGGGGGGACCTTCTCACTCTACAAGTACCTAAAGGAGGTTGTGGCCAGGTGGGGGTCAGGCTCTGCTCCCAGGGAACCAGCAATAGGACAAGAGGACACAGCCTCAAGGTACGCCAGGGGAGGTTTGGGTTGGACATTAGGGAGAAAGTCCTTACAGAGAGAGTGATTGGGCACTGGAATGGCCCAGATGGGAGGTGTTGGAGTCACGGTCCCTGAAGGTGTTTGAGGATGGACTGGATGTGGTGCTCAGTGCCGTGATCTGGTTGACAAGGTGGTGTTCAGACACAGGTTGGACTCCATGATCTCAGAGCTCTTTTCCAACCTAATTGATTCTGTGATCACTAATTAACTTCCAATAAAGAAGTGAGAAAGAAGTTTGGACAGTATTGACTAAATGTGAGTTGAGATTACTCCACCCTAAATCTTGAAGGAGAAGAAAACCCCAGTCAACAGGCAGGTGGAGAATACTTGGCAGCATGAAAAGGCAAGCTACTAAAATAAACTAACACTGCAGTGAAGGAGCTGGGATAGGAGCTTTTCATAATGAATCTTCAGAAATGTGTTCTGTCCAGCTTACTGTGGAACTTCCTAGATTTAAAAGAAATGTAATAATGTTGTTGGGTTTGAATATTTCACCCAGAATTACAGGAAAGCTCCTTGTAGAGTGGTTAAGTTTATACTGTTAGACCTTGAAATTAAAAAGAGTTCTCTTACATCTGACCTTAATGAAGCTCAAAAGCACTTACTGCACGTATAGGCAATAAGAATAAGATCTCTGTTGGATTATTCAAAGTGTCAACAAGAACAAAAAGCATGCATATTTCTTACACTTTAATTCAGATCATGGGGCAAAAGCCAAATTAGCAGATGAGATGATCATAATGTTTCTTTATAACTTTCGAGTCGTGGCCCTGTGAGAGGGATCTCAGTGGCCAGCAGAGCTTTTGAACCTTTTCAGGCTAAACAAATACTGACTTAGTGAATTTCCATTTAACTAGCATCCTTACATCAAATTTTCCATATGTCTTAGAGATGCCATTTGTTTTTTCAAGTGTTTCTTTGTATCCAGTTTGTTTTTCTATAATGTCTACAGGATTTATTTTTTGGTAAATATTTTAGTAAAAACTTGTTTCTGTTTGGTGCCATATCAGCCAGTTTACTGTCATCAATCTGTTTCAATACCCCATGGCTGCTCATTTCAGCCCAAGAAAGCTGCTGTAAACATGAGTTCATAGTTCACACTCTATTTTCTCCAAAATATGAAACACACATTTACAGTGAAACTCAGTCAAGTATTTTAAATTTCCTATATTCAATATAATATTTCAAAATGGGATGAAAGGGGAAGTCAAATATAATTCTGAAAATAAATAGCTTTTTTGTTTGCTTAAACCTATCCATAGAAAGTCTCAAGAACATCAAGTTCTGATGGAAATAAGTAAAATCATGCAATTATTATATTAATGTCATTATGAAATGCATATGTTTCTCACCCACCATTATCTTGTTCTTTCCTCTCCACCTTTAGATGAAGTCTTGTCTAGAATTCTGCAGGAGTTGTGAACTAATGAAACTTATTGGCAAAATAATTTTCCTAACAGTTAAGATGCTTTTCCCCTTTTCAAACTCTGAAAAACAGCACTAATAAAAATTGCTGCTATTGAATTTTTTTCCCCTTGGATTTTTATTGCCTTTAAACAGGTTAGAGCAGTAAGGCCTGAAAATAAACCATCTTTCAGAGCAGGCAAGTATTTACAGAGTTCTTCTAGGGAGAAAAAAAGTAGTTCATTACAAGAACATTTAAATAGCGGTACATGAACAGCCTTACAGCTGGACACTTGCTGGGCACTGTATTTACAAGCTTAGCTCTGTGGGAGTGAAGATCACAGTCCTATGAGAATATGTGAACACTGAGGGGAGAAAAAAGTATAATTTCACTGCTTTTTGATGTCAGGATATAGTACCTGTTTCTTTTTCCTCCTCTTCCATGCTTGCTATACCTTATTTTCCTTATTAATGTAAATTGGTGTCTATCTTCAGCCCTCATTTGATAAATAAGACTTTCCTGTGGCATATATCCTCATGCACTAAAGGTGATTTTTTTATTTCTTCTAGCAATACAGTTGCTCATTTATTTATTTTATTTTTTAACTTCAGTGGGTGAGCCTGTTAACTCTGGAGTTAATTTAGCTGTGTGTGCTGGCACCACGTTGCTCTCCTGAAGGGCAGGTCAGCAATACATTGTTAGCTACAAAACTGAGCTGAATGCAGACTTTAAATGCTCTGCTTATGTCAGCAAAGAGTTCCTAAATACATCACCTAATAAGCTGCTTGTTGAGTTAGTGTTTCACAAAATGAGTTGGCAAGCACCTTAAAAATCCCCTCATTCCAAGCCCCTTGCCGTGGACAGGGACACCTCCCACTAGATCAGGTTGCTCAAAGCCCCATCCAGCCTGCCTTTGAACACCCCTTGTCTCTGACAACCTATTCCAGAGTCTCAACACCCTCAGGAAAGAGTTCCTTCCTGACATCTCCTCCAAACCTGCCCTCCTTCAGCTTGAAGTTATTTCCCCCTTGCTCTATCTTGTAAGAAGTCCATCTTTCTTGTGGCTCCCTTTAGGTACTGGAGGCTGCTATGAGGTTTCCCGAGAGCCTTCTCTTCTCCAGGCTCAATGACCCCAACTCTCTCAGCCTGTTTTCATAGGGAAGGTGTTCCAGCTCTGTGATCCACTTTTCCAGTCACTGGGAACTTCACTGGACTGCCAGGACTTCTCAAATACGGTGGGAAGTGGCTTAGCCACTTCCTCATCCAGTTGCCTCAGAAACAGTATCTCGTCAGGACTCATGGACCTGCACACTTTTTAGTTGCTTGGATGTTCTTGAACCTGGTCTTCTACAGTGGGCATGTCTCAATGAGATGCCACTGTCCTTCTGTGAGATGTCCAAGTGTATCCTCCCTCACTCTGGAGCCATCTCAGGCTTCTGAGAGTGATCAAATGCCTGCTCAGACTGGGAGCTTGAGAATCCTTCCCATGCCTGGTGGGGCATCCCAGAGCACTGGGACCTCTGATAACACCTGTGCACCTTATTTCTTATGGCTGCTCCTTGAGGGATGAGAGTGGTGAGCACTTCAAGAACGCATTCCCTTGATCTCGTCCCTCTTATCCAGCTGCAGAAGCCTGGTGGCCTTGGGCACCATCAGTCACTGGTGGTTCTTCTCATGCCCAGCCCTTCTTGCAGCAATCCCGTGCCATCATCTCTGCTCTATCCAACTTCAGTTCCATCCTCCATCCTCTTTGTTGCATAAGATCAATGAATATTTGTGCTGCCAAGTGCCATGGAATGTCTCTAAACTGACAAGAAGTCTGAATGCAGCAGTGAAAAGTGTAGGGCAGGGTCAAGAGAGATGTTCACACCCTTTCCAGACAGCAGCGAAGTGGTAAAGAGTTCTTGGGAAATGCTTTTCTTTATGGCATTGAATCAGTAAACAGGAATAGAAATGATTCTACTAGAGGTCCATTTCTATTTGACATTCACTGCACATTTGTGTACTATGAACAATCAACCATTAAATATTGCATTTCCTTTCATTACAAGTATACCAGAAGTCGTATGGCTAAAGAATGTGATACAGGGTGGTAATGTTTAAATTCTTCTCTCTGCTCTGAACTGATAACTTAATTTCCCCTGCGTCTTTACAAGACAAGCATTTCACAGAATTCTGAGTCAAAACATAAGATTAGGAAAACAAATCCATGCTCAACTTTATAGCTATAATCTCTTGCTGCTTGGAAAATGCTACTGAGATGAAATATTCCCCCAGGTCTTGTGTTGGCATATTGAATAATTCTGACCTAGGTAGCAAGGAGAATATAGTTTCATAGGATACCTTTCTATCCTCTTATGTGACATCACTTGCAGTAATTGGTGTTGCTTTCCATCACCATTTCCCCCTTTTTTATAGTATGTTCTTTCTCAGTTTCTCTGAGATTGCTGTGTGGTGCTGGGATAAAGGTACTGCTAAAACCCAGATGAGTTATATTCACCCTGTCTTCCTTTATGTGCCGCTGTGCTGTAAAAACCTTTTGTGTTAGATTGTGCCAATATCTGTTTCTCTGTTGGGTTCTTGCCTGTGGCTCAATAAATTCTTAGAGATATATTCATAGCTTTTCTGGGGTTGTTGTTAGTGTTGTGCCTGTATTGCAAAGGGAGTTCAGAGGTTGAAATGCATTTCTGAGGCGTGCTAGACATGAGTGTGAAAACAGACTTGTGAAGCTGCCTAGGGGATCCAAATGTCAACGGCCCACTAAAATGAGAAGGAAACAAGTGCCTTGATTCCTTAACATGGCTGGTTTGTACAGAACTTATTAATCAGCCTCATTACAAAACCATCTAATCTTCTTGTTTGTGTCAGTGTAAGAGGCTTGTGGTTTTCTGCACATAAAATGCTGTATGCTGAAAAAAACACCAAGTCCATCTTAAAGGTCTTGCTTCTGTTTTACCTTCAGATCAACTGGAATTCTGTTTTGCAAGTGTTAGTACATTCAAAGTCATTCTCTTGCTTGTTTTTATCTCCTCTTTGTTGCTGAGCTTCCTGCATGTCCCTCCAAAAGTGGCAGGCATCACCTTGGCGTAGCAGCAGCTGCTGCAGTGGGGGCAGTGTCTGTGGGGAGAAGGGTGGATGCACCAAGAGGTGTGCTCAGTGGTTTATGTAAATGTCACATTGCAATGTGTTTCTGCATGGAAAGCACAATCTTCAAGCCTCCAAGACAGCTACTGCTCCAGGGGGACTGGGGCTGTGCCTTGGGATATGGCGCAGATTGGAGGCAAGATCTAGTCTGTGGTGCACAACTTTATTCAGGCTCTGCCTGGGGAAGGAGCTGCTCCAGGTGGCAAATCCACTTGCTGTCTCAAACAAGGAATTGTTTTATTTTTCTAAACCATCCTAAAACACAGTTGCATTTGTTAACACGTTGTTGTGGTTTAGCCCCACGTTGCTGTTTGCTCATTTTTCCCCAGTGGGATGGGGAGAAAATGGGAAGGGTACCAATGAGAAAGCTTGTGGGTGACAGTTTTATTTAGGGACAAGAAGAGGTTCTTTCCTTGAGTGGGATTATTTTATTGGCTCTGTCAGTAACAGGGTATCTCTCATCTTGGGTTTCAATGCCACCTTTGGGGGGAAAAGAGATGTTCCTATAGAAAATATTCCCTTGATTAACAGCTGTTCTTTTAAGATAATGCAAACCTCTCTGGTAAGATGATCATAATAGTTCTCTAAAATATATTCTTCCAAGTGTTTGTGTGTTGATATATCATTTTTGTTATGGTTATGGATGTCTGAGAGAATACTTTAGGCTATAGTTGTACAAGGACAGAAAACACACAGTGACCCCATTGCACCCCAGTATTTCCACCAGAGCGTAAATGTGTTGGTTTTTTTTTCTGATTGAGAGTTATACAAGGAATTCTAAGCAAAATTAAAGCTTTTAAATAATAAGTCTAGAATACTTGAAAATGCATTAAATATGCAATATTTTTTACATGGGATAAGAAAAATCTAGTTTCCTAGTCTTACAGCCTCTCGGTCCTTCATCCATTCATGTTTCAGAGTACAGATAAAACACTCTATTTTTAAGGCAGGTCCCTAGGTTTATCTTGTCTGTGAACAGGCATTTGATCATACATTATAAATTTGTTTGTACAAATAGTAATTAATTTTAATGATTAGAAATGCTTATATTTACAGGAAGCTTTCAATATGCAAACTATATTCCTGTAAAATGTTCTGTAAACTAAGTGAGGCTTAACAGATCTCAAACAAATCTTCTGAGATGTCATCAAAATTTGATAAATGTTCTTAGTCCTTAAGAGGCTTCTCTTGTGCTTCCCAATATTTTTGGGACTTGAGACTTACTTCACACTTTGGGTAGTTAATGTATAAAGAGAGGAAAGGAAGGTGGAAATCTGGCTGTGTCAGACAGTGATTATTAAAGTATTTCTTCTGACTTCCAACAAGTTTCGGTTGTATCTGCCCTGCCACAGAGCTGGAATTTATTCCTCAAGGAGGCAGAATACAGCAAATGGAGCTGAGAGCAGCTGGAATACATCATCTTATGTATTTTTCATGTAATTGTATTCCCGATCTCAAATAGGGGCAAAGCATTTCAAACAGCACCTGTTTTGCCATTCCAAGCTCGTTCCCGTGGAATTTGGAAACAATACAGTTTACAGAGACCAGTGGTTCATTTACAATTCTATTAAATTAGTCTTTGCATGCAGGTTTTATGTTATTAATGAAGACAGTGAAGCTGCTTGTTAATATGGACTTTACTTCCTTTTTATTTTGTTTCTCTTTTTTTTTTTCTTTTTCAGTCTAGTTAGAATTCATTTCTGTAGGGATGAGAAAAAGGGAAAAAGCTCAGATTCCCTCTAGCCTTCAATTGGAAAACATTTAGTTTTCTAGATGTTTGCTGTAGTCCTTCCCTAGTCACTGGGCAAATATTCCTGAGATAAGGTATTGTTCCATATCTAAATATAAGCAGGTTTTTTGTTTAAGAGCCTGTGAAAATATTGACAGTCCTTTTAACTTCAGAATAACTTATTTGTTTCTTCCCACTTCAGAAACTGCATCCCATGGAACTAAATATTGACCAAACCTTTTAAAGGCACAGGGCCTCTATTTCTGCTTGAAGTTTTAATCTCTAAGGACTGGATCTTATAACAAGTTTTGCTTGTTATTCATTTCATTTAAAAGTAATGAAGTTAAATGGGTAAACGGGGTAGGAGGAGAGGTTTGAATTTCCTATGGATTTGTTCTATCATTCTGTGAGTGTAAGTGTAGTATAGAAAAAAACGAAGTAGGTAAAAATAAAACGTAGATGTGACTTTTTCTCCATTCCATAAACTTTCATTTATTTAATTCCTCCTTAAGGTTGGGTTTTATGCTGAGCAGGAGATGGAAAGGAGAGGCAGGCATAATAAATCTGTTCCAAGCAGCTACCACAGGTGGAGGTCCCTCATATCTGGCATCCTCAAGCAGTTCCAAAACAATTCCAAGATTTTTGCCTTCTTGTTTGTACTTACACAAAATTAGACCTGCTTATTACCCAGATTCAGTCAGTGCTTTGGGGCTCTCTGGGAGCTGCAAGAGCTCAGCTCTGGTCTCTGCTGTTTTGATGCAATAAAAACCCCCTTCCTTTCTTAGAGCTGCTGATTTCATGGGCTGGTAAATTCTTCTATAAATGGTGTAACTGTGTAAGTGGCTGCTTTTCAATTCCTCTCCTCTTGGAGGGATAATGCTGACAGTAACTACCATATCCAGATTTCTTTCCTCCTTTTCTAAAGGCTGTGTTCACTGTCAGGATTTTTGCAGCAATTGAATTCCAGCAGTCCCTTGTATTTATTTTTTTTTTTTTGAAGGCTGCAACAGCACACAATTGTTTGAGAAACTCCACTTCAAACAAAAAACCTGTGCTTTCACAAAGCTAACTAGAAATCTCCTGCCATTCAAACAGGCTGGTACATCAGTATGTGACTGGCAGCAAGGCCACTAATAACAGGATGGAGATTCAAAGCTCTAATAGATTTGAAATGGTCTGAAAATAGAAAGCTTGGGTTGGGTGGCTTTGATATGTGTTGGGAGAGAAAAGAACATAGAAAAAGCTATGGTAATCTTCTTCAATTAAAACCTCACATTTTGGTGGTGCTTGTGATCTGGTCATGGGTGGTTTACTGCAGATAAATAACTTGCTAAAAGGATTGGAGCTTCCTTTTTTAAAAGAGACAGCGAGAGAGGGGAAAAAAGACAACTCAAAGCAAGTGTAAAAACTTTCAGATAGAGGAGCCTGGTAAATTCACCCTCAGAAAGAGTTTCCTTTGTCGTTGTAGGGGTGTTTAGTCTCTGATTTTGGATTATAAATAGGACAGGAGGGTAAAAAAGCTTAGATGAGTTCTGTTGAATCTGAAGCAAACATTACAGGGGAAATTCCTTTGTATGGCATTACTGTTTTTTTGTTCCTTTCATTTGTTTGTTATTTTTCTTATTGACTTTACACAGGGATTTGCTTTCATGCAGGAGTGTTTGGTTAGATGGTTTGAGCTTCTTAAAAATTATTAGCAATGCAATGCTGTCATGTTTTTAGGTGTCCTTTATTTAAGGTATTAAAGAAAGGACTTTTTCCAGGGCAGGACAATTTTGGAGGACACTGTTGGGTTCTTAAGGATGGTCATCTCTAGCATGGATTTCATAGAATAATTATTAAATATCCAGAGAGAGTCCATAAAGTAGAAAGCTCTTGATTCTTGTACATATATGGTTTAATATTAATAATATTTATTTTTTTAGTCTTGAGATATATATTGAGTCAGGTGGAGTGGGAGGAGGAGAGCTGGAGCCTGAGATTTATAATATTTTTATGTGTATAAGAGAAAATAGTCTACTGTGTAATATTTTAACTTCAGGGCTTTTTCTGCTTTATTTAGCATGATGGTAGATCATTGTATTTTGGGAGGGGTATCTTGTATTCCCCTGCTTATTTTTCTCTTTGTGCCTTTTCAACTTTTGTCTCTGGGCACAATGAGAGGAGAAAAGAAATGGGGCTGAGGTTGTAGCACTGACAGCAGGACCACATTTTCACTTACTGATGAGCAGCACAGACACAGCATTATTGAATCTGCTTTTAGAAATGAAACTGTCAACAACTAGAAAATGCTACTTCTTTCTCTTCTGCCCCCTGAGATTCAGGTGTGATAGAGAAAGGAAAAAAGAATATATAAGATACAGATACAGATAACCCAATGTGTTGGAAAGGAGAAGCATTTGTCACTAAGGCTACACTCAGCTCTGCATATGCAAGTCCCACAGGATTTTAACAAATATGAAGGCACAATTTAACTTAAAACAATAAAAAAAATTGATTTTATTTAGATTTGGAAGGTAGTCAGATTTTTGGTGCTTCTAGCCTACAGAAAGCCCCAAGGCTTTTCTCTGTCAACTGTGCTATATAGAACAGAATAACACTGTTTTCCTTTTAATGGCCTTCCACAGTAAAGATTGCTGTACAATAATCAAATGAATAAAAATTTATGTTGTCATGATAGCCTTTCCTCCCTAGAAAATGGAAGGAATGGAAAGTAAAACTGAATCTGTTAAGGATGGCCAGAAACATACTGTTGCTGATTGCTTAGATTGCTGTAGATTATTTTAAGAACGTTGAATGTAAAATTTAAATCCCTGTGTGAGTTTTAATCCCAGTGCCTAAGTGACATGTAGGAACAAGAACATGCGTTGTCCCTACCAAGAAGGTTGGGCACCTTCCCATCCAGGGGTCTCTGGATGTCACCTCCAGCTTACTGGGCTAGGAGGGACGAAGACATCCTATATGGTGCTCTGGTTTTCTGTCCACTGGTCCTCTGAACTTGTATGAATTTATGGTATTCTGTGGTCTCTGACAAGGATTTAGCTTAAAAAAATCAAGCTGGAGAGACTTCACGGAGTACATTCAGAATTTTAAAAGTTGATACAGTTTTAATTATGTATTTCATGGTGACCCTGTCAAAATCCTTCAGAAAACTGACCTTACTTCAGTGGAATGAGCTGGTCTTGAAGGAGGTGGTGCCAGGAAGATGTTATTTTTGTCTGTCCTTTGTGAGGCTCACATCTAGGTTTTGATTTTTTGATCCAGTTCAGTTGGTCCCACATTTCTTGCCTGGATTGTAGCATCAGAATATCTAGTTTTTATAGGAAAAGCTTGTTAGGAGCCTTGTTTCTCCATAGGCTTCTCCCTGATTAACACAACCCTCCCTTTCCATTGCTACCAGGCTCCAGTGAATGATTTTGTAACACCAAGGTCACATACATCATCAGTTCTTTCCCTATTTCCTTCCAGAATTCTGGCTTGTTGTAAAATTAAGATTTTTTTCCAATGAGCTAAATCTGTATCACAGTACTGGTACCTTGTCTTCATTCTCCTTTTCCTGAGATTGCTCCTTTCCCTCAGTAACTTCTCCAATCATTGCTCCTGCTTATGAGTTGTTTTATCCATTTTGGGTAGGTGATGAACACCTTTACAGCTTGAATGGTAAAATTGAACTGTAACAGAGAAATGTGCAGGCAACACGAGCAAATAATCCTGGTTGTGCTGCAGCTGCTTCACCCCCCTGAAAAGTGCCATTACACTGCCTGGCAAGCTTGGGCTGACAAACTCTGATTACCTGGAGCTGAACCTTGCCAATGCACTGAGATCAACACTCTTTCACTGTCAGAGCTGTGGGAACCTGAGCAGGGTCCATACTTGGCTTGGGTTTGCATCTCAGGGGGGTTTTTTAGAGGGAGACCTTGTTATATCCCCACAACATGCACAGCCTGGAGGCCCCTCTGTCTCCTGATTTTAACTCACCTTGTAGGACACAGGAGGACACTCCATATATGCTGTTTCAACATGTACTTTGGCTAATTTACCTAATTAGTTGTCAGTTTGGTTTGGTGGGAGGTGCTTTGTGGGTTGAATTTGAGAAGGCTTTGTGAGCTGCCCAGGCAGGTGTTGGAGTCCCCACCCCTGAAGGTGTTTAAAGGATGTGTGGACTTGGCACTGCTGGGTTAGTGGTTGGATTTGGTGAGCTCAGAGGTCTTTCCCAGCCTAAACAATTCCATGGGTCTAATGTTCAGACATCCTAATTCAGCAGCCAGTCAGCTGGTTCAGTGAGGATTCAGAATAAATACAGTGTGAAAGCCAAGTGGTTTTTGCATATTGGGCCTTGACTGCCTGTAGGGTTTTACATGCTTTGCTAAACGATGATTTCGTATGCAGAGAATCCCTCCAATACCACAGTGGCTTCCCAATCCCATGCTTTTGTGATGACTTCCTTTCTAGAGGAGAAAATAAAATGTAAACTTAATTGCTTAAACTCTGAAAAATGCTTTTCTTTGAACCCAATGAAGCACAAAGATGAATAGCTTATTACTAAAGGGAATTTAGCTCTATTTACGACTGCTTGTACTGTGAAATTGGTTGTTTGTGATCTCTAAAGGCTTGCTTTCCTTTCTTTTCAGGCATATTACACTGTAGCTCAGACTACAGTGGAAAGCCAGACTAAGAAAATCACAGACTCTAGGACAGTTTGTTTCAGTTTTTATGGAAAATAAATACAGAAGCTTTACCACCTTTAGGATTCAAAGCAGGAAATTTATTAAAAATCGCTGAAATGTAAACTAGCCACTGCTGATGGTCTTAAAAGCAATTACTCTGTGTAATACTAGATCAGTGATGGTCTATTTGGCTCTGCTACCTCATTGACACCTCCAACACTGCTAGACCAGCTATGAAAAATGCTCCTTAACACAGATATAACAAAGTCAGTTCAGTGGGATGGGCAAATACATCCCCCGTGAAGTAATTCATGTATTTAGGAAACCTGTGATCAGTGTCTGGTGACCAACTGCTCAGCAGCAATGTAGGCCAATGATTTAGCACATGCCCATGGGTTTACCAGCTATTCTGGAAGTTTTCAGCAGGATAAACCAAGATGTTTAGGTGTATACCAGCATTTTCTGGGTCATCTTGCCTTATAGTAGTGAACTGTGACAAAACTCTTCGTTTTTCTCTTTCAGAATATCTAAGGAGGCCAGGGGAGAAGCAACGAGGAGGGATGCTAGTTAGAACTAGGAGTGCCAATCTCCAGGACACTGGTGGGATGTCATTGTGTCCAGCTCTGATCAGCTTTGCTCCTGACCAGGCTGATTGGTGGGCTCTTCTCCCCCAGAGGGACATCAGGGGCCTGATCTGCTCAGCTCTGGCAAGAACCAAGGGGTAATCTCGGCAACGCCTTCCCAAGCAAACCAAATGAATGTGGGGATATTGGAGGAGGTAAGAAATCTGACACTTCTTAAGATAGTGTTTGATAGCTTGATAAGTGGGATTATGTGACAAGGGGAAAGCCACCAAAATAGCAGAGCAGGGAGAGTGCTGATGCAGGAGGCACATTGCAGGTCTCTGTTCTTGTGAACAGATTGTCTTTAGCAAATAACTCTGTTAGGACAAGGACTGAAGGGCTACTTAAATTTTTTTTTCCGAGGTAATGCTTTTCTAGATTTCTTTGGTGTTTTGGTTTTTTATCTTTGCCTTGCAAAAAGCCTGTTTTGATAACATATATCCAAAGAGGTGGAAATCTGGCATGTGTTGCTTTCAGAGCAAAGGT
The DNA here is from genome assembly GCA_035583185.1 of Anabacerthia variegaticeps. Taxonomy (NCBI): domain Eukaryota; kingdom Metazoa; phylum Chordata; class Aves; order Passeriformes; family Furnariidae; genus Anabacerthia; species Anabacerthia variegaticeps. The sequence goes on along the minus strand of JAWWEW010000001.1, from coordinate 3,799,748 downwards.
TAGAGTGGGAGTTAAAAAGAAAAAAGTTCTTAAAGAACTTACGGTTCAATTAAACCCTGACCATACAGCAAATAGTTGCCAGTACAAAAATCTTGGCTTGGCTTCGTTTTTATTTATACCATCACTAGCTTTTCCTGTTTTGAAATGCAGCTCTGAAGGCACAGAATGAATGATGAGGATTTCTGGCTAGAATTCAAAACGTAGGTGGAACTAACTGTGGTCTGCATGGCAATGGCAATGAATTATTTACACCAAATATCTATGAATAAGAGGTCAAAGTAAATGCATGTTTTCTAATATTCCCACTCTCCTAGTTATTAGTTTCAATCACATACAATTCGTGCTAAATGAACTGAAAACACCCCTGCTCTAGATCCACAGCTACTCTGTGTGTCACATACACCTTCAAAGGACCAGAAGGTCTTGGGTTTTTCTGTAAAACAACCAGCTGTGATGTTGTTTGGTTGCCTTTCCATAAAAGACTGCTACAGTAGGTTTTATGTAAGATGAGTAGCTACTTAGATCGTGTCAGTGACACTGTTTTGGTACAAACCAATTAAAAACATTAACGCATTAACCTGACCACACAATGTATTGTAAGGGCCACCAGTTATCAATAAGTTACCAGTTTATTACATTTAAATTAAACAATAAAAAATGATGGCATCTGAAACCTGCTTGCCAAGACCCAGAGAATCATGTGTTGCTAGGTGTTTTTAGGCTTGTTGGGTGTATTTTCATCCTGTGTCTTGGCTGGTGAAGGAGTTAAATGGCATTGGCTGCCGCAGACTTTGTTTGCTTAGAACTCTGATAAGGAATGTTTTTATCAACTTATCTCACTTGCAGTAGGGTTTGTGCTTTAGAAAGGTGGATCTCTTGTCTAATAGGAATAGAAGGAAATGTGAGGCTGTTTGCCAAATGAAAGTGCCAAAGGAATTCCAAGTTTTCCACTGGTATTTCAACAGTTGCATTTGTGTGTTCAAATCTTAAGCTTCACTTTGATTTTCCTGTTGGGGAACTGCCAAAAAAAGTACAAGAAATCAAATCTAATCACAGAAATTACATGAAGCTTTTCATCATGACAACACACTGCCAATTCTTGCAGAGGATAATTTATGGCAGGAGAGCAGTCCAGTATGAGAGAAAATAGGAACTGAAGGAAAAAAAGTAAAACCAAATCAAGAGTGTAGATGGTTTCTCATTCATGCACACATGAAAAAGAAATTTTTGTTAATTTTAGGTGAGAATTTACATATGCTTTCAGGTGGACAGGGGAGGGTAAGAAACTTGGCAGGTGGGATCAAGATTTCAGGTGATATAAAAGATCTGAACTTGGGAAAGTGGGTTTTGCTTAGGGATAAGTTCTAATGCACAAGAAACAGACTCTGTACCAGTTCTCCATGCTGTGTCATTAAATTGTCACAAATAATTTCCAAATGTGCTGGGTTTGTCTTATCAAAGTTTTTCTTTTGTATTTTGTGTAACAGTTTATAAGACAGTAGAAATAAAGGACAGAACTTGCATTTTGGTACATCTAATAGGCTGTGTAAACAAAAATTTTGAATCAATGAGTGGATTTAAAAAAAATGAAAAAACAAACTCCCAAGCAGAAAATGAGAGCAAATTAATTGAGTAGATTATTTGTTGTGAATCATTCACTTTACCTTAATTTCTATGTTTTGCCTATTATGGATCCTTAAGTAGACTAATGGTGCTATATGCAAATGGAATTGTGTGTATTATCACTCTGAGTGCAGGTATTCTCCCACTGCTTTAAAAATGAGCATTTTTAGATGTGCTTTGGAACAGACAGTTTGCACATTGATGTTGTGCTAAAATCCATGCAGTGTCATTCAGTGAATATTGGGAAAGTAAGGGTAAGTAAACATGATTAATTGCAGGCTCTGATGCTAAACATATTCCATTATTCAAGCAAATGTTTCTCTCTCTTTGATCTAATGAGAAATTTATGGATTAGCTTTTTCCTCCTTCCCTAGTGGTTATTCCCTCTTATTGTTAAGAAACCAGGGGATAATATGATGAGATGCTCACTTGATTACTATCAATAAGCCTTCAAATGGTTTTTTTAGGAAGAAGCAGCCAAATTCATCCCAAGTGCAACATCAACAAAATCAATAACATAACAGTAACAAATGAAAACTGCCTACTATTTTTGTAGGCTTGGATTGAAACCACTTTTTAATTTCCAAACACCTTTTTTTTAATGCCATTAAATGCCAGGAGCACAGTGTGGGATCCCAGGGCATCACCCAAACCTGCACCAGGCTTTTGGGGGAGAGATGTGCTCTCAGTTCTTGAGCCCACTGCAAATATGTTGCTCCTGCCATCTCCTTTGCTCGAGCCTTCAGGCTGGATCTTAGCTTAAGGAACTCATCTGAGAAGTTCCCCCTGAGATATCCAGCAACCAGCTGGACCTCTCCAAGCAGAGCACCTCTCTGGAGACCAAGCATCTCAGCAGACAGCCTTGTTGCAGAAGAAAGGTTTTATTTTAAAGCCTTTCCCTGATTTTTCTTGGTTGGATTTTCATTTTAACACATGGCTTATCTTAAAATAAATAGTAGAACCGCATGCTCTTTCTGTTGATATGAAATCCATCATGAACTTAGTGCTCGTATTTTAATTAAAATTTTCTATTATGTACAGCATGAGTCTTAGGCTGACTGGCAATCATTCAAGCTCTTGGAATATCAGGTCTTAGCACAGCCTCATAGAAAATTCAGCGAGAGCCTCCTGCAGGAGTTCCTTTTCCCACAATGAGATTTCACTAAATTACACTATCCCTTTCAAGAGTAATTGTAATAAATCTAATATAACCAGCAAACATGAAATATGTCAGTGTATCACAGTTCATTTCAATAGGATCTCCATTGCAGACTAATAATAAATAGTAATGCTCAGATAATAGCCAAGAAAATGTAACATCTGAGCATTGAAAGGACATAAATAAGGGTCTGAACTCGTTGGATTGGGTTCTGAATAGAATAAACAGATGCCCTCTGGACTTCTATCAAAGTGATGGATGGGGGGTTTTCTTTTTTGACTCGTGAAAATACAAAGAAATAATAAAAAAAAAATGTATCCAATCCCCTCTGATGGATGATTGAGGACTGGGAGCCCAGGATGTGAAGGACAGCTGCTCCAGCAGGAATATTGGAGAACATAATCCAAGCTGGAGCAGTTCCTTGGGCACTTCAGGGAATGTGGGCAAATAATTCTGCTGTGCCTTTTGGTCTGTTTTACTTGTCAGTGTTCTTAAAAAAAAAAAATTAAGAAAAATCATGTTTTCTGGAAAGCATGCTCATATTTGGGTGTTGATTTCTTCCCTTCGTTTCCTTTTGGAGGAGGATGTAATTTAGGGTGTTTTTCCTGCAGTACTGATCCTGTCAATCAATAGCTAGCAGTTATATTCATTTTTTAATACTATTTTGTGCTCTTTCAAGTAACTCTGTGCAAGCACACTGAAGCATATTTCAGCTGGAGCACAGCACACTCTATTTTAATCTTCCACTGCTATCAGTGGATGCACAGGAAACACAACTTACTTGCAAATTCTAACTGAATAATTCACAGCGTGGCCAGATTATTATTGTGAGCTCATGAAGGAGAAAATTAAAGGTTTAAAGGACAAACTTGATTCTGATCCCAAACTACCATAACATGTGGAAGTAATAAAACATACATCAGTGGAGAAGATTGGTCCAAATATAATTTCTGAAGTGACAGGGTGCGTGGATAATCTTTATGATGACATTTGATTGTTTTTTCAGGCTGAAACAGAAGGAATCAAATCTCATTTGTCAAGGCTGGTTTCTTATTTTTTAAGCATCTGAGGGGAATGTTTCTAGAGGAAAAAAAGTCTGCAACATACCAGGTGGTTGGAGAACTTTGATCTTGTGAGGTTTGTGGTAGAGGACAGAGACAGGACTCCAGACTTGAGTGGTGAATGTTATGAACCAGTGTGGAAATCCCACCCTGTTCTGTATTTCCAGCAATTCATAGTTACGACTTCAGAAGCCTTTAATTGTTTATGATGGCATTTTATTTATGCAGTTGTTACTTATGCACTGCTTGGGTGCATAATAAATATAATTTACTAGGGCTCTACTGGTTTAAAGTTAAAACTTGCAATGGTTTTGTGTTATACACCAAACAGATAAAGCACGTGTATCTATTTCCAGCTTCTGTTCGAGTGGCTCCCCTTCCGTGGCTCAGCAGAAGTTTGAGAGATGCAATATTTTGGTGCTGGAGTCAAATTGTGTTTAGGCACTCACCTGAATCCAGGAGGGTTGCTTTGCTTTCACAGTAGTTTGAAAACTTAATTATCTTGTGTCCTTCTCTCTTGTCTGAAACAATAACAGCGTTGTTACTTTTAGAAAATGGGAAGTGATTGCGACATGGGGCTGAATGGGAAGCCCTGCTGTGTGAGGTCCCAGAGCTGCAGCTGAGTGTCAGCCAGCAGGCTGCTCCATTCCAGGGCTGAGGGGCACCATGGTTCAGTGAACTCCTGCTCGAGCCTTGGCAGGGTGGTAGGATCATTTTCCTCTCCTGTGGGTGTAAAGGTTCTTGAAATCCAAAGTGGGTTATGAAGATTGCCTGCTCTGATCTCCTGCACGGTATAAGCTGTAAAAGAGAAGCTCCTGCTTTCAGTAACAAGAACATAATTTCTGTTGGAACTTAGGAAATAAATGGAAGAAAGCATGTTTGTTTTCCAGAATGAAAGGAATCCCTGGAAAATGCACTTATACTTTTCCAAAGCTGTCTCCCTCCAGCTGTTTTCCTTCCTGTTTTCATGTTTATTGTCTTGCCATTAGGTACAATTGTTCATTTTTTGTCTAATTTTGTCCAGACCAAACTCTGACCTTGCTATTGAACCTGCATGTGTCACTCACATCAGGGTTGTGGTATTAGAAAATGGCTTTCTGGATAAGCAGTTACAGGCAGTGAGGAAGTTTTCTGGGTAAAATACATCGTGTGAAGAAGCACTTCCAGACCTGGAATTGCTCATACCGTGGCTATGACATTAAGGCCCTCCCCCCCAACTTTTGAATACTTGACATCAGAATTTTTACCTAAAATATATTTCAGGGTTCTGGCTTGATAATTTTTTTTCTTTAAGCTTAGCAACAAGACATGGAATTGTGAATAATATGATTGTTGTTTTGAGTTTGTAAGTCCTTCTGCTTGTTGTCTGCATTTTAGCCAGGATGTTCTCTCAGGCTGTGGAGCAGATGAACTCTTGCAGGCAACTGGAAGATGGGGAGATTTACCCTTCTTCAGCTCATCCCTGCCCTCTTTCTGGAACTTGCTGCCTCCTTAATTATGCTGCCACCATTGACCAGTTAATCCTTAATTAGTCAGGCTAATAAAGACCTTGTTAGCAAAATAGCTTCATTTTGATTTGGTCCTCAGCATCAGGATAGGGAGAATATAATGGAGAAGATGAACTGGTGGGTCTGACAGATCCTCACTCTTCAGGGGAGGATGTCAAAGAATGGATGCAGGGAGAAGGGAAGGAAAGAGGAATCTGGAAGATCCTCAGCCTTGGAGCAGGTTGAATGTACAGTAACAAGTGGTCCCTGGAGAGGACACAGCCTACCTCTGGGTAGGTCTTGGAGGGGTTTTTGGAGTAATCTAAAACAGGACAGGAACAAGGTGATTAATTGAAATTCAAGGCAATGGAGCCCCTGGAGAGCACTGGCTTTGTCAGGCTGAGGAGTCTGAGGGTGTTGCTGTGCTTGTGCTGTGGGCCAGATGTGAGCCAGGGTTCATCTCAGCTGCTGCAGGGCCACACCATTGGAGCTGTACTGCTGTGGCCTCTCTCTGCAGGGGCCAGAACCAGGCCATTTGCAGTGAGCCATTTGGCTCTTGCTGTTTAGAGGGTGGTTGGCATTGAAATGTATTAATTTTTTTTTACTCTCTTCATCCTTTGCATCTCTTCATCTAATCTCTTCATCCATCTGTCTCTTCTTCCTCAAGTATACAACATCAAGCCCTGATGCAGTCCTTCAGGTTACAATATCCTCACTGCACAGAGGCACTTTTCTTGTGTGTTTTTTCCATTCTGCTCTCTGAAGGAAGGGCAATTCCATCTACTCTATCAGATCTTTATAAAATTCAATTTTTGAGCAGTGTCATAGTTCTCAGCAGAGAGATCAAACCAGAGCTGCATCAAATTGCATTCTGACCTCAAGGTATTATCCTCCAACTGCAATTTGTGGTGCTTCCCCTCATTAGTTTAATGAATGCTACAGCAGTTTGTCTCGGTTGACTTTTTTCATAAATAATTGGAAGTCTTTTGTTGCCATGGCTTAATATCATTTCATGCCCTATCCCTTAATGATTCACAGTCAGTTTGTTAATCTGGAGCTCCACTTTCCCCTGAAAAACTCCTGTCTGTAGTGATTATTGCCATAACTGCCCCAAGCTGATGGAGAGCTCCAGCTCCTGCCTGTGAACCATCACTCCACCTCCACCAGAACAGACGCTAAGGAGACTTACTGCTTTACTCCACTGCCTCTCTTTGACTGGAAATTTTGACCAGGTGCTTATGAAGTGAACTGGGGGTTTGATAATAACTAATTGACATTATTTCTGTGTTATCTTTCTGACTGGGGACGTTAGAGGTTCCATGTGCTGCCTGCTGACTTGGGCTGAGCAGCTGCCAGTGGGCTTGTGGGAAGCATTCACAGTGGCTTGTGCTGATTCCATGGTAAGATCTGAGTCGTTGGCTGAGCTGCAGAAAAGGAAAAATAGACCTTATTTCTCATAGACAAACCTGCCTTTGCTCCCCAAAGAGGCCTTGGAGGAGTCTGTTCTTTTCACTGGCATCTCCCTTTGGAACTTCTCCCATGGTTTTGGGCTTTCTATCTTGCTTTGACCACAATGTGTCTCCCAAATGAGATGTCCTTGCTAAAATGTTTTCCTTGAAAAGAACATTTAACAGAATTTCAAGAGTGTAGCACAAACCACAGGAAAGGGGTTTAGAAACTGTCACCTGCTACCTTAAGTGTGAGAAACTATACAGTTATATTAAAATGTATAAATAGATAAAAATCTTAAGTTGTCACTGTAACTAGGGATTGTGAAAATCAGAGGCAGTAATTCTTTTTTACTTCTTTATTTTGAAATGTTTCTCCTGAATGCCAAGGGGATGTGACTATTAGTACCAGTCCTGGAATAACCTGAGAATTTATTAGTCTTTTGTTGAATATGTGTTTTTATATCCTCATGGTAACAATTATAAAGGCAGTGAAGATCTGTCTCCCATATGACTTTCAGTGCTTTTTTTGGTGGTGCATTTTACAGTACTTTGCATTTGAAGTGTTCTACAGGAAAGGAAGTGTGGTTGGAAGACTAAGCAACATCTAAAAATGTGTATTTACAGGTAAACAAGTAAACAACATATCCCAGAATGAAAAAAAATCACAAATATTGCTCGGTTTTACCTGTGCAGGAGTTTGCAGACTGCAGTGACAAAGGATGTAACTGGAGGCTGAGTTTGAATTAAGTACATAGCACAAAATGAAGGAAAATACAAATGCACATTTGTACTCTTTTTTGCAGAAATAAATCCCTGAACCAGAATGTTTTTGTGGCCTTGTGCCCGCAGTATTCCAATTTTTCTTGCTTCTAGTGGTGGGGGAGTGGAGAAGAAAATCATAAACTGCAGGCAATGTCCTACTTATGGAAGGTCCTGATTCACACCCAAGGCGTGTTGGTGCCCTGTTCTTGCACCCAGCCAGGAGAACAGCTTGGTTTGTTACTGTGGAGCTCTGTGCTGGCAGCACATTTAGTGTGAGCTGGAGCGGTTTCCTTTGCAGGGGAACATTTTTCCATATGTTTGGAAATTTAAAGTGGTGCATTTTGATGTTGCTGATTTTTCTAGTGACCTCATATGTATGAAATTCCCAGTATTCTGGATTTATGTTTTCAATTTAAAAAAAAAAGAAAGGGCAGAACAAACTCCCACTTTTTTTTTTTTTTTTGCTTTGGATGTATTTTTTCCCAATTTATCCTAATTCAGTTGGTTTATATAGGATTTTTCTGTCTCCACTGGATTGCCACCAGTAGTGCAGCTGGCACAGTCATTCTTAGCATTGGACTAAAGAGGTGTTTCTTTGTTAGGTGATGCTCAATATACTGTTTTCTTTGTTGCAATGGATTTTGCTGTTGTTGTTTAATTGTTGTTGATGGCAGGTTGAAGAATTATACCCTCTGCGAAACGGCCAGCACTTGAAAAATTAAGCTATTACAAATCGAAGCATTAATAAAAGCAAAACAGTTTAAACAATGTGTACACCCAAGCAAAATAAAAAGCAACATTTCATGGAGAAAAGCCCACATATTTTACAGGCCAGCATATTGCTATGCAAAATATTTATAGACAAGGCACTGAGTTTTAAATTGAGTCCAATATGGATTAGAGAAAAACTAAAGAAGTTTGAATAAATCAATAAGTTTCTCATTAATACTGCCCCTTAGTATGAAAATGTTTATTAATACAAACCAGCATGCTTTGTCTACAAATGAACTGTCACATCATTTTATCTTTTGTACTTCTTTCCACTCTGTAATTATTGATCTGCCAACAGGAAAATTCTATAAATTTTCCAGATAATGGCAGACATTTTTCTAATGTAGGAGTAGCTGGTTATTTTAAATCAAGTTAGTGTTGTGAAACACTATGAAACATGCCTAAATTGTGAAAGTAGGAATGGATTCCGCTTGCCTGGGGGTTTGATAAACATCTGGTTACGTGGCCCTTTGTGTAGGATGTGTGATTTTATTGGCATTGCAACACCCAGGTGTGCTTTAACTTGGGCTTTCCAGGGTTGGGTAACTCCACAAGAATTAGCAGTTTCAGGGAAAAAGAGAAAAAGGGTTATTCTACAGTGATCTGTCTGAGTAACAGGGAAAACTGTTCTAAATTTGCAGCCCCTCTGTTCCTCTAGGCCCAGGGAAAGTGCAAACTGCAGCTCCATTGAGGCACAAGGCTCTTCAGAAGAGCTTAGAAGAGCTGCTGGGTTTGGGAATGGAGGAACCATCTGGAGAAGCTCCCTTGGCCAGGAGGGTTGGATAAGCAGGTATCCACAGAGTCTGGTGGTTAATTTATATTCTTCTCTCTTGAATTTGAATGTTTGATTGTGTCTGCTTTGATTCAGAAAGGAGCTGGAGCTCAGTAAGGTGTCAGATGATTTTCATCCTCTTCACAAAGTAGATGATTTTTTCTCAGGTGTTAAACTCTGGGGCCAGATAATTTCCCTCTGGGAGGGAGGGAAGGCCACATCAGAATTAGCCTAACTGGGCTCACACTGCAACTGCAGTCTGGCTCAACTTAGGTGTGGAAAAAGATAAATACCTTGAATGCTCAACTCTTAGTGAGATCTTTGCTGCTGCAACACACCCATTTCGCTTGCTGAACAAACAGGAGTTTGTATTCTGCCTAAAATTAGGATAGAGGAAAAGAAAATCACTGGTCTGGTCCTGTAAGGATCTTTATGTCATGGGGCTGAGCAGTTCACACCTAGTTCCCATCGAAACCTGACATATGGTACCTTTGTCTTAGAGCATTTCAGCTTCAGTGTTGGTTCTTGGTGAGGTCTGAGGAAGTAGGAGGTGTGTTTGGCGTTGGGAATCCTGCACATTGGCTCAGGGATCTTCTGCTCTTGTGGGATTCAGTGATTCCAACACTGAGAAAAAAGCAGAAATAAGTCACGTGTGTGTCATCCTGGAAAAAAATTAATGCAGTAATTGTAAAAGGAATTACTGGTAACCAGCTCATATGTGAATATATTCAATTATTGACACGTAAAATCAAATTAAATTAATTTTATACTGTGTCCATGTCACTAACACGAATTCTGTAAAGCCCAAGAGGCAAGGAGTGTTAATGCTTAGGGACTTGCTTCTCGTCTTGAAACAAGCTGAATATGTTTATTTTCTTGGTCTCAAGTGTCTGCCATATGTTAATCTCTGCTCCACCAGAGGTTCCAGCAATATTTAGGGAGGACAGCTTGAAAGTCCCAGCTTATCTGAATACTTTCAGATAGTGAACTACATAGCACAGTGGAAAGAGAAAATTCCACTTAATGATATCATGGAGGGAAATACTGTGTTGTGTACACAACTTAATATCTATTGTCTAAATAATTCATATGGGAATCAGAAAATTTGACAGATTAATAAGTGATTTAACTTTTTTCCATAAAAGACTTTCCCTTATTACAGAAAACACTAATGGGCATAGCTCTGCTTTTAAATACAGTTTTTAAATTAGCAGTCCTTATATAGAAAAGAAATGCCTTAAATAATGTGTCCATTTGCCATTCTGTTATCAGTGATAATCACCTAATGAATCCACAGTTCTATTAGGAGCTGCATTTGATGCCCAAGCTACTCTAATTGCTACCTGTGTAATTGTGTAGCTCACATAAATTACTAAAGACAGGTTGATTTAAACACAGTGTTAAAATTTAAAAGGAGTGACAGTACTAATATAGCAAAATAATCAGAATAGATCTATTTGACAAAGCCAGTAATTATTAATTTGAATACCAATTAGTTCTGAGTAGGTAGGTTTATTCCAGCTCTTTCCTTGGACTTGGGAATACTTGTATTAATTTTCCAAAGTATCCAGAAAAAGACAGGAAAAAATACATTACGCAAAAGCACCACGTGCCTACACTTGCCTTTTCAGTGTTTCTATTTCCTGCCATGGGGAAAATATAAATCCATCTGCTCAAAATAGAGCAATTGTTAGCCCATTGTTGAATTTCAGTAATGAAACCTCTCAGTAAGAGCCTCCCGCAGGTGGGAAATCGATCCAAGGGGGACAGTGTGAAACACTGAGGGAAAAACTGCTAAGGAGGCTTTGAAGAGATATTGACAGTGCATCTGCTTTTCTCACAGCACTTTAGCTCCCATTTGAAAGCATGGCCTTTATGGTAGAGGCTTCTGATTTTCTCTTGGGAGTGGCACATCCCTCCATCCCTCCGTTCTTTTAATAAGAACAAAACACCCCGTTTCCCCTCATATTTCCTTTGGTATCACCATGGGGGCTAAGTTAACTTAATTAAATTAATTAAAATTGGTATTATGGCTGAAATGCAAATAAGTGGCTGTACTTTGTGTAACCACACATTAGCTGAGCAAATCCAAATTTGCATAACTTAGTAAATTAGAGTGTAAGTGAGAGTGTAAGGGTGTTGCAGCAGCCAGACTTGTTAGAAGAAACTCTTGAGAAATGGTGGAAGTCTCATCACTTGGGTTATCTTAAACTGAGCTGGAAAAAGCTCAGAGAGATGAATTAGCTAACTCAGAATACTGGTAGGCTTTTTTAAACAGTGCAATCCTGCAAAGTTTGGCAGGAATGAATGTAATACATGCTTTACACACAATCAAATGAATCAGTTTAGCTAAACCCTTGAAAGGGCTGTTATTTTTCATTCTAGCAACTGAAAAATAGAGAATTAAGTCAATAAAACCATGTATGTATATTGTTATCCTTATAGAAATTCCTTTCCTTCCTGCTTTTAAATATATTAATTGGGAAATATTTAAATCAAGAGTTCTGAGTAGCTGAACATTTTAGTTTTATTGTGGAAATTAATTAATGGGAGATGATTGAGCAGGTTCATCAGTGGCAGTGCCTCATTTATTGCCACGTTGTAATAGTTAATACAGAGAAGAAAATAGAAAAAGTGGATGATGGAAATAAACAACCTTTCAAGGTTTTCATTTCTCCCACACACATTCAAAGTTTGGGTCAGGCTTTTGAAACACCTCATGTTATTGTTTTCAAGGGCTTTATTTTAGGGAAGCACATGAGACACAGTCTTAGCAAAGTGAATAGGATATTTATGATTTATTGAAAAGAAGCCAGGACCTTCACAGGTTGATCTTCTGATGTTGATATTTTGCTGAGCAGCACTTTTACATATTTTTTTTAATAACGTAAAACAGAAATTAGCTGCACAAAAAAGAGTTAAGATGTGGATTCTCTCAAAATTTCCTATTCCAGGTCAGTGAAAGGATTGTTGAAGAACTGGGGTGACATGGTGGGTTAATGGTGTGTGAGAGCTCAGGGGTTTTAGCAGGCTGTGAGAAATGTTAAAAGGAAAATAATCGTATTTAATGGGTATTTTGAAAGCAGATTTGCAACAGTGTTAGAAAGAAAAAATAATGTTAAAAAAACCATTCTGAAGGTTTTGCTTGTAGAAATGGAACCAGAAGGGCAGATTTGGGAATTTTTAAGGAAATTGTGATGCAGCTGAAGGAAATGTTTGTTGGTTTGCATCCGGCTTTGATGTTTAATGTCATTTTGCAAAGTGGGCAAAACTCTGCAGGAATTCTGTAAATGAATCAAATGTGTCTTTTCTTCTCAACAATAGATGTCTTTTCTGAATATCTAAAATCTGGAAAACCCCCACTGAACTGTGGAAACTCTCAGCTGCAATGCTCATATTAGTTGTCTCTGACACCTGATTTCATACACTGGGAACATTAATTATGTCATTTGAAATCTGAGGCATTTTTAGCAAAGCTCAGAACAAAAAAATCTTCAGTGTGACTGTTGCAGTGAAAAAGGTGCCGGTTAAGTCTAATGAGTAAAGAAGGACTGCCTGTTCATAAACAACTTTTTTCCTAAGGTGATGCTTCAAAACACTTATGGAGAGCTCTGAGCCATCAGGTGTGTGAACTCACATAGCATTTTTTAATTATAGCATTTTTTAATGAGAGAAGGAGCTAAATCACTCAGTGGCACTAATAAGGAGAATGCCTTTCTTATATTTGAGGGAAATGCCATCAAGGGGATGGATCTTATTTGGACAAAAATGCCAAGACTAAGCTGGCATTAATGTTTTGGAATGCTGGTTTAGAAAATGTCCTGTGTGTTGGGTTAATTAGAGGAAACTTGGGTAACAATGAATGTTTGCTGTGTCTAAACAGTGAGGGTAATCACTGTGACAAGAAAACCACTCAGAACTTTGGTCAAGGAAACTCCATGGTAGGAAGAGAAGGACACCTTAGAGCAGTAGCATTCAACTTCTTTTCAGTTTATAAGTTCCATTTTTATAGGGTTTTTTTTTTACACTCCCTGTAAGAAACCCTGTATAAGGTATTTAAATGTGACAGCATGTGAGGGGCCATTTGAATTTCTTAAATTGACAGGACAATGTGATTTAGAACTTAATTTCCTGAGATCATCAAGGATTGAAATAAACAACCATGACAAACAGGGGCTCAATCCCCTTTTGCCCAGACCAGTCTAATCATGTTAATTCATCTACTCACACTCAAGTCATAAGATTTCATAACTTTTAACCACTGAATCTTAATGTTGTGCACACTTGAGCAAGAGAAAAGAGCTGGTTACCCAGCAGATGGGGAGGTGGCTCATTCTTCTTCCCCCATCACACGAGGGCATCCCCTGGAACACATTGGGAACCAAGGAAGCCTCTGCTGTTGGTCCCCCTTCAAAAGCTTTTTGGAGGGTGTTTTATAAGTTTGGTCTATAACATTTCCATAAATGAGTGGATGCTGTAGAAGTCACCAAAGATGACAGCTCAGGAGACAGCACTTTGCAGATGACCGTGGCTGCTTAAAGGCCCTGGCTATGACCCTCATGGCCCTGCTTTTTAGCAGACACGAGCTGCCTTAGCCAAAATCTAAGCAGGACTTGAGTGAAGAGTCACACAAGGAGCCTTTTTTCCCCAAGTACCTTCAGTCTGTCCAAAAGTCCCTGGCCAGGAGACTGTAAATTGCTGCTCTGGCAGATAAAAATCTGCTTCCAGTATGAGTTGGATTAAGTCCCCTTTGCTTTGCTCTTAGAAGAAGCCCCAAGGAAAGCAGGGAATGGAAAAGTCTCAGGTTTTCAGCTGTGTATGGACAATTTTTTACTCCTGTGAAGAGGAAGACCATAGTCACTCTATTATTTATCTTGCTTAAGTGACTCTGCTTAATTCTATTATCTGTTGCTAAATGCTCTTTTCTTCCAGCTCATCAGAAATGCAGGTTGGTTTAGTACATGGAACAAACTACTCCCTTTGGATAATGTCTGTGTGCAGCAAAGGGGACATTTGGGGGAAGGAAAAGATAAATAATTGTGGTGATTTATGGACAGGTGGAAGCACAGTCAGGATGTGACTGGAGACAGATGTCAAAGGCTCATTAACACCCCACACATGTTTTCCAAACCCAAGTCAGGCTGAGGAGAGCTAAAGAGTCACCCAGTTATCCATGGGTGGAATCATGCCAGCAGCATTGATAAACTCATGGTTGTCCTCACAGTGAGAGGGGCTTGGTGCTCTCGTTTATTTTCTGTGCCAGAGTGCAGCTTTATTGCCTCCAGCTCTGTGCTCACTTGATGCTTGCTGTCTTTCTTTCTCTGAGAGTTAGTGCTCCTGTCAGGAAAGGCTCTTCTGGCTAATAAAAGTCCTCCTGTGCCAGAAGACTCAGCACCTGGGTCAGTGTCTCCAATCACTGCTGATTGTTTGTGTGCCAAAACAAGGGGCATCTGAGACCTGCTGCTTCTCACCAGGGCACCTACGTGAGGAACATTAACAAAGCCAGCACCAAACATGACATCTATTGAGGAGAAGAACTCTTTGGGTACTCTAAAAGCTGGTCTTGTGTGTGTTTTCTCCCAGCAGAGATCCAGTGCTGTCACAACCAGTGCTTCCTCCAGTTCTCAGAGTTAAAATGCAAAAGGATTCCCTCTGCAGTGCTATTGCTCTCTGGCAATCCAGCTTGGCACCATGGGGATTGCAGGCTGTCACATGGAGGGCAAAAAGTGGCTTTCGTGGATCCAGGGCTCTTTTTATTCCTCTCAGTGATGCCTTCTTCAAATATTTGCTATTGTCAAGAGTTTTCAAGCAGGTAACAGCCAATCCTCACTCTCCTTTTGAATCCACCAAGAGGTTGAGTGAGACCCACTGGAAGTGAGGGATCCACTATTCCTGTGTCTAAGGGGGGATTTCACACATCGTGCTGCTTTTCAGCTCTAAGTTTATGTTTATAAGCTACAGCAAACTGGACTTGCTATTTCTGTATCTTATGGCTTAGAATCAACCACAATTTATTTTGCTCATCTGTTTCCTTCCATCACTGTTCTTTTGCTCTCTCTAAGTCTTCTTACCTAAAGTCAGGCCTGTCTAACAAAGGTGGGAAATAAAATAAGCAGATACTGTTTTAATTAAAGAATTCAAAAATATTGGAGTGCAGTGAGCCTCACATCCAGCATTTATGAATAATAACTTCTCTTTTATATTTTCTGTGAAACTCCAAAGAGCAGAATTAAAACAAGAACTTCTAAGAGATTTTTATCCTTGAAATATTAATTATTAATGACATATGAAATTTCCTATGCTTTCTATTAGAATTACTTTAGTCATCAAGACAGCAGAACAAAGAAATGCCTCTGTAGTTGAAGATATTATACAGGTGATTGTTTTGAACAAAGCTGGAGAATTCTAAGGGATATATATAGGAGATTTTTAAAGGAAATTTTGCAATATATTCATTTTCTCAAGGAGTGAAAGTGGATAGAAAATGATTTACATGACCAATGTTGTCCTTCTGTACCTTAAAGTTTGACTGTTAAGGTGATAAAATTGAAATTTCCCACTGTGTGAAACTCATTGGGGTTTGTGTTAAACTGCAACCACAGGTTGAATCTGCTGGGGTTATTAAAAAAAAAAAAAAGGGTTTTAATTAATATCTGTATGCCCATGGCTTTCACTTTCAATTACTACTTTCAATTCTATCTGGGTTGTTTTGTTCTGAGAACCAGTCCTTAAAAAAATACCCACGGCTGATCTGTTCAATCCTGCATCCCTGCTTAGTGCCTTCATTTCTCATCAAACTCATTGGAAAATGAATGAATGCCACAGATTAAGAAATTGAATCTTAAATTATTCATTCATTATTCACAGGGCTGGGGATCTCTGATGGGGCTAGGAGAATTCAGAGGGGGGGAAAAATACAGGTTACTGTGGGAATTGTTATATTTTTGGACGTGCACTTGAAATGACAAGGTCAGATCACCAAGAAACTAAGTTGGAGAACTGTAAGAAAAGAGTGTCAGAATATATGGCTGAAAGCAAGCTTTAGGTAAATACAATTTAGTGCATATTTAGTTCGGAATTGCAAAGTTTGGGGAATTCCTTTCAGTAGTTAAATCTGATCAAATTAATTGGAAGAGAGTTGGAGATGGAGATGTACTAATTCCAAGATGAATCTCTGTTGCTCAGTAGCTTGTGGCAGCTGCAAAATAGAGCCAACAAAAAAATTATTTATGGACAGCTCAGAGAATTGAGTTTTACAGTTGGAATAATCATGTAAAGGCAGATGGGAGTACAGAAGGTTAAATAAAAAACCGAACCCAACATTCTGTAGATGAAGAGATTAAGAACAGAAATAAACTGAATGCATCAGTCACTTCAAAAAGATGTTTTAATTATGGAGATCCAGGGTTAGAGAAGGTACATAATATTATATTAACGTAATAAAATTTGGAATCTCCTTAGGGGAATTCTTCTGTCTTGCAAGACCTGCAACCCAAATTCTAGGAGAAAGTTTCTAAAATCATCTCTCCCAAGGTCTCCGGTCCTTAGAAGCATTTCAGGTTGCATTATGGTAAGGACTTCTCGGGGTGGATCTTTGTGTCCTGTTGCAATTCCATAGGAGCCCTGCAGGGGCTGATCCAGACTGCACAGTCAACAGCTTAAAGTCAGGACACTTCTCAGGAGTCTGTGCATGCAAACCTTCTCTTCTGCACGGTTTTTGTCTGCTGGGGGGCAAAAAACATTAGGGTCCTCAATACAGAAAGTATGTTTTAATATATGTCTCATGCCATAGACATTTGGGGTGCAAATAGCTTGTTTCTCACAAGCCACTTATGATCACTGCTAAGAGTTTTGAGAGGGCATCGGTCAGCTCTCTGAACACAACATGAAGATTTTCAGGATCAACTACATGGAAAACATCAAAATTATCAAGTATTGTCTTTCCTAAGCATTTCTTTAAACCAGCCTGTAACTGGTGCTTTTATCCTTTTACTTGTATTGAGAATCTTTAACTCATTTAAAAAAAAAGGTTTAAAAAAATCAGTGATCCACCATACTTGCAAAAATAAAAATCTTTAAGACCAAGTTTTTAAAATTAATTTAGAGAATTTCATGCCAATTTGATCATCACCCAGACTGACAGTGTTCGTTGCAAAATAAATAGTTCTTCATAGAAAAATCCCTTAGGGCACTGTAAAGTACGGGCTACTTTAAGACAACCCCTTAAAACTTGAAATAATTATTTAGAAAATAGGGAGAAGCTGCACAAGCAAAAAAATCTGGAAGAGGGAAAAAATAGAAGAAAGGTGGCTATTTTTCATAAAGGGGAAGAAGAATGAGTTAAATCATAAAGGTTAACTTGATTGACCTATCTTTCCTGGAAATACGCTGAAATTCATGGTTCAACAAAATATTTGTTAGCATCCAGAAGACAAGAAGAAGATAAGAACCCATATTCATTTATCAAGGGAAAAGTCACTAGAGACTGACTTAATTTCCTTCCCAGACAGAAACATAACTCATTGGCAAAGGGAGAAGAAAGAGATGTCAGAAACCTTGATAAAGTTTTTGGCATTTTCTCGGATGACATTCTTATACGCAAAATAGGGTGGCATAAATAAAACAGGGAACAAATGGAAGCTCTGTATTTGGAATTCCAGAATGAGGGAATCTTGGGGGTTTGCTGGCAAAGTGGAGGGATGCTCAAATTCGGGTCAGTATACCTTGAAATTGTCACTAGTGACTTACTCAGCCTGTAGGTGATACGTAACCAACACAAAATTCAGGTTCAGACTGACTCTTCTGAGGTAGGCAAAGGGCCCAAACAGTGCCCAGTACAATAAAGACAGTGTGGGATAGAAATCTTAGGGAAAATCCCCTGTAGCAATGACTGGGAGGCAATTTTGCCAAAAAAGAAGCACGATTAGCAGGTGGGCATGAGTGGACAGTACCGTGTTCCTGCCAGAAGAGCAGCCACTGTAATGATGTACATCAAGGCATACTAAATGATCATGATGCTTCATACTTAGTGCTACATACTGAGCCTTGACTGCAGTTCAGTGTCTGCCTTCCTGGAAAGGTGTAGAGTTGGGGGAGTTCAGTCTGAAAACATCAGTTTTCCTCTCCGTTCTTAAACTTTGGTTCCCTAATTTTTAGTTTTTTTTACTCTGCTCTGCTACTTAATAGTGGACATATTTGTTTCTTTGGCTACTCCAGGTCCCAGCCCTCCCAACCCACCAACCTCCCTGATAACAGAACAGGGGAATTCATAAAATATCATCTCATTGATTCAAAAATTCCAAGATTCTTGCAGGATCCTTGCTTGCTTGATGTTTTCTTGGATCAGCTTCATGAGAAGGCAATGTTTGTGCATTTACAGCTGAGGGGTCTTTGTCTTTTAATGTATATTAGAATATAGGCCTTTTTAATGTAGTAGCCTTTCAGTGGTGCGATTTACAGAGAAAAGCACGGGCACACAACAGGAGCAGACTTAAATAGCTGCACAGATGGAAACCTATGTGATGAGTGTCTAACTGGGCAGAAAAACCTTCCGTTCCTCACTTGTTAATCCTGCTTGCAACTTGTTTAATTGAGTTTTATTTCATTGCTTCACGCTAAATGGGAATGAACTATTTCTGACAGCCTAGCAGGATGCTGAGCACTGTGGAACTGTCTCACTGCATTTGTTTCATGTCTCTCAGGCAGGGAAGATGCTCTGACTGCCCAGCTGGGAGAACACGTGCTCTTGGAGCTGCTAACCAGCTCCAGCATCCCACATCCCCTACCCAATCCCTGGGGCACTGCAGGGGTACCTGGTGGCTCACACCAGCACCTCCAGACTGGTGAAACTCCCTAAGTAGGTCCCTCATACCAGTAACATTTCAATTCTGTTTCAGCTGCCCTTGTTCCTTGTGAAGGTATTATCATATTGTTGTTATTTTTTTGTTTGTTGTCATTTCTATGTTTTCTGGAAAAGGCAGTTTTCACGTTAGTGGCGAGGAGTTTTGCCTGAGCTTCTCTTCAGGTGTTTCTCCTGACAGTAGGAATTCTTTGCTCAGCGTGTCATTCAGCATAGCATAATTTCCCCCTTATATTCTGAGTTTCTCAAAACGGGTTGAAATCTAAAAATATTTCTGGCAGAAGCAGTTACACCAGACCTGTTAATTATGATGTTTCCAAGGGAATGACAGCCAGTGTAAGGGAAGCCGACGTGTATCCCTGCAGATGTGTGCTCCTTCTATTGCAACTGGAGCCTGTTCTAAATTACCTGGGAGCGAGACAGGCACGAAACACCTTCCAGCACATTTACACCAGTTGCCACATTATGTAGTGAGAGGGCTCACCCTTTCAATTCTCCCTTTTTTTCTGTGCTGTTTAACTTATTGATGATCACAGATGTCTCAGACAGGTATAGAAACATGATAAAAGCAGTTCCACTCTTTGCCAGTCCACAGCCTGACCTGGTGGAAGGCAGGGCTCAGAACCAGGGCAGAGCAGCAGTGGTGATGGAGCAGTTGTTCAAAAAGAGGAAAAAAGCATCTGTTTCCCTTGATAACCACTGTTTGTTACACCTGCTGCCCATTTCTTTGGTCTGTCAGGGCATGAGTGCTCTTCATCTGCTGCCTCCTGGTTCAGTGGAAGAGGAGGAGATGTTTTCCACGCTCCACACTGTGCAGCCTGTAGGACAAAAACATAAAGGGAGAAGTAGATTTAAAAATAGACCTTGCTGGTCAGGTATTGTGTTGTCATGTTGTATCGTACAGCCATCTAATTATTCTATCAGTTCAGAAGGTATTGTTTCCACAGGAAACGTATGACAGGGAAAGCAGAAGGGGACTATTATGTGTTGGGACTATTCTGCTAATTTTAAACTCCTAAAAGAGAAAAAAAAACCTAGCTAAAAGGGGAAAACAGGTCAGTGCTAAAATGGGCTTCTTATATTGTCATCAAACATACAGTGATCTCTATATAACTCTGAATAAATTTATTATTGGAGAAAGAAGGAATTATTTGAAAGAAATTCTATATCATATTTTATGTAAAGACTTCTATGCAATTTGGAGCAACAAGCAGTTGTCAGCAGCCACTGAAACATCACAATCATAAACCAAATAGCTGACAGTCAGTAATTTGCAACTAAGATATATTGATGTCTGATTCTCTCCAAACATTACAGACTGACTTATCTACTTGTCACTCAGTTCACTGATGTTTTCATCACCGTGAGGTTCATGGACCCTCTTTGCCTGGGTATGCAAGAGGGTATTAAGTTTGTGTCCTGAATTTCTGAATGCATGAGCTCTAAGATTGCTTTGAGTCCCACTATTTCAGTGCCCTCTGTATAAATCACCAAGTCATCGCTGATGCCCTGATGGGCATGCATTTAATTTTAGCCGTGTGTCCCTGTAGGAATCTTCAGACCAGTATTAGGCCAATTTTAAAGGGAAATGTAAGGGGTGAGTAGCATTCCAACTTTGCAGGACTGCTGGGAGGACTGGGCTGAATATTATTTCCTGTGATAAGTGTGTGCCTCTCTCTTTTTGCTTTGCTGGATGCAGAAGCCTTTTGTCTGCCACCAGCCTGAGACTCTCTCTCTTTTCCCCAACTCTTGACAAGCAAGTGGGCACTGATAACAGCACAGCAATGCTTGTCACCATCCCTGAAAACTCACCTCAACAAGTTTTCTTGTCGATGCAACTTCCAGTTCCAGTGCCCTGAATCTGATAAAAATGCAGTACCTGAACATTAATAGTTGTTGAAGATAATTCAGGGTCAGGATCAATATGAAGATGGAAGTTCCCCTGAAATACCCAAAAGAGGGGTTAGCCCACAAATGAAATATCTTTTCTTAACTGAAAGTGGGTAATTAGACTTAATGAATTGCCCTCTTTCCATTAGTGTCTCAAACACTGAACTTTCTTCTGAAAAGCACAGATTTTCTGAATCTCAGTCTAGTGCTTTTGAATAAGAACCTTATTAGGAGGGAATGGCTGTAAATAAGAATGAAGTAAGTTTCAGTTTCATAGAAAAACCCTATAGTTTTATCAGGAAAGGAGTAGTTGCTCGTAAGAATGGATTGGTTTGTTCTTGAGTGGTGTTATTTCATTTCTCACTGGTGAAACTCAACCCAAATAAATCCACTCTGAGGCCAGCAGACGGAAGAAGCTCCATGAATTTCTCTTCTCTATGTCTGTTCCTCTGTGTGCAGGGAGCAGGCTGGTTTCTGGCTCTTCCAAATTGCTTCCTTCCTTGAGAAAAATGCTATTTGCAAAAGCTGATTTGGGGAGAAAAAAATGAGCTGTCAGCCCCTACCCACTTTGCTCCTGTCCCCAAGACTTGTAAATACCCTGGTGGATCTCCCAGGGTGAAGCCAGTGCAGCTCAACGTGACCATTGAGCTGAGGGATGTTGGGTTCTTTGCCCCCAGAGAAGGAGTTGCCAAAGGTGCGGAATGGGTGAGCGGCATTTTGGAAAACTTCAGGAAAATTCAGTTTCTCAGAGCAGTTTGACTGCAGGTTGCCTGCAGAGAGTGTGCAGACAGGCAGCCTGCTTCTGGCATCGAGGACAGATGTGGAGTAAATATTTAATCCACTTTATATAGCTCATATTTGCTACATTTTGATGGTATCTGACCTTCCAGAGTTGCCTGTGAGTGTGTCCTGTGCAGAGAGAGGAGGCTGGGGGCAGGGAGGTGAGGCAGCATGAAAGAATAATTCATTGCACTTCTGTGTGCATAAAGGTGTAATAAGAGTCTATAAGAAGTCACATATGCATGAAACAAAATGTCTTTGGTGTGCCAGCATTAATCTGTATTGTTCATTTTTCACTAGCCGTGAGAAAATCCTACGTGTGTCATTATAACCACACACGTACCACATAGTGCAGCCTCTGGGTCGAGTATAATTCTTTATATTTAGTCAAATTTCAGTGGGTTCCCTCATGAAGAGGCACTTATGGCCTTACTGCAGCAGATGAGAGCTCAGAGACTGAGGCTCAGCCTGGCTGCATCAGAGAATGCAGGAGGGAAAGAAGGCAAAATGTCTTTGAGCCCAATGGTAGCTTTTTTTTCTGCCTTTTCAATTTAAGGATTCTGACCCGATGATCTCATTAGCTGCCTGGATTATTTCTGCATATCCAGCACAATGGATGAACTAAGGGGGTTTCTGGCCCTATTTTGACAGGATTTATTAATTTGGGAGAGATTCCCTGGTACTTACATTTACAAGCACCTCTGCAACACCTGCAAAAATTGCCAAAATAGGAGAAACGTGTCACTTACCCACACGTTTGCCATTCAGAAGATGAATTGCTGACTGGGGCTACAGGTTGAGGAGTTTTTAAGGTGTGGTTTGCACAAAACTGCAATAGATGATGCTCTAAGAAGTATCGATTTCATAAGGATTTCATAGGAAATCAATGGACAAGTAGTGCCAGTTTTGAAATCAGAAGTGCCAGTTTTCTAAAATGTAATGTTAAATACTTCAAGTATTTAACAAGTTCTGACTTGTGTGGGGGAAAAGTGTGTCTCTCAGGTATCTGCCTTGTGCTAGAGAGTTCTCACTGAGACACTTTAATTGCACAGGTCTGGGCATCTCTCTCCCCTTGGAAGAGAAGAGGATACTTTGAAAGTCCTCCCTAGTATTTCTTCCTGTAGGCCATTTGATAAATTAATCTTTATAATCCTCACATGTCAAATGGTTCTGCTGTGGTTCTACCACAGGCTCTGGGGACAAATCCTTGCACTTTCCTCCACTTGGTACCCACCTGCAAACCAGAGATAAAAATCTGTCTTGCCCATTTCAACTGTAGGGCTGTTCAGAAAGACAATCTATTACTCCATGTGTAAAGAGACCACCTGACACCTTTGGAGGAGGTAGAATAAAACTAATCACATTAGTTTTTAGCTTCTTTTCCTTTATCAGTGTCTCCTTTCCAGGAGTATAAAGTCAGAGCCAGAAGGCTTGTATTGGCTGCTAACCCTGGAAGAGCTGGACCGAGGTCTTCTGGAGCTCTGCCTGTGTTTGACTTGTGTTCTCATCTCCACACATATAGTGAGGTTAAATTTGACTCCAAGCCTGGTTGGTAATTTCATTGGATATTCCATAATTATTTGCTTAAATTACACAGAGAAAACAAGAGAAACGTGACAAAACAAACCACAGAACACAAAGTGAAAGATTTTGGGGAAGGTAATTGCAGCCCCTGCATCACCCTTTTCTTTGTACTTGTTTGTGTGAAACCCAGAAGTTGTAGTTTTCCTTAAATTTATATAAATATTTGCCAGCTGCAAAATAAGCTTAAAGCATGTCTAGATCTAATCATGTGGCAGTATGAAGGACTAAGAAACAAGAATGTTCCGACCCACCCTGCCAGGAAGGAGTAATTTTTATTTTATTAATAAATCCCTTGGAGTGAATTACAGTAAATCACTATTAGATGATCAGTGTTTACAGATATATATATATATATATATATGGTTTATTTTAGAACAATTTGGTTCCAAAGGAAAACATGTGTTATACTAATATATATGTATATATCTACAATCACTAATATATATGTATATATCTACAATCTTGGTATAGTAGCAATGTTTTAAGGCAATTAAAAAACTCCAGTTCCTCACCGGTGCCCAGAGTGTTTCTTGTGCTTCTCCCAATCTGGAGCACTGACCATCCTTTAAAAATTCTAAATTTTTAATCAAGGCTTTCAGCCAATTAATACAATCAGTAGTGCATTTTACCTACGTGCTCATTCTTTTTACAAGGCCTTATTATTCATCAGCATGCCTGAAAAGAAAATTAAAAGTCAGCTCTAATACTGAAAGGCCACTTCTCAGTGAGCAATTCCAGAAGGGCAATGTAAGAAAGGCAGAGCTTTCATCTATTATACCATTTTACAATTTTAGTAGTTTGTACTTGCTAGTTAAAAAAAAGACCCCAAAAAATAAAAAAAAAAAAACCACAACAAAACCCCTGAACACAAACCATAAGTGTCTATTAATTGCTTTTCTTGTATGCTGAATTTCAACCCACGTGTTCTGACTGTTTGGACATTTTACAAGGGATAAGAAAGAAACATGCTAGAAGCTCATTCAGCAGTAGATTATTTTATTAGAATCCTATGAAACTGTGACCAACTCTTTGATTAACTGAGGAAAATAATGCTACACAAATCTGTCCAGATTTCTCAATTATCAGCTCTTTGAAATTAACTTAATTTACAAAGATAATACTTTTCAAGTTTTTCTCAATATCTCCAAATCAAGATATTGTCAGACACCTTGGACAGCTAAGATGTGTGAAGAGAGAGGATTGAACAGAACTCATCTATGTTTAGCAAATGTTTTAACTAAAAGGGAGACAAAAATCACCTTCCCATCTCCAAAGAGTTCTACAAGCGATGCAGTCCTACTGAAAAATTCTGTCTGTTGGCACAAATATGTATAATCCTGCATGATTTTCTCAGGTGATGTGGCTCAGGGGTTGAGCACAAGCTCCACCAGGGACAAGGTCAGTGGAAGGAAGACTCAGTTTCTCCTCATACGACATCACTTCTTGCCTCTCCACTGGAAATCAATTTCCTGAGTATAGCTAAATAGACTGTGCACACAGTAATATCAGTGTAACAGATGATACATTGAAGATAGGAATTCATCTTCACAAATTCATGTATTTGTAGCCTGAGTTCTTAAAAAGGCATTTATAGGTGTTTGTGCTCCATTTAACCCTCTGGAATAGTGGGAACACAGGCACCCACTTTGGACACTGAAGTCACTGTCCTCCTAAAAGAAAGAAAGGAGCTTAGCTTTGAAATTGGGAATGAAATCAGAATAATTTCTACTGCCTTGGCTCTTTTAAGGAGGCAGGAGCCCGAGCAGATAGAAACCTGAGACATGCCAATGGGTGCCTATTGTCAGTTAGAAATAGGGCAGATACAGAGGAGGATTTTTTCCCCATGAGGACCTTGTGAAATCCCTCAAGGATGTTACACTGGCAGTAAGAGTCCTTCTGCAAACAACTATCAAAGCTGGCATAAATAAAACGCTTCCCAGTCTCAGCAGTTTGCTGACTTTTCCCTGAGTGATCAGTGTAAATGGTTAAGTTTTTATTTAAAGGAAGCAGAAAGGTTTTGGGGCCAGCAAATCTGCTGACACAGGAGTCAAGAAGATGATAGAATCCCACGATGACTGGGTTCAGGGGAGATGTAGATTAGATTAATTGGCTTGTTGGTTTTTATTTTAAGAGGAAAAGTTGTAATACACAGTTTTAATAGCAAATTTATCCAGCATAGATGAACACTGTTATAAGCATGTTTGTCTTCTGGGCTGTTCAGTCAGGCAGAAATCTGGGTGCCTTTATATGACGCTTGCCCATCACTGGTGGAAAATTAGGTTTTTAATGAGGACTCTGCAAAACAGCTGGGGTTTTGCCACAGTTTAACAAGGCTACAGGAAACCTTGGATTCTGCTTGCATGTATTGCAGAGACAGGAGCTTTTCAGAAAACCCAGATTTTGATTTATGTCCCTCATGATGTTTGTAGATTAACAAATTTGATATTTTGTTAAGGATCCCCTTCAAAGATCTCAACATCTCTAAGTTCAACAGGCAGATTTGGGATTTATTACTCTTCTAGCATAAGGCTAAAATGTGATATAAGTAAAGGGGAGAAACAAAACTAAATCAGATTCCTTTACAGGGATTTCCATCAAATAAATATTATAACATCTCAGGGATTTTTCTCAAATGTTTTGGGGGTTTTTGTGATACTCAGCATACCCAGTTAAGAGAATGTGCCAAAGAAGAGAAATCCTGCAATGACTGGCATGTTAGGTGATTGACCCTATCTTTTATCATCTTTTGAGAGACAGATTATACCTGTAGTGGAGTTGATCACAACTTATGATTATAATTAATCAAGGCATTTTTTAATTAGACTACTATGTAGATTCTGTTGCACATTTTCAAAAGCTTTAACAAGCAAAAGGTCTTCCAGAAGAAGTAAAATTGAGATGGAAAACAGCGTTTCAGCTGAGCTTCTGTGTGGGAAGAAGCAACATGAAAGATAATTATCCATAGAGAAAACATCAATTCCCTTTCCCATTTCTGTACATTAAATCTACCTTACCTGATGAAATGGAACAAACACTATCCAGAAAATCAAACTCTCAGTGTTAACCAGTGGCTTAATGTGTAGAGGGGTTGTTAGACAAGGCTAGAGGGGACAGAGGAAGGCAGCTGGGCATCTACCAGGTACCATCAGAACCAGGAAGAGCAGGGACATGTTGGGAAAGATGAGGGAATACAGGGCAGCAATTCCCAGCCCAAGTCAAGGAGAGAAATGCTACTGCCATTCCTAAAACAGTTTTACCTGGCCTTTTTTTAGCTCCTGCAGTGAAAAATCCATAACATCTCCTGCAGCTCGTGTTTTCTAGAGCTCGGATCATTCATTTTGTCATTCTGTGAACGTGAAGTTGTCAATGGTTTTGTTTAAATATCTCATATTACACAGAGATGTTAATCTAGCCATGGTCTCACTAGCACTGAGCACAATTGGTCTGTGTCTTACTGAGCCTGGCTTTAATTTCCAGGATGGGATTTTTTAGCTTTTACCAACAGCATGACATTATTAGCTATAGTATGGAATATGAAGCATTTCTGTAGAACTGCTGTAAAGTCAATCACATTTGTGTTGGTGGTTATTTCTTCTTGAATAGAATAAATTAATCTTCTGGGATATTATCTGACTTAGACCAATTATGCACTGCTGTCCCATTGGAAAAATTGCCAGCAAACCAAGGGCTTTAAAAGCACACTTTTCCTACCTTTGATAGAAAGAGGCATCTGAGCTGAAATGAGAAAAGGTACCTTCAGACCATTTACAAATTCTGTTATTTCCTCCCCTTTCTGCCCACAACACACGGTGTCAGACTACCTGCAATGTCAGTGTCTCCACCAATTCCTGGTGGAGAGATGCCCGTGCCAATAAAACACAGAATAAAATACACTGAAATACACATTTCACTGAGATGGAAATGGCCTCCTTGGCCTCGGGGGGATGTGTCACCAAAGGGGTGTCAGGACACGTGTAGAGCTTCAGAAAGAAGGCAAGGCTCTTCCTGAAAGCAGAGAACCTGCTCACCAGCACAGCTGAGACACCAAAGCTGAGACTCGCTGCTGGCACACTGCATTTGAGTCCTTGCAATTCTCACTTAATTTGACATTGAAGGACAAAAAAAAGATGGGGGGGAAAAATGTGTAAGGATGGCTCTCTTTGTTAACATGCACCAGCTGTGAGAGTTTGACATGACCTTGGTTTCTCATTTCTCACTTGCACAGTGTTTCATTACTGAGTCTTCCTTTAAAAGGAGGATTTTTCTTTCCTTGACTGAAAAAAAAGATAATTTCCCGATGTTACCATTGCAATTCTGTTGGTTTATGCTCCCAGCCTGTTGTGGCCTACCTCTAATTTATTTGTTGAACAAGTGTTATCTTTCAATCACATGCTCTTGCCCCCTTTATTTTCATTAGTCAGGATTCAAATGTGCTTATTTCCTTACACAAGCCAAACTTCTCCCAGCCCATCCACCTCCAACCCACTCAATCTACAGTTTTCTCCTCCTAATACAGCACAAATCTGTTTTGAACCTTGTCTAACAAATAGAACAATCGACATAAATTCTTTCTAATCCAGATGCAACATGGCAGCTATTTCAACATTTAATTGGGTTTTGCTTTTCATCCTAGTTCGTGCGTGTCCACGGATTAGTTAATTAGCTTTTAGAAAGTATTTGAAAATAATGGGTCACAAGAAGTTTAAAACTCAACCTTCACTGACTTACGTTCCTCTGACTTACTGGACTCGTTCCCCACTTTTGAGGGCAAACATCTGGGCCATTTCTGTGTCACCTGAACAGGTTCTCAGTGAAGGTGCTTCTGGGCAGACTCTTCTCAAGACATCCATGGTAATCCCAGGAAAGATATTTGAGGCAGTTCCACATGATTTTATTCCGACTTTGCACATGTTTTCCTGCTCCAGCATCGTAGTAAACGCCAAATGTCTAGGGTGGAAAAGTCACCTTATTTGTTTGCTTGCCTTTTAGATGGAGAAGGAAATTTTCATGGCTTAAGATCTCTAGGGAAAAACCCAACCAAACAAAGAAAAGCCTGCCCCAGTATTTCTGTTCTTGAATAAACAAACACAAAGAAGAAAACCCCTCTAGAACTTTGCAGCCACAATTGGACTCTGTGCAGCTGAAAAGCCATTCGTAAAGCCATCACCTGAGGAATGTTTCCAGTTGCTAAACAGCTTGGGCATTATCTGAATCTCTTATCCATAAAGTATTTAGACTTTATAATGAGATTTTAGAAAGACACGGATTGATTACCTCTTATCCTCATTTAGAAAATGATCCCCCTTCTGGATTCCAGTGTCTGTTTCCACTAATGTTACCGTTTCGAACCCAATAATGTATTTAACTCCAATCTACCTATAGAATATCTGCAATAGAGGAAAACACCATTAAGTTCTAAATGAGCAGGATTCCAATAGGTTTTCTCAGCTTTATGGATGTTTCAGATGCTGAGAGGTTATAATATTTCACACAGAATGGATTGCATTTCTATAATCCTTTGCTTCTCTGCCAGTTCCAATAATCCAGCTGTGCCTCATTCCCAAACTGGGGCTGCATGTACAAAATATACATTTCCATAAAGCTAATGAACAGACTTGGTTTGCAGGTGAAAGGTTCAGGCTGAGCTCTGAGATTTGTGTTCTCAAAGACAGATTTTAGGGGACAAAAAAATGCAGAGACAAAGAAATAAAAAACGGGGTGAGGAAGGATGGGGAAATGGGTGCGAGGATATAGCCAAAAAAGCATGGCAAACAATCTTGTGCTTCAGAGGATGCAGGTGAAATTTGAATAACAGATACAGGCAGAGCAGAAGAAAGGATAAACTTGTGAAATTCCAGACAGGAATAGGAGATGTAAATCACCCCTGTATTTCAGTCATTGGAAGCGGGCAACTTTCTCTCCAATGGCATAAAAGAAGTGGAAGCAGATAAAAGATAATAAAGTCACTGACTACTGAGAGCCAAATACTTACAGGATCCTTCTCTCCTGCAGGAGAAAATTATTACTTACTAGTGGTGTTATAGCAGCAAAGAATGACCCCAGAGGTGGAGGGGGTTGCCTGTTGTGATGGCCATTTGCTTGTAAATGACAACTGAAAATGGCAATGCCAGTCATGGTGATGAACACAGGCTGAAAAACCATAAAGAAAAAGGGCACGTAATAAGAAAAGAATAAACACTACTAATGATCTGTTAAGGACAGCAGCAGAAATGGTTCACTGCTGAACTAGCCCATATTTTCTCCTTTCTCCCCAAACTCTTCCTCCTACTGAGCAGACACACAAGTTGTACTTTCCTGAAGAGCAAAGCCAGTCCTGGCACCCAGTGACCCGACCTTGAAGGCTTTCTCATAGGAATGTGGGTGGCTATGCTTGAAACACAAGCAAAATTAAATCCCTATTAGCTGATGGACCTGGACCTTTATTGTCCAGGCAAGCTAATTAATTTACCACTTTAATAAGGAGCTTGTGGAATATAAAATCTTGCTTGTTAGCATGTTAACAAGGCTGTAAACCGAGCACTCTCTTTAGATTGTAATAGAACCAGCTTTATGAGAGCAGGGGGATTATAAAAGCTTCCTCCACTGCACATATCTGATTTAAATTAATAAAAGCACTAATGAAAAATCATCTTGGGGATGAGATAATAGACCTGCTCTGAGACCTGCAGTACCCAGTCCCCATGGAATACAAGACACTGAAAATCACAGCCTAAATTGACTGCTATTTACTGAGGTTTTTAATGTCAGAACCTACATGTTTAAACCCAGGTATGACCAATTCAAGGCCTCCCTCATTTCCCAGAAGACAAATTTACTTTCACACTCCTTAATGATACCCTAAAGCCACAATATCTTTTCTGTGCTGCATTTGCCTTTTTTTTGGCTGCAATACCTTTTCTCCAATTGGGAATTAAAGTTAAAGTACCTTCTGCCCCTCCTTTTCCTGATAAAACCAGCCCACCCATTCCATAAGTAGAGGAACTGAAGCTTCCCTGGGTCTGCCATGCAAGAGGTGTCAAGGAGGTGTCACAAAGATAGAAGGATGAAAATTCAAAAGAGGAACTGGGAAAAGTGTAGGAAAAAAGGTGGTCAAGGCAGGGTTTTAAGAGTGGAAAGCAGAACTTTTAATGCTGGCAGCAGGTTTTGCAGCCAAGCCCCTAAAAGGTGATTAATTGAGGCAGGCAACGTGGGTTTTGGTGGAAAACACAGCCTGAAGGCAATTTGGGTAGTGTCCCTTTTTATCCTTGAAGATCTAGATGCTGGAACTGGAAATAAAGTGAGAATCCTGTAGGGAAATACTGACTTTTTATGGGAACTGCTAGGAAAGGCTGAAACAGTATTTATCATCTGCTCGGAGGAAAATAAATCTGTTTGGGGGATAAAGTCATGGTTCCTCTTCTAAAAATTCGATTTTATTTTGGTCTTCCATCTTCTGGAGGCTGCTCAGGTCCCTCAGGAGCCTCCAAAATTGGAAGAACTGAAATTCAGACAACCATCTTCATTACCTAAGAATCATTCTCCTCCTGAATTTTAAATAGCCCTCTGTTAAAATCTTAACCTTTCTCATCTAGTTTGACATTATTTTGCCATGTATTTCACATCCTTGCACTAGATTCTGCTTAATGGAAAAGCTAAGTCAGTCAGATATTACAGGATGTGTGACAAAAAGCAGGAAGAGAGGAGCAGTTTTGCTCCTGAAGTGGAAGAGGAAAATAAAAGACATGAAGGTCAAGCTCAACAGAGGCATTTCTGCAAGCCTGGAGCTCCAACAGCTGAGGGGTACAAGTTCTGCCCAATAAAGCAGACTGGACTAGATGGGTTTTGTCTCCTTTCTCCTTTTGAGTTACCTCTTTTAATTCTACCCTCATTATTTTCTTTTCATTTCCCCAGACTTCTAAAGAGTGTAGCAACTTCGGCAAAGAAGAGTTTTTTGAGCGAGCACGTTTTCTGTGTCATCTTTAAATGGAAAGAATATTGATATGATGTCCTTCTGGCACTTTATTTCACAGAAAAGGACATTTTTCATAACTAATAACTGGGAAACCCTGGCAGGTGGAGCTGGAATCCAGCACGAGGGTGTTGCACATTGTGCTGTTAGACTGTTAGTAGGTGATGTTTGTTCAGATTGAATTTGCCAGCTTTCTCCACCCTGCTGCCAGTTTTTAACTGGAATTGCCACAGATTTCTGAGAGGAGACAGCATTGCTGAGATCTGCCTCAAGGCAGCTGTTCTACTCAAGCTTTCAGGTGCTGCTGACACCTCTGGGCAAGCAGGAGACTAAAAGGAGGCAAAATATTTAAGTTAAAGACAAAAAAAAAGGCCTTGCACATGCTAGGCGTGTTTTGTTGTTATTAAGAAAGGTTTATTAAAGGTCTTATGTTAATGAAAATGCTTGTACAATCAGCCATTGCATGTATTTCTGAGGGAAATGATAATATGCCCTTTACTGTGGCTCAAAAGGGATTGTCTTATTTTAAACTCCATGTGCTAATAGAGCAACCTTGCTTTGCAGGCAGTGACCACTGCAAATATCAAACATATTTATAGATAGGTACAAAGATGCATTTGTGAACTATCTGTCCACTTGTACTCTTTCAGCCTCTGCCAGGGTTTAGGGAGATTGCCTGCAATGTCTCCCTGTCAGCCAAAACCACAATGAGAGCCAGTTTCTGGAGACAAAGTACCAAGAGGATAACTTTGCAGCCTCTGAAGTTTCCTTTTCTTTCTTTTTGATTTCATTGTGTTCCCTTCAACACGCAGGAATTCGTTACAAATCACTCAACTTGCTTTCTCGTCAGGCAACAGTGAGACAACAGAAGGAAACTTTCCTCTGAGCATAATTTAGCTCCCAGGGGAACACAAATTTAAGTCTTATTTGTGTGCAGAAATTCATTGCAACAAGGAAAATATCATGGAATAAATTCTATGACCAAAAGTCTACATCTATTTATACGGCTCTTTATTTTCCACACTTCCATAACTTTTATTATCTTCAGTAAAATCTCTTCCTTTACCATTCTCAGTGATATTATTCTAAAGTTCTGTCCTAATGGCAAACTTTGGATAGAATTTCTTCCAGGCCACCTCTTTTCCTGTCTGAGAACAGAAGTGCCTGACCCACAACCTGCTGAAATCACCAGTTCTTTCTTGGCTCCGGTGGATTTGGGGAGAACGTGGTTTAGATTTTGCTGGATTTTCAGTGCTCAGAACACAGTGAACTGGAATTACCTCTTGCTGCATCAAAAGGAAGCTCTGTCACTGTCTTTTTTCAAGGCAATGATTACCCCTTTCTGAGATTTTACCTGTCCTTTGTGGACTCGTACATTGCTGCTTGCAACAACATTTGTAATACTTGACAAAAATAAATGAGGTTTGGGCTGAACATATCTGTATCTCAGAGAAAAATGAAAACAGGTCTTTGCTTGTAACCCCAAGGCCATGATGTTTCTTTCTCCCACCCACGATTTTTTGAAATCTTTGGGTAAATTATGAATTCTTTTCAGTGGGTGCTTGTTTTTTTATTTTCTCCTTTCTGAGCCCCCCAAGCCCTGGTGCAGAAATTAGTGTGGTTCTAATACTTTGGGGGTCTATAGAGCAGCACTGACACGACACCAGCACCCTGTCAGGCAACAAAAGGCACATCTGTGCAGCAAATCCACATCTGCTGGGTGGGATGGGCCTTTCACATTCTTGGCAAACATCTTCTAAAATAGCTTGAACAATTAAATGGTTCCCCCTATTCTCTTTTTCCTGCTCTCTGAGATATTTGGTCAGTCCCTCATTCCCCATATGCATCTTAAAACGTGCCTCTGCAATCCAAGCCTCCTCTCTCCATCATCCTTTCCAGAAAAACAGACTTGGAACCATCACCCCAGCCCACAGCCAGAGCTTGGAAAGAGAGAGAAACCCTTGCAGAGCTGCAGGATGTGTCTCTGCTCCCACAGAAGCAGCAAAGTGGGTTGACTGTGCCCTACAGCATTCTGAGAACTGAAATGATTTGGAAGGAACGAGCAGTGACCTGTGCTAATGAAAGCAGTTCTGTCTCTGCCATGACATGTTTGCACCTTTAGACGCAGCTCACGTTGGCAGGATTTTAGCTCATCACACTTAGGTGGGAATTTTCTGCATATTTCTGTCGTCCTCGTCAATTTGTTGATGGAAATAGGAAAGTCAACTTCTGCTTCAAGTTAAAGCAGGGTGACTGTAGAGTAACTCTGCAGGAGTTATTTGCAGTGTAGTAACAGAGTATTTCTCGTGTTTACGTTTTATAATAGGAGAGAAAATGCCTTCCTTTTTAGTGTCATTTTAGCCACATTACCTTGGACAGACCCTTTTAAAGGTACACTATGAGAAAAAACCCTGCTTGCTTTGTAGAATATTCACTGCCACTGCCTTTGAAAAATAAATACTCAAACCAGCATCATTTTTCCAAGTCATCATGTGGTTAATGAATTCCAAATGCAGAGGCCAGGAAGGTTTTCAGCTCAGCAAGGCTGAATGAAGGTGTCAATGAATGAAGATGCCCCACTGCAGAACGAGGTGTTTTCTGTCCCCTTCCACCACTCCTGGCCTGTCTACACAAGGAGGTGCAATTAGAACTTCAGCAGTGGGAAGACTCTGCATTTCCTTCTACTAAACCAGGAGAGAGGAAAAAACTCCTCCCAGGGGACACACATGGAACAAAAGCCTTTGGCAAGTGCAAACTGCTGCCTGCCCATCATAACGCATTAAGGAGTTGTACAGTTTGTGGCTTAAAGGCAATTGGGTTTGACTAAATCTGAGGTTCAAGAAGGCTTAGAAATTGATTTTATGAAAGTTCAGACATTGGGTTTTGGCCTGTCTCTGAGCTAGAAATACCATTCTGGCACGAAGAGATGCAAATCCAAGTTCACACCTGGGAACTAAATCCCAAACTGTTCTGCCTTCAACATCAAGAGTTTCCCATCAAAGGTTCTAGTTTTCAGAATTATTTTCTTTTATTCTAAATAATTTGTTTTGGTTCTTCCACCAAAAAAAAAGAAAGAGAAATCTTTTTTTAAAATATATTTTTTTTTGGTACCTTATTGTCTCTACCTCCCAAGGCAGAAGTGCTGTAACTGAGACAAGTGTTCTCTGTGGGATACAGACCCACAGTGTAGTAAGATCTTTTCTTTACAAATGCTCTTTATCAACATGTCAGTTCCCAGAGCCTTTTTAAATTCGAAACAGCTGCTAGAATAGTATCTTTATGTGAGTGCATAAAAAAAAAGAGCAATAAATATATCTGTGTACAGCCTCACACAGATTGCATCCTTCCAGCAGGCTGAACGACTCGCTGCTAAAACAAACCTCCTCTGGGTTTCCATCCTGGGAGCCAAATTCCCATTAGCTCTGCACACTTCCAGGTGCATCCTTCTGCCAGCACAGATCCATCTTGGGAAAGATCCATGTCTGGCTGCTCTTTGCAGGCGTTTGTAGCCAAGTTTTCGTTTCCTTCCAAGGAGCTAAGGAAGAGGCACTGCCATAACCTAAGAGGAGCCTAAAAAACCTCCCCTGGAAACTGAAATATTAATACAAATAAGAGCTAAAGATCGACAGGATTACAGGAGGGGGGGAGGATTGGTTTGATAAACCTATCTTTGGATGACACAGCAAAAGACAGTCCCTGTCCCCAGGGACTGCCACAGGAACAAAAATCAGGCAGGGAGGAACAACTTGCTCAAGGTCACACTGAGCACCTCTGTGGCAGAGCTTGGAGCTCCTCATCCAACATCTCAGTGCCCCAAACTGTCTGCTGGGGTTCAGCTTTGTTGCCAGTTCTTTTTGAGGAGAAAAATACTATTTCAGCAGAATATTTCTAAATATATCTCTCAGTGTAGCAAAGCGGTGGTTCATTTTAGGCTATATTATATATTCATTATTTCTTAACTTCTGCTTGACGATTGTGTTAATTCCAGCTCACTCTGTGCCACTCCTGCTTCTATTTCTTACAGAATCCCCCTTCCCAGGAAGGTCAGATTGGCACCAAATGTTAAATATGACTTATATTTCCAGTAACTACCAAGCAGTTCAATCACAAGCCATACATGGACCAAACACACCACCCACCTGCTTTTGAAGAAACCCCACATGGCTCTATGACAAAACCCAAAAGGAAATGGGCAATTCCAGAGAAACAGCTCTGCCCCTGGCACATGGCTGTTGCAGGACCAAAATAAAATTCTCCTGTTCATGCACTCCTGCTAAGTGCTGATGAGAGGTGATGTGCAGCACATCACAGCTCTGGTGGCTTTGCAGCAATCCAGACACAGACATTCTGTCCTGGGTGGTTAAAAAGCACCTCTGAGAGGCACACCTTGACCTAACTGTGACACAACAGAAACCCTTCCATTCTCACAAAGTGGTTCTTGTGATCAGACACTCAACAGCTCACACACTGTGGTCCTCATGAGTGTCATTTCTTCCTCACATCACTCAGATCTGTTGGTGTCCTGCAGCTTCTCCTTGTATTTTTGCTGCTCCCCCTTTTGTATTTATGCTGCTCTCCCTCAGCACAGGTTTCATTGGGCTGCAATGTTAATAAGAAACACCACAAAAGAGTCATATATTTTAAGCCAGTTTATGTGATATAATGCAGAAGTGTATTTTAGCACAGGGCATGATGAATAAACCCTTGTGAAGAGCAGAAGGAATTGCAATGGGGTCACTTTTGGGGCAGTTTCAGGTTATGCTTCTGAGCTCACCCCAGGTCCTGCCAGTGTTGCCCTGGGCCGTGACCACCACTCCTCTTGGCTGTTTTCAAGGCTACTCATTCCTCTAGAGCTAAATTCCCTCATTATTTTGTTTTCCACATCATCCAGTTTTCTAGAGCCTTAATTTATCATTTGGAAAGGGCTGTAAGATCCTTTCACAGAGCCGGCTATAAAAATGCAAAGTATTAGGAAACAAAATCCCACCAACAATTAAAAATTAATCACCCTCAAGTGAGAGCTTTGAGAGAAATGTCCTGTGGAAATAAAAAGACAACCTGGACTTGCAGGAAGGACACTCCATTGACAGGAAAATTAAGGAAAAGAACCATTTCCAGTCAGGGGATGTCCTTTGTCGCTTGTTCTGTTGCCTTTCTCTCCCCCTCTGCATCCTCCTGGATGTTCCCCCTGCCATGAGAAGCAGGAGAGTGTTTTTCAGACCTGAAAAACAACAGTGTGGAGGTTGTCGTGGGTGGGAGTGGAAGGTTTAGACAAAATTTATTTAAAAGCCCTGCTGTTGAGTCATAGCTACAGAAAGAACTCCCTGGCTTTCTAAACCCCTTCTCAGAAAGGAATCCAAGGGTAGTTGGATCCAATCTCAGCCTCAGATTATGCCAACAGTTTGAATTTAAGGAATTACAGAGGTGTGATTGAACCACTTTGTCCCACTGGGTTAAATGACTGACCAAATGAGAATATTTCTATAAAACAAATCATTTATTATTACAAATGATCAGGCAAAAGATCTCAATCAGAATTATGTGCTACACAATGCAAAAGCTAAAACTAGCATAGGAGGATGTTCTTTTCCCTTGAAAGATTGTCCATGACCCACTGGACTGCAATGCTTTATGCACAGGGCAAAGAAGTGTTGGAGAAGAGTTTATTGAGTGGTAATTGAATTTACAGACAGAGGGAAAGATCTGAAGTAATCTGAAGGCAATGGCTCAGCATGGCAATTGAACAAGTATTCTACATCGTACATTTTGAACCATATAGAGCAGTAATAGAAATCCCAAGGAAAACTGACTTAACTGTAGTTGTTCTAAATGAGAAATGTCCATGCATGTGGTCTGGTTATCACCATTCCTGCAGGGACAGCAAACACCAATAATTGCTGCCTTTTTGTGCAGAAAACAGCACTGTGAAAACAAATAAAAACTGGTGACCTCTGGTAGGATACTGTTTGAAGTTTTACGTCTCTTAGACACAAGTGTAAGAGATGTAAAAAATTATATTCTTTGTTTAGTTTATCTTTTTCTTCACCAAAGTTTAAACCTACCCTGAAAACTGGTGGAGAAATAGGGCAAAATCAAACAGCAAAGAGGAGAAATATCCACATTTTAACTCCAGTCACTCTGTTTCATGTAGTTTGTTCCCTTAGTGCTGAAGAAACTTTTCACGCTAAATATTTATTTAGGCATTATTTATATAAGAACATTTCTTATTCAGACTGCCATTGTTTGTTCTTTGGGGGGAAAAAAAACCCTCAGAGAAAAAACAAACAAAACCTCAAATCCTTATTATTTTGTTTAAAAGTCCTAAGTTTTCATTTGGTAAACAGGATTTGTTTTGAATTAATCTGAAGTTAACACAGCACTTCTTTCAGCTTTTGCTTGTCAACAGCTTCATTTTTCTGCAGCATTAATGTGCAAAAGCAGAACTAATTCCTGTCAGTACAGAGCCGTATTTAACTGCTGCCATAGGCTCAGGGAGGGAACGTTATGGATTCCCCAGGAAGAGGGGGATTTAGGCTTAGCAACGTAACTAAAATGGTTTTTAAAAAGCACCAAACTTTGACTACATCCTTTTCTCCCACAATGACAGCAGCACCGAGCTATGGTTTCAATTACAATGTTTAATATCCTCGGAGCATTGGTTTTCATTGGGTGGTCTGCAGTGTGTGCTTTCTGTCGAGGGAAAATTGATTCCACTGGCTATTTGTTTTGAAGCCCAATTTCATCCATAGGCAAGGATCTGCATTAGGACTTCTACTTAGATCATACAAAGCCAAAACTTGGTTGGAAGAAACAAATTGAGTTGTCTCACCATCTAAGATGTTTATTTTGCGCTTGATAAATTACTTTTTCTTTAGGACCTGATTTTTATGGTTAATTTACAGCATTCCCCCCAAAAAAATTCCCACTCCCTCTGGGAATAGCAAGTGTCTGAAATCTTATAATGGCCTTCCAATTCAAATCCTGTATATTTGAGGTGTCATTGACCTAATTTTAATGGACCTGGGACTGCAGCAAGAACACAACTTACATGCAGGGTCAACCACTAAAAAGTTAAAATAATTTATGAATATCATAACTTTTCAAAAGCTAAATAAAAATATGAGGAAAAAGTAGCTTACAGAGAAGTGGAGGGCATGTCTCACTCCCAAATGATAACAAGGAGAATAATTATTAATTGTAAGAAATAATAACAATCTAATAATAAAAATAATCTCTTATTTTAGGGTGTAGATTAGTCTCTGATCCATCTCAGAGTTAGAGGGAACAAAATATAAGTGGAGCTACAAGGCCTGTGAGCTTTGGTAGCTTTGAAGTTGAAATCTGTAATACAGGAATTGTTACTGACTCTTTCACGGGAGGTTTTGGACAGAGGGAAGGCTAAAGTTAGTTCACCAAGTGTACAGGTTTGATTTTCCCTGCTGGACCAGTTGCCACCTCACGTGGCACATTGGCTGTAATCTGATTAATTTTGCTAAAATGATTAAGGAGGGCAAAAATGCATCCAAAATATGCTAATGGAATTTGCATTGCAGGGGAGGGGAAAAGAGCCGGGCACTTGGCTGGCTTTGGGAGGTCCCATTGAAGTGGGCATTTGCCTGCAATGATATGCAGC
Source organism: Anabacerthia variegaticeps (assembly GCA_035583185.1). Taxonomy (NCBI): domain Eukaryota; kingdom Metazoa; phylum Chordata; class Aves; order Passeriformes; family Furnariidae; genus Anabacerthia; species Anabacerthia variegaticeps. Next base: position 3,760,947 of record JAWWEW010000001.1, on the reverse strand, counting down.
ATCTGAGTTTCCAATGTCATTCTTATTCAACTGGCAGGGTTAGTTATGCTTAATTGGAAAGACCTTTCCCCCTGTTTTCCCCACACTCCACCAAAAAGTTACTTGGGCTTTTAATTTTTATCTGGGAAAGTGTCTTCTGTCCATCAAAACACTAAGGAATGATGTGCTCTTTTGAGTCATGTTTTTGAAACTGCCTAGACAAGTTTGCCTTTAAACATCTCAGATGAATTCATCTTTCTTTTTTTATTTTCAAAAATGAAGCACACCTCAAAAATCATTTGATGGGGATGAGAAACACGAAAAAAACCTTTCCAGAGGCGATCAGCAGGTTTGAAAATTCTGGTTTTGGTCAACAATTTAAGTCAGAAAGGGCCATTTTGTTAATATTTATTAGAGGTTTTCCCTGTTTGTTAAAGATGCTGCCTTTGCTTTTCAATTTATAACAAATTAATTAGAATAAAACAGGCAGTGGAGTCTTTTCCCAAACCATGGGTGTAGTGTCTCCTGACAGGAATTTACGCAGGCTGTGTGTAAGATGTGTTTTTTCTTTCTTTCTTTCAGTCAGCTAACAAACATGGTCTATATTATTAGTGACAGGAAAAGGATTCCAGATGGATTTGTTGCTCTGCTCTCCATTAGCAGAATTAAGGATTTGGGAGGCTGCGAGTTCTTGGTGACATGAATTTTTATCTAATTAAAGAAGCACACTAGCAGTTTGTACAAAGTAATTTTCTGAGCATACTGATAAATGTGTGGAAAAATTTGAGGATAAATTTTTGGGCTTTTTTTGTCTGGATCCAAGCTTGTTGAGTTTTAGGTTTTTTTAAGCATTTACTTACAACTTTTTTATCCTCTGACTAACGGCATAAATAATTAATCTGATTAAAGGTTCTAACACATCAAATCAGTAAACAACCTTCAAGATGAATTGGAACACATCCAATGCCCCAGACACCCAGCAAGAATAATTTATTCCAATTAGACCTGTGAAATATATTTATATTTTTGGCCTATGATAGTTAGCCAAGCTATGTGGGTTCAGTTCACACAGCAAAATAGTGTCAGGAGAAGAGATGCAAAGGTGTCCCCTCAAGTAATCCCTTTGCTTCGTGGGTGTTTTATTCCTTTTTTCCCAAGTATTACTCTGTGCATTTTTGGTGAACTTGTTTTCCTTTATTTGGATAAAGTGTATATATTTTTTTAAGTGAGGTTCAGAAGGGTTTGCTAAACATTGCAGTGGATACATAACATCATATCCTTCAGAAAATCCACCGTGGCTGAAACTTCATGAGGAAGAAATGCTCAGTTGTCATTTTCATTTCCTCTTATTATATCAAAATTATTATTTTCACATTGCCTTCATTGAATACCTAATTGAGAATGTCACATTTTCTTTTTTTGTTCTTAGCAAAGACTTCCACTGGCAGAAAATTCCATGCAGGAAATACATTAGAGCAGAATTGCAAAGTGAAAGTGGCAACTCAGACATTTTGGGGACATGTGGAATTGGACTTCTTTGAGGATTTCTGTAGGAGCAGAGGATTAAATTTTCCAGTTGACCCCAGAACGAGTGATTTGGGGCTTGGAATACCTCAAACTCCTGAATTTTACAAAGACTTCTAATCCCAGCAAGGGACAACCAAGTAGTGGTGGGGCTGTTTCTCAAGCTTGGAAGTAAAAAGAGATAAAAATATTTTTTGGGGGGTTTAATGTTCTTTTAATGTTCTTTTCCACCCCACCCTTGGTGGCAGCTCCCCCAGCTGTGGCCAGGGGTATGCCATGGGCAAACTGATGGGATTCTGCCTGTTGTCCAAGGGGCTAAAGATACAATCCATTGTGAGTGTGTGGCAGATAACTTGCAGTTGTACTCAGGAACATAAAAGTCTGATATTTTAAAAAAAGTAAAACCTTGGGATAGCTAAATAACTGCAGAATGTAAATGATAGATACTACTATTTGGCTGCATAAATAGAGGAAGATTATTTAGCAAATACTTTGTTTTAGGAGGGTTATAAACACTAAATAAATGGGATTGGATTGATGGAAGAAAGGAATAAAATATACTATAGAGATACAAAATATCACTTCCCATGGAAACGTGCTGGAGTCACAGAGACTTTTTCCCCACTTCAGTTTTTTCCAGAGAAGAGCAGCAGTTTGTTTAAAGAAAGTTAGAAATCTTCAGCCCTTTTGCTGTTAAGTTATTCCCCAGCCTATGCATTGCTGGTGCCAGATTGCAGCTCAACAAAGTCTTCTTAAGAGTACAGCAGTGACTGTGTTTTCATATCAGACATTGACATTTTGACTTCTATCATTTCACTTTTTAGGGAAAAGTCACGAGCCTCACTGTAAACCGAAATATATATTTCTTATGTTTGCAATAAATGCATACATTTCTTTATGCCCAGCAGCTTTTTTAGAGTTGTGCTGGGCTGTCTTCCCTGGGAAATGGACTGAATAATTCCCTGATAATTCCGGGGTCCCTGGAAGTGGCAGTATTTTCTTGCTCAGCTGCATAGCAGATTTTCATGGAACTGCTCACTCCCAGAAGTTATTCCAACCCTCTGGCACGTTCAGAAGACATGGAATGTCATCCAGCTCTTCACTGGGACTGTAGCACAGTTTGTCTTTCTGTTCACACACAGCAGAACCCTTGGTGGGTGGAAAGGAGGTGTATTTATCCAATTCTCCCACACAGTGAGATGGAAAAGTACTCCCATATTCAGAACTGCTTTAATTATTGATGGACAGTTCAAATATCTTTCATCTCTTCTGCAAAGAATATAAATCTACTTTTTCTTATTCAAACTGGTGCAATTTATAAGGTTGGTAATATTTTCTACTCAAGGGTGGTGTTTGCTAAAGAGGCATTTAAATTCACTTAATATTTAATATTCTTTCTGAACTACCTGATATAAAAGGAGGATTTTTTCCAAAAAGATGACACAACATTGTTGGCGAAAACACTGTTTGAGAAATCCTGTATATTTCTTAAATAACTAACCTTCCTCAAATAGAAATTCTCCTGTTAAAAAAACCAAAACAAACTAATGTTTGATCCACAAAAAGTTGTTGGCTTGTTTTATCCCAGGAGAAAACCAAGTAGTATCTATACAGGAACTTCTTTTAAGTTCAACTTCTTTATTTCCTTTCCCAATAACATAAAAAATTAAAAACTTAGGATCTCCAGAACCTTTTTCTTTTTTGGTAAAAGAATAAGCATTTGGAAAATGATGGGAAAAGTGAACAAATTCAAGTGTCCTCAAATGTCCAACCAATACCTGCTCCTGGTAAAAGTCCCTCTCTGTCTTTCTTGTAGCCCCTTTAGGCACTGTAAGGCTGAAAGGCTCAGAAATAATTTATAAACATATATGAGAATTCAGTGCCCATTAAATTTGGAGCCAGAGATGTTTCCCAGGAAACATTTAAGTTTATTTCCGATGTAAGGAGCACAGCTGGCACATTCCTGGTACAAACACATCCTTTTGGCTTGCTGTCCATCCCTGCACGTTACAAACATCCAGCCATCAGCAGCACAGTCAGGCCTTTAACCAAAGATTGCTAGTTGTCCTATATTGTACTGCTGGCAAACATCCCAGCCTGCACAAAATACTCCTGGGGGAAATCTCTCCATCCAAACTTTCCCACCTCTTGGTTTGAGCAGAAACCCAGAGCAGGAGCTCATCACTGTGGAGGAAACAAAGCTGCACCTTTGCTGTGTTCAAGTTGGATTCATTAAGTGTTCCGAATTGAGCTCCAGAGAGAGCAAAAAGGCAACAAGTCCTGCTCTGAACTCCCATCAAATGGCTTCACAGAGACAGTAAAACAACACAATTTGGATGTCTGCGGCTAATTTTCAGATTAAACCACTAAATTCTGCAGAAATTAAGGCCCAGAACTCATTTAGGCTGCGATTCTGTCCTTAGTACACACTGATTTACTGTGCACAGAGTATGGTTTGTGAAATGGCTTGCTGTTTGGAGACCTTTTAGATCCTCACCCTTTACATTGAGCTATAGAATAAATATTTATCACGGCCCCTGAATTTTTCATGCTTTACTTGCATAAACTTGCTAACAGAATACAGAGTGATTACTTCTGTTGTTCCGGTTTCTTCCTAAATAAAAAAAAAACAAAAACCCAAGTGTGTACAGGGAGGAGAAAGGAAATAGAGGAAGGAGTGCAGAGCTGTGGATAGGTTTGAGAATACCCTTCTAGTAAACCAGTGTAAATCAGTGAGGTTGAGTGGAGTGACCCATTTTTGAGGGAGACAGAGTGGATTTGAGGGTCCTGTGGACCCAGCCCAGAAGCAAACATTGTCACCAGAGAGCCCAGATATGGGCACATCTGGTTCATAATTTTTGTCTCTGATGGGAAGGGTGGGCACAGGACACAGCCTGGAGGGATCTGGCTGGGAAGAAGCTGCACTAAAGACATGCCCTGAGAAGCTCACAGATCATGGGAGTGTGGGAGGAATGATAACAGAGGGCAGGACTGAGGGTTAAAATGTATTTAAATAAAGGAGACCCAGCCCCTGAAGAATAGGATCTGAGCTAGAATGGCTGGCAGGTATTGTTTGATGCCTCACTTAGCAATTTGGTCTAGAGGCACACAGCATTTGTCAAAGAAAGTTTTAGATATTTCCAGGTTTCTAGAAAAGCACAAACTCCCAATAAAAACACCTCCAAAACCTCCAAATGAAATAATGCATATGTTGAGAACTGGCAAGGACCAATAGTTTATCACTTTGAGTTTGTGCTGTGAAAGCTGCTGGGAGGTTTTGCAGGCAGGCACTGTCACACCAGTGAGGTGCTCCTTTAAACATGTCAAACCTTTCCACAGTTTTAACCTTGGTGAGGAAAGAGACCTGCTGAGGAGAAGGAAAGAGTCTGGGAGGAAAAAATAGCAGGAAAGTATGAGGTATCTGTTCCGGTTTTACAGGTATTTTTTCCAAGGGCAGGCAGAGAAGTCTCCAAGGCTGAGGCTGAGAAAGAAAGGGTAAAATTAGGGGCAGCAAGATTAAAATATTACTCAAGGTTACTCAAGATTAGCTGTATGATGAATGGTCCCCAGAATGCTGCATAAATCAAGATAACTAAGATAAATGGAAGCCTAATTTAAGGAGTGTGCTCTCTCTGGATCAGAACTGGAAGGAACCAGACACATGACTGCCAGTTTAGGAGGTACAAGAGCATTACCAAAATCGGAGCAGACCTGGACAGAAAGTTCTTTCCTCATGTCTTTTCCAAAAATGGAAGAGAAAAATCCTCTAGGAACTGATGTTGGGCAGTAGCAGCAGTTTTGAGTGCGATTCCCCTCTCCCAGGAGGGAACCTTTGGCTACTTTAGCCTGGAACTTCTCTCCCCTGTGACAATGACCTCACTCTTTGCTAAATCCTTCCTGTCCTAAGCCTAACTGTACATTAATCACTGCATTTCCTTTTCATTGCACACTCAAACCTCTTCTCATCTTTCCTTCCTTTCCTCTCCTAATTACCTCTTGGAACAGCTAGAAGATATGATAAGATGTTATGCTAGCTAGCCCATGTTATGATAGAACTGGGGGATTTTCTTTAAAAATGACCCCAACAAACCCCATTTCACAGATTTTTTAAGCTGGCATGTCTTTAACACTTGTATTCATGCTCAACAATGCATCTTCCAGAGAACTATTTCCATTGTGCACACAGAAAGCAGCCCCAGTGACAGGGCACAGAGCCTTATGAGCCCAGAGAGGAGAGAAAGAACCCATCTCCTGCTGGGAGGGTCTCAGTGAAAATATCCACCAAGGGAAACTTCTAATGCACTGACTTCACCCTGCAAAGCTTTGTCTGCTAAAGCCCATCCTGATGAGTAGGGAAGCATCACTCACCAAGCCCTTTGTAGTTTAATTTCTCACATTTCTTGTTGGGGGTGTTGATCAGCACTACTCGCCCATAAATAAGCTGACATGTTATTTCAAGGAGCCTCATTTTATTGTTTTACAGACCTAAATAAGAATGCACGGTAAAATCTAAGCATCTGTTTCCACTTGCTGATGCTTCACAAGCATGGGCATGAGACCACTCCCATTTATTGACTTGTAGATAAGTATTGCCTTTCTCATGATGAATATGAAAAAATCCAGTGACAATATTCAGTACACTGGTACTGCCTCCAGTACCAAAAGAAGGTTCAACATTCAGCAAATGACTAATACTGATCCAGGCACCATAATTTCTCTGAGGCTGCTCCTTTTGTTCCCAAAATCCTTAAGGAACAGGCACTTCCAAAGAGCCACACCTTCATCTTCTGAGATGCTTTCCCTGTCTCTCCCTCTCCTCATCCACATTAATGTGTCTCTTTAACTGATCTGAATTAAAAAACCGGGAACCATCCTGATGCCATCAGAGCCAGATGAATAATTTAGGCTCATGGAAACTTTAATCAGAAATTAAGCTTGTTTGCAGTGTTTCTTCAGCTTAATAACCACCTTCCCCTTGTGTTCCTGCCACTTACTGATCCCCCTTCCACAGCTTCCAGCCTGACATTCCTGTTCTTTCCCCCAACCATGAATCTGTGGGACTTCAGAGAGAGTCAAACTGCAGAAACTACTGTGATTTAAAAAAATTAAAATTAATAATAATAGTAATAAAAGGTTGAACAGCAGTTTTAAATGTTTACTTTTAATCTGGATGCTTGCAGAGCTCCAGCTTGCAGACTGCAACACCCCAAGGTACTTTCATCTGTCTGGAAACCACTGAAGAACAGGTTCAAGAACAATAATAAAACTAAGTGAAGTTGTATTAATGGGAGTCTTATCATAAATATTCTCTTCATTTCTTTTATCCTTCCTAAAGAAACCAGAAATTAGAAATAGACACGGGCCAAAGGGTGACCAGTGCAAATTATCCCAGGCCCAGAGGGGCTCTTTATTTAGGGGAGTTGTTTCAAGGTACAAAGTCTGCTCTTTTCCCAACATTATGTACGTGGGTAATTTGTCCTTTAGAAAAGCTGATACCTGTCTCCCAGCGTCTGAACTCACCTACATCCATTGTATAAGTCATTTGATTGCTTTGACTTGGCACAGCAAAATTGCTGTGTGTCTGCACACTTGCAATTTGGGCACTGATTTTTATTTTCAGCTCGAAATAAAGGAGACAAGGGGGTGTATGTATCTATAATCTAATACACATATATGTACCTGCTTCTCCCCCTGGTATCTTATTCAGTGGCTAATGCATTATAATGGAGCTATTTATATTTGTTAGTTATGGAATATTGCACATTACACGAAAAAATCTGGCATCATTCATAAATCATACTTTTATTCCGCACTCTGTTTAGCCAAAAATATGCACATATGTACAGACACATTTTATTACACAGAGGCACTACTGAATATAAACAGAATATTTGTCAAACTTCAGATTAACATAAAAACAACATTGTGCAAATATCTGATTCTGCCAACCCACTGGCACAGCCTCCACATTTTTAAGGGTTCTGCCTAAAGCAGCATAGCTAAAAGACTACCTTAGTGGAAAGAAAGAGTTGAAAATACACCACAAGCAGAAGGAAGAGAGACAGCAGATGTCAGTCATGGGACAAAACATTGCTGACACACCAGGGAACCTTCCACTTAAGTGATATCAGAGAATTAATAATCAAACTCTGACTAAGATAAGGGAAAAATTGGCTTCTGAGAAAGGAGACACTGGCTCACCTACATCGTGCTGTCTGCTGGAATCAGGAAACCTACAACTTCCCCCAAGTGAATTTGTGGTTTAAAACAGGGCATAAAGCAACAATTATGTAAATATTTAAAACTTTACATCTCTGTTTCATGTATTTTATATAAGCAACCATACCACTGTATTGATTTCACTAATTTACTTAAATGACAGTGTTTTAACCAAGACCACGAGCTGTGTGCAAGGAAACACAACTTCTCCATGGCACGGCAGCAGGGGGTGATAGAAAGGGAAACTAAGCACTCTTTCCATGTTTTCTCAACAATACAAAAGGTTTTAAACCATAAGGTAGACGTTTAATGCAGAGAGGATATTTAACTTTTCTCTGTTCCACTAGGAGTACCACTACTTTCTGTTCTCTCTCATCTTCTACGTTTGTGAAGGCTGAAAGAGAAGGAAGAGGAAAAAGAATTGAATATAATGGTTATTAATTGGCTATGTATGTAGGCATTATTCTAGATAATGAGTTTGTAGGACAGTGGAGTTACAGACAAGTGTAATTTTGGCATACAGCAAATATAGGAGGTTGATTTCTTAATTCTGAACTGTTTATAATAGTGGTCTTTACAGAAGCCAGAGCAGATGTAATGATGGAAACTTCTGTGGAAAGCTCCACAGGATTAAAATTTTTCATTTGACTGAGATTTAGATGGTAAAATGTTGTTAATTATCACCCAGGAAAATATTGCACTCCAGGGCTTCTTTCCAGGTTCCATCAGATCTAGATGAAGCTCATTTGTACTTAAAACAGATTTTAAGCTGTTGTGTCAGGAAGTGGTTAAAGGAAAAAAAAACCCTGTGTAAAATGATATCTATTTTTAAAAAATCAAAACCTTTAGTGTAAATAAGGGCAAGGAAAAAGTTATAAAAATCATATACACTGCACTAAAAATGTCAAATTGCCAGTTTCATTGTTTTCTACCTTGGTTGGCATCAGCACAGGAACTCGTGTGAGCAAAAGGGAATAAATGTGGCCACGTTTGCCTGAAATCTCTGTGTGCCCCCGTGCCTGCTTTGCTTTATTGGGGCTGCTCTGCTCAGCCCACACCTCAGTCCCGTGAAACACAGCTCTGTCAGAGCAGCTCCTGATTAGCTGAGGAAGGCATTGGGAGTATTTCACACACATTGCAGCTGCACTCAATTCTTCATTGGAACAAAGCTCATCATTTTAGCGAGTGCACCGACTGTCAGAACTCAGCCTCAAAAATATAGGGGAGAGCATGTGGATGCTAAGCAGAAAAATAAATCTGAAAGGAAAATTCTCTCCAGAACCTGAGCCAGGGAGGATTGCAAAGGCAGTAGTGGCTGAAAGGAACGGAAACAATAATTGTTATATTAATTGGTGCTGGCTCTTTTGTTATTTGAGCTCTGAAAGCATTTCTGAGAAATAACAACCACAGCTTTAACCTGGTCTCAGAGCTAAGAAAGTTTGTGGTTGCTGCCAGTGGAAACAACACAATCTTTATCGCCTTCCCACAGAACAGATAAGTTTATACAGAGGAACTGCAAGTCAAAGTTGAGAGTTTGAAATCACTATAAAATGTTAAGATAAAGGGAGTCTGAAGTAGAATTTACAAATGCAGAGCCAGTGGCCTTGCAAGCAGTTTATTCATGTCCTGTTTTTGGAGGTTTTGTGCTCTTTTTTTGATAAAGTGCAACCACTTTTGGTAAGTGGCCTTGGCTGAGGTACTGTAATTACAGATGAGGTGGCAATCTGGAGGTAGTACTTTATTTTCTATCTTGCCAAAATAACTCAAGAATTAATTAAAGTTTGCAAAGCACCCGGAGATCCCGAGGCTAAATATCCTGTAGAAGTAGTAATGATCTATCCTGTCTTTGACCATATGCACACAGTCAGTTTGAAGCTTTTTCAGAAAAGATTAATCTTGGCAGGATTACAAACTTGAGCTCTTCCTTATTGGTCCGTGACACGGTTTTTAGGATAGAACAAAACCAGCTGTAATTGATGTAGATTTCCTGCAAACATTTTCTTGATTTTTTCTCCATCAGTTAAATAATGTATGTAAATTTATCCCTACCTTTATGAGAAATTATTTGTTCAGCACTCTTCCAATTTCTATTGCCAGGTTCTCTTTCTTAATCTAGAATTAACTGCTTGGTGAATTTAGACATGCGTTTGATCTCTCATAGTAAAACATGTCCAATATGCCAGAAAACTGTCTAGAGCTAATCATTTCTTCAAGTGGCAGAAGAGGGAAATTTAAAAAATGCACTTCTTCCTTGAGAGTGGCAGCAAACCATAACAAGTGATGGCAGAGGTGAGTGTCATTTTTATGAGCAAGTTGCCAGAAGACTGGATCCCAGTCTTTCCATGCAGGACTGATCATGGAATCCCAGAATCATAGAATCACAGAATCCCAGAATCCCAGAATCACAGAATCACAGAATCACAGAATCACAGAATCAGAGAATCAGTTGGGTGACCTCCAAGATCATCAAGTCCAACCCTTGATGTGGAGAGAAAACTCTCCCAAGGCTATTTTTGTGTGCTAATCCAACCTCTGGAAGAAAATATGGCTTGTAGTTATTCGTGACTTTCATTCCATAATTGCAATGCATCTCTGGAACATTGACTAGGAACATCCCAGGAACATTGGCTAAGTCTTTAAAGAGAAACTCAAGGGGACGAAGGGGACACAGAGCAGTTTCTTTATCAAAACTGGCATTTGTGGGCTAAAAATTGTTATCTTTAAAGCAATCTGTGCGAGTAGTGAAGTCTGAAGTGCACAGGTCCTTGACTCTTAGATAAAAAAGTCAAAACTGTGGTCCAGAAGACCATAAATGGATGAATTCATGTGCTGAAGGCAAGAACATGCTGAAGGCAAGTCACAAATGGTCCTTTCTAGATGTAATTCTCTTAACGAATGAACAGAAACCACTTGCAATTTCATGCACAATTTCTGTTCTTCAATTGTCTGCTAAAGAGCCATCCCACTCAGCTTTAGGGGGTGTTATACACTTACAATGTCTATATATTTAGCTGGAAATACCACTTCTCTTACTTTCATTAACGATCCCAATGTAGCAAGGAAAACTTTGCAGGAAGTATCAATCACGGGAGCAAGAAGTTAATTGTGCATGTGATAAGGGAGCTGGATCTTGAGCGAAGGGTGGCAAAACAGGCTGCACCACAAAGGAGTAATCTTTGCACTGAGTAGTTATTACTCAGGGTTTTTTGGATCTCAGGGGCCAAAGTTTCTCCTTCTGTATCTTAGTGAGAGGCTTAGTTCAGTCTTTCCACTTTATGTTTAAGAAGATAACAAATCTTTAAGGTCTTCTCTAGGAGGAAGCAATAACTTGAGGCACGTGTGGTCAAAGTATATTGAGGTAGGGCTGACTGAATGTCTTTCACTCAGAACTGCTTTGATTGAAAACGTCTCAATTTTCCTTGTGGTTTACTTCTATTTTCCTTGTTCTGCTCTAAACCCCACACAAGTGCAGAGATGTCCAGACAACACAGGATGCTGATTTCAGAAAGATGCAAGGTAGAAAAGAAAAAGCTGGGTGGTGCTTTAGATGGATTTTGAACTTGCTTTCACGACGTGCAGTGTAAAGTGATACAGCCTTATTTTTTATTTAATTTTTTTTAACCTTTCCATATCTCAGAATAACGTTAACTTCTTGTGAAGTTGGGTACCATTAGGTACAGGTGTCAGAAAATACAGAGATTTTTAACAGCTTTAAAGTCTTCCCTGAATTCTGTGTATAATAACAGATTTTTATTTTTTTTTTTCCACATCTGCTTGCTCTTGCTGCTGCATGTAAAATTAGGTAACCTTATACAGCCTGCTTAGCAACTTAAGGATGAAAAAGGTGATGTTTGCAGAGCCACGTGGGAGCTGCAAGGCTCAGTGCCTGTCTGTTAACATCCTCCCAAGGAAGGAGTTCAGGCTCATGTGCAATCTGTGGGTTACTCTCAGACTGATTATTACCCCCAAGACATTTGGTTGGGAATTATGTCTTAGCGACCCGTTGTCAGTGGCTGGGGTTATGGCTACGACTGTTTTCTCATTATACCCGCTGGGATTTCACTAGCAACAGCACACACGAGCCTGTGCAAGGCTGGGCTCTCATACAGCACTGCCGGCTTGTTTCCTTGGAGCCACAGCCAAAGCCATTACATCACAGCAAGGCACACTGGATTTCCCCGGCTCAGGGTTGGATCGTGCATGTTAATGATGCAAGGCAGGATTTTTGTCATAATGGGAACGAGCCCACCATCCAGCTCGATTCTCACAGCACAAATGACTCAGTTTTTCGATGCCTGGCACCACCCTGGGCACCTCAGGGGGCTGCACCCCGTGCTGAGCCCTCTGCAGGGCTGGGGGCACAGCATGGCACCTGGCCCCAGTTATCCCCTGCTCATTATTTACAGCCAGCACCCAGGGGAGGGCTTTGTGGAGGGGGTGATAGGCCAGAACTCTGGTGAAGAACTGACCAGTCTTTGCTGCAATGGATGTGGCAACAGCTGATGGTTTTTTATCTCACACAGGAGGATGTCAAGGAATGTTCAGGTTGGACATTGGGGTGATTGCTTCACAAAAAGGGTGATTGGACATTGGAATCAGGTGCCCAGCAAGGTGGTGGAGTCACCATCCCTGAAGGTGTTTTAAGGAGAAGCTGCATGTGGTGCTCAATGCCAAGGTCTGTGACAAGGTGTGACAGGGTGGACTCAAACACCTCAGGGTATTCTTCCAGCCTGGCCTGTGAGAGGGGTAGCTGCAGCTCCTGAGGGCTTTGGGATGTGTAGCAGCAGCCTGGGTTTGTGCTGGTGGGAGTTGTAGCATTGAAGAGAATTTTAGGAACTGAGCTCCTTCCTTAAGAACTTCCCCTGTCCTTGGCATTGGTGAGGCTGCACCTTGAGAGCTTTGTCCTCTCAGCTCAGGAAGGACATTAAGGTGTTGGAGCAAGCCCAGAGAAGAGCAGCAGAGCTGGTGGAGGGTCTGGAGCCCAGGTCCTGTGAGGAACAGCTTGGGTTGTTCAGCCTGGAGAAAAAGAGATTCAGGAGTGACCTTATTACCCTCCACAACTACCTGAAAGGAGGTTGTAGCCAGGTGGGAGTCAGGCTCTTCTCCCACATAACAAGTGACAGGATGGGAGGAAATGGCCTCAAGCTGCATCACATCAGGGAAGGTTTAGGATGGTTAAACACTGGAACGGGCTGCCCAGGATGGTGGTGGAGTCACCACCCCTCCAGGTGTTTAAGGAAAGACCAGATGTGACACTCAGTGCCATGGTCTGGTTGACATGGTGGTGTCTTTCCTATTGAAGGGAACAGACCAAACATAAACAGTGTGGTCACTTTGTCACTGTACGCCATACCTATTCAAGAGAAAGCAGCAAATAATATTTTATACACACACACACACACACACACACACACACACACACACACACACACACACACACACGTCACATTGTTGACAAATAACAGCTTGTTGAAGAGTCAGTTTCTGAAAGTATGCCTGTGTACTCTTGGGAGTGCAGAGGTGTTACTGCAACCTCCAAAGCTGCAGTGCTGCCAGCCCTGGGGACTCAATAATTTAATAAAGCAAAGTCTTCTAGCAGAAGAACCTGTTCCTCATATGACCCCTTTTGTACAGGCTTAACATTTCAAATAGTAGATGAACTTGGTGGCCTAGAAAAGAGATTATTCAACACTAAAAAAGACCTAATTTTGCCAGCAGAGGTTTTTTTCGAGATCACAAAAAAATGGGTAAAATCTGCCTTTGCCTGTGTGACTTAATCGTGTTCTCCCCAGTCAGAAGGCCAGGAGAAAGAGAAATGCAGGTGGCTGATAACTAGTGGTAGTAATAAGGCCCATATGCATAGAGATGGTATTTATGGTGCCCTAAGCTTTGTCAAATGAGGATTTTCCTTGCTGTGGAACGGTGTTGTTTCTGTTTTGAAAGTTTAAGTTAGTTCTTAACTTTGGAATTGAGGATGCTGAAGGCAGGTGACCAAGCATGACCACAGAGGAATCTACAAAGGAATACAAGTGTTTCTGTTAGGGGTGACCTGCTGTGCAGGAACTGAAAGGAGCTTTTTTGGGGCAACCAGGCACGTAAAATTAAAAGCAGAATGGTTGTTCCATTTCTTCTTCCATTCATTCTCTGACTGGCTGACTTTTGGCTGGTGTCTGGCAGCTTCTCAAAGACCCCTCTGTGTTTTACCTCGCTGTTCTAGGCTTGGGGAGTGCAAAACTGATACCTACAGTCAACCAAGTGATCTGTTGTGCATAATGCCTAGAATGTTTTTATGAAATTACTGCTCAGAGTTGATTCTAGAAGGCTGCCACATTCCCCACACGTCAAGAAATGCCAAAGGTGGGCTCTTAGGCCCTGTTTGCACTCAGATAGTGCCAGGTGGCAGTGAGTCTGCATGCTCATTCCACGCACGTGCTGTATTTTGGGCTCTTGTGGCAGGGCAGCCATCCCAAAGGTATACATTAGAGAATAGGGAAAATAAATACCAACTGGGAATTAAAAAATAAATAATGTTCCCACTAATCTAAGATGGCAGCATTTTGCAAAATAATCTGGCATCAAAAGGAGGGAAGAAGCACTGCAGGGAACTCAGGAATTCAAGTGGAATCTGGATCAGTGTTGTACAATGAAATGAATGTAAGCAGCTTTAAGTGTTAAATATTTTAATTGAATTGCTTCGACTTTTAATAATTTTTGGATTTCATGAACAGCCAAGAAATGTGAATTTTACTAGAAAGATATACCTTCAGCATATGATAATGTGAGGTGGGTTTGGTGTAGTTAAATTGGTACAGTAAGCTTTTAACTATTGGGGTGCAAGGGAATCCTACTCATGTTTACTATATCCCCTTTCCTTTTCCTCTCTGAATGTGACACAGAGCCTGTTACTCATGGAAATCAATTTTTAAATACTTGTCCCTGTCTGCTCTCAGATGTAGGTTACCTTTGTTCATCACATGGGAAAATACCAGATTGTCTTTTTTGAATACAGCTCAGCAACCCTGTGAATATTGGCAGCTGAGCTCTGTGTGGGGAAACGGGTTTGGATCCATTTGAATAACACAGCTCCATTCCCAGTGTTCTGGAGACAGGATGAAAAGAGAGAGACTAAGTTTGTCAAACATATTGTTTGTGGCAAATTATTCATTCAGCTTTAACAAGCACACAGCAGCTTCTGTGCTTTGCATGCTGCTAAACACTACGAGTTCCATGGACTGGGGAGTCTCCATCCTTGTGTGGATCATCCCAACTGTTCTCCCACGCTGCAGGCCATCTCATCCAGCCTTATCTGAGCCTCAGCTCAATTAAGACATGAGATGCTTTTCTTCCTCGCTGCTCTCCTTTTATCTCCCCTTCTGATATTTCTATGACATTTTTCTCCTCCATACAAGAGTTGGTTCTGAATGCTGATAAGGTTAAACTTACTGTAAATTGCTGGGGAAATAGGCCAGCCCTGTGGTGGCTGCTATCTTGCAAACATCAAACCTTCCATGTTCAGAGGGTTGCAAGAATTATCTGAGTTCTCAAGCATTATTTTTCCACAAGGTTTAAACCCAAGTGCTTTCTTTTAACTGCTTTATTACTTCCCCATTTGTTAAGTTTCCCAGCGAAGGCTCAAGGCAAAATGCAGTACAATTCTCTCCTAGGCCTGTGTTAATTGTGAAGGTTTAGAAAACCTGAGGAGTTAGGCTGGCCCAACAAAGAGCTCCCTGCTGTATAATAGTAGTACAGTTTGGGTTGGTCACTTCGGGTATTTGTTTTGCTTTGATTTTTATTTAGTTCCTCTCAGTTTTTAATCTTATTTTCTGACTTTCAATTCATCTCTCCCTTGCGCTGGCATTTCTACTCAGCTTCCTAACTTTCACCTGTTTTGTGGTTTTCAGTATTTTTAATCAAAACAGAGCGAAACTGAAAGATGAACTGCTGAGTTTACAACGATTGAGGGTATTTCAGCCTCAGAAAGGCAAGTTATGATTCAGCTCTGCTGTCAGAACCTCCCATGTTGTTAAAAAATAATTAATTCAGGAGATCAAACAAAGTTTCCAAGCCTGACTTAAGTGACTAAATCTGTTTGCTTGCTGGTACTTTTTTTCTGAAGTCCCCATGCACTTTCTCTGACTCAACAGTTGTTAGACTTGGCCAATAATTTAATTTACAGGTTTGTGTCTGAGCTAAGATTCTATTTGGGTAATACACAGACAAAAGCTTAAGGAAGCTCCTGCATGCCAATATTAACATTTCCCTTCTTATTTTGAATAATTCATTTATTGTTCTCTTTCTAAACACTCATTTGCTAAAGGGTAGGCACAGTTTTTTTCTAGAGGTTATTTAATAGTCTGCATAATAACTTTACTGATGAACAGTGAACTACATTGATTGTTATCAGAGAGGGACTACACAGAGTGTTTGTAAACACATTATGGAATAAAACCTTTGCTTTGACAGTGTCCAGAAAAAATGACCTTTTCTATCTTGGATCTTTGAGCTTGGAATTATGCCAGTGGAAACACTTGTTTATGTATTTGTATTACAGAGGTCGTGGTGCTGCTTTAAAAGACTTAGATATATTTTAAAGTATTTTTTAAAATTCATTTTAAACCTGTTAATAACCTTTTCATATGACACCAACATAATTTTTAATTATTACATCAGAAATTTCGCAGAGAAAAAAAGAGATTGTCAGGTTTTTAAACTCGGCAGAGGGGCTGAGAGCAGGGATGAGCTTGTTTGTCTTTGTCTTTTGAAACACCAAGTCTGAAAATCCAATCGTGTCAGAGCATTAAGGTTGTTTACATTGAGGTTATTTGTTATGTGTCTGTGGTTTGTTGGGTTATTTTAATTCAAGAACATTTTATGGCAGAGGAGGATTATATGATGATTGCCTTGCACCTCAGGGACAAGTGTCATATCCAGTGTGCCTGTGAATTTGATTATAAACCTGTTTGCTTGATTTAGTTTGGATTTTTGACTCAACAAAAAGTAGTAACAGCAAAAGCAACTTGTTCAAAATCAGCACAGCATTTGGTCTTCTCCAGCTGTACTGCATTTAGGTGTTTTGGTGGGGTTTTTTTTAAATACTTCAGCATCTGGATGTTGCTTTCCAGGAAAGGCTCTTTTATCTATGTTATATTATATTATAGTTGTGGCTTTTAATGCTGCTGGGTTCCTGTGTACTTCTGCTTATGTGCAGGGGGTGGGCAGAAAGCTGGAATCAACCTGCTGCTATATTGAGTCTTAGATTTCTGTAATCTATATGCTCACCCTATTCAGTGCATAAAATATAAACCTGTGCTGAAGTTGACTTAATGTTGGCATGCAGCTGATTAAGTAGCATTTACTATTATCATTGTAGTGTTGCATTTTGATTAGACAACTGTTCAAGGTAAAGTATGTGCCTCAATAGAAACTGGAAATCCAGCCTATCAGTTAGAAATTAATTTTCAAAGCACTACAAGCAATGAGAAAGGTATGAGAAGTTTCTGCAGGCACTTTGTGTTTCCTAACAGAGATAAAAAACTGTTTAAAAAACCCCTACAAATTTGGTAGAAATTGTTTACAAAAATCCTATAAATATTGGTATCATTTTAATCAAAAAGTCAATGACATTCACACAGTCTTTTACAGTGATAGGCGTGTTTCAGCCCATGAAATCTTTGGGAATTTTTTCAGTTTACTTGCATTTCCTGATTCATTCTGCCTGACAGCATTTTTCTGTTTCTACTCCCATGGCCCTAACTTCTCCTATGCAATCTGTTTCCCACTCCATCAATTTTCAGTACTTTCATCTCTGCATGTTGCTTTTAGGAGGCAGCACGAGAGGCCACACTTATCAGAAAATGAAGATTCAGCAGTTCAGGAAAAACTGGCACCTTGTAGAATTTCCAGGCCTGGCATTTGTCATCATTAGTGATTCCTGATGTTGCTGGTGTTGCAGACTGATGTGTTCTGTGCCTTGGGAAGCTCCATGATGATACACTAAGTGTTGGTTTGTTTGGAGTAGCTGTGCATATTCCAAGAGAAACTTGTTATCCCTGCTCCAGTGGAACCAAGGAAGGAGAGGAATGGCAGAACCAAGTACTTTGCCACAGATGGCAGGTGCTAGCTGGGAGAAAAGAGGGTGTTCCACACATAGATGTTGTCTTGGCAGAAACATTGGATTGGCAATTTTAACACTCCTTCCCTAAATGAATAGAATAGAGCATTTGCTATAGCATGCCTTCAAATCATGACTGGGTAATTAAGGATCAGCATAAGAGGTTTCATGTTTCCATGAACTCTACCAGTGTGGCAAGCAAAGCTCATTTGGTGTAATCAGAAGAGTATACACTTCTCCAAATTTCCACTGCTCTGAAGATTGAGGAAAGGGTGAAAAACTCCTGCTGGTGCTTTATCTGTCCTGCAGGAATTACCTGGAAATACAGAGAGAAGTAAATGACACTTTATATGTGGAGTGTAGTCAAATCTGCATGTGGCTGAGAGTGAGTGCTTGCAGCTTGATTCTTTCTCTTGGTGCTATAATAGGCTTCTCAGCAGTTGTCTGCATGTAGGTAACCTTACTGAATGGACAGCAGTAAATAGAAACTGCAATACTGGCACTTGGGAAAGCACAAGAAATACTAGAGCTTCTTTTTCTTGGAGTTTACTGCACAACAACTGGCTCTAGTGATAATAATAGCGTTTTAAAATGCATTTAAGCACAGCACTGAATGTCTGCCGTCATTATTCTCTTAATTTAGCCCCGTGTAGTTCAGTTTTCCCCATTGCTGCTCTAATTAGGAAAATAAAATTGCTAGTTGGATGATTAGGCAGTTGCAGCCTCTCTCATGGGTGTTGCCCATCATCCTGTCACCTGGGTTTAAAGGGGAGCTAAATGTAAACCTGGGGTCGTGTCAGGGGTGCAGTGAAAAGGAGTTCCATCAGTAGAGTGGTGGGTCCTCTCCGCCCTACCCCTTGCTCTCCTGGTTTCTGCTTTTGTTGATGAACTTGCCATGGAAAGGGAAGTCTTCCCAATTCAAACCCTGCTTTGGATTGTTTAAAAACGTCTTTAATGGTTTGGAGGAGATTGTGAAACATCCCATTCCTAAACCTGTTTCTCGTGGAAGGCACCTGGTCTTCAGAAACCGACACACTTCTCTGTTTAGTTTCTTTAACAAAGGAACCAGGGAACAGAAGCTTATTGAATATTGTGAGTTTTCCCATTCAGCAACAATTGCAAAAACTTCTCTGCTAAATAAGTGCTTCTTGCTGATGGACTGAGGAAATTCTGTGTTTGATAGCCCTCAGAATGGCTCTTTGTGTGCCTGTGAATTTGTGTAGAGGCTACACTTGTCTCTAGTGCACCAGTATTGACACACATACCGAGACTGAACTGGGGAGATTAGTGCTTTGCTTTTAGAGTGGCTGCCTATTCAGCCTTTCCTATTAAGGCAGAACGCTTGCTGCAGAGTTTCCAATCTTTTCAAAATCCGATTTGTCTGAGTCAGAGCTGTGTCTAAACCAAGGCTGGTGAAGGCAAGTGACCAGATTGGCAAACAAAAATAGCTTTTGTGAGTAACAGCCCTTTTTTGTCTGTTCCACTGACATTACTCGGTCTAATAGACTGCCTTTTCCTGCAGAACTTGCTTTCTTCCATTAGATCCACTTCACTGCTACAGTATGAAAATAACATGGGAATGTTACCATAAGGCAATAGTTTAAATGGGTGATGTTTAAAGTATGTCACCAGTGTCACATTATCATTATTGAAAATTGCCAGTTGCTCACACAGTGATGAGATGTGTTTGGGTGACAAATTTTTAGAAGCTATGCGACTAAATTTTGATTCAGCATAAATAATGAATTCTACAGTGCTCATTAGGACATGATCATTATGCTTAATATGGGAGCACATCTTCCTGTGAAATGCTTCTAGCTCTTTTTGGGTAAAGAGTTGATATCTCATCTGTGGCGTGTTAAGACATTCTTTCAGTTAAATCTGTTTTGTTTTAGGTTTCTCCCTAGCTAATTTTTACTGGTTTTGACATGTGAGTTTTACATTTGTGTTTAGAGTTCTACATAGTGGTGCTTTTTTATGAAATGAGGATTTAGGCTCCAGTGTTTTCTTTTACACAAGAAATCTCAGGACTAATAGAGACTGTGCACAGGAACCCTCGTACCGCATCAGGCTCTCCTTCTCCCATCTCCTTGTTTTTCCGTGACTGCTGCATGGAATCTGGGCTGATGCTAATCTAGAAGGACAGTCACACCTCATGAAAGAATCATCACTGCTAATCAAATCAGAGCGAAAACCCACCACTCCGCATCAGTGGAGACATTTAATGTGCTGAATATTTCATGGGCTGGGGGCCGTGGCTGTAGACAAAACCCTCTCAACAGCTCCTCGTTGCGTGCAAATATTTACTCAGACACTCTGGAGTGGTCGAAGTGGTGTGCAGCAACACCAGGAAGCCTGGAGTGATCGCTACAAGCAATGGTAATGACGTGTGACTCCACACACGCCGGGTCACGGTGCCTCGCAGACAGCCCCTTGGCCTGCATGAGTGAGTGGGCAGCGTGCCACGGGAACCCGATGCGTGCAGCATGACAAATGTCTGTTTTGGCTGCCGAGGATTGAACTCAGTCGTACATCTGCAGAAACATCAAAACACAATCAAGGGCTGACATCAAACCCGGGAGCCAAGAGAATTCCTCAGGCAAAGAAGGGCTGAACCTGAAAGGACGAGGAAGGAGCGCTTTGGTTTGTGGCTGCTATGCTGGTCTGTTCTGCTGTCGTCGCAAGGAGGGGTGGAGGAAGTAACAACCCAGAAAAAGATGTCTCTGCCTTCCAGTTCTTCTTTACATTAGAGGTGTAGTACTGGAGGGGTGAATAGCAACACAGACCACTAAGTTCACTTTCAGGTTTTGTATTTGTATTTAGAATTTGAATTTTTTTCTCTATGGTTTACAACAGTTGATCTTGGCTATCCATAATGGGGAGTTTGCTTCTTGTTCACCCTGATAGTGTCTCCTTGTGACATCAGGAAGAGCTCACTGTTCAAAACACTGGTGCAAATGCTTTACTCACCTGCTGCTTTTGCCATTGCTTGGTCTTCTCTTAAAAGCTGTCCTCTTTGTCACACAAGCACATTGTCTTGGAGTGAAGAAAAGAGACTGTGCTCCTTTGTTCTGTGTGAGTGATGGTTTTGGTTAGCAGGTGCCACAGCAAACTTACCCTGTTGTCTTCATTTTAACTAGAACACTTCTGCATCAGTAATCCTGTGTTTACCTTCCTGGGTTTACAGTCCTTCCTCAATCCCCTCTAGCAATGCCATCCTGTCCCTCTTTCCTCTGTTTTTGTAGTACTACCATACTGAAGGTGGGGACTAAATACTTGGTTGGCAGGTGTGCTTGTCAAATAACAAAAATCATTGTTCCTAAACAGGAGTTCAGGAGCTGTGAAGAAATGTTGAAAGACTTATTTGCTGGATTTGGACAGTTTGTGGAGCTGGTCAAACAATGAACTGCTGAAAAGAATTTGAAGGAAATGTCAATATTTGTCAGGCAAATCGTTTTCAATAAATAATTTTTTTTCAGGCACTAGTCATGTGTCAGGTGACTTGGTGATGATGGTTCTGAAGCAAAGAGCTTCCTAAGCAGTACAAAAGCACGGTGTGTAGGAATGTTTCTGGAGGAAATCTCTCCAGGGGGGCAGAATTTCTCTCAAGGGAGAGAGTTCAGCTCCTGCCCTGTCTCAGTGGCCTGACCTGCCCTAAGGCAGGAAGGGAAACTGGAGTTCCTTCCACCCCAGTCCACTTGGGTGTTGACCACCTTCTGGGTGTTGAGACTGTGTCTGTGTTGATTGCAGAGGAGTAAAACCAAAGCAATTTTATACTCCTTGTGCCCCATTTCTCCCACAGTGGCCAGAGGAGGAATAAGCAGAAGCATCTCTAAGTGATGATAGTGGCCATTGCTGCTTCAGCACAGGCTGGAGACAGGAGATTAACTCTTCACAAGTACCAGAACATCCAACTATGAGCAAACAAAGCCTGCAAATGCACAAAGCAAACTCTGAAAGCAACTTAGCTCTCTTCCAAGAGCAACAGTTTTAATTTCTGAATGGAAATGGCTACATTTGTCACGCTCTGAAGTGCTCCCTTCCAGTGTGCAGTCTGCTTTGGTGTGCAGCACCGTAAATGCTGCTTGCCCCAGGCTTGTGTTCTTGAGTATTTCCTCTCAGTGCCTGGATCCACAGAGGTCAAGTAAAAATGTTGATTTTGGGTAGGTCTTTTCTCAGCTGTGATCAGTCTTATAATTAAATAAAGAGTCTAGCTGTGGAAATTTAAATTGCACATTACAAGCTGGAGATCCAGATGGTATTTTTTAAAATGACAGAACTTGCAATGCAATACATGCATTTTTCTTTACCATAAATGGTTTCCCTGCAAACTAAAGCACTTTGTAAAATGTGAGTATGATTGTGTCCCACTGAAAGGGAAAGGGCGTTTGTAAAGGAGCACTTTCTCAGTGGGTCATGTGTGTACTCACATGCAAGATTTTATCAGAAGATCACAGTGTTACTTGATGTGCCTTTGCTGTGATTTTGTGTGGATGGGTTTACATGAAGTCAGCCTCTTTGAAACAGGCTCAATCTGAGAGAATTTATCCAGGTTTATATTATTTTTTTTTTGTATTAGAAGTGGTCCTCTGTTCTTGCTGTTCAGAAACATGAGTTTAAAAGGAGCATTTTGAAAGTGGTGTATTTTATCCTCTTGAAGAAGCATGTGAAGTGCTGGGTAAGCAGCTTGACATGCTGTTAGGCTTTTTAGAGAGTTTCTTACATTGTGGCTTTTTCCAGGAATTGTTCCTCCCCTCACAGAGGGGACAAAAACTCATCTTGTTCCTATCAAGAAATTATATGCTGTAATGAGTTGCTGTGGAAATGAACTTTACTCTTTTGGATTTAATAAAAGCAAAGCCTGTTAATTACTGCAGGCATTCATAGCATCTCATTGCACGTGAGAAATTAATGTTGTTACTCTGAACGATGAGTTCACCAGAGATTCTGAAACAATGCAATTCTTGGGAATTGTGTGATGACAAAATCTCATTTGTGCCGAAAGTCATATATGTGGAAAACGCCCTCCCAAAACCTGTTTGCATTCTAAGTGCCTGCCCTGCTCTTCAGTGCAAGGTCACTGAGATTCAAACCAGTTTTCATGTGAGGAACTTACTACACCTTTAATAATGGCTCATGTAGATAAACGTCTTATGTTCTAAACTTCAGATAATTTTGAGTGGTTGTCAAATTATTTCAAAAAGGCACGGAGTAAAAGCTGCTGATTCTTCTATTTTTCTCTCCTCACTTAACTTGTCTAAAAGCACCTTCACCTGTTCTGATCTTAGAGGTGCAGAGAAAAGAGCAGTTTACCTGCTGAAAACCCAGGAAACACTGAGTTGTCAGACCTGTTGACATCTGCCTGCCCTTATGTGCTTTAAAAATTGGATAAGTAAGTGGGAATGGATTGTGCTGCTCTTGTTTTTTAATGGGAATATCTCAGAAAATAAATCACTTCCTCCACCCTTTTTCTATGAGGAACACAAGGATAATTCAGGCAGAATCAGAGTAGAAGTTTCAAGTAATTGAAGTTCTGCTTTATCTGCTTTTGATTCCCTAATGGACCTTCATCTCCCAAAGAATGAGATGAGATGGTTATGTTCTGATTAATGTGGACTATTTACCATTTCTGCTGATAAGCTGGGAGGATGCATTAAATCTGCCTCAGCAAGTGGCAGTGAAGTTTCAGATGGTAACGAGGACAGCTGCATCTTTCTTTGACTCCTGAAGGTCAAGCACTTCTAAATCCTTTCCCAGCTTATTTATAAAACTGCTGATGTGATTCAGTTAGTTATGGAAACTGTAACCTCAAGGATATTTTCAACCTTTTGTGTTGGTGGAAATAGTGCTGGCTCTATTTAAAATGATATTCCAGATAGTGCTTTCCAATGGGTTTTTTGGGGGGGCAGTAGCTCATGTCAGAGCAACTTACTTTGAATGAGTAGTGAGACTGCCCAGGTCTTAAACTGGAAGGTGGAGTTAGATCCAGACTTGAAGGTGACAATTACATGAAGAAGAGCTGTGCCCAAAGCCCTCAGCTTCCTTAGGCATGTGCATTTTAGACAAGTGCTGCTTGTGTTTGTTGTCTCAGATGGAAGCAGAAGCAATTCTTGGAAGATTACAAGCCCTTGATATGCCTGTCAAGGTTAAGAATTTTAGCTTGGGTGGTTTTTTTGGGGGGGTTATTTTGTTTTTCATCTTGGTAGTATTGAAAAGCTGCATAAAATTTAGATCTGAAATGCACCTGGGTATGATCCTCGTTAGAGAAAAGAGGGGAGGGAAATGGCCACTACATTACTGGTTAAAAAGAGGGGAGACCTAGAGCAGGGTTGGAGTTGCACATAAACCCTGTACCCCCCTTCCTCTGGTGTCACCTTTGGCATGTCATGGCCTGGAATGTCAGTGTGATGCTTGGAGAACTGCTGCTGCTGGGGACCTCAGAGTGTGGAGCAGTGGTCACTGTCTCACGAGGCTTTTTCCATATCTTGAGCAGCAGTCTTGAATTTTGCAGCTCTTGTTTCCAGTTTTATACCCTTTCTGCCCTGGCCTTCAGCTATGTGCAGTTCCTTGGTGGCCCCTGAGCATTGCCAGCCCCCTCTGACTTTTCCCTTTTTGCTGCTGCCTGGGCCAAAGCTGAATCTTTACTCCCCAAGGACGAGAACAGTTTCCTTGGAAGGATTTAGTTGTTTTTGCAGGATGTAGAAGCCTTGAACTGAGCCAACTGTGTGTTGGCTTGTTTTTTAAACCCACAGATGATGGCTGTGCTTACCTGTGTGCTGTAAAGACTGTTGCAACTGCAGTGGTACCTTGCTCATAAAATAGTGGCATCCTTGCTCTGTTGGGAAGTATGTTTATGCCAACCCTGCAGAGAGTTTAATGTGATCAGTAAAACTTCTTGCCTCCCTTCAGATCCCTTCTCTTGGGGTTTGCCCTAGTGCCGTGTCCCTCCTATGAAGGGACTCCAGTGTTAGAGGCTTTCATGCAGAAGGTCAAGTGTGCCAAGGTGGTCAGTGCTGCTGGCAGGGCTGGCAACCTCTTCCTGAACCACTGTCTCACTTTGGGGGTGGGCGGGAACACCTTCTGAGCTGATTTGCATGTTGTAAATGCTTTGAGGAGGTCACTGAACTTCAGGTTGCGATGATCTGCATTTGAGCAGCAGCCAAACTCAGTCTAGTTCAGCGCTGGCTTTTGGCAGTGGCTAGTAGTGCATTTATGAAGAAAGATTTTTTAAAAATAACATGTATGTAAGATAAAATTACCTCTGTGGTTATGTGTCTCTAATGAGTAGGCATGAATTTCTCATGTGATGTGGGAGGCATGTGCTGATCCATCCACCAAGTATGTTTACCAAGTTGTAGCTCTGGAAAGTTTAGCTATTTCTTCTTAAATAATGGTACGTTCTTGTTCCTGTATCAGGGAGTTCAAACTACACGTTGAGTTTTCTTTTATCATTTACAAAGTGTTGGTTTATCACATACAAGGTCTTTTTTTGTATAGATTAAACAAATGTTTTCAAGTGGTGCCTTTGCAGAAGCACCACATTTATGAGACTAAGGTGTGGACAGACATTACACACCGAAGTGTGTTACTGAAATAATTTGAAGTTAGGGTGTAAATCTGATTTACTTCTGGGATTTTGGTATTGCTTTGGGACTGAGAATGCTGTGGCTCCTTTTACTTGGAGTGTTGCAGAGATGAAGATGTGTAGGTTGTTGGGTTTTTGTAATGCCAATTTTGAATAACCCCAGAGTGATTTCAGTCAGTTATTCTGAGCTCTGGTGGGGATGGTGGTGTGTACATTGCTGATATTTTTAAAATCACATTACATTAAAAGTTACTTTTGGGTAACGCACTGCTGCAAACAACAAATGGCTATGCTTTCAAATATCCTGAACTTCCACTGAAGAACTCAATCCTCTGTGTTTGTACATGTTATATACTATTGAAAGGTCCTTCATGGACTTGAATAGGGGGAATGTAGAAGGACTTGAGTAAACTTCAGGGACGAGGTGACATGCAATGTGTCCCTTTCCCAGTCAGGTAGTCACCCTGAGTCTTTTAGCAAACTTGACAAACTGTGTTAGAAGAAGGTGAGAGAAGTAAACCAGTAGTTGTTTTTTTCTGTAAAAGCCAGTGGTGCAACAGAAACAAAAATGGTTTTCAGCTGCTCAGTGACAGTTTCCAGCTAAGAGCTGGCTGGTGTGGCAGCATTCCTCTGATCCCTCACTTGTCAAACAGGAAGGAAAAGGGAGGCAAAGCCACAAATCAAACTGGTTTTTATTTGCTTCATCAAAGCAGCCTCAAATGAGTACATTCCTCTTGTCTTTTATTCTGTTAATTTTTGAGAGACCTCCTGAGAAGGTGCCTCAATCTGAGGCATATGGGGAGCTGCTGCTTCTGAGAGCTTAAAATGAGTGATGCCTGCATCTCACATTAAAGCATCCTGGCATACTGAGGTATGACCAAAGGGATGTGCATTCAGCCACTGTGAGGCACATGGTTCCCTGGGAAGCCATTCAAAGCACACTAAAAAGACACCTGCTGGTCACAGCTCAGATTGAATCAATTGGCCAAGTCATTGTTGCAGAGCTCCTGCTACGTGCACATCCTGTACACTATCCTAGCCAAAAGTGGGATTGTCTTTGCTCAGCAGGTGTTCTGCCAGCAGAACTGAATGGCCAATATCCCCTCAAGCAGGTCATAGATGTCCTAGTAAGTGTCAATGTCATGTAATGTATGGATATGGTTAATTCATTATTTGGTGCAAATAATGACTGTAGACCTTCAAGTGAGTCGCTGGGAATGTGGTTTTGTAGGGTTTGACTGTGTGTGTCAGTGTAAGTCACATGGATGGTGGGTCAGAGCGAGTTCTGTGTCCTGTAGAGCACGTGGGAATTCATACAAAGCTTTTCTTTTAGTCTAAGGAATTGCCTATGAAATTAAATTTGATGCCTATACTGCTAAGATTGCCAGTGTCCCCTGGCTTACAGAGAATCATGGAATCGTGAGGGAGATGGAGAGTGGCTTGGGAACAACATGTGCCAGCTCCCTCAGCACCCATGGTGCATGCCATTGGAGCCCATGGATTTCTGGGTGTTAAATCTGCCTAGCCAAGGGCTAACCCAACTCTTTACGACCAAGGGAAAGTCTTCCTTTCTCCAGCCTTCTTCTCTTACCTCCGAGGTCTGGGATTCCTGAGGGCTGACCTCAGCAGGAAAGACTGAGGCAAAGCGGGCTTCAGTAATTCCAACTTCTCTGTGCTCTGTTAGAAGGACACCCCCCTGATTCAGCAGTAGACCCACATTTTCCCTAACCTTCCTTTTGCTGCTGCTGAGCCCTTCTTGTTGTCCTTGATATCCCTTGCCAGACTTGGTTCCAAATAGGCCTTGCCCTTCCTCATTGCATCCCTGCATACTCTGACAATGTTCCTCTCATGTGGCCTGTCCCTTTTTCCCACATCCCATAAATTTCTTCCTGCTGTTTGAGATTTTCTGGAAGCTTCCTGCCAATCCTTGCAAGTCTCCTGCCCCCTTTGCTTGTTTTCTTGATCATGGGGGTGCACTGGTGTTGACCTTGGAGGAAGTGATGCTTGAATATTGACCCACTCTCTTGGACCTCCTCCTCTTCTAGAGTCCTAATGTGTTGGATTTCTAAAAGTAGGGCTTTGAAGAGGTCAAGGTGAGATCCCCAAAGCCACAGAAAGCCAGCCTGATGATGCATTATGTTATTCTATGATGATAAAGGATTATAAATTATGGCTGGAGGAGAAACTAAAGTCCTCACAAACCACTGGCTCTGAATTCTACGTAAGGAGACCAGTGCACCACGTTCATTGGTCAGTGCCCTTTTAAGACTGAGATATTTTGTTTTAAGAAGCCAGGTGTTTCACAATGAAATCTGCCAGATGCCTGTGATCCACCTAGACAATACAGATTCAATCTCATAGAAATGAATTCAGGCCCCCCTTTTCAATGATGTGCTACACTGGACTTTTGAGTAGATAGGGGACTGGGGTGACTGTGTTACTTCAAGGCAGACGAGGGGATGGTTGGTTTTCCTTCCTGGAGGGTTGGATATTACCATCTTTGATAATCTTGCCAAGGAGGCAGGAATGTGCACAAAACACTCTTGAGATCTCCCAAACTGGCTGCCTGTAGTCACAGGCAGGCAAGCAGGGAGACCACCAGGAGGCTGCAGGGTAAGGGATGCTGTGGGCCACCTCTCGTAAGCAGTGCAGAGACAAATATTGTGTTTAATTGGTTTTGTTTGGCATGGCTGGTTTCAAGAGTTCTGTGCAGGACTATTATAGCTCAGTGCTGGATTGTATCCACATGGCTTCCAGTTACCAGTGCACTCCTCTCACTGCACTCCTGATTGTATTCCAGCTGAGTCCTCCCAGCTTCTCCCTCTTCCCACAAATGCGGGGTAGAAAATGCGACTCACGGAGATAAGAACTGATGCTCTGGACAGTGTTTTAAATGTAGTGTGGAAAGCAACAAGGCACACAATTTCCCCCTGGCTGCATGAATTTTGCTGTCATTAATGTTGAGATAGCTACAAGAGCTGTCAGTCATTCTTGTGGATACATCTGAGCTGTCATGGGGTGTCCGTGTGGATGTGATCTTCCCTTCAACCCCTTGGAGTTGAGCGTGTGACATCCTCTGGAGTAAATGATTCTGGATGCTGCAGCAGATGCAAGAAATAGTTATGGATGCTGCAGCTTGCCCCAGCTGGCAAGGGGGAACACATCCATGGCCTGGGGCTGCAGTGTGCCAGGAGAACTGGAGACCAACATCAAGGAAGACGGACTAATGTAGGTTGTGTGCATGCCATGCCTTGAAAATGCAGGACATTTTTTATGGGGAATGAAGGTTTGTGAAACCTCATGGTCCAGACGTTGATCTTCTCCTACACCCTTGCACAAGGAGTGAATTTATAGAAGGGTGAATGTAGTAGAGTTCAGGTTTGAGAGCCTTGTTTTGAGTATGTGTAGTGTCTGTTATTAGAATATATTTCTTTAGCTGTCAAGAGATTTCCTCATTTTCCAACTGAGTTAGCTCCTGTCAGAACTGTCACACAGTTGTATTTTATGTCTTCAAGAGAGACAGAGTGGTAAAAATTGAGCCATACAATTATTTTGTTCCTTTTAACTTTTCCTTTTCCAACTTCCAGTGATCTAAGCTCTGTAAATGTTGGCTGTTAAGTATTAAATTATTATGTAGGGGGTAGTACAAGACATCAAGTGTGGTATTTTTATATAGTTATTTCTCTATTTCAATCTTGAAGTGTTTCTTCAAATTCCTACTTTCCTGCCAGCCAGACTGCACAGACACAGCTAATCTGCTGCACTTCTCAGATTCAATGAAGGCTGTGGGAATTTCTTCCTGCCTGTTCCAAGAGTTTGTGTCGCTCTTTCTTTTTTCCAGATTGAAGTTGTAATCATGGCTAAATGCAGATATAAGACAAAAGTTAATTTATCCTGATCTATGAAACCTCTCGGAAGTAATTTGACTATCAAGACTGTGTTTTAGCCCTTTCAATTGTATAGCAAAGAGATGATGTGAGCGTTGCACCAGAGGAACCTTCACAATAACAGATAAAAGCAGCATTATCTATTTCTCCAGCTGTGAATTTCCTGATGGCACTAATGGCAGCTGAGCAATCATATTAACTCTTTTACGTCTCAAGTCTCCTTGTGTAACTTCTTTTGGATTTGCTCCTCTATTTATAGCTTTGGCACAAAGTTGAACACACTTATCATGCCTCATTGGTTGCACATTTTACCCTTAGAAAGATGAAGAGTCTCTTTCTTATTGATTCCCAAGCTAAGCAATTTCATTGTTTTGGTTTTGTACTTTGACCTCTAACCCTGGGATCCATTAGGACCCCAAGCTAGCAAGATGTAGACACATCAACTACAGAGGGAAAGAACTAAAAAGACACTGTCTCCAGCAAGGGATGCATTAATAGATTGAATTCAAACATAGAAAAGGCAATTCTTTTCCTGCTGGGAAGCAGAATCCTCAAGAGAGTCATCTCAGGCTGCAGAACATGATATGAAAATCAATAAAGGCCGTATCGTGCTGGTGATGTGTCCGGGAAGTGTCATTTTATATCTTATTAGTGGATATCTAAAGGAAGTTAAAGCTACTTTGCTCATAATAATTGGATAAATCCTCTTTCATCAGTGGACTATTTTGCTATTCAAAGTTTAAAAGTGAAAAATGGGAGAGAGGCTGGTTTGGATATGATGGGACTGAGTGAAGACAATGGCTGTTAAGGATGTTTGGGATTTTCATGAGGCTGATACTGTTTCCAGAACTGATTTTGAGCTCTGTTTTTCAATCAGAGATAGAAAAGAGTAATTAAAAATAGAAGGCTTTCTTCTGTCTGTTTAATTGGAAGAAAACTCTTGACATTTTTACTATTTTGATGCTCCAGACAAACTGTAAACACACCATTTGCTTTGTGGCAGTGGATGAAGCAATGATGGGTCTTGGTTAAGGCTATCTGTATTATTAATGCTGTAGGCTGGATAAACTCAAATGATGGCAGTGATAACAACATGCAGCCCTTGATATAGCTGTGGCCATATGAAATCAGCATGGAATGTGGGAACATTATTATAGAATTTTCAATTAAGCTATTGATTTAAAACCCCCATAGAGTTGGCAGAAGGAAGAACATGAATTAGAGAAGAAGAGTGGTTGTGTGTGCTGCAACTCAGCTTTTCAGGTTCTTTCTGTAGGTAGCTGACATTGTGCAGTTGCTATCCATGCTATCATTGGAAATTACATATGTGACACCACACCGAGACTTTTTCCTTCTGTGTCTTTCAAGCCAGATTATTGCTCCTTTAAATTAGAGCATTTGAAAGAGACTGAGTAATTCTGTGCATGAATTTTGCTTTGTAAAGGCACTGCTCCCTTCTCTGTGTACCACAGGGAAAACCAAAAAATCTCCGAGCTGGGTAGTCTTTCCTCCTCTCTGGAAACTGGGTTGGAATGGCTGTGGCAGGAGGGGCTTCACCCTGCAGCTTTCTGACTGCTTACCTTGACCCTGCTGGGACTGTGTGAAATCCTGCTGGTCTGCAAAACTGTTATTCATCCTACTAAAACTGCATTTGGTGATCTTCTTGATGGTTTTCTTTGTTGTTTCCTTTTAACTCAGTTTCTTAATTCAATCAAAGGTTTCCTAATTGGTTTCGTTTTTTTGGACCACTTTTTCATTGTAAAATTTGGTATCTCCATCTCTCCAAGATATCTTCATGGGTTGCATTGCTGGTTTTGGGTAAAGCTTCCCTCCCCTGAGAGTGCATGGTGGCCTTTTTCTTTCATTTGTTTCTTAAAACAAGAAGCTGCTCTTTTATTTTAAGATAAGAACCATAGCAAAGCAGAAAGAAAGATCGTGCTCTACCTGCTGGGCTGTTGAGTGGAGGAGCAGTGCAAGAGGACAGGCAGAAAAGCTGACCTTTCCACTTGCACTGACAACTCTGATTTATTCTTTTTTTTTTTTTCATAAAAGGTGTTCATTGAGGGAGTACAACAGAAGGCAAAATCAATGTTAAGAACAGCGGGGTTTCTGTGTTTTCCCTCCTTCCCCCACACCACCTGCACTACCTTGAAATGAAGTTGCTCTTCAGTAGTTGTGGGATAACCTGTCCCAGCACCCTCACATGTTATTTATGTTTTTATTATTATCTTATCTTGCAAGAGCAGTGGGGACAGTGTGAAACCACTAAAACTTTATATGTGGTCTCCCAAAAAGTCTATTTACTGAGTCTAGTAAGTCCTTCTATTTTGCTATCCCTGTAAATATCAAGTCCTTTAGAGGAACTTGTTAGGTTTGTGACCTTTCATAGGGACACATTTTCCTGCATGTTCTTTTTCATGACAATTGCAGGCCTGTATATGTGTATTTTTCACTCGTGTCCATGTGTGTGCAAAATTTCTGGTTTCTTACTGGGGTTGTATAGAAAAGGTCAGAGGCTCGTTCTGTGCCCCACCATTCCACTCTTACTCTTGTGCATCTCATCTCTTGCACACAAACTCATTTCAACAACAGAATCCATTGAACATCTGCCACTGAATTTCTGTTCTTGAAGTTAAATGATTGTCTTAAATCTCATTAGTTTGAATAATGCATCTTATTGAAATTGGACTCTAAATTCAGCATTATCTGTGCTTTGTCAGCTTCTTTATTTCTTCCTTAATCTTACTCGTTGGAGGAAAATAGCTGGAATGCTACTTTGGATACTGCCTTAAAGGATATTTTCCATTATAGTTGATTGTGCTTGGTTGACCCCAGTCATGAGCTAAGCCATCATCACCCACTCGCTCACTCACTTTCCCCTCTCAAGCAGTATGAGGGAGAAAATAAGGCAAAATTGAGAAAATTTTCAGGATAAAAATAGTTACTAAGTAGTGGAAAGAGGAAGAGAAACAAACAAGAAAGCCCCAGAAGTGATGCAAAGGCAATCACCACGTCCCACAGGCACACTGAAGTGCAGTTGGGCTCTGAGCAGTATCTACCACCCAAAGCTGCCTTAGTTTTGTCCTTGTTGAGTATGAGATGGCATGGAATATCCACTTGGCCACTTGAGGCCATCAGTTTTGGTTGTGTCCCATCCCAACTTCTTGCCCACCTGCTTCCTGGGAGACACAGAGTGGAGGAAAAAGAGAACAACTTGATACTGTGCAAATATTTCTCAGCAGCAGGAGCAGCTGAAACCCTGGTGTGTTGTCAGCGCTGTCTTAATCAGAAATATAAAACCCAGCACCACATGCACTACTAGGAAGAAAATTAACCCCATCTCAGGTAGACCTGCTAAGCTGCTGCCATTGCAAGGTTAAATTTCAACTTTCTGAGCTTCTTATTTGTTTTCTCCACCAACACACATCCCCCTGCTCTGACAGTGGTTTTCAAAGGCTTCAGCTACGGAAGCCAAGGGATTGGAAATTCGTGCAAGTTTATTTTAAGAAGGGGATGTGGCCCTTTCTTGCTCCTTTTCCTTATCCTCTGGGCCTGTGAAGGATAGAACATCCCTAAAAGCCTGCTCTGGTCCTGAGATCCTTTGTGTCTGTAGACAGAAGAAGTTTTTAGCCTTTGGCTGGTGTCTCATTCCTGCCCTCCTCCTCACAAGCAGACACTATGTCTCAGTGTTCTTTAAAGGGGCAGATGGACAGTGGGGGGCTGTTGATGGGATGGGATGAGAACAGAGCTTTATTACCTTGGTATGTCTTCCAGGAAGGTTTCTTTACATTTGTGCTCACCATGATGAGTCCCCCTGGAGGAGAGAACTATTAAAAGCCAAATCACAGATAGTTCAGCATAAAAGCAGGACCAGAATTTGTGCAGAGCATGGAATAATTCTGTTTTAAGGCACTGTTCAACACAGACTTGGTGAAAAGTGCTTCGTGTTATATTCCTAAGGAAAAGATATTTCTTTGCAGGGGGATGTGTGTGTCAAAAAAAACCCACACACACCTCATCATAACAGTTCCAAAATCTTGTTTCCTCTGCCAGGAGATACAGATTTTCTTTATGGATCTCTAGGTTTTGATTAATAATAAAAAACCAGTCAAAAAACCCCCAAAGAGACAAACCCCAACCCCACCACTGCTTTGTGTCTATGATGGCTGCTTTGTTTGCTTTTTTGGTTTTGAGGGTATGCTTGGGGGTTTTTAAGTTGAGCCAAAGAGAGTCTTTCAGTTGTGATGTGTTTTTATCTATTGGCAAAACCTCTGCCTTGAAATAGGCAGTGGAGGCAAAAGGATTCACTGTAGTGATATTAAGAACAGATAGGAACATTCTGGATTCATTCTGCATCTCTTCATCTGTCATTGCTTTGATGTCTATTCTGGGCATTATAAGTGAAAGCATTTAGCTGCATTTTCATAAGCTCTATAAAATGTCACCTTTTAGTAATCATTTTGTACTAGAAAACTCCTTTTGCACCAGAAAAGCAGGAAATGAAGTTGAGCATTGCTACTTTTTTCAAAGCTGTATCTCTAAACTGTAATATTGCTCTTGTATGGCAAAGGAGCTCTGTAATAACCAAAACAGAGGGAAAAATGTCAAGCTGAACTAGAAAAGAAAAATTAAAGCATTACTAACAATGAAGGAAGCATGGCCTGATGCACAGAGAGGAAAATTGTTTTGTGTCTCTCCTGCCCACACCAGCTCAGGAGAGCAATAAATTTTATCCCAGGATGTGGAGACAGAACTCTGAGTTAGACCCTGGGTGCTGTGATGGAGGACCACTGAGACCTGATGGGGCAGCTGCAGGGTCAGCCCAAGACTTGCTCGACACCAAAGGGCCTCCTGAAGTTACAGTTGTCATGGATGTCCTACCTAGGAGAGAGGAGACTTTAGCACAGTCTCAGGATGGTGTTAGACTCCAGAAAACCCTTCCATAGGGAAAGGTTGAGAGGAGCAAGGAGAAACACTGAACTTCTCTCCAAACTCAAACTAACTTAGAAAGACAGAGAAAATTGTGTCTAAGTGTTAAATATTCTACCACAAGCTAAAAAAACCCCGTAGACTACTGTCTTTATCTGTCCTGGCCCTAACCCAACCTGCTGAGCAAGGTTTCTGGGTGGTCAGCTGGCATGTAGCACAGGACCTTCCTTTTCTTTTATCCTTATGGAAATAGGAGGATGGAATCTGCCTGTGGAGCTTCACAATGTGTATTTTAATGTAGAATAGGTCTACAAGTTCCAGGTTCCAAATGTAATTCATTACACTTCAGCTGAACAAATTGCTGTACTAATCCCTCCTCTAATGGGAGCTGAAGTACTTTATGTTGGTTCCCAGTCATTTTAAAAGCAGTTTGAACATCGTTGTCAGGAAAAAAATAGCACAAAAAAAAGGTTTCCTGTGAAGAAGGGCCTGACCCGAAAGGATGCCCTGTTAAATATAGTACCAGGCAATTTCATAGTGCCTCATATATATACTTCTGGTGGTTTGGTGTTTGAGAGGGTTACAAGTTTTGCTGAAGCTATTTATGAGTTAGATTGTTTTCTTGAAGTATAAGAGTCACTCAACTGTAGTGGTTAATAAGGAACTTGGCTTGCTTTGAATTGACAGATTTTAGAATGCTTGAATTTTTTTTCAAATTAATGATACTTACACTACAGATGTAAGAGTGATCATAGTGGTATTTATTCCCTTAAAATCTGGGTAGAACTCTCAACTGTAAGATGAATAAATACTCTTAAATATGCCTCTGTGCTACTTGCACATTTGTGAGAAGAGACATTTGGAAACATTTGTCTTGTGTAATAAAACATAATGAACCTCTCACAGCCTTGGGTAGGAAACATTAGTCCAGCAGATTTTCCTAATAGTAAAACAGTGCAAAGTGCATCACAAACAGCATTAAAAATCATTACTGGCTGGCAGAAGGCTGTCTTTGTTGTCTGCACAAACCAGTGATTTCATTTCAGCTCTAAGACTGTAAAGTGTTCACAGCAGTGCTCTTAAAATCCTAAGTAACATGAGAGCAGGTATCTTCCTCGTGTCCTGGTGTGCCTAACAGCTGTAGAGCTTTCCTTCCTCATTAGAACATTTTAGTGGGGGTCAGATCATGTCCAGGGACCAGCAGTGGGACTGAGCCAGCCTTTCCCTTTTTACCTCGAGGATTCAGAGCCAGCCAAAGCATTAGTGCTGCGAGTTGTTACCACCCGGTGGCTGGGCACAGGATGTCAAATTAATTTGGTAGTCTCAGCCCAGTTCTGAGTAAACACATTTCCACCTTACAAACATGATGAAACCTGGCACTAATTGGCACCCTTGCTAGCAGCCTCCTCAGAGGTGCCAAAATAACTGCAATGTTTCTTTGCTTCTCGTGGTGGTCCCTCCCGAGCAGAGGTGAAGAACAGTGATGGGGCAGGATGGAGAAGATGGCACAGCTGTTGCCCTCACTGTTTGGTGGGCTAAGTCTGCAAAGTTGTCAGCCTGGTGCATTTCTCATGCCAATCTATGTAGTGTTATTAGGATTTTTCCACCACTCTTGGTGCACTTTCAGCAGTCTGTTGGCAGTCGACTTCCAAATCCCTTCTACCATCTGTGTGCTTGGTGCAGTGATAGCAGAGCAGCTAAGCGGTTCAAATGTGGGTTGGTATGGTATATTTAGGAACTCAGAGTTACAGCCTCTGCAGGCAGAGCACATTGCTGACAGGTACCTATTAATCACTTTTAGCCATCCTTTGCACTGCCAGCTGCTTTGCAAATGAGGATTGGCACACGGTAGATGAACACCTCCTCGTTGTCCAGAATGAGAGGAGCTTGTCCCTTCTTTTCTGTGGTAGTAACCCTGTGAATGTCAGCAACCCCCAGTGGAGAGCCCAGGTTTCAAAGTGAGACAGTCTTTTAATGTATGTAATGCCTGGAGGTCTACAGGTTTGGGGAAAAACAGTTATAGAGAGTTATAAAACAGTTATAGAGGAAATTTCTTTCATGGTCCCCACTTTGTGAGAGTGACCACACATTGGGTAATTTGTTTTTCATTCTTGGCAATAAGATTGAAGAAGGAGAGAGCAGTTTTCAAGAGTCAAATAAATTAATAAACCCAGGTCACTTTTTGATTCTGGTGTCCTAAGAGCCCTCATTGTGCCAGAGCAAAAACCCACCACAGAAGGAGTATTCATCAAAGCACAAGTCCTTGGTCCTCTTGCTGCTCCTCTGCCCCCTGAGGCATTGGCATCCCAAACAAGCACAGCTTGCACCGGTCCTGTTCAGAAACAGCAGGTTCCACCCATCCAGCATACAAAAGAGAGTTCCCTGAAAGCATTAAACGTCACCCAAGACTGAATTCCACCCCCAAAATTAATAAAGGTGAAATGCACTGCAGTGGGATAAGACTATTATGATGGAGGAAGTCATTTAATAACTTCTTTACTGACTTGGTGTGTGATGGAACAGACAGCAATGAAAAGCCAACAGTATGTTAGAGCTGCCAAAGAAATGGTACTTTGGTTGCCACAGTTATAAACATTTTCTAATTATAAAGGTAGAGGTCAAATTCAAAACACACTGAGCATTCTCAGCTCTCAGAAGGAAGAGTGTGACTTTTTTCTTACTGTTGGCATAGTATCAGTTAATACCAATTAAATGTTAAGTATTTATCTCAGACAGCAAATGGTGCATCATGTTTCCATTCTTGTCAAAGCCTGGGGCTAGATCCTCACAGGAACAAAATATCTATTCATTAAAGATCAAGTAGTACAATAAGAAGAATTCTTCTGACCTTTTCCTGTATTCAAGGAAAAATAATCTAGCACTGCAATGCTAATTCACTTAGCTGTACGTATTAAAAATACAAATATTAAAAGATTGTGTTTGCATTTTATACTAAGAACATAAAGGCACAGCACTGGCACTATTCATGTGCTGTTCTCTAAGTAGCCTGGGTGGGTTTTTAAGGCAAACAATAAGAATTAGCTGTCTTTTGTTTTAAAACCTTCAGGTCTAGAGAATTCAGCAAACCTACCTAGACCTGTTTGAACTGCAGCCCCTCAGTGTCACCATCTTTAAAATTAATAAACCAAAGTAAGTGGAAAAAGTTTCGGCTGCTGATGTGTGAAGTAATAAGAAACGCCTCTTCTCATCCAAAGCATCATTTATCTTTGTTAAATATTGCAGAGGTATCTCACACTTAAGCCTAAGTTCTGTGCTTTGCTAAATCAAAGGCATGATGACTCCATAAAGGTTATTGTTTTTGGCAATAACTTTTTAATAGCAGAATTATTCCTTTTTGCTCCTTGCAGCTTTCCTGCAGTGAAATATTTCCATCCCCATTTAGCTCACCTCAAATCACAACTTGTTTCCTCCTCAGACTGTGCCTTCTGCCAAGATAATGAATTGTAGCAGCTTTTCCTAGCAAAAGAATGAGCAAGGTGCAAAAGAAAAGTCAGGATGATACAATCCTGTTTATACCTGGTGCTATTTGATCCCTCAAACCTGTATGAACCTGAAATGTTCTACTTCATGTAATGCAAACCCATCAACCCCACGTTATCCAGCTCAGAAATCGGTCCAATCCAATTTTCTGATTGAAAGTTGTTACGAAAATGCACGACAATGGCTAATTTTAAAGGTAAAAAGCCATGCAGCAGGACAGGGCTATGATGATGGAGAAAGGCAGTCATGATGGGTGCAAGATGGGCCTGTGACAGCCACCTCATTGCCAAGTGTAGTGTGTGTGTGTTGGGGTGGTTTGGGTTGTGTCTCTTTTGTTTTCTTTTCCCCTTGCACCAGCATCTTACCTGGGGCATAGTTATTGTACCTGGCTTTGTCCACCGCACAAATTCACCTGTCTTAACCAGGCTTTCCCTTTCCACTCATGTAAGTCTTTTTGGTCTTCTGGACTCTGAAAACTCCATGTAGAGGGAAAAGTAGGTCAGAGAGAGACAGTCTTTTAAGCCCTGGGCTACTGCTAAAGCCCACAGTATTATTTGGTGCACCGGCAGTGCTTGGATCTTCTTCAGTATGAAAGGAGTTTCTTTGGAGAGAATGAAAATGCAGGTCACGTTGATCTTAAAAGAGAGGGGAACCTGGTGGGGTAAAAACATCAGCATTTTCAAGGATACTCCAAGAGAAAGCATTGGGCTTACAATCAAGGCTTAGGGAACTTTGAAGAGAAAAGGTGTGTTGAAAAGTTGTAAATAGTTAAGACTACTGAAAGTGTTGATAAAGTGATGTTTTGGAAGGGTGGAAGCTTGAACAGCTGATAAAGTGGAACACTAGAGTTAATAAAAAATAAATAAATTAATGATCCTGAAAATTAGTTAAATGTTAGGGTGCCATCAGTGAGGGGGAAAAAATGGGGATAAAGAGGTAATTCTTACTAGGAAAGTGGGAGTCATAAAGCAAACACAGTCCTCTTTTCTTGCATCTCAGTTAAAAATCTCTAGCTATGATTTTATAAGACTGCTTGAACCAAATGAACGTTCTCTGCCACACTTTATTCCTGCTTACAATTGTGTTTCACTTTCAAAAGCCTTTCAAAATCAGGACTTTGATTGGCATAAGAAGCAAATACAGTTCAGAATAATGTAAGAAGACAATGTGGCCAAGGTATCATGTTTGGTCAGGTTGCTTTATGAGCAGAAAAGCATCAGAGTTGGCCCAAAGGGAAAAGTGTAGGAGAAGGACAAAAACTGATATCATGGCTTGGAGTCAGGAAGGGGAAAATGAAAGGGTGGCAGAGAGATGGTGGCAAAAAGGGTGAGAGTAGGAACTCTCTTTCTTTTAGTAATGGTCAGTTTTTAATTCACCACAGTTGATAGTTTAGTTTTTGCTAAAACAAAGACCACCATTTTGCTTTGGGTTATTCAGCCCATATTATTATCCCTAAAAATGAGATTTCTCACCTGGTGTATGGAGTGCAGGAAGCCAATCTCACACCCAGAGCTGTGGTATTTGTTTATTCCATATTCACACCAGGCAGGTGACAAGAGACAGCAGGGGCTGAGGGGTCGGTAGGAAGACTCCAGATTATTGTAGACAATATAAAAGCCCAGGTGGTCCTTGGTTCAGGGTTCCTCATTTGAGGCTGTGGTATCAGTTTGATGAGACAGGACCTTTCTCATTCTCTGGGACTCTCTGGGGGAATTGCTGGCTATTGCTGACCCTTTTATCAATATCACCACAGCCCCTTGATAGATCAATATCCCCAGGCTCAGTGTGTGGCCTGATTGACATGTATAAGATGCAAATTGAGAGATTCTGTTGGCCTGAGCAAGGCACACTGAAACTGTAGGACAGATTATTAGTGGGGTTAAACTAATGGGTCATAAACTGTGTCTCCAGGGTCCCAAACTGAAAATGGAGGCAAAAATATGGGGGATAAAGTAATAAATAGATTCATCCTTAAATATACAGCACCTTCTTCACTTATGTGGCAGATGCTGCTCCTGGTTAACATCACAGCCTGCAGTTAATACTGAGTTCTGTAGGAGGGCACTTTTGATGCAAATTTGCAGAGAATGGGGTATTTGTTGGCCTAGATCTTTTAGAAAGCACATTCTTTTAACAGATAGTCACTTAAACAGATTCTGTTGCATTTCTATTATGTACAGAAATGAGAAGGATGTTCGAATTAAATTTGAATAATGGCACACAGCTTTTATTTGTTGAAAACTTCAGCTGTAAGGAAGAGAAGTGTATAAAGAGGAGAGGGGGATGTGGCTTACTGAACATTTTTTTCTGATGTTGTGGCATGGGTCTTCTCAGCAAAAAATATGTTTTCCACTGATACTTTCCAAGGCTTATTAGAAAAGGAGTGCCATACCTTGGAAAAATCTGTGGATTTGAGCTGTACCCGTATTCACATCTACACAAAGACTTCTCCCACCACACAGTCCTAGATTTGTAGCCTGAAAAATGTTCCCTGTTCTTTGAGCTGAGCTCATTAGGATTGGATGTGTAAAGCACAGGTATGCTGGCAAAGGCTCTTGGAAACCTCCCACCTCCCTTGGAATTCATTCCTTCTAGGAGTGCTATGAAACCATCTGTAGGGATGTCTGAGTGCCATCAAAAGATATCTGAAAAACGTATGGCAAATGGTGCCTATTTCAGAGCACAGGATGCAGATGGATAACCCTGATGTTTCTCTAAGCCCTTCATACAGGTGCTGGGAACAAGTGCAAACAAGAAATCCAGAAGAGCTGCTAATTGAGACGATGTGAGAATAAGTAGCTTGCTGAGGAATAAAGTACAGCCCCCTGTATGAACAGCCTGGCTCTGCTCCTCCTGTTTCCTCAGCTGATTTAGGTGGGTTGAAGAGGGAGCTCTTTCTGAGCTTCTCTTCCCCACTTTGTCCTTGCAGACTCAGCCATGGTGACACGTATACCCCAGTTCTGCATTTAATAGCCTTGTGAAACACTGCAGTAGTTTATTGTTGAGACCTTTTTGACAATGGTGCCCTTATAAATTCTTTACCTAACCAGGGTGACACCTGGTGCAAGGGAGTGCTCTGTCTTCTTCAGCACCTTGGTTTGGAGCAGAGCTGGGCTTCTCAGGGAGGATACCAGCTCCATTTTGGAAATTATTTTTCCCTTCTCGCTGTCAGATGAGGCTGTGAAGTGGTTTTTATTGTTGTTTTTGTTCTATTTTCCACCTTTCTCTTAACACTTAGAAATCTGTCAGAGGAGGTTGTCTGAAGAAATATAGTAATATTCTCTGCAAAACAAAGTGCACTGTCCCACTACTGACATTGAGAGCTTGGCTACAGGAAGATGCTACACTAGGAGGTGTTTTGTAGATTCTTGTGACATGAAAAGATGTTTCTTCACAGCTTTCAGAAGGTATTGTATCTTAAGGGTATGGGGAGTATTCCCTCCCGAGAAACAAGAGAACTGGTGACAACAGATGTGGAAAAAGCTGAAGTACTCAGTGACTTCTTTGCCTCAGGCTTCCCACATCTCTCAAGTGCCTGAACCTGTAGGTGGGGCTTGGGGTGGTGAAGTCGCTCCCCTGTGAGAGAAGAGCAGCTTCAAGACCGCTTGATGAAATGCCACAAGTACGTGGAACCTGATGAAAGGCACCCCAGGGCCCTCAGGGAGCTGGTTGATGTTGTTGCCAAACCACTCTCCATCGTGTTTGAAAAGTCACGGTATGGTGGTCAGACAAAGTCACCAGTGACTGGAAAACATCCATCCTGTTTTTAAAATGGGTAGAAAAGTGACCTGAGGGATGACTGGTGAGCCTCACCTCTGTGTGTGGGACGATCACAGAGCAGCTCCTCCTGGAAGCCCTGCTAAGGCAGAGGGAAGGGTGTGCCCTCAAAGAGGAAACTGAGTGGGGTGGTTGGCACCACAGAAGAATGGGATGCCATCCAGGGGGACCTGGGCATGCCTGAGAAGTGGGCCCATGAGAGCTTCATGCAGGTCAACAAGTCCAAGTGTAAGGTGCTGCAGTTGGATCCGAGAAATCCCAGACGTGAATACAGACTGGGAGAACTGGGAGCAGCCCTGGGAAGGACTTGGTGGTTCTAGTGGATGAGAAGCTTGGGGCTTATCAAAAAGAGAGAGAATGACTCTTTCCATGCACAGACAGGAAAAGAGGGAATGGTTTTAAGCTAAAAGAGAAGAGATTTAAGTTAAGTATTAGGAATAAATTCTTTACTCAGAGGGGAGTGAGGCACTGGAACAGGTTGCCCAGAGAAGTTGTGGATGCCCCATCCCATTTCCCTGGAATTGTTCAGGGACAGGTTGGATGGGACCCTGGGCAAGCTGATCTAATGGGTGGCATCCCTGAGGGGACTGGTGGTGGTGTGGTGCTGGAACTGGATGATCTTTAAGGTCCCTTCCAACCCAAACTGTTCTGTGACTCCATGGTTGCTGGGCTGGAAGACTTGAAGAAGAGATGGAGCAGGGACAGCAGGTCACAGAATCACAGAATATACTGAGCTGGAAGGGACCCACAAAGCAATATCAAGTCCAGCCTAGCCCTGCAAGGGACCATCCCCCAGATCAGTCAGACTGGTACAGGTTATTTGCTGCCTGAGCTACAGCAACACCATTTCAGGAAGGTGTTCTGGAACTTCTGTGTGAGCCTTGGGCCATCCAAGAAAGATGGCAGTAAACTGCAGATTGATTCCCATTAAGGTTGGAGAGATGAGGATGAATATTAGAATTCCTCAGACAAGTGTGGCTCCTACTAATCCAGTCTCTTACTAGGAAAATGTAGGATCTTTTTTCACTCTGAAGCAAATGAAAAGTGTAACAAAGATGTCAGTGTCACTCAATTCAATATATAAATTACTTTTCTTGTTTCAGCTCAACCATCTCCTTGTTTCATTCTGTTCTTGCTGATCTCCAGTCACTGGCATATCAAGTTAGCTTTGGTTTGGATGAGCAAGGAGGGTGACCAGGGCATGATCACCCCACCTTCAGTTCATGGAGTTTCCAAGTGACAGTCCTGTGAGTGATAGACCAAACTGATCAGCTTTAAAGGACACTTCTCTGAGAGCACACAAAGGTCACTTCTTTCTCAAAGTACAGCACACTGGGGCCTGTTATGTGGTTAGAATTAATCCCAGGAGAGGAAAAAGGAGTGCATACGGAAAGACAAAACCCGAAGAATATGTATCTTATTAAAAACAGCAATTTGGATCACAGCAGGGCTTGTATTATGATTAAAGTGTTTCAGAAGGCTGATAGGACTGCAAAGACTAATTGATATTTTAATTAGACAAAACCAAATGAACTACAGGTGTCATCCCAGATATCAGAAGTGTGCAGAAGATTTCTTTTATTCTTTCCTGCTTAGCGATTTTGGAGATGTTCAGAGATGTATGAAATCTGGCAGTTATCCCCAGGGAGACAATCGCATTTTCAAGCCTTTTTTTTTTCTTTTTAATACTCTCTAGTCACCCTGCTTATTTGTCTTGAATATTAAACAAGTGCCTCTTAGGGATTATCACTCAGCAGCCTCGGCTGGATCAAAACTGTC
Organism: Anabacerthia variegaticeps; assembly: GCA_035583185.1. NCBI lineage: Eukaryota > Metazoa > Chordata > Aves > Passeriformes > Furnariidae > Anabacerthia > Anabacerthia variegaticeps. The sequence continues at coordinate 3,717,656 of JAWWEW010000001.1, read as the reverse complement.
TAGACTATGACAATGCACCGTATCTATCTTTGCAGGGTTTGTCTGGTTTATTCTTTGGGGGCTTTTCTGCTTTGGTTTTGGTTTTTCCTCTTTGTTTCTTTTCCTGTTGCAAGTTTAACACAATGCCTTTTTGCTCAGGTGTGTTGCTTTTCTGTTGGTTGCTGTGCCCCTTGTGTTCCCATCACTCCATGTCCTTGGCTTGTGTGTCCCATCCACAGCTTGTTCCTTCAGGAATGCTGTATATCATAGAAAGGCTTGGGTTGGATGGGTCCTTAAAGTTGCTTCCAACCCTCTGCCATGGGCAGGGACACCTTCCCCTAGGCCAGGTCCCTTGGATTTGTGCCCATTCAGGTTCATCAGGTGGTCTTGAATGTGATCATCTCATCACAGCCAAGAGCAGGGAAGAGGTGGAACAGTCTGAGTGAAGCACAGGTATCTGTGCACACACATTCAGAGAGCTACACTCACCAAATTCTATGATCAACCCAAACTTGGATATAACCAAGAGATAGTGCTCAGCTAGTAGTTGTATATGATTGTGTTTGACATTGTATATTACACCATACACTGCAACAGCCAAACAAATCACCAATGATATGTATAGAAATTCTGGGCAAAACTTGGAGCATTTCTCTGATTTGTTCAATTTCTATGTCTTTTTGACTTTTGCTATCTGACATTTTCACAAAGGAAGGATTAAAAGATGAAGAAAAGTAACTTTTTACAACAGAAATAATGTCTTTTGAACTAATTTAATGACTGGTTGTGCCTTTCCAAGTCCTGTGTTTCTTTTCAGACTGTTTTGTTTTGACATTTCATGGACTGATATGCTTTTCTTGTTGGTCAGATCCTGTCTTCGATTCAGAATGTTACTAGGTGACTCATCTACTAATTTTTATGGTCTATATGAACCTGATCTATCCTCAATGTATATCAGTAGATTTGCCTTCAGTATGAGTTTAATTTTCTTTGATACAGAGAAAAAATATACATATTTCTGTTAGTCATAGATGTAAGACCAAGACCACTGTGCTTGGAAGTATCACTTAAAGGACTTGTTTTGAATAAGGTTGGCCTGCCTTGTTAATTATTCAAAATAGCACGACAAACACTTGGCATCCTCACAAATCATTGGCTTCTGCTATTCTCCCTTTATGTGCTGCATGATGGGTCTTCTTGGTCAAATAACACTGTATCTTCTTACCAATTTCACAACTAAAATGGTGCAAATTTAAAAAAAAAATAATTCCAAATAGTTTTTGAGGATCTCCTTAATGGCTATTTTTTCCTGTGAATGCTCCTGAGACATGCAAGGCAGTTTTTCTATCTACTAAAAATTTCATATATGTTCATTTCTTTATAGTTTGTCTAATCTGTATCTGTTCTTTTTCATGCTGGTAAAAGTATCTAATTAAGATCTAAATAGAGAGGGTAAAGCTCTTTTCCCTGCAGTTCTTAATTTTTTGATGATTGTGTTTTGGGGGGAAAAATAAATGATGTATCTTTGCAAACTCACGTGTTCTGTTTCCCAGTGATCAGAGTGCCATCCTAAAGGATTAAAAGTACAGTTTCCAGAATAACCCTGCAAATAATTTCCTTTCCTTTTGCCCTTGAAAGGAAAAAGAAAAACAACAAACAAACCCCAAAAAACTTCTTCACAGACCTTTAGATCTACTTGATAGGAAAGGTTGCCCCCTTTTCCAGCTCCCTTAGTAATCAAGTGCACTTTTTATTTGCAGCTTCTCTTAGGAAAAATTCATGATAATGCTTAGTCTTGAGACAAATGCTGGTGATTTATTTTTTAGGCATCACTACATACTCTGAATGAAATGCCTTGAAATGGTTTAATCTTCAGAAAGGGTTGAGCACCCACTGTTTGGGACGCAGGGGCACCTTTTAAAATCTAACAGTGGGCTAAAAAATAAAACTTATTTGTAGGGATCTTGAATGGGCAAAAATTTATCCTGAAAAAGAATTAACACAGTGGTAAGCAGATCTTGATTTTGATGTGGCAGTGTGAGAGGTGATGTAAAATACCTCTGTGATTTCTTGCCAGGGAAGCAATAGCATTTTCTGGTGGCTGATGGGGCTACTTAATAGTCAAAAGTGACTCTAATTCCAATATACTCTTTTGGAAGAGGGAAACGTTAAGCAAGAATCCTCTTGGAAGCTGAATATTGCACATGTCTGCTCGAGTGGACTCACAGGAAATGTGGCTGTAAATGTTAATTGAGATGAACAAGAGCAATCAGAGTTGGCTTCTTTAGCAGAGACACGGCATGGGAATTCTCCTGATCTCCAGACCACACTAAAGTGTATGAAGTTTTATGGCTGCCTGGCAGAGGTAACTTCCCTCAGGAGAGCTCACCAGTCAGGATGGGGTCACTCACTTTTGTAGCCAGGGAGGCTCCCTCTGTAAAGGCTGAACTGGGGCTGTTGTTTCAGCAGAAATAGTCCAGCAGAAAAGGAAGAGGGTGGGGAGAGTTTCAGTGTAAGTGCACATATATTGTTAATATATGAAAAATAGTGATGTAAAGCTGTTGGCAGTGGAAAGCAGCCCTAGATGTGGTATTAATTCTCTGTGCTTGGACACACTGTAAGGGTTACTTCTTGAACACTACAGAATTGATTCAATACTATTTAGATCACTAAGAATTAATATTTAATCTTATTCTGCTTTATCAAAACACCTCCTGTGCACATAAATCACATATTGTACTCACCCTGGTTGGGTGTGTTCTGTTTGTTTTGCATTGGACTGTGCCCACTAGGGGACCATTGTACAAGCATGGAATCACTTGAGTGATGTTGTGGATGTAGAAAATGACTAATTGTTGTTATATTGGCTTCAATCAACTTGATTATAGTGGAAGTAACTTGCTTTTGTATGAAGTCAAGCAGTGTAGGAAGTGTTTATTCCTTACCACTGGACTGCAAATGTTAAGGCACAGTACTGAAGAGATCAAGAGGACCTTTGAATGTTGGTTAATAGCTTGTTGCAATAATATGTCACATAAAAATGCCATATATATGTATAAAATAGTATTTAATAATATACTACACAGCAACAATAAGTTATGTAATAATGTGAAACAAATACAGAAATTTAAATGTAAGACGAGTTTTCCCAGTACACAGAACTATCTAGACATATAACTAAGTTACACTCTTGAATTACTGAAAGAGGGTAAATTTACACTGCAAATAAGGAAAGGAAAATCCCTGGGAGGATGGTGTAGGACAATGGAAGAGGATACCCTGAGAGTCTGTGGATGTGGAAGTGTTCAAGCTCCTTTTGGGTGGGACTTTGAGCTTACCCTGATCTCTTGGAAGATGTCCCTGCCTGTGGCACAGAGATTGGAGTGATCTTTAGAGGTCTCTTCCAACCCTAACCATTCTATAGCTCTGTCATTTCAAGAGGAAAAGAACCAAAAACCCCTTTGAAATGCAATCTTCAAACATTTTTACTTTGTAATGCTAAAGTATATGTTACAAATACCTGGTTATCATGAAGTCAGCATTATATAGGGTAGATACTTATTATAAAAGTTTTTCTTTCAAAACTACTCTTAAATTTGATGTTGCAAAATACCAAATTTAATGCTGTGCCATTCAGTTGCTTACATTACCTATGGGTCTTGATTTACCTGTGGGTGTTGGGGATTTCTGCTTTGAGTGTTTCCCTACTTTTATTTTTTCCTGCAGGGATAGATCAGAACTAAACCAACAGAGCTCTACTGTGCAAGATCTATATATTAAACAGCTCAAGAGTTATATTTTAACATACAGGTAAGAATTTCTCAGATATTCTATTTTTTTATACTTTTTCTGGGAACAGATACGGATTTTCTGTTACTCTCACAATTTTCATTGTAGCAGCCTGTGCACTTTTCAAGTCCTACTTGAGAACTGTTAGTTAAGGGGGAAAATAAACACACAGACTGTAAAAGTCAACCCACAAGAAATCTTTAGGGAATAAAAAGGTGACACGGAGTTAAATCAGGTGACAAGATGTGCTCAGCAAACCCAAAGGTACACTAGACTTCCAGATGCCTAAAATTAGAGAAAAGGTGTCCTGATCTGGAAAATATGATCCATACCAAAAGATCAAGCAATATTAAAAAGCTGTGGCTGAGAATCAAGATAGGACCTGTGAAGTGTTGGAGACGGGGCATCACTGCAGAACCCCACAGCATGTGTGGGCTCACAAGGTCAGCTCTCATCATCAAAGTCATTTCTAATGTCAGTGAGATGTAATTCCTATTACTGTTGTTAAGGTAGAATTTCATACTATGTTTTTATAACGTGGTTTATTTACGGTTCTCCTCTCTCTCCTGCAATGGATAATTTTTTATTATTCTAAAGCAAGGTGTTGGATAAAGGATAGCCCTTCTGCACATTTTTATTTTAGGGATTCCAATACAAGATCCTTATCTAATTAATTTCTCGCTCTGTGATTGGATACTTTTTCTTTTCAATATTTAGTGTTCTGCTGTCTAAATAAACATTATTCAGAATTTTCATATTCCTCCATGTTATAATAGTTCTCCAAGATATTAATTCCAGTCACCACTTCTGTGGTATTTTGGAGGCTGAGGTGCAGTGTGGTAGCAAGTATTCACAATTGTGTCCAGTTTTTAAAGCTTTTAAGCACTTAACAGGTTCGTGGAGTGTTTTGGCTTGGGAAAAATTTAACAACCACTCTCACTGATGGTGATTGCTCAGAGTTGCTGTTGGCTTTGTCAGCATCACTCAGGTTTGGCCCTTTGTTGTCTCTGTGTGTCCTGGCTCTCTGAAGCATTGAAATGTCTTCTTTCAGGCTCTCAGTTCAAGTTCAGACAGAAGGCACTCCTCTGTCCCTCTTCTCTTGTATTATTGTAGCTCCAGCCTTGGAGACCAGTTGTCTGATAACCTGCACCGTCCTGATATTTACCCACCTCCTTCCGAGGGGTAATTGATCTGTAGCTGTCTAATTTGCAGATTTAATTGGGTCATACTACGTTTGTCTTCATTCCCTTTATGTACATTCTAGTTCCTAAGCATGAGGTTCCTTCAAGAGTCTTTTTTGAGTATGTAATGGCTGAGTGAGTGTGTTTAATGGCTGTGCTTAAGGGCTTGAACTCTCTTGCAGTTAAAGTGCAATAAATAAGGCTCTAATACTATTGTACACTTAGAGATTGCTTTAACTGTACCACTGATTTTGTGGTAATAACACAATCATGCTCATAATATGATTTAAAAAATACATCTTCATCTCTTGTCTACATACATTCACTATTATATTTTTCTCCTTGTAAAATTACTTGCTACCAGTTCTGTTTCAGACCACTCTGTTGACAGAATTGCACAGGACTCAATTTATCCTGTGTTTTTCACTCTGGAATTGTCAGCCATCAGTGTCCCTATTTCAGAGATTTAGATGAAACATCCAAGCAACGTGTTGCCACATCTCAGTGATGTGTATCTTATGCTAAGCAAGGTTAATTCAATTTTATCTTAATTGGTGGGGGTTTTTTTATTGCTGATATTACTATCTATATCATGTATTACAAACAATCCTGCAGAGGAGTGAAAATGAGAAGGATTTCTAAATTTGATGTCTACTGTATGCTCAGCACCAAATGACTTAACACTTAAGCCATCCTGCATGATGCATGCTTGAAAATTCTCATTATTTACAAGGAAGCCAAGAACTTTCAGCTTTTCATGGTAACTTGAATGTGTTATGTCTCTAAGTCAACTTTTCACTGCCTTTGTGGTTGTTCAAGACCTCCACAGCAGCTTCAGTCCAAACCTCTCCTTACTCCCTCTGTTCATGTTCCTTGCACTAGAGGAGCTTGTGCCAGCAAGGCAGTGGGAAGAGAAAAATTATTCATTTCTAATCACTGGAACTGATGTTGGAAAAACTGGTCAAGTTTTCAGGCACAGGAATCTCAGGATCATTGTTTTCTGTACCAAAAGAAAAGAACAAACCAGAAGCATTTAACCATTTTCCAGCACCTGTTGTGCTGTAAAAGTGAAGATTGCAGATTTGCATGACAGTGTCTCAGATGTTGTTGGATATATTTTACTGTAAAATCAGTGGCATCATTGCTTATTGTTGGGAATGAAGGAGATTATTAACCCAGGACATTTTTTATTTGTAGACCTGCAAAGCTCTAAAGGGAAGGAGCTAAGCAATAAGTTTGATAACAATTCATACTTAGTGGCTTTCCATAAGTCTGCAGCCAAATCAAGAAAGAAAAAAAGAAACACAGCACATTGCACTTAAATAAGGTGAGATATGGCCTTGGTGGCTGATAATAAAACCCTTTTTCAGGCACATTTTCACTTCAAGCTGAGACACTGAGGCTTCCAGCTCTTAATATTTATGGTGGAGCCTTCCTGTATACACCTCCTATGGAAATGAAAGCAAAGAAAGGATGTAAATGATTTGGCAACCAGATTATCTTCCTGGGAATTAAATCGAGGAGGCTGTTACAAACAGAGTTAACAAACTTCATGTCATTAGCAATTCCTTTTTACTTTAGTTGTTTGTTCTTTTCCTTGTTTTTAAGCACTTGTCCAGGAGGTAATGAGAGAAATAATCGGTTCTGACCTTCTTGACAATAATGTATCAGAAACCAAAACAGAAAAAACCAAACAAACAGAAAACCCAACCCAAAATTAAAAAAGCCCCCCAAACCAGCTGGTTATTGAAACCCCTGCTCCAACAATCTACTCCCTGAAAAATCCAGCAGTTCTACCAATGAGACGGATTGGATCCTCCTTTTGAAAGATTTTTAGGTATTTTGAAACATAAAGCATTTTGTTTCCCTCTCCAAATGATTTTCTTGCTACTCACTATCATTAACACTATCAAATATACCCTTAATTCATCTGAGTAGATTGTTGCTTCAGAAAGTGGACACATTACCAGAGCTTTCATGGCAACTACATTTTTTTTTTTTACATCACAGATACTGCAAGAATCTGCAGAGGTTTTTATCTCATCTGCTAATGGACTGTACAAAGATTACCTTAAAATTCTTTGAAATCTTTCCTGGCATCCCCAGTTTCTAACCTGTAATCAGAAGGATTTAGTCTTCATCTGGTAGAGAAGGAATGTCTCTCTGGGCTCCTTGAATCATAAAATGGTGCTTTTGCTCTAACTCTTTTTCCTTTTGTTTTTGACTTCAGTTTCCACCCTGAGAATATCACAACAGTATCTTTAACAAAGGGAAACAAAATCCTGGTTATCTTCCTTTTCACTCTTGTCCTTTCTCAGTGGCTCTTGCAGTTTAATGTGGAAGCTGACTTAAAAAATCAGGTAACTAAGAAACACATTTATATCTTTAGTATTATTTTCTGTAGTATTTTAATCTTTCAAACATTATAGCTCTTGAAACCTGATGTTTTGGTCAGTTTTCAGTGCAGTTTCCCTGCTTGGATTGTGTGACGTGCAAGGCTTTACCCAGCCAGACTGGATGTACACAGACACTTGGAACCAAAGGGGAATAACTCGATTCCTAATGTACTTGCATGATTGTTTTTCACAGAAAATTGTGTGTGCAAATACCTTGATTAAATTCAGGTTTCTCATGCAAAGTTTGGAAAATCTGTTGCTCCTAAAAAGTAAATTTACATTTAAATGCACTCGTGCTACAAGTTAAATTCCAATTTAGCCCTGTCAACAAAAACTAAGCTTAGATATACAAAGGAGCAGCCTGATAGATTCACAATCAGGTATGGTGTATATGACTTTGAATGTGCTGGTAGTTAATGCTTCCTGAATAGGCAGATAGTTTTAAGCTACAGGCTGAAGCCTTAGGAACCTGAAGGATGTTATCTAAAAGTTACTAAATTGAGTTTCCCAGGTCTGAGATGGAAAAACTGCCTTTGATCAGCGAGTGGATAATTTTATAGGAGAAAGAAAAGAGACATACAATACGTAACAAAAAAAGGATCAGAAGTACTTACAACAGTATCTCTATAAAGCAAGTTACTAAGTTCAAAACTGTTACAAATTGTTTCAAAAAAGTAATTCTGCTTTTAATTTGGGTATTATCTGGCTTCATCACATTTTTGCTGAATCAGGATGCTTGAACCTGAGCAACCTCAATACACCAAAAGCAGTCACAATTTAATTTATTTCTAATAATTTCTAATAATATTTGATGGAGTATCTCTTTCCTAATCCCTCAAGCACCACTTTTTCTGAGGTGATCTGCCAGGTCCTGGCCCTTCAGCGATGAGAAGTAACAAGGAAGAGATGCCACTGGGATAATTTATTCCTAGTTAATAGAAATAATGATTCAAGGGTAACCATCTATGCTCAGCTCTATCTTTAGCTGGTGTTGGCTGGGGTAGAGTTAATTTTCTTCCCAGTAGCTGGGATGGGGTTTTGTTTTGGATTTGTGCTGATAATACAGAGCTGTCTTCCTTATTCTCTCATGTGGCACTTGGATCACCTTGTCATATTCTAACTACTTGGTTTCTGATGGTTGTACTTTTGAATTTCTATCAAGGCTGAAATATCTACTGAAGATGAGATTTGCTCAGGCTGGTTGAATCTATTTATAGTTGGAGGGATTCACACAGCCCTGCCCCACCCAGTTCCTCAATAAGCATGGAAATGTCTTATGTTGGAAATGTTTCAAGTCTGAAATGGGCAGTGTGAAATCACTCCACACTTAGATAAATTAAGTCAGACTGTATAGATGGAAGAAGTTGTTAGTAGGGACACATGGTTTAGAAAGGACCACCTAGACCATGGGGCTGTCCCTGCAGCTTGGTGCTTGAAGGAGGTCCTCAGGAGTGTAATACTCTTGGCTCTCTGTGTGATGAAACCATAATGGAAATAAGTGTTTTCAGCTGAGGATGGTGAAGAACCAGGAGGTTTAATTTTCCTTAAGGGTGCTCAGGCTGGAATTTTTGATTCATCAGCTGGTTTCCAGTTAAGAAACCAATTACCTTTGAAACACAATGGAGGCTGATGCAAAATGTCAATTCACCAGGTGAGTGGGTTCTCAATTTTCACTATTTCCATTATTTTTGCAATAAGGAATCCAAAATTTCTACTAAGACTGGGGTTAATGAGAGTTGGTTCAGCCTCAGATATTGATCTCTTATTAAGAAATAGAACAGGCATGATAAAAGCAATGTAAACTCTTGCACTTGTGTCATGTTGGGATCATCTCCGTGGTCACTGCTTCCAGGGGGAGGAATTTACTCTCTTAGGAAAGCTGATCTATGTCCCGATTTTTCCAGGCTGGAAGCAAAAGTAGAGCTGTGATAATGTTTGTTTTGGGATTTTTTGGGGGTCAGTTGCTTTGGGGTTTCTTTAATAAGTTAAAAAAGGGATTTTAACAGAGGTCACTGAGTTACTTTACATGGGTCCCAGATCATTAGCACATGGTGACAACTATTAGTCAGTAGTGACTTGGGCTGAATCCAAGTGTGTTACAGTTCCTGTGAAATGCTCCTTTTACTCTTCTAAAAGGTCAGGCAGGCAAATGATAATTTCTTTCTTAGTTCTCTGTGATTTTGTTGTCAACCAGAATGAATTTCCCTTGGAAAACATGAAAGGCAAGAAATATATTCTGAATCTTTTTTCATTAGGACTACAAAGACTGGGACATAGTTACACAAGGGAACACCAATTTATTATTTTTTTCTCCCTCAGGTGTTTGATTTATTTGAGGGACTACATTTTTTCTTGGACTTGCATTAGTGGCAGGTTTTATGTTCTGCTTTGCAAACTTCCTTGATAGTTCATTTTGAAAGAAGCCACTGCATATTTCCATGACAGACAAGTAGCAGCTTGTGTGTGGCTCTCCCATTTACTTCAGGCAGATCAAAACCATTAAAATGGTAGCTATGTTAATGTAAATTAGAAAATAACAGTATTCTTGTCCTTTAAAATAAGCATGTCAATAAAATGATTAAATACCAGGCAAAAAAGGCTGAGATGAGGCGATACTACTTGATGAATGAGAAAATTAGGCAGTTGCAAATAATATTTGAGATTTTCTAATGTGGTTTATATGCAAATTAGTAACACATTTACAGATTGAAGGCGCAGTCATTACATGGACAGAGATTGTCAAGATATGATTAATACTGAATTTTGCTTTATCTTTCTCAGACTTGTCAATAAACCAAATGCAAAAATGTTAATGAAGTACTTTTGCCTAGTAACTCTGTTCCTGCATCTTGTACACTGTGAATATTAATTTTTCAAACTCTTAGTGCAGGCAGAGAACATTTGGCACTGCTTGTTTTCCCCCCTTGCAAAGGGAAGTGACTCAGTGCACTCTGAATAGCACAGGCTGAATATTACAAAGAGATTTGATAACTATGTTTGGAGCATCAGTAAGGAATTGTCCTCTGGGCACAGGATCCCTGGGGATGGTCCTTGCACCTCATGAAGCCCTCAGTGGTCATGGGTGGTTCGTAGGCACCTTGGATGAGTTGTTGAGTGGACAGAGCTTTTCCTGTTGATGTCTGAATGTAAGATAATGGATTGCTAGTATTGCTATATTTTATCTTGTATATATTTTTTCTCTTGTATTTGTTTCTCTGTACAGGAAGAAGTGAGGGGGAATCACACAGTTGATTTATGATAGGAGGTAATGGGGGATTTGGTAATGAAAACCCTAAAAGGTTACCTTGTGGTGGTGTAACTGTTTAAGTATTAGGAATTTTGAGCTCAACTAAGAAAAATTAGAATTGTCATTTAAGATGGCAGAGAGATATCAAGATATTGCACTTGTGGTTTGACAGCAGCAAGGAGTGACACAGGGAGACCCTAAAAAGCCTAGAAAGGAACATGTTATGACTGCCATGACCATTGTGGTTCTGGGCATTTCATCAGAGGAGTCACGTCAGCCTTTCTGATCCCAGTTCAAGGGTAGCTCAAGAGGCTGGGCTGCATTTGAGTTACTCCTGGCTCGGGTGTGCTATTTCATCCCTTGGCACTGCAGCCATCAAAGAAAGCAGCATTTGCCAACTGGTGGTGGAGCTGGGTGGTGTTTGGGGAAGTCATGGGTGTGTTGAGAGCTGTGGAGAAATCAAATTATCAAGGAGGGGGGAATGAGTTAAGTGAGAGGAACAGACTGTTAATCAGAAAGTCGACACATGCAAAATCACCTTCACTGAGAGGGGATGTGTCTACAAGAAGGACTTTGATTACATTGCCTACTTTTAAATCATTGGATCAGAGAGTCTGATTCCTGAAGCATCAAAAGGGAAAAAAAGAAGAGAATCTACATGGTGAAATGAAAAACTTCAGAGCACTTGTAGAAATGTATTGCTAAAAACCCTGTAGGGCAGAGGAATGTTGTGTTCCTTGGTGTGGATGCTGGCACAGCTGGCAGTGGACATGCTCCAGAGAGCAGATCGGGGGTGCTTCCAGTCTACTTTAGACTCTTCCTCTCCCCAGTAAGAGCCTGTGGCTTGAGAGACTAAGAGTTGGAAAGACTTGCTGATGAAAGATAAAAACATGTTTTCATATGTACATAATTATTTACAAATGAATTCTAAGAAGTGCTGTAGAAATAAAAATGTTTATATATACCCAAGGAAATCTTAACATATTCTTCCCCTCCCTTGAATTTTCTTTGCGTTATCAAACAGCTACATATTTTCTAGCCCCTTTTGATCAACTTTGCCAAAACAAAAGTAATATAAAGAAATACTTTGAACTCGAGAAGATCTGACAGAGGCTTAGTCTTTCAAATCCTGAGTTTTTAATCTATTCATTCTAACACAAAAAGGAATCAATGAAGACTTTCCTTATAAACCCCGAAGTTTGTTTTGGTTCTTCTTTTCTTTCTGGTGTTATACCAGCAAACATTTATTTTATTTTTTTTTTTAACTTGACAAATGTTTTCTAAGATAATGTTACTTGTAACATCCTGCTGTTACTTCTGCCTCTTATATTTTTATAGGAGGAAGGAGAGATAAGAATGTTTTATAGCAAGCAAATTTGGCCTTAGCTTAATTCTAAACTCTGAATCTGCCTCATGGCAAGGGTTTATAAAGCTGTTGTGGTGGCCTAGTCTTGGTGCACTCCTTGGGGTTATGTTTTTTCTGTATTTTGGTGGTGTAGTGCCTTTTATTTTCTTTTTTCAATAAGGCATAATTTATGTGATAAAATTAATCTTCATTCTAAAAATTCACCTGAGCTCAAATGGCATGGTCATTTGGATTTAAAGCCTAAACTGCATGCATAGCTAGGTAAGTAGATGGTTTGCAACTTTAAAAAATTGATGTTACCCTCTACAGTAGAGGTAAAAAGGAGTATAAGTTAAGATTTTTGGGCCTAAAGTTTGATTATTTGGCTTAACATTTAATTTTGTGAGAAACCATTGTGCTGAAGTTCTGTTCCATACACTGAAACTGTGACCTTCAATGGGCCTAAAGCCTCAAAAGAGCAAGTGGGGGGGTCCTTCAGCTTCTCAGAAGTTGTTGAATGACAGCACAGGACAATTCAAGCAGGAGGAGGTTCTCTTGGAAGGTTTTTATTCCCTCCTCCAGTTCAGCTGTGTGATCAGAGCAGACTGATCACAGCTCCATTCACTGAGTCTCCGAGGATGGAGACTCCACCAGCACCATGGAGAGCTGCCCCAATGCCTTGTTGTCCTCAGGGATGGCAAGTCCTGCACCCTCCTCGAGCAGCAATGTGCAAAATCGAGGTGGCATTTGTCCTGCCTCGGTTAGCACCTGCATTTTAGACATACTTGGATTTTTACACACTTTCCTTAAGCTTGAGCAAAGTGTTTGGTAATTATTGAAATGCAACCATAGCTGCGACTTATTAAAGTAGTAACACAAGTGCAATTCTCATTTAGTGCTCATCAGGGGCAGGAAAATAAGCATTTTTCATGATTTGTGTTTATTCACAGCTGGAAAAATAACAGAATTTTCCTTTGGTTTTTTATGGGGTTTTGTTTTAGGGTTTTTGTGTGTGTGTTTTGTTTGGTGTTGTGGGGTTTTTTATGAAACCCTCATTATTTCTAAAGGTGAATCAACCTCCTGTATTGGGTTTCACTTGTTCACCTTCTATTTTAAGGTCAAGGTTCTCCAACCTGCCAGAAGAAAATTCAGTGTGTTGTACTGCTCAGTAGCACAGCCCTGATGTTCTGCCCTCAGCTGAGCACCTTTTTTGTTGGGAAGAGGATAAGATCTGTTAAAAGATGTTTTCTTATGGACAAGGCAGACCTCTGGAATTTGTAAAATGTCACCCACTGGAACAGGGTCTGTGGTGGCTGTCGGAATTCATGAATCCTGGAGACTTTCTAACACTCTTTGCCTGAGCTGTTCTGTCAGCAAGTTCAACTCGGGCACCCATTTGTCTGGGGCTCAACCCTGCTGTGTTTGGGAGTGTAGGAAATACTGTAATGTAACTTTGGGGTCAGTGAGTTTTAGACAGTGATGAATTTCAGCTCGAAACTCCTTGGGAGCTCTGGTTTTGTCCCTAGTAATGCAAGGGATGGATAATTCTCAAAAACAGGTTAAACAGCCACTCAGTGAAAGAAACAAAGGATAGAGACAGCAAGCAAGTGGCTACTGATGGACCACAAGATCAGTCAGTATTTTAAAAAGAAACTTTTAAAACTTAGGCTTTTTTTTTTTGCCCCACTTCACAAAAAAACTGGTACAGGCAGACTTGGGTCAGGTAGGTAGATAGATATGCCATGTGACAAAAGAGAAGGAGTTTTTTTTTTGGTAGATACTGTGGAGGATGTGGGGGAAAATAGTTTAAGTAAAACCTGTTTATTAGAAAGAAAAGCATATAAAGCATATTTTTATAGTGCAGGAAATGAGAATGCTGCACAGCTCTGACTTAAGTATTATTCCATAGGTTAGGTGAATGTGAATGCAAAGTGAAAAGGAATAAAAGCCAATGTTGTATTACATTCCTGAGTGTGAATCCCTATCTGTGTAGGTGCTTGCTTCCTATTTACACATAACTATGAAATAAAAACAAAAAAAACCCAAACAACCAAAACCAGGTACTGCAGTGACAGAGAGGCTGTCCCATGGATTTCTGTGCTGGAGTTATGCATTATTGCAATCAGCACCAGCCATGAAAAAGGAACATATATGATTAACTGCAAAGAGAACAACAAGAAGCAACTGAAAATGATCAGCAAGCTGATAATTTAGACTAGTTTTATAGTTAGTGACGAGGCACCCAATACTGTTATTTACAAAAAGATAGGGTTTATAGCACACCTAAGAAATGTCCCATTACTCGGGGCTTACCATGTCTTTAGTTGTGTGGTATGATTACAGGCCCTATAAAACTTCCAGACTTTGCTCCTTATCCAAATGGAAGAGTCACATAATGCTCATCAGCTTGGAGAGTGGCTAGAGATTTAAAGCAGGTTATTTTATAGAGCTTTTGAAGCTGCATCACGAGCCCAGTCAGTCTGTGTATAAAACTCAACCCTTGCTGGACTGGAATATTGCACTTCATACTGGACTGTTGAGCTGGTACCTGACTTTTAGAGATGACAATAATTTCTAGGAAGAATTGCCATGTGTGACTTCAGCTTTATTTTGAGGTTTTTATCAACACTCAGCCAACATTTTCAAGGGCCAGTGCATAAATGGAAACAGCAGTAAAAGAATACAAGATCTTGTCCAGGGAATGGATTCCTCCAAATTCATCCTTTTGAGGCTAATTTCTAAGATTTAGGCACTTGTAGGAATCTGAGTCTGTTAAATTTAATTGTGTGTTTATTGTTTGTGTGAGAAATTTAGCCTTTCACAGCTTTATATGATGTTTCTGAGTTTTGTCAAATGCATTTCCACGGTCTTAGAAACTGTTTTCCCAAAGTTTCAACTTCTGCAGCCCAGATTTAGTAAAGGGTTTTGAAAGTAAATAAACCCAGCACAAGCAATATTAATGTGAATATCTTAGTTAGGGAATAGCTTCAAATCTTTACAACTATCTTTTGGAGTTCTCCCCCTGCCCACTCCATCTCCCCTTATCCCCCCTTCCTCCCCAAAAAAAGAATTCAGACGTGATTTATTTTCCAATATACTACAGCTGGATACGAAGAAACAAATGAGGGGAAGAGAACCAGATCAGAACTTGTTATCCTCTAAAGGCACAAACCTATTTTTGCCTAAGCTTTGCCTTTTAGCACTACAGTTGCTAACATGAAAGTGAAACAAAACAGGTCAATATGCTGTTTGATTTTTACTAACCAGATGTATTCTGCATTTTTGACGGGCTGAGCATGTGTTGGAACACTACAAATACTACTAAATGCATTGTGGTGTCATTAGGGTGTCATGGTGATTAATTTCTTAACGTGATACCTGGTTGTGCAAAGGGAAGAAAAGTTCAAAATACCAATTGAGACTGCCCCAGACTCTCAGGTGTGAAAGTACAGGTTAAGGTATTGTGCCTATTTGTAAATAGCCCCTCATGTGTGCTCAGCTCTTACTTTATTATAGCTACAGGCTCGTCATATATCTAATGTTTGCTCGTTTGAAATAAAAAAAGAAACCAAAACAAAAAGAAAGGAGCTTAGTTGAAACTTTATTATGGCAAGTCCCACAAAATCTGATATCCATTTCCCCTGCCCAGGTAGGAGGATTACTTCTTTTATTATACTAGATTGTAGTTCTGGAGACAAGACTTTAAAATCAATGTCTGTCATTGATTGGATTCATTGGGTATTGACCCAGTTCCTGAATAACTTTCTGCTGGTTTATGACAGAATTATACCTTTACAAATGTTCACAGTTTCACAAGCAAGGTAAATATGACAGTGGAAATATTCATGTTCATGTCAGAGTCTAAAATAATTTTATATTAAATAGGAAGCAGCATGAAAAATAGATGAAAAAAAGTAGAAGTAAGGTTTTGATCTCATAAGATAAACCCATTTTGTGTATCTTCATTAAAGACTTATGTTTTATAAACATTTATAACAGATACCTTTCTCTCCAAAGTGATTTTCCAGGGAATCTGAGATGATTGAGGTGAATAACTGTTCCTCTTCATGCCAGAGGTTCCTGCAGATACTTTGTCTCAGCCTTTGGTTTCCTGCTCAATGAGTTACTTAACAGACATGAAATTCAGTCTTCAGGATTTCTGAAGTTGTTTGCTTATCTTAAATATCTTAGTTCTAAACTAGGGATTTATGGTCTCTGTGATTAAAACCCGAGATTGGACATCAGTGTCCTGACCAAATACAACCTTTCTCACAGTATGTGCTAAGTAATTTAATAGAGGACTTGAATAGATTTCCTTCAGTCTGGGATCTATTACATCCTGCGGTTAGAAATAAAGTGGAAAATTATCCCTCTGATATAAAGACATATAAACTTGGGGGCCTTTCAGCATCATCCAGTGTCATATTTGGGTGCCATTTCTCATCATTCCTCATGGCACTCCTTGAAATGAAGTGGCCAAGGCAGCTGAATCGGACCGGCTGGGTTTGTGTAACTCCTCTGGCTTCACAAAGAGTGTTAATTTCCAGATTCTTAAACATGTTTGGGGTTTTATGTGTCTAAAATTGAACCTCACAGGCCTTTGGTGGTGGTTGAAGAGCTGAGGAGTATGTTTTAGTCACTGCATAAATAGAGTGGTTTCTGCTTAAGTTTTCATTTCACATTTTACTTTTAATTCCGAGATCTTTCCTGACCTTAGTCCTGCTGGGCTAAACTTTCATTTCCTCCACGTCACCCTGTGCCGTATATTTAATAGATTGTCATTTATTAATCGTTTCCAAATGCAAATTGAAGGTGTCAGGTGCTTTGTCACCTGTTCTCTAGGGCTTGAATTTCTGTGCCCAGGGTGTTGGATCTGTGGATGAACCCAGTTCTGTGGATGTGTTGAAAACCCAGATGAGAACCCAACTGGTATTTCAGGTGTTTCAGGCACCTTGACACAACTGTGGAGTCTCTTCTTCTGTTGCTGGATTGAGATTCCCCCCTCTTTCTGTACAATGCCTTGTGATTCTCATCATGAAAGGCGCTTTATAAATGTATGTGGGGTAGTTAAATACCGAGCTAATTTGTAAAACATCTTGATAATACTTTAAACCTGAATTAGGTTATTACCTTGATTGCATTTGACTAATGTGCCAGCTCATTAGGAAGCTGGCATACATAAAGCAAGCATATTATGGTAAAGAATGAATGAAATTTTACTCCCATCTTTCAGAAAGGCATCATGTGCAGGAATAAGAAAGAATATAGTCAGAATCTAAGTGTGCACTTATTGTGAAACAGTTCTGTTCTGTAATTCAATTTCTGAGGTGTAGATTGAAAAATAAGTTTTATTCAATAAAATTTCTCCAAAGCTTTTCTTCTCTTTCCTCCACTTCTAACACACCTCTTAAAAAAAGGAAACAAAACTTATTTTTTATTATTATGACCAAGATATCCAGTAACATGCCTTTACTGATCTCAAATGTCAAGTGTAATTATGAAATGACAGGATGGTTGTGGATTTTAAAAAGAATAAAGGAGAAACCCTGGAGAAACCATCAGAGGGTTGCTTTTGAAGTCCCAAAGTAAAGAAATTCTACTAATTTTTCTTCATACTTTTTAAAAGTAGCTCTTTTGTGGACATTTATTCACAGGAGGGCCAGAAGAAGCACAGTAGGTACAAGAGTGAAATGGAGTAGGAAGTGGCAGATTAACAAGGATAATTGATATTCCTAAATATGCCCTTAAGTGATGATATTTTGTAGTCTTGAGTCCTTCAGCTCTCCTTGGACTGCAAAGGAGATCTCTTACCAGGCTCTTCTTCTGCAGCCCTGTTTGACATGATGGGAAGGGCTAATCACAGCAGAGAATTCACCTTATTTGCATATGGCTTTTTGATGAATGTATCCTAATTTTTACAATGTGGATCTGCATTGCCTCACACTGATACCCTTGTTGCTCCACTGGTGTGGAAGACGGGGGTCAGCTCAGGTGTGAGGAACTCCCAAATGTGTGAAAAGATGTGAATTTCCCTCAAATTTGTTCTTGCAGGGGTGGCATTGGTGGTATTAGTGGGGTAACCGAATGAGTTTAATGCTGCTTGTGAGTATTTAATCATGTCAGGTTCTGCTGTTCCTCCTCACTTAATACATGTCACAGACTAATGGAAGTGTCAAGGGTAAAAATATGTCAGGGCTCCACTGTACAGAATGAACTTGGGTTCTGGAAAAAAGTTCATTTTCTTTTCTGTCATTTTTTCTCCTCTCCCCCCATTCCCCACCTTTTTATATTTATTTATTTACTTATTTTTAATGCTTTGAGCAAACTCTCTGCGCAGTGTAAATTTTAAGACATGATTTGGTAGTGATTGACACAAAATAGATAAGGTCTTTTGGGGTCAGTGGGTGCCCAGTTCAGTGTGAGGGGTTTTTTGGTTTGGGATTGGTTCTTTTTGGTTTGGTTGTTTTGTTTTGGGTCTTTTTTTCTTTTTTTTTTTTCTTTTTTTTTGGGTTGTTTGTTTTTTTTTTCAGTGTTTTGGTTTTTTTGGGTTGGGGTTTTTTTTTGGGGGTTGGGTTTTTTTGGGGTTGGGTTTTTTTTGGTTGGGGTTTCTTGGGGTTTTTTTTTGTTTGGGGTTTTAGTTTGGGGGTTTTTGGGGTTTGTTTGGGGTATTTTGTTTTTTCTTTCTTGATGGTTTATTTGGGTTTTTTTTGGTTTTTTTTTGGTTTTTTTTCTTTTTTATTTTATTTTGGGAAGGGCAGTTGCGGCTTTTTTTAGTTTTTTTTTTTTTTATTTGTTTTTGGTTGGGTTTTTTTTGTTTTTTTTTTTTTTTTGGTTTTTCCCAGTTTTGAGCTGCTAATCTTTTATTGTTATTACATCAATTTGTTTCTTTGTTTTGGACGCTCAGTTTTAAGTATTTCTGGTATGCTTGAAAAAGTGATTTCAGGGAATCTTTGCTTCAGTTCTCCTGTGCTCAGTGAGAACACTATAAAATATGCAAGGCCTGGGTGCTGTCAAAACCTTATCAAGTCTAAATGATCTGATATAGTGTTGGATCCTCCATGACTTCAGTTTCCTCACCCTGCCATTAAGTGAAGGGAAAACAATTACTGGCAGTGTATGAGGACTCCCTATCCTGTGTCACATCAAAGAGCTCTCCCAATTAAATGAAGTTATCTCCTCCTCACAGCCCTGTCCTTCTGATCTTACAATTTCTGACTGACAGAACTACCTGTTCTTTTTATTTTTCCTTCCCCCCAATATTTTTCTTGCAAATGACTTGATTTTATGGCTGGTAAATGTTTCATTTCTACCTGGGGAATTCAACACTTGGGTTCTGGTTTGCAGTGTTAAAACCACATAATTTCCCCAAAGTTGCCTTGTTTGAGGGGGTTCTTGTGCCAGATGGTCAATTCATCTGTTATTGATCACTGGGCACTGCAGGACTCCCTTCTAACAGTTCTGATCCACTCTGGGAAAGGCTGAAGGCTTTGGTTTGGGGCTTGTTGCTTCTAATATTTCCCAGAAATAAAATCAACTTGTTATATTTGGAAGATCTGTTAAAAAACTGCTTTCCACTCGGCTGAGTATGTGTCTAATTTTGAGCTATAGCAGCCTAGTAATGAAAGTTAGGCAACACAAGAATATAATATATTTAATAGATGGACAGGAACATCTTTAGCACATTATTTTACACTTGTGCAATTTTCTGTAGGGGTTTTCTTCTGTATTTGAGATAAAATTGTTAGGACAGTTGTACAGTAAGACAAGTTCTGCTCTCAGAAGAGTTTCTTACCCCAGACAACTCATGACTAAAGTAGTGTGTGGAAGGTGCCCACTGAAATCCACTGACTTGATGGTCTCCAGCCCAGAGCATCAAGACACCTCACTTTTTAAAATGGTTATTTTATTATCTAAATATAATCTTGACACAGGTTTTAGATTGCTCCTTGGAAAAGTGGTTGTGGATGGTTTCCACCACGTGGTTGGCTACTCAGTATGTAAATGCTCCCTGGCAGCAAACAGCATGGTAAGAAGGTATCTCTTGTTTGACCAAGTCATGTAAATCAATAAAATACTAAGAAAAGCTTGATTCATGAAGCAAAGAGAAGAGCCAATATTCAGGAGGTCAGCACCATGCACAGAATGAGGGCACCAGTTCCAGGAACACCTTCCAACCCAGTTCCATGATTTGCCATATTCAAGGAGTGATTATCCTTCCTCCCTATGGATCATGTGGAGTTTGTACGTCTGCATGGGTCTCAAAGCAGTGGCTGCTGAGGGATTTTGTGTTTTAAATCCCACTGATGTCCAAACCTTTAAACTTCCTGAGCATCAGTTGAGACTTGGATATTTCATTACACTTTTTCATAACTAATTGCTGACAGCAGCACTGCGGAGACCTTTTATAATAGATGTGGAGCTAAGAAAACATGTTTTCATGTGACATAACACACATGTGATCACAGCTTTGGCTGTCTTTAGGCAGTACAGGAGCTGATGAGTAAATAACAGGAACAAAGTTCCAAATAACAGGATAAAGAGCAGAGGGTTTAAGCGATGGAAGCAATAACCACTGGAAGGGAAAAGACAGTAAATTGATGGCCTAAGTGCTTGAAAGGGGGCGGGGGGGGGGAGGGTGGTGGGAAGAGACAACGCCCTTCTAATCCAGATATGTAATGCTGAGCCAACAAACCCTCAGTTTTGAGCAGTTCTGTGGTGAGAACTTGTACAGAATGGCAAAGAAATCCAATCCCTCAGCCCTGTGTGAGCATCAGCTTCGTGCACGTGGGGTGAGAGAAGCTGTTTGGGGACAACCGAGCTCACAATCAGTGGAGGAAATGAAAAAAGGCCCTCTGAAGGTTTGAGATGTGGAGATGCAGCTACATGTGTGCAGATGTATTCTTAAGATCAAAGCTAAACAATTGTAATGGGGATTTTTGTTACTGATGCATTTTTAATTCTAAACAGTCCCTGTATGTGTTCCTGCACATTTGTTTTCATCAAATGAAATGGACTATGTAAAAGGGAAAGCACGAGACCACTAATAGAGTTTTGAATGTGGACCTCCTAGAAACCTCAATAGAATAATGGTGGTATTGAGTAGATAAGTAACAGACACCAGAAAACTCAGAGTAGGTGAAGGACAATAGTTGGAATTTCACAAACGCAGAATCTTTTCCTTTAGTATCTACTTGATACTTCCAGGATTCAGGCATTTAATGCAAATGAAGTGGTGGGACATTTCTATCTTGAAATCATCAAGCTGTATTTGTAGGATAGAGATTTTTTTTTTACCTTTTTCTCTCATTTTTATAACCATTAATGCACACACATGACATACGTGTTGCATAAATGCTGATTATTTTCTCATTTTGCTGATTGAGAGGCATTACTTTAATGAATGGAAAACTTAAAAACTTCAGGAACATGAGGGCAAGGTTTTGTAGGTCCCTCTTGGTCTGTTGCACTGTGCACTGGCACTTTCATTTTCTTGCCAGTGTTGTCATTTTTACCTGTCTTCATCTTTTGCTACAGAAATTGTAGGTGTTTCTAATGAGTATGAAACAAATTGGTTTTTTGAGTGAGTGTGAAACAGCTGAGTTTAGGGCAGGTGTGTGGTTTGTGCCATCTGACCAGGGTTTTTCTTTTGATACTTGAAGCTCCAGAGTAGGGTTTTATTTTTTGTCAAACAGTCTGTGACAAAACCCCAATACTGCTGAGCAAAGATTAATCATGTGTAGATGGTTCAAATGCTGGGAAGGATAACTAGGTGTGTGTGTTTCTTGTTTGAGTCTGGAATGATTTCCCCCCTGTGCAATTAGCTGAATAAAAAGACTAAAAGAAACAAGTTTGTACTGGAGATGCCAGCTCAGTGAAATGTAAAGCTGCAGTTGCAGCCTCTATAAAGAGCAAGTGAAGTGTGAAGGATTAGTCTGAACCCCAACAGACACTGATTATGAAGAAGTGACAGAAACGAGGTTGATTGAAAGGATTGAGAAAGATTTATCTAAAGCATTGTCGTTGCTTTGCTGTGGTTTTAGAACAACTTAGCAGGTGTGCTTGTCATCTGAGTTTTGCTTTCCCCTCTCTCTGTGCTAATTTCCCATGTTCTCCTCCTGCCTTCTCCTCCTGCTGTGCAAAGCAGAGCCTGTGGAAGAGGGTGCCATGTGAGCATTGGTGTCCTTGTGGAATTCAGCACCCAAAGGAGGCAGGGTGGAACAGAGCCCTGGAGATGGCATTGCCCAAAGCCCAGGGGGTTTGTGTCAGGGTGGCACACAGGTGGATGGAGGCATTTGTGCCCACTCTTTGAAACAGTGGGTGCTTTATTTCAGCAAGTTAATTATCACCTTTCATCTTCCTCTGCACTTTCCAGGGAACAAAAGCTCTGCGTGACTGTGGTGTGAGTTAGTGTGTGTATATATGTAATATCTGTTCTGAATAAGCAGTAGATTCAGGGAATAACTGCTGAAAAATGCTATTTCAAATTCTGAACTGCATTGAACAAGATAGTTTGAGGGGGGTATTTTTTAAAAAGAGTATTTCTATTTGATACCTAAATATTGAGATATTCTTTTTGCCTCCTGTGCTGGAAATGTGTGAAGTTTGTGTCTTCTGTTATGCCAGAAAGCCAGAGGTACTTGATATCTGCCTTTTCAAATTGCAAGGAGTGACATTATTTGAGTGGTAGGAGTGATAGAACATTCTTAGATTTTCCTCTGTGCTTTTCTCTGATCTCTCTAGTGTTATAATGCCATTCACATAAACTGCTTTCTGCATCAAATGGAAAGACACCCCATAACAGAACTGGTCAATGGTTTCCAAACGAGTTATTTAACACATTTTAAGAATTTAAGATAGAGGTGCCTGTTATGAAGGTTTCTTTTGGCTTCAATTGCTCTTGTGTTTCACTGTCTTTCTTCTCAGCCAGTCATTGTTTGCACCTGAAAAAGGAGTTTTTTCCCCCCTTTCCTCCCTTGTTTAAGGAATAACTTGCTAGGAACTTGACACTGTGTGGTTTTGAGGTTGCTCTGAGCACAAAGGACTATCCCTCTCTTTTGTGGACATCCCTCTCTTCAGTGACATCCTCCAAGGTCTCACTCTGCTGCCCCTGAGCCAGATGTCCCTTCTCACAATGGCAGAGGTTGCCTTTGTTTCCTGACAGTGACAATGTGAGGAAGAACTAGAGTTGTTGTCCCCCAAATTGTTTTTCAGCCTGTCAATACGTTCTTTGACATAAAAGGTTTCAGGAACTAACGATCAGATGAACTTTGTGTGCTAGAGCCTCTGTGCTATGTGTTAGATTTTAAATACTGAGCATTCTACGTTATTAATTTCCTGAACAACATGTGACATTCCCGTGTTTTGGGGAAAAGTTGAAGTGAATGTGCTGTAGGTTGAGTAATAAAACAAGTGCCAGAGGCAGCACATTATTTTGAGGTTTTTTATTTTGTGGTAAGGGTAGGAATACATTTGAAATGCTCAGAAGCAAATACCCAAACATTTTTTGTTTTCTGGAGTTAATTCCCCAGCTTGCTCAGCACCCAGCAAAGCAGGTTTTGAAAGCAGAGAATGAGGAAGGGCTTACAGGGAAAAAAAAATCTGAACATCAGATTAGGCAGTAGGTGTGTACACTTCTGCCAGAGGAATAAGTTAGAAGCACTAAATGTGTAAATAGAGGTGATTTTTCTTAACTTGTGAGCACTTGGCTTTGCAACATTGGCATGGCTTTTATTTTATTCTGTCCTCTACACCCTGTCACTAACACAGCACCTTTAATGCCACCTCTCCAGTGCTGGAACACATTGGTGTTCTCTTGGTATCACCAGCGTGTCTCATACCTTGGAAATATTAAATAGACATTTCCCATTTTTTGCAGCCTTTGATGCTCAGAAATAGCACTTTGATCTTTAGCATGGTCATAATTGTGTTCTGTTCAGTTCTGGCAAAAATCTTGTGCTCTGCTAATTAGAAACTTGCAGGTATTTTAGGGGGTCTCTAATTCCCAGCTTACTGCAGTGAAGGAGGTAACTCATGTCCTCCTCCCTGACTAATAATGTGGTTAGAAGCACTTTATATTTTTTTAAATATATTTTTTTTCCTGCCTCTGACTGCCATAACTCCTTAATCATCCAGAAAAGGGAAGAATGGGTTGTGGAGAAATGAAGCTGGAGGAACTGTAGGGATTCTGACATGAATAAAGAGCCTAAGAGTGGGGGAAAAGCATAAATATCAAAGGACAAGATAGAACAGTCTTGTGCAGCTGCAGATAAATGTTGGGCGGGATCTAAAGGCTCTGTGTGATTGTGCCTGGGCTCCCTTTCCCTGCTGGAGACTAAGAGATGGCTCTAATACTTAAAAAAGGGAAGATCTAAGCTTTCTGGCCCCCAGAGCAGGGGATGTGCAGATTTTGAAGGGGAAGTAACCGTTTCTCTCTGCATTCCTCAGATCTCTAAACATGTAATTTCTGTGATTGTTATCTTGTGTGAGGAGAGTCTCTCTTCCCCAGACTGCAGTGTGAGTTAGTTACTTTGTTAGCTGCCTTCTCCCAACTGGGAAAAAAATATGAGAAACCAGAAGAGAGAACACGGGGGGAAAGAACGACTAATTCTGGTTGAATCAAAAATCATTGCTCAAACTCTGAAACTATTACACAGAATGTACTTCTAGGTCTTGCTTAATCTAAAGCTGCAAAGGGATGCTGGGCCAGGTTCTAGGTGTTAAACTGTGAGCAAGCAGAAATGGTACTGTGCATCATTGCTAGCTTGTTTAAGCGTTTTTGGAAGATCATTTGCTATATTTTGCTATTAAAAATGAGTATTTGTATAGCTGGGAATATTTTAAATGAGAATGAACATGGCCACACCCATGATTGATTGCAGGACATCTAGCAGTGCTGCTGTGAACCAAAATGTACCTGCCAAGACCTTTTTACAGAGATTGAATCTGTGAGTTGGATGATAACCATGATACAATAACCCCAGAGAAGCCCAGAATCTTTCAGGTTGGAAGGAGCCATCTGAGATCATCCAGTTTGCTCAGCACCATGGATATCTCCTTGGTGGAGACTCCAAAACACCTCTAGGCAGCCTGTTCCAGTATTTGGCTAACTTCACAGTGGAGGAAGGGCTTTCTTGTGTTCACAGGAAACTCCACGTCTTTGGGTTTGTGTCCATTGCTTCTTTGCTATTGGGCAAGTCTTGCCTCCTCCTAAATTCCCTCCCTTAGCATATTTTCACTAGGTTTTACCTTCAGACTGAACAGTGACAGCATTTTCAGCCTCTCTTCATGTGGCAAATGCTTCAGTCCCTTCATCTTTGTGGCCCTACACTGCCCTGGCTCCACTAAGCCCATATTTTCCTCCCTGGTATTCCAGTGTGGAGCAGAAGGGAAGGATGTTGGTCCCTGACATGCTGGTCATAACAGAGATGCTGCTACCTTTTATTTTTTATTTCTTTTTGTCCTGTATATTATTTGAAACTCTTGCTCTTTGTTTTAATTTTTGCTTTGCTGCCCAGTCCAAATTTGCTTTTGCAGTAGCTGCACAGAGAGACTACACAAGTTTTAGCTTGGATCTGAGCAGAAAGGAAAATCAAATGTATGTTGGTGTGGGGTGAGACCTGTTCCATATTCCCAAACCAGTCTGGCCAGTAAGAAGAGGTAGGTATTGGAAGGAATCACATGGCCCTGAGATCAATTTCTGAAACTTAATCTGGAAGCTTCTGCAAGACTCTCAAGCTTTCTGTCACCTTTAGCTGGATGCTTTGCCTGCTTCCTCTGTGTTTGCATGAAAGGTTGGAGCTCCTCAGAGTGGAAATTGTCTCCTGCTGTGTCAGTGCTCAGTGCCCAGCACTGAAAGGTTTCTCTTGCAAATAGCCTACGGTTTTTGGAATGGGTACAAGCACATGACTTGTCTTGTGATCGACTTCAGAGTGTTTTAGAAATGCCTGCAAACCACTGAGACCGCAGAAAGATCTTGGAAAAGACAACCCTCAAGGGAGTGCAGCATTTTAAACTTGTGAGCAGTTTGGCTTTTGAGTTTTTCAACTGAAGTTCACGAACCCAGAAATATATTTTAATCACATTTCTCCTCCTTTTGCTAAAACCCCCGTTAAGTCTATTTGCATTTCTGAGTAAGCCATAGAAGGATTAAATGCTATTTTCTTACTGTGCCTTAACTCTGCATTGTGTGTTTGAAGTAGATGTGTGACAAATGCTTGAAATGGAAAGTTCCTCTGAAAAAGAATTACAGTTCTTTTTAAAAACTTTTCTGTTTTCATGCTCGGGAGATCTCAGGGCTCCCTTACAGCAGTTGATAATACTTCTATCTGCAAATGGCAACAGCTGTGTCATCCTATTACAATCAGGCCTGAGCAAGTGTGTCTCCACCAAGGTAAGGTTCATGGTGTTTGAGGAAATGTCAGCTATAGAAAATGTTTCAGTAGGCAAATGTCAGCGAGATATTAAAATGGTCTTGGTGGACAGAACAGGAGCATAATGTTTGCCAATTTCTAAAGTCACACTGAACTCAAAAAGGGATTGCATTTCTCTGTTTTCATCGTCACCTCAAAGTTGCTTCTTTTCAGGGAATTTTAATTCCTTTTTGTAGAGTGCATGTAAGAACAAACAGCTCAGTAGCTGGTAGTAGATCGATCTCCTTTTCACATGAGGAGAGGGTTCCTGGCCAAGCTGAAAACCTCACTTGAAGGTTTTTTCCTTCTTGGAATGCTGAAGTGACTATTTATTCTGCGTGTGGCTTGATGAACCTGTGACTGGAGCAAAGTACAGGAAATTCAAATCACAAGAAGTTACCACTCGGTTATACAAGGACCAACAGCCCTCTCAGCTGCCCCCCCAGTTCCTGTCATCAGTTAAATTTCCTCAATCATTAACTAATTAATGGATATAATAGCTCAATATTGCTCCCTTAAGGATTCTGTGATGAAACTTGTGGTTTATTAATCCACATTTTGGTCAGCTTGATCACTGGTAAAACATTGACTGTGGAAAGGGTTTTAGTTCAATTAAAATTCAGTTTTAACAGATATGTATTACTTTATTTTCTGCTTTTCCTCTCTCCATCCTCAGCCTTTGTGGTTGTAGGAAATTGAGGAAGACCAGGTCACTTAATATTCCTCTTGGTTTTGGTGGTTTTTTTTGGTTTTTTTACGGGTTTATTCAATCCCCTCCTTTAGATTTCCTTCTAGATACAGTTCAAGGGGAAAAAGATTTCCAAAGCCACTGACTCTTTAATACTCCTTCCTTGATTTAATTGTAAATAGAGACATTTTAATAATTTTTGGTGTGTATCTTCAAAATGTAGTTATTAAGTCAAAGTCTTTTGCAGTAAACTCAGCTCTGAAATAGTTCAGCCACATGGAGCTGAATGTGCCACTTAAGTCAGACCATCAATCAGTTTTCTTTTTAATTTCCTCATTTCATGTCTGTGTCTCATCACAACCTGTACTGAATGAACCACATTAGCAAAATACAGTATTTTCTGGCAATAAACTTTGTATGTAGAATAGGTAAGTGTAGAAGACAGAGATGTGAGGACAAGTTATGACTATTATTTTGTTTTTCATCTGATTTTGCCTTAGCTTAGTAACACAATTTGAAATATCTGGGGTAAACTATTTAATGAAAAACAATGTTTAGTGGAATCGCCTTAGAAAAGTGAGTAAGGAAGGTATAATTGAAACTGGAATCTGGTCTCTACACCTGTGCCATAATGAAGCTCTATTAGAATAGCTAATTATCACACTGTAATTGCTAAATATCCCTGTTAATGGCTCTAGTAATACAATTTAGATGGCTTTGAAGGAAAATGAGTGTCTATCCAGCAGAGTTCCAACACTACCTCAAGCAAAGCTAACAAAACCCCTTAAGTCAAATCCCATAGACTAAGCTTAAAAATGAGTCTTGAGTGAACAATTGCTTCTAATAATTGGGTAAGAGATTCATAAATCAAGGAATTTTACATAATCTCTGCATTTTTTCAATACTAATAAACTGGTACAGGGAAATAGAATCACTTGTGTAAGACCAAGTCTGAGATCTCTGCAGACTTTCTCAAGGATTCAGCCTCCAAATCTGTCCTCTGCCATTCAGGGTGTCTGTGATTCAGAAAACAAAAAAGCAAAACCTACCCGTGCAAAGGGCAAATTCCTTTGCAAGATGATGGTGACTCAGTCCAGGGCTTGCATTCTGTATATGTGATGTTAATCAGCATCTTGGTATGCTGCAAAATGATACATCTGTAATGGGACATCCATTTAATAAGTATGAATCAGTTTTGTTAAAAACAATATTAGCCTTTTGACATAAGCTACAATTCGTGTCAGAGATAAAAATATCTTAGGATAAAGCAGCAAAGAAATACTTTCAGTTGTGGTGAGTCCTTTCCATTCCTACTGTTTTCATCTGTATTTATTATTGGTAATAAATAGTCCCCTTTCTAGTTGCAGCTTTAAAAGTAGCTTATACAGGAGGTTTTACCAAAAAAAGCAGATATAAGTGTTGGCTGCTGTGTTGTTTGCACACATTCCTGGCCACGCTGCTGTCCAGCCCCCTGGCTCTGCTCCTGCTCTCTCACTCCTGCTGGGTAACATGCTGCTGCCTCAATCTACACAGTTAGTGATTGATTTGGTTTATTTTCAATTTATTTTTTTTTTTTTTAAATTGGAGAATGTCAACTCATGTTCCCCTTAATCAAAATGCTTCTCCCTCCACACACACACCTCAGATACGCTGCATAAAACCTTGCTCTTGCAGCTCCTTTGGGAGTGTATTGGTTAAGACTTGGTTGGGAGGGCAGTTTCTCCTCTCAAATCAATGAATCCAAGAAACTTGGCAACGTGGAAAAGTTGTTTGGCAGAATTCATTTTGAATTGCATCTTCATAACTGCTGTATATGACCTAAGGCATTAAAAAAGAGCAAAGGACATATGCAATTTCTTTTTTAAAAGGTGACAATAAACCAAGGTACTGTTATTCAGAAATATATCACATTGTATATCTGAGAACACATTCTCGTGTGGAAAAGGCTTTCCTTTATAAAAATTCTCATAGCTGAAACATTAAACTGGTGGGAATAAATAGCTTATTGTCCAAATGAACTGTGTAGAAAATCTATTTTGGCTAAACAAAGGAGAGATGGTAAACAATGTGATTGCACTAAAATGACTCTGATAGGACTCCCCACATCAAAATGAGCAGTGGCATGCATTTTTCTGCAGTCTTTGTGTTATAATTTGGGGAAAGGAAACACCCCAAGGGAATGGTGGTGTTACCATTGCTTTTATTACCTTCCCAGAAGTTGGCCTTGTTGCAAGGGTAGGTGTCAAGGAGAGGCTCAAATAAATCAGAGCAGGTGAGCATCACTTAAAGGAACCATCACCACTGTAATTTGCTGGGAAAATGCTTAATAAATATTTAAAATGAAAATGTTACTGAGTTACATGGATGCAAAGGGTCTGTTATTCTAATACTAATTAACTGGGTTTTTAAAGGCTGGTTTGTACATTGCTGCCAGAGCTTGGCACAGTTTTAAACTAACTGCAATAATCTCTGCTTGGGTTCTGGTTTCTGCACCATTTTGAGAGCAGAATGCACACAAATCTGCAAAGATAGAACACAGAGCAAAGCATTTTGACCTAACACAACCAGGCTTTTTTCCTCCAATTTCGCCTTCGAAGAGGGCAACTTAAAAGAAATCAAAGATTAATTTTCATAGTTTTGTTACTTATTGAGGGTAAAAAACAAAAGGATGCTCTTTGAGTCCTTTAGCGGGATCTCTAACCCCACTTGCAGGGCCAAGAGATGAAGGAAGAAGAATTTTTCTGGTTCCTGAGATATCTGTGGTCCAGGTGACGTCAGGATTTAAATTTAAGTCTTAGAACCAGAGCCTAAAGACCTTTACTTTATTTCTTAGAGGCTGACTGAACAAGGACAGAGTAAAACCAGAGACTTGGATTTCCTGCTAGAGTTTTTCAGTCAGCTTGGGCTTCTCTGGTTGTGTGCAGATGTTCCGATCTGGAACACAAGAACAGCAAGATTTTAAGTGTGTGTTTTGCAATGTTTGTTTTCTCTCTCCATTTGGCTTTGTACAACTTTAAGGTGCTTTGTGGGAGGGAAGAGGGCAAAAGGCAATTTCATTCTTCTTTGTTTCTAAGGAGGTGTAAGTCCTGGGGAGGGGTGTGCTAGGAAGAATTTTGCCTTATGTTGGCTCCATTACATGTGCTAGAAAAGTGTGCTAATAGAAATGTTATTAATTGGATATATCAGACACACCTGAAAGAAAATTCACTACTTTGTAGCCAGAATTTCCCTTTTTTTGAGACACACGGTATATCCATATCTTTTGTGGGAGATGTATTTCAGGGAAATAGAATAAGTCTTCAGAATGTCATTGCAGTCTGGTAATGAGAGTTATCTGGAAAGGGTTGTAGAGATGCTTTTGACAAAAAAAATAGCCTTTGAAACTCTCTTTGCACTTTCTCATCCCCCTGGATAGCCCAGTGGACTTGGAGTTTTTTCTGACTCTAAACCTGTACTGAACATTGCCCAGCACTCATCTCAGCCCTGCTCTGTTCTGGTGAAGGTTTATGGGTTTATCTCAGGTCAGAGAGGAGTTCCCTGCTTACGAAATCCAAAAAGCAAATCTAGGTGTCCTCACCTGCAGTAAGTTTTTTCTTTAATAATGTGCACAAAATCAAACACTTCTGAAATGGAACCAACTGGTCATTCAGCACACTGGTCTTGGAATCGGTTGAATTGAATCAGAAATAGAAACATCAAATACAGCAGCCAATTAAGTCTGTGGCATTGCAATGTACTTCCTTGCTTTGCCCCAGCTGAGGTGCTGCTGTGATACAGATCTGCATTCTGCAAGCTCAACATGAAGAAGTGCTTTTAATTTCAAAAGAGACAAGAGAAATAACCAGGACTTATGAGTGTAAGTATGTTGTTGGATTGGAGGCCACAACACAGCACTAAATCTAGAGTGCCCTTTCCCTCCACTC
This sequence comes from Anabacerthia variegaticeps, assembly GCA_035583185.1. Classification (NCBI taxonomy): domain Eukaryota; kingdom Metazoa; phylum Chordata; class Aves; order Passeriformes; family Furnariidae; genus Anabacerthia; species Anabacerthia variegaticeps. Next base: position 3,686,700 of record JAWWEW010000001.1, on the reverse strand, counting down.
TGATTAAGTAAATTAGTGAATAGTATGCTAGATTAATTCCCAGACTACTTCAGATCTGTATGGATGCATCCACAACTTCTCTGGGCGAGCTGTTCCACCCTCACAGTCAGGGAATTCTTCCCAAGATCTAATCTAAACCTGCCCTCTTTCAGTTTTAAGCCATTCCCCCTTGTCCTATCACCCCATGCCCTTGTGGGAAGCCCCTTCTGGCTCTCCTGTAGCCCCTTTAGGTACTTGGAAGCTTCTCTAAGGTGTCCCAGGACCTCTCCAGACCAAGCAGCTCTCTCACTCTGAGGTTCTCCAGCCCTGGGATTGACTTCCTGGCCTCCTTGGGCTTGCCCCAGCACAGAGCTCCTTCTTATGGTCAGGGTTTTCAGATCTGGCTTGGTTTTTACCTCTTGAAAAGGAATGTATAGATGCTGTAGATGTGGGAAGCCTGCTGCTTGGTTACAGTGCTGTTGAGAAAGCCAAAGACACTCCATAATATGTGATAATTAAGGAAATAGTTGTCAGAAGATATATCTGTGGCAGTTTTGAAGTGTTTCAGGGCCATGCAAATAATTGAAACTTCCGAGAAAAGATATAATTCTAACGCTTAATTACTAAATATTCTGGACTCAGATTCTGCTCTCTCAGTGCATTTTAGGAATAAGTATTTTATAAAACGTGAGTTTGTACAAATGCCAACTGAGGCAAGTGAAATGTTTTATTTACAGCCCTTATTTTGGTAGCATGTGCAGTGCCATTGAAATGCTACTTGTGCTTCTTTAGATCTGCTGGGTTACAAAAGGACAGCGCAGAGGCTCCACTGAGAAAATTGCATAATATATAGTTATTTAGTGGAAGAACTCGACTGCATTTTTTTTCTTCTTCTTTCAGTTCATAATCATATTGCTGTTTAATTTCCATGAAATTCTTCAGGGCAAGTACTTTCCTTAGAGGTGGTTTTTGTAACTTTGAGACCCCTGTTATTTAAATCCACAGATCTCTTTGAGTAGACATCTTCTGTGAGAAAATACTATAAAATGTTCTTTTCAGCAAGAAGATCACAGAGCAATGTAAAAAGGAGCTGCTTAAAAAACAAACCAAAAAACCCACAAAAGCAAGCCTGATTTTTTTTTTCCTTTTGTTTGCCTTTTCATTAGAAAAATCAGTAGCATTTAGTTTCAAGTAAGGCCTTCAATTAGTATTTAACTGACTATAAGTATCTAATTATACTGCAATTAATTCCTTATCTGAGTCACTTAATTTGGAGTGTAACCGAAAAACCTTGGGTTTGGGTAAATTTTGGATAAGTAATCACAGTGAAAGTCTGATAGCAATTAAAGTTAAGATAGATAGGCAGACAGACAGACCACCCTGTAGGTATTGACTTCTAGGTCTGTGTAACATCACCACTTTCCTGATGGACACTGGAGCTGGTAAATAGGCTGGAGTGAATTTTTGATGTAATCAGAGTATTTAGGTGCTCTCAATGCTGCTCAGATGCTGTTATGAAATACCTGTTACCACACATTAAAACCCTCCAAGTAATCACCAGATTAGATATGAAACAAAATGCAATCATCAGATGTTTTCTTTTAGAGTCTCTCTAAGCTTGGAAGGGTTTCATTGACTTTGTCATTCCCTCTGCACCCCCTTGGAAGCAGAAGTGTCCTTGAGTTGAAGAGAATGCAGAGTGAAGTCCATGGGGCTCCACATACAGGTCCTAAGCAGAGAACTATTTCAGAAATGGCTTATGAGGGATTTCCCTCATTCCTGTAGGCTCTGGAGGAGCTGCCTTTGGCACTTTTCCTCTGGAAAGAGTGTTTTCCTCGTGCAGTTGCTGCTTTTCTGTCAGACCTGGTTATAGCCCAGGATTAGGCAACACTCAGAGTACACCAGGTGATGTGACATGAGGATATCACACCCTTTTGGCCCATAAAGGGAGGGGGGGAAAGATTGTGTGATTTTGCATGATTTTAGGGCATTCTGATTCTGGGAATGTAGAGGTGGGAACAGAATGCTGGTGTTTTCAGCCAGGTTCAGGTCTTACTGGGTTTTGTTGCTTCCCTTGAAAGAGGAAAGTCTGTCTTCACAAAGCAGCTTTCTCTTTAGTATGGGCAGTCCCCTCGTGACTGTGGGATAAAGGTTCTGATTCCAGCTTTGTCAAAGTCGGAGCTGCAGCCTGGCAGCTGGCACGATGAGAAAGACACTGTGCTTTATTTATTGTCGTAAGAGAATAAAGCCCACGGAATTTCCTTTGGTGCTTCCGTGCAGTTGGCGTGAAGAGGCAAATCATAACATCAGCTCGGTGTGATTCTCCAGCAGCGCTCCCAGTTACAAATGCCCCATTGATTTTCACTTCTCTAGCTGCACACAGCATTTAATCAGTGCTATACAGTGCTTTGTCAGACCCTTCAATAGCAGCACTGTACACCTCTCTTAAACCCCACCGATATTTACAGTATCACTGAGCATCATTTACTGTGGCACTCGCAGGCTGTGGTAGAGACCAGGTAATTTTACAGCTCTCTGAAAAGTGTTATAAATTACTTTAATATTTTTTCTAAATGAGCTTCAACTGGCTGATTTAGTCAGCGGTGGGGCCAGCTAACAGTTGCACTGCATCATGTTGCACGGGAGGATTAGTCACGATGAGGGAAAGGGATTGTAAGCTCCGATGAGTTTTTGGTGTCATACCAAACACTATACCAAACAAAAACAAGCTCAGGAATAAGGGTTGTTATACATTACCTGTTTTGACTTTGGAGAAGTAAATAGGGCAGCCATTGGGGGGATGGAAAATTTAAGTCAGAGGAATCACTGGAACCCTTAGTGGGCAGAGCAGACCACGTGCAGTGAACAAAACAGGAGTCTGGAAGAGATTTTCAAGAATACTTTCATTAAGTAAAAGCTAATCACTTGAAGAGTGATGATTAAAATGGTAATTACCTGTGTTTTTTCCGCTACCTGACATTCAAGTGGCAAACTGCATGCAGTCTCCAAGAAGCAAGTATGTAATCATATAATTAAAGAAACATGCCTGAGGGGTTGAAATGGGTGCTCTGTGTGTAACCTCACGTTTGTTCCAGGACATGCTTTTAAATTTCTCCCTTTGTCTGTCACTAATCTGATGGCCTTATAACCATCAAGCACCTATGAGCTTGTAGGACTGAAGGCTCAAAGGATATTTGGATAGATATGGCAGGATATATCATATGATACATTCATGTGTGTCAAAATGCAGATTCAAATGATGAGATAATTTCCAGCTTTACAAAAGCTAAATGGAATTTTTAAAAATTGTGTTCCGCGTTGGTTTGGCCCCTAATAACTTGAATATTTTGAAATGGCTTTTATAGAAATTAATAATGGCATCCCCACAGCTGAGAATTCTTCCTAGAACTTTCTTGGAACTTGGAAAAATGACACAACCACTTATACTGTAGCCATGTAGTCATGTGGTTTGTGGAATTCACGTCCTGGTTTTTAGAAATATGACTATTAAATTGAGCATTCAAAACCCTTCTGTCCTTATAGCGTAGACATTTATCAAATTGTTCAGCACCATCGTTTTTTGGGTTTCATTTTTTCATTGGATGTGCCGATGCAAAAGGAAATTTTAGTCTTTTTTAAAGGTATATCAGCTGTATAAGCTGTATAAGTAACATTTTTTGACAGTAAGCTCCTGATCCACAGTAACCTAATTTCACCTATTTTTCTGCCCTATCCCCCTCTGCAGCAGCTCTCACTCTTTTCCTGCTCTCCTGAATTTCTACATGGTGGAATGGACCCTGGAGCAGGGTTGAATCTCCCTCTGAATAGTATTATTTGCTCCTAGAAAATACAGATTCTGTCACGGAGAAACCACATTTCCAAGGAAGCCTGGCAGTTTGGGGAATAGCAGATCTGGACATTCTCACTGTCCTCACCAACAAATTAATAAAAAGTCCTTGCCTTGTTGGTGTTGGGCTTCTCTTCTTGAAATTTCAAGTTCCCAGAGAGCCTAAAGACTCAGGATTTTTGGTTTGATTTTGTTTTTTAGTTGCATCCAGAGCATGAGCTTTTTAAGCCATCTGTATATGTCAGATAGGCAAGCCCATGTTTATTTATATGCAGTATTTACTCTTTTTGCAAAACAAGCATAAACAAAAAAAATCCAATGGCACTTCTATATCCAAAGCAGTCTTAAAAGAGAACCAGAATGTTTTACAATACTCCAAATTGCAGGGCAGTTTTTACCACACTACTGCCTGCCGTGGTTTTCCAACCCATTGTTTGTCTTGGCAAAATGAAGCTGAAAATAGGAAAAGATTGGAGTTAACTGCCCATTTCTTTGAGTTCTTCAGCTGTGGAAATACTGCAGCAACTTGCCTGAGTGCTGCAGGATGGAAATGATAATGCTCCAGTCCTCCCATGCAGGGATCCTGATGGGAAACTGCTGCTCAGAGCCTGTCAAGGAATCGCTGCCACACGTTGTGGATCTCAAATATCTTTGCTGGCTATAAATTAGTGAACACCCCGTGCTCTATGACATTAATTGCAGACATTTCTTCTTAAGGATGGCATTTGTTAACGTATTTGTAGTCCATTTGTTTTAATAAATACCAGTTTTACTTCAGTGTTTGTCTGAACAGCCACACTGGAATGGGTTATCAATCTGCTGCGTTCTTCCCTTCCAAACGGCACATTGTAGCTGTCAACCTTGGGTTGGGATTGTTTGAGAAAAGAAGGAGAGGTTTTCCTCTGATTTTGGGGTGTGTTCTGGTTTTTTCCCCTCACCACAAAAGTTCTGATGTCTTTCCTTAAGAGAAGTTGAGTTTTCTAGTAGTGTGGACATATAGAAATATATATATGTATGTATTTTAAATGCTGAGTAAGGAATGTTTGCACTTATGAATTTGAAGTAACACTATCTGCCCTCTTCCAATGCATTCTAATAGGTTCTCTTAGGAACCCATGAATCTCTGAGAACTAAAACCCTGTGTAAGTAGCTGGTAACTAGATTTTGCTAGAAATTCGTGCAAGTTTGTGAGAGAGAAGAATTTGGAGAACTGAAGCCTCTCCTAACCAGGAGAGCCCACCCAAGCACCTCATAAATGTCTCCACTTATAGAAGTTGAAGTTGTAAATTGCTAATGATGTATTTTTCCTCCTAAAGAGCTCTTATATGAGCTATCCTCATGAGAATAATCAAAGCAAAAAAGTAGGGTTTTTTTGTTCTGTTTGCAGTGGTTTTTCCCTGTTGCTTTGTGCCAACTGGCACCTGTTACAATTACACCACACTTTATCCCTGCAATGTATTGAAAAATTGTACAGTTGATATGATTAATGGCTCTAATGAAAGTCACTGAAACGTGACTTTTCCAGGGAAGCACCAAGTTTAAAAGAAAAAACTTGGGGAATTATTTGGATTTGAGATGTGAATCTGGTCTTAAGGTAAATTTTCACAAGAGTATCTTGGCTTTTTGGAATGACCTGATTTTCTGTGTCTCAGCTACAACCTCAGGTGGTTCTGATGTGTGGTGCAGTTTCCATAAGTCCGTGGCAGGGCACATAGTCTATACATTTAATTTTGTTTTAAAACTTCTGTTTAGCAAGGCCCCGTGAAACTTGTGCTTTTCCAGCTGAAACCCATTTGTCTTGAACAATTTTAGAGTAAATCAATTAACTTATTAATTAGCTGATCACAGATGCAAGAGGATGTATCTATCTTTCTCAGTCACACTTATTTACCCATTTCAGTATTTTTTTTCTCTTCAGATTTCAGAGTAAGTTGGTTTTTCTTTGTGTGTTTTATTCATTAATCAGCCTGTAGTCCCTGCAGGGGTTGCTGGGCATCAAGGGTAGTTTTTTGTTGGAAGTATTCAGCATTTAATTCACTATTTCCCCCACTGCAGTCAATTGGCACAATTGGCAAAGTCAAATGAAGTTCAGATTGTAGGCAAACCTTTTGCTGCTGATGCTGGCCCTGCTACTTTGACTTTCAGGGCTCTGCTAAAGACCATATTGCAAACCTGCAAAATTTGAGAGCCACTCAAATTTTCCCACTGCAGCTGGACCATTTGTGCTGTCAAATTTCATGCTATTCTAGGGATTTTTACTAGCAAACTTTTTCTTTGGAGGGATTAATCTATTCAGTAGTGAAACACAATTCACTTAAGAGAGCTCTGGGAAAGTTAGCCCTTGGTAAAATGCCTTTACAGGTGTCAGGTGTGTTACTTCAGGTCCAGTGCTCCCAGAATGGCTGTGGTTTGAAGCTTCAAATTGGCATATTGCCTTCAGGTGAGCCTTGCTCTGGGGGAATTAGACCAGCAACCAGCTGATATAAACCAGCTGAAAGTGGTTGGTGTGATACAACAGAAAATAGCATGGGGTGTGTCCGTGCTCTGGGCTACTTTTGCTGCATGGAGTTCATATCTCAACCCCTGATAAGTTAACTCAGCAGTTCATGGTCTGGAAGCACCACAGAAGAGTTGAAATAGCCCCAGTCTTAACAGTTGTCTGGATAAAAGGTATGTTTTGTGTTATTAAAATTATCTAGATTGCGTCTTGATTAAGAGTTTCCATTGATCGAAACGGAATGCAAAGTTACAGCTGCAGAAAACCTGAGCTGGGAAAGTGCCTCCATCTGCCTTTCTTATCTAGAAGAATCAGTATATTGTTACTCAGAGGGAATAAATACCATAACTAAGAATTTTCAGTCAGTTGATTTCTAAACTCTTGTCTTTGAAGCTTCCTCACAGGCCTCTGTCTGTGGAACACTTAGTTTGGCTTATTCTTTGTTTAGTTGGAACCTTTCTGTTTGTCAGATACGCTTTTTGGTGGGTGTGTGTTTGGGGTTTTTTTTTTATTTGGTGTTTGTTTATTTGTTTGGGGGTTTTGGTGGGGTTTTTGTTTGTATGTGGGGGGTTTTTTCCTTCCATTTTAGTAGGGAGAATCAAGTCTGGAGGTAACTGGGAATGTTGGACTGTGTTCATATTCCTGGTGTGCAATCTCAGACAAATGTGCTCATGTGCTTATAAGGAGTCTGTTAATTTTTTTCCACTTTATTTTTAAAACTCCTTGAATATACTGAAAGATAGGATAAATATTTTATGTTCCCTTTCTAAATAATAATGGATTGGGTTTGCTTTTGATTAGAAATTAAGCATAGAAGAAGAGCTTGATCCAGCTCTTTTGAATGGTTAGATTCGCAGGAGATCCTGTACAAGAACATGCAAAGTAATGTTGCAGCTTCCTTGGTTATATTTTTAGGCTTGAAAATACATAATTTGCTAGGGAAAAAATATTCTGAGTTCTGGTTTTGTTTGTCTCAAAATCCTTTTTCTTTTAGGAATGGAGTATGAAGAAGGTGTTATGATTAAATGAGTATTATGAGCTATAATTAGGTTATGACATCAGGAAGGGGGATAGATATATTTGGCACATCTTTGATGCCTGAACAAGTAGGATTTGGCTGTTGAGCTCCTTTGGTTTCCTCCCATAAATTAGAAAAGGGTCATAAAGACTTTTTCTTGTATTCATTGGTAGGAAAAGAGCAGACAATATACAAACATATACATGTGCGTACATTTGCATTTCTTCTTATGCCCCGTGGTTGTGTGCATGGACGTATCCAGATGACTAAGTCTGGGTCTCATCTTTATATTCTTATTTACAATAGAAGGGACAAGAGGAGAAGGCTGGTGTCATATCAAAAAAGGAAGCTCTAACATTCTCACTGGTTCTGAAATAAATCTGTTCTATTATTTTACAGGAGAATACCAAAATATTAAAAGAAATGTCAAGGTATCTTTATTCTGCAAGGTTTACAGAAGGAAAACTATTTTGTGCTGTCTTTTGGTACAATGTAAAATTGAATAATACAGGGAAAACCTGTGCAAGCGTAGGTTCCTTTATTCTAGATATTTTTAGGCAGTCTCGTGTTCAAATATAACTAAGCCACCACCATTTCATATTAGGTTAATAGGCAATTGTAATGGAGAATAAGGAGGCTGGCAGGCCATGATTAAAATGTGGTTGGTGCTGTCTCCATTGCATCGATGAATATCAATATTAGCTTGAAACCTCAAATTCCTGAAGGAGATGATTTTGCAGTGTTGTATTTTCTTATCTCGAGTCACTTCATTATTAGTGTCTCAGGCTTGTTAATATGTGGGATTCATGTGCCTATGAACAAGGAGCTCAATAAAAAGGGAACAGTTATTATTTCTATATGCAAATCTCCCCTAGGCAGCTGAGAAGGTTTCCCTGGCAGCAGGAATGATGAATTCTCAGTTAAGGATGTCAGAAACATCAGGTCTCTTGTATGTGCCAATTAATAGTAGTTTCCCATGAAAAGCAAGTGCTTCAGGAAAAATATGCTCTTAAGATCAGGTAGGGCTGCCATTTGTAGGAGGAACTCTGTAAAGGAAACTCCTCGTGCCACTTCACTGCTGGAAGAACACGAGTGACCTTTGAGCTGATATCACTGGGTTGAAACACCATCCCTGCTGCATGTTGATGAGTAAATGCACAGAATTCCTTTGGGATTCACTTTCTTGTTGAAATGTCACCGAACTAAATATGCATCGTTTTCATTTGAATGAACCTGCATTGTGTGATAAAGGAGAAGGGGGCTGTTGAAATGTAAAAGTTGTGGTATAGTTGTTTACATTGGATGTGTGTATGCAAAACTGAGCGCCTCTATGTCCCTGAGGGGTTTGGAAGTGTTTTTTTGGTACATTTAAAGGCTTTGAGCATGGATCACTTGACTTGTGCTGTAATGTTTGTTGTTTCCACAGTTGCGTTTAGATCCAACGATGGTTATTTGAACAATGTCCCTTATATTGTTATATCCAAGGCCATGTTGTCATGAGCTTTTCAATTCCAGAGCCAGTGCCCATCACTTCTCTGCACAACTAAAACCAGTGGTAAGCGCATTTCTGCCACAGTGAGACTGATAGTGGTTTCTCTTAAAGTCTTTTTAATGATTCAGTTTGAATCAGTGAGTTCCAGAGGAAGGAAACTCCATTTGTTAAGGGGGTTTTATATTTTAATTCCTATTTTTTTCATTCTCTGACACATTTTTCATTCAAATTATCTCTTCTTGTTTTTTAATTGCCCAGACTTGCAGAATAGCTGCATATAGAAGAGGAATGTGTCACTCCCCCCAAAGAAAAGCTTTGTTGGTGACATGGGGTGATGTAACTGCAGAGACTGTGGCCTCTGTGCTGTTCTAAGAAAATTAGCTTACATACCTGCTCTTGCTGAAATGGTTTTAATTATGTTTGCAGTTGCACATTCCCTCCAAGTGAGGGACAGTGACTCCAGTGACTCCTTGCCCAGGCAGCTTTAGCACTCTGCTGCCACAGTAATTACACCTGGGCTTGAGCACAGGAACGGGCAGGAGAATTGGGGTCTGAAGCTTTTGCTGTTTGTTTGAGTTCAGGCAGGTGACATGAGATGATTTTCCAGTCCACTCCTGCAGTTGCCATTCTATCTTCATCCTGAACTCACTGGCATGCTAATTTTTAGTTCTGTGTGAGTATACCAAGGGTTTAAAAAAGGGGGAGAAAACACCCAGGAATGTTAATGAAGAGCTTATTTTCATGTGACAAGAAATGTTAATTACATAATGCATAATTTGCTGTAACTCAGGCAATGGAATGAAGGCATTGCCTGAACTTGCCTGGAACCAGCACATGGTTGGAGATGGTTGGGCTGCACTAAGTCAAGGTCCAAATGTTGTTTTTTAAAATCCAACATTGAGATTGTCATCCTGAATGCTGACCTTCATTTAGAGCAGCCCTGCTCAGACAGTGGAGTCCAAATGTAAATGTTCAGGGTGGGGTTTTGTACACTAGACACCTTAAGATGATGTGCTTTATAAAATGGGCAATGCCAATATGATAGCCCTGTATATTTGAATATTCAGGCCACACCAAAGCCTCAGATTGTGTGAAGGGAACTTGTGACCTCCATGTGTAGTTTCTACATTTCAAGACACTGTGGTGGTTTAAAGAGTTGCAGGTTTGGGTTTTTTATGAGGACTCAGTCTTAGTGAATTGAGGCAAGTAATTTAATCGTAATTTTGGATTGCATGTACAAGACAGGGAAAAGCCTTGCCCTTCCTAAGGAGCTGGACTCTTAAGAGCTGGCTGTGTGCAGGTTGCCAGGCTTTGAGGGGACTGAGAACAATCTGTCTTTGCTGTTACCATGGTGTGTCTCCCCAGGCTAATTAGCAGTGATGGATAATGGGACTGGGCTGGTAAATAATCTCGTTTATGTTTAAGTGTTTTTTCTGTAGTCAAAACGTGGGTAAAAGGGAATTTCAGCAAAAATGAAGGGAAGGAATTTCTCTATGTTCCACCTCTTGTGAGTGTGTTGTGCCATTGGGGATAAATAGAGTCAAGAGGAAAACTTCCAAAGGAGAGATCTGTCCTACATTTCGCATTTTGTGACTTAAAATTTATAAGTTATTTAACTCCTTGCATCGATTTAAATGTTCTATGGTAAATTTCGTGTGCAAACTTCCCAGAATCTGCACGTTGTGAATGTTTGAGAAATGACCAAATGAATTCTAATAACACAGGGTCGAGATTTTGAAGGTAAATTGACGTAAACAGGACACCATCTTTGGCTTTCCTTCTTTTATTGCTGCCTTTGTGGATTCTGTGGTTTGTTTCCTACTGCTTCAGGGGTTCTGAGTTTTTTTTCTCCTGTTTGATGCTGCAAAGCCTTTTTCTGCCCTCAGTTTGTCAGTTCTCAGCTGTGTCCCAGGAGGATCTGTGTGGGCAGGAGTGGATTTATCTGTACGTTTCCCTGGAAATGCTTAGAAGAAAGTCTTATGTGAAATGACCATTCGTGTTTCATTAAGCAAAAATTGCTCTTCTCCCCCATTTCAATAGGCTTTCTTACTGCGTTGTGATAATTAATAAACACAACATGACAGGGTGTGGATTGGGCTGAATTAATTTATACCTGCTAGGTAGTTGCTGTGAATCTGACAGCTGAATGCAAGTCAGCAGAGCCACCTAGGCTTTCAAAATATTCATCTGGTAGCCCAGCAGTCTAAGAATATAAAATATGCCCAAATATACCTGTGTTTATACTTTTTTCTTCTTTTTTTATTTTTTTTTGCTCTATATATATCTACACACACACACAACTGGAAGTTCCTGGGTAGTCACTGAAGAGACTTCCATGGTCCATTTTCCTCTGCAACTTCTATGGGAATCTTGTTGAGATCTCATCTAGTCAGGACAATTTTCAAGTCTGTGGAATGAAATGAGCAATTTACAGCCACAGCTCAGAATTATTACCAGGCAGTCATGCCTCTGGATTTCTCCTGCCTCTTTTTTATAACAAGAAATATTTTGGTGGCCTGCTATTGTTGACAGCTTAGCTGTGAGCTTTCTAGCAGTAATAAAATAGCCCCTCCAGTACAGCAGCTAATTCAAGATTTATGGAGCATGTGGAATTCTTCTACTCCAAGACTGAATGTGTGTGCAATCAGGAAGCAGAGTCTGAATGCAGGGAAATGGAGGAGGGTATTGCCCCTCATTCTGCTCCATGGGCCATAAAGCACCTGCTGCCATGAGTGCCAGGCCACCAGAGAAGTTGGAGGGGTCCCAATCTCATAGCTCATTTTCAGTCATAAGTTTAAACACTGAAAAGACATAAAGGATGAAGGTTATAAATCTTCCCTAGTAATTTGTTTCAATGTCATCTTCCCATCCTTGTTGCATCTTCTTGTATGTTTTCTCTAATGTCTCTACTTGCAACTTCTTCAGTCTTTATAATGTACTTTCTGTATTGTCTTACTTTGGGCCTTTAAATCATACATTGGTGTTCAGGTTGGTGTGTGGATAATTAGGTCTTTCAAGTTTATTTGAACAAAGCGAAGGTTGCAAGTCTCATGTTTAGGATTACAGCTCTTTTATGGGCTTGGAAAGCTTCACTTGAAAATCTCTGTCAAGACTGGTGCTCAACAATTGTCTTTGTGTACAACAAAAGGAGCTGTCACAAAATCTGACTTCATAAGTATTGGTTCCCTAAACCCCTGGCCCTTTCTTCTGAGTTTGCTTGGGCAAATTCCCTACTAAATATACATGGGGAGAAGCAGCACATAAAAACAGTGGGGCCAGGTGCCTTCTGTGTCCTGCAGTGGGTGGAGAGTTGAGCTAAAATTGCCTGGAGAAAACTTCAATAGTGGAAGTTTATCAAAAGTAAGAAATGTGAGAATCACTTATTAATGTGAAAAACAGCTCATTGTTATATCACTTCTATCACAACAGCTGTACTTGATTTTCATCCTGGTATCTCCTAGGGGTGCATTTTGCTCTTATGAAGGATTTATGGAGGACTTTGGTCTCTTCTTTCACCGATGTTAAATTTCCTGCAAAAGTTAGGGGGGAAATGTTTTCCCTTGTGTAGATGGGAGAAATGTTTAATCCTGCAGAGAGCAGTGGTTAATCCTGCTGAGTTATCGGTCTTGGCACGTGTTACAGGTAATTTTGGAGTTCTGAGGTTGGACTCAACGACCATAAGGGATTCTGTCCTGTATTACCTTGCCTTGTTCTAGTAATGCCAAAGCAGATGAAGGTGCAGACAGGTCTCTTCATGCTGCGTGGAGTAAAAGAGCTGTGAAGTTTAGCCCACCTTCTTTTCTGTGTATTGCATTATTGTTTCCTTCAGTCCTGCTTTCAGTGTGTCCTGCTTCTCCTTCACTCTGCCATGTGGCCTTTCTGAAACTTTTAGTGACCATGATTAAGAGGGTGTGTCACCTGGTGGCATGAACAATTTTATTCAAAGACTTCTGTGTCTCTTGCCCAACCTTCTGGTGTAAATCCCATGGTGTATAGTCCTCCCAAACTCTTCCATAACCTTGCAGGCACCAGAGTGAGAGGTCACTGGGCATCTGAAGTCTAATCCCAGAAGGTTCCAGACTTTTATCTGGGGCACAGGATGCAGCACCAGTGGCACCACAGGGGCAGGAACTGCAGCAGCAGCATGGCTGGCTCAGCTTGAAAACGCACTCAGCACCATTTTATGAATTATTAAAAAATAAAAGGACGTGTTGCCCATCTTCAGGGCAAGCTCCAACCTGGGTGTCTCAAATGGAGGGTGTTCTTTAAGGTGTAATATTTGCTACCTCAGCTTTCTTTTCTCATCTTTCTACAAGCTGCTGCAGTGTCAAGCTGGGAAGTTGTAAATCTGCATGTAGTGAATGAAAAGTGGCTTTCCAGCATTTGGGTAGACTTCAAGGGAATTTCTAAATTGCCTTAGCAGACATTTCATTTTGGAATGCAGCTAACTTTAATTATACTACATTTGTGTCTTAGTTTGGGGGTTTGACTTTAAGTTTATCAATACTTAAACACCTCAAAACTCACTAAGACTTCATTTCTACTTTAGGAGGAGATAGATATATATATATGAAGGCACTGAAAAAGAGTTCTTTCTAAGCAAGCAAGTTAGTATTAAAATATGAAAGCAAAAGGGATATTGGCTATTAAATATGAGAGTAATGGATGGGATTTGAGGTAATTCTGTAAGCTACGTTCATGCCTATGCAGATAATTCATATTTTAATATTGATGGCAAACATTTTCACACTAAAATATGTATAGAAAAAAGGAAATTGACTATTAAAGATGTATGCAAAGAGAAAAATGTAAATGATATTTGGAAAGTGATACGCCAACTATGATCTACCCTGACAGCTTTTCTTTTTAAATTTGCAAGTTGGAAAGAATGAAATCAGATTACAAGAAAAAGTATGATGTATCACAGTAACGTACAAAATATTATTCAGATCAGTAGAAGTCCTTTGTTGCTAATACATGCCAAATTAAATAATAAATGGAAATGCATTGAGCAAGCGTACTGTGGAGAATGAGACAACTTAAATTTAAAAATGGCCCTCCCTAGGCTGGCAGAAAGACACTTCAGGAGCAAGTCCTTCCCTCCTGTGTCCCTCTGTGATTGGCATGGGGACCACAAAGTAGCTGTGCAGAGAAAATACTTGTCAATCCTGCCCAGTGTTCATCTTGGAGTATGAGATGTCCATTTGCCATAAACCTGCCTTGTGTGGGGGTCTGAGAGGGCTCAGTGACCTGCTCAGGTACAGGAGCCTTCGAGTGCTGCAGTTCCATCTTCCTTTTCCCCACTGACACTTGGGTGCATCAGTCCTGTTGCACTTTGCACATGCAGGATGTTGAAGATAGAACCATCTTGCAGCTCCCCACATAGTTTTAGGTGAGCCTTTGGGGGAGGATGCTTTGCCTTTGTGCACCACAGGTAGGTGTGCAAGCTTTCAGGGGCACCAAAGGAAGGCAGGGTTAAGGTAAATTTTAGAAATGTGAGGTTTTATCACAGGTTCTGCTGTGCAACTGTGCAATAATTTTCTACCAACTCTCACTTCTCATGCATGCTGATGTAGTCAGAGCCTTGAAGTAAGAAATTTTCCTGGTAGATTTAGGACTAAAAAAAAAAAATATAAGTGTATATGTGTGTGTTTGAGAAAATCAGATGTGAGCCTCCATTTTTCCTTTATGTTGAGACTGTAAATATTTTATAATTTTAAAATCTTGCTAGTTTAAGGAAAGTCGATTCTCATGGCTGAACACATTAATAGCAAATCATGTTGTTGTTTTTAGTACTTGAAAATTTTCCTCCATTATTCATTAAAAAATAGCCTGAACCTGCTGGTCTCTTAGGCCTTTTTGTGTAGCAGTGAAGGCAGTTGTGACAGCAGTGAGCCATTCTGCTCCTCTGGCTGCTGGGCTTGTGTTTCTCCTCTGCTGGATGCCTCTCTTTATGGGACCTGAGCAGTAAAGGAGTCCACAGGTGCTTCAGAGCAGCAGGGGGAGCTCAGATCCCCACGGGGTTCCCATGACCATTTCAAACACATGGGTGCATTTTGACACTTTATTTTAAGGTAGAAGTTGAGCTCCATCGTTAACCTGCTATCCCAAACCTATTCCTTCCCCCAGCCTTACCGTGCATGGAGAAGCTGAGGGAGTTTTAGGGGTCAGTGCTTCCCTCTAGGACTTTTTTCATCATGCTCTTTAAATGTACTTTATTGAAGCTGTCAGCATTTTCAGTGTGTTTGTGTGGTGTCTTGCTCAAAACCTTGGAGCAGCTTCCCCACTTAATACCTTTGACTGATTTTTTTGTTGTACTATGGCCTTGCCATCCTCCCTTTTCCTCTCTGGAGACTCAAGTGGATATTGAAAACAGATGGAGCAGAAAAGGTGCCTGAGCAGTGTGTGATGAGATTTATGTGGTGTCTTCTTGAGGAAGGTCTAAGCATGGCCAACAGCCCAGGAAATCATGCTGCTGGCAGCTCAACTTGCTAGTCACAAGTTCAGGCTGAAGTCAGTGTTATCCAAGAGCAGCGTGAACTTTGTCCAAAGCTCTGATTAACAAGTTTGCTTTCAAGGCACAGTTAAGTTTACTTAGGTTGAATAAAGCATCAGCATGTCACATTTTGGCCTCACAGGTCTTCTGTTCCTCCTTCCTTGGATGGAATTAGGAGAAGATGGTGTATGATCAGTGAACTGAAAAGGCAGATGAAATTTGAAAACATTTACTTATGCACTACAGGGAGAAAGTAATGAGGTGTTCTGCAGAACCCCTAGCAATTTAAAAGTGTCAGATTGTTGTACAGAAATCTCCTATCCGAACACCAGTGAGGTGAATTTTACAAGACCTTTGATCAGTACAAAGTCACCCTTATCTAATTGTTCGTGATTTTTTCCTTCTTCCCCTCCCCACTGGCAACATCCCACCCTACTTTTACCAAAGGATTTCAGGGGCGATTTTTTTAGCTCTGACTTTTCAAAGGCTGGAAAAAACTGGAGCAAGGACAAGAAGGAAATTACAAATGTGAAGAAGGAATTTGTCCAGGAAATCTGAATCCCAAAGGAGGGAGCCAGTGAAATAACCATGTTCGTGTTTCTCAGTGGTACCATGCATTGGAAGGAGCATTAATAGTGCTTGGGAAGCAAAGGGAGATGCACACCAGGCTGGAGGGCAATGGTGAATCTAAATACATGTGTAAAGGGAAGGATGATTTGTGTCTACAGCTGTCTTGCCTACTCTGATTTTTGCTTATTTTCTAGGTGGTGGGGATAAGTGATGGCTTTGCTCTGTGTCACTTGTAACAGGTGCCACTGTGTTTGAGACAGAAGGAGAGCATGTCAATTGTTTAGGACAGATGGAGAAACGCATAGGCAGGAATGATCAGAAAGGTGGAGAAAGGTGTATGCAGCACATTTTGAGCACAACAGTGGAAACCAACCTGGAGAGTAGGCAAGTTAAGAGCAATATTGTTGTTTATAACCTAAATCTGTTGAGGTGGAGACTGGCTTTCTCTTGCAAAATATCCAAGTAATGTGGTGGGACTCTGATAAGATATTCTGTCTTTTCCAGCCTTGCTGTTCCTCAAATGATGTTCCAATAAGTTTCAAATACAAGTGGCATCGATCTCTCACTCCCTCTAAAAGTTGTTTCACAATATGCAATCTAAAACAGAACAAAAAATTAAATTGCAGCAATTATAGAGGTATTGTGTTTTTTTCTATACTGCAGTGAAAAGGAGTCACGATGGCTCAGGGTTTGTACTTTCAGAATAGGAACAAAATGATTTCACAATACTGAATTTTGATAGAAAACAATGAGACTCATTTATTTGTGAGTAACGTTATCTGTTTTGATGGTGTGCCTTGCATTGTTCTGATTTTACCAGTGTATTTGTTTTTCTTTTCCCTTGCTCTTATCTCCAATTCAGAGTTTGCAGGCAAAAGTTTCAGCTGATATAAATAGGCAAAGTTCTTCCAAAATGCTGAAGTAACTTCCTAATTTAAATTTGCAAGGAACCGACTACGTTCAATTTAAGTTAAGTAAGAGCTGGTTTTTCTCACTGCAAACAGTGGCATTCTGCTTTATAAATGAAATAATTTCTTTTGAGAGCTTGCAAAGAATGTGGCAGCAGTGGAACTTTGTGAGAGTTGAGGAAAAGCAGCTTCAGAAAAAGACTGAGACCTAATGACTATGCAAGTGGGTTTCTATTAGGTGAAATTCAGCTGGTAAATTTTACCAGTTGCTGGATTTTCTTAAACCATGTCTGCATATGTGACCACTTATTTCTCAGTATCCCTTTAGTGCCTTGTCACTCCGTACTCTGCTATAACCAATGAAATTAGAGTTTTAGATGGGTCACTCAGCTTAGTTTCTGGCTGTGCATTTTTTCATTTGCAGCAGTAGTACATATTTCAGCAGGTTCTCTTGGATCCACTTTGGTGCTCAAATGGCCTGGCCTCTTAAGAATTGTTTTGGTCTCTGCTTCTTGTCTAGTCATTTCTAACATTTGCTTTTTGGCCAGTGCTGGGCACTGAGCTGACATTTAGGAATGGTAGAGTCCATTCCTTTCCAAGCAAAACTAGGATTTTTTTTTTTACTTTTTTTTCATTTTCTGAAGTGTATTTACTTCTATTTTCTTATATTAGATTTCATCTGCCTCCTGCTGCCCAGTTATTCAGTGTCCCCTGCAGATACCACATACACACATTCAGCTTTTTTACATGTTTTGTACCTTGGAAATTCATATCCAACCTTGGAACAATATAAAGGTTTAAACCTCTTGATGAATTCATTCTCTAGAGACTCTGAAATTTGGGCAATAAGAAAAGGACTCAGTTCTGGTTTAATTTTCTGCTGAATTGAAGAGAAAAAAGTTGAGACAAGTTGGTATAATTGACTTTTCAGATGTGGAAATTGCATTGTGTTTTTTGGGTTTTTTCTTCTTTGTAGATAGTGAATTAAGTTCTTAACAAAAAATAGAGTAAAGTAAAATTAAAAATAACCAAACTAATAAGAGTTTTGCTTATTATTTTGGAGGAATTGTTGTACTGGTGTTCTTGAAATAACAGGACTGTCTCACACTGTAAGGGCTAGTGAGATCTTGCTCAAAGTAATGAGTACAGACTGGAATTTTTGCTGCCTCTATGCCTTTTTTTTTAGTATATTTTTCAATTTTATGCACCTACAGGATAGTTTCTGAAGGCACAATAAACAGTAGTACTGTCCAGAAAGCAACTTTGGGGTTTTGTTTGGTTTTTTTTTTTTTCCCCCTGGGAAAATTCCAGATTCAGAAATCTGGCAGAATTATCCTCATCTAGGTCTTTGGAGCAGGACAAAATTGCAAAGTGGGGCTCTAAACACCAGAAAGAAAAATGTGAGAACTGAAAATCAGTACTGAAGGTGAACTAAGAATAAATTAAAGGAAAGGTAAAGGAGTAATAGTGTATTTCTTACTGTCTGTGAAGCACAAGAATACTGAACTTTTATTTTCATTTAGGATATTTTTCCTTGAGATGTGAAATTCTTTATTCACACTTTCACAGGTTTGTTCACTGTCACATCTCTAGGTTTGTTACTGGCTCAGCTTCTTCAAGAAACTAGTTAGTTGACAATAAATAGGCACAATAATGATGAATGTAATGGCAAAAGAAGTTTTTCAAGGTAGGCAGAAAACCCTGTCCTTCAAGGCTTTGTCGCTGCCTGCTGAATGTGGAACCCCACAGTGGTTTCTCAGCCTCTCTTGGAGCCCAGCTTTTCCAGCAGCATCCATAATTCATGGCATTAAGTATTAATTCCAGCTTTTATGCTCCAAGGACATTGCATCTTAATAAGCAATATATCATCCGCAGCTTTGGGTTCTTCCTGCTCCTTTTCCCCAATGGTGTTAGTTTTTCTCCTGAGATGTCCCAAATCGTTGTTCTTCACCCAGTGATGTGCTGGGTAACTCCTGTGAGGCACCAAGTGTCCTCTGCTTGACTTGATATCATTGGGGTTTGAGTTTGGGGCACCATGAAATAAAATTGGGATTGTTATCTGCCCCCCAAAAGTCTGTGTGTGACCCTTCAGGTCATGCAGAAATCTGTGCTAGAAGAAAAGGAGGTGTCAGAGGTAACTCACTTCTGCTAACAGGCAGAAAATAAAACCATCCGATTAATTTGCAATAATTTCACATTGCAAAAATTTCAGATAAATTTCACATCATTTCAGATAATTCTGAGTCCAGAGAAAGAGGCAGCACTTCCTTTCCACAGCCAGAATTCCTGGGTTTCAGAGTGCTGTGGAAAAGCTGCTGCTTTGGAGTGCTGATGGAGTGTAGTGAAAATGAGTCTGAAATGCACTGAGCAAGCAGTTCTGGTGGTAATTTTGAGGATAAGACTCACTTGGAAAAAAGAATATTCTAGTGAGAGTGGAGCAAAACTGAGAACTGTATAAAGAAACAGAAAAAAACCCCCAAAACTTCAAATTACATATAGATAGTGGTTTCAGCATGTCCAGAAAATGAATTAATAGCAATGTGGAGAAGGACCATTTGGCCAAAGTGATCTTCATTAAAACAAAAGGCCATTTCAGGTGATGCAACTATATTATAAATTTATTCTGAGTTTAACAAACCAGTGTGGTAAAAATAGAAATGCTTTTGCTTAACTTTTATTTTCTTTTTGAGACATGGAATGTTCAAACCAAATACAACAAAATGATACAGTTTGTGTCAAGTGCAAAGACCAGAAAGGAACGCTTTAGATTGATTAATAGAAATTTTTCTGTGTATTTCTTTTTTATCCTAAATAAGCTGAGTACACAATTTCCCCCATTTATTAAAAGGACTGTTCTTGGTTAAATGAAATTGCTAGGGATTAGAATTTCAGGGTGTTGTTATATAATAAACATTGAACCCATTGAACTCTTACCCATTACTGTTTCAGTGGAAGTGTTGAATGATTGATGTTCCAGATCTGAGTTTAGAGGCTGGTGTATTCAGGGTTCCATTTGAAACCCATTTCTCTAGGTGGGGAAATGCATTTTACCTGAGGGCAGGTAGTACCTGGAGATCTTTAATTTCCTCAGCTAGCAGAAAATACTGCCAGAAAGAGGTCTACCTCTAAAGAAAAAATCTGCTGGACTCATAAAGCAGTGGTTACAAATGGTTCCTTACCTTCATGGCAAGTAAAACACATGAGATTGAAGGCATTTCAACAAGTTTTGTTCTGGCAGAGCTTCCTTTCTGTGGGGAAGAAATGCTTGTTGATTCATGTTCTCGTGCAAGGAACTTCCTTAATGTATCTTTTCTTAGAGGCTGCCACTCTGTGAAAGCAGCTTTTGAAATAATACTGTCACTTAAATGGTCAGTAGAGAAGTCATTAACTACAGATCCCATTTTAGACCTAATTTAATTTATTATTTGGGAGTTAGTTAGTTATTTTTGCCTTTGGCTAGAAGAGAGGGAATTAACTCACTCATTCTGCATTTGTGTACTGGCCTCTTAATAGCACAGAAGTATTAAATACTAAAACATTTTTATGTGTGTGTGATAAACTAATTAATTGACTCTTTTCTGTTAGCCAGAAGCAGTTTGTGCCTTTTTTTTTTTAAATTTATTTTACAATTAGCAGCTCTTGAAATCCTTCATACGTGCAGCTTCTTAACTGATAGCTGCAGTCCCCAATTTCGGGATGCTAATGATTCCTTTTTGGTTTAAAATGAAACCAGCCATGTGTCTTTATAGACGTTTTGGTGGCATCTGAAGTTTCATCGCTGGCCTTGAAGTTGATGCTGAATTGAGCAACTCCCAGCCCTTTGCTGAGGGAGCTGGAAATCTCAGAATCTCTTGAGTTTCCCTCCTGTGTTTTTGAGATGGGAGGAGGGGTTACAATTACAGCAAAATCTCAGCTTGCCTGTGCTCTCCTCCTTCAGATCTCAACAGGAATAGTTTATCTACCTTGGGAAATGCTGGAAGCATTTGTCCCTGAATATTTACAATTTCTTCTGTATTACTCAGTGGAACTTTCCTAGTTCTGCTTGTACTTCTTGTTTGCTGCTTTATAGTCTTGTAAAATTTCAGCTAAATCTGGAAAAAGGCTTAAAGTGGAGGTGTGATAGAAGCAGGCTGGGCAGAGCTCGTCAAAGGTGGTGGTTGAGCCTCTGGTGTGCTCAAACTTCTCTGTTTTCTCTTTAATTTAGAGAGGGAATTATATTTGTTCAGGTTTTGGGGGCAGCAAAATTGTGACTTTGTCGCAATGGCTGAAGGAAAAGCAAGAGTAAGGAAGGTACAAAGGTGATGTCTGGGAGTTCAGCTCTTCACGTGGCTTTTTGCTCCTCCTAAACCTCCTTCCTTCTGATGAAAGGCATTTAGAGGATGGTTAATATGCAAAAGCCTTTTGTACACGAAATATAAAGAAGGGGGAAACTCATTTTTGGATTATCTATTTAGGATTTACTAAAGATAAATGCAATTACTAAAATAGTGGCTTAAATTAGAGTTCACGTCTTGATTTTCCTTTTAATGGGCTTGGTTCATGTTCACTGAATGATTAAATGAGGATTAATGAGCCCTGGAAAATATGTTCATTTACTCCCTCGAATGGAATTACCTTATGAAACCATAAAAAAAAGTGTTTATGGACTGTAAACAATATGCTGTAATCTGTATCACAAGTCTTGTCTCAGACATCTGAGTAGACATTTTGTTTCCAGGTGGCTTTCCCTTACAAAGGGGTTGCACCTCTTTTATTTTCACATAGATTTTTAATTTCTTTTTTTTTGGCATCTAGATTGCTTTTTTTTTTTTTAATTTAGATTTTGTAGAATGTAGTAATTGCCCACTAAATAAAATCACACAGTTGACCTCCCTCTTTCCTTGCAGCACTTTGTGTTTATTTACTTTGGGTGTCTTGTGCTTCTTGGGGTGTTAGACCAATCAACATCTTTAGTCAGTGTCCAGATGATGCAAATCTATATGGTGTGGCTAAGGAATAAACTGCTTTTTGTCGCTGCAGATTTAATGTGTGAAGCTTTAAAATGGTTGGAAGACTTTGGGTATAAATACATGTTTATGTAGAGTGATTTATTGCAATGAATTTTTGTTAACACTGCTGTTAAGCAATAGTGATTTTCATTAGCAAATTGCTTTTTTTTCAGCCTGAAAGCACTGTAATTAATTGGTGCTATAATTCTTTATATTGTTTGGGATTCCACTGTTGATTTTTAATTGCGACACGTCTCTTTGGAGCAAAAAAGTTTTCAGAAAGGCTCGTATGGAGAAAGGCTGGAGAAGTTGATGCATTCATCTCTGCAATGAGTTCTGTTTGCTGGCTGTGATTTATGAGTGCTGCTGCCTGAACAGCTGGGGAAAAATGTGCTGTAATATTGTTCCTTTGCTGCAATTGGGGGACAAATGAAACCATTGCAGTTTTGCTAATTTTCAATAATTTTGGTTTTACTGTAACACATGGAAATGCAAGTAATGCCACCTTGGCTTCTTCTAAGTCAAATTCAAAAGGACTTCTCAGTGTTTCTCACCGAAATGGTGAGCAAGACAGAAAAGGTAGAAAAGTTCTGTCTTGCTTTACCTCAGGAGAAGAAAAACCTTTGTAAAATGAAGAAATTATCGGTTATGGGCCATTAAGTGTTATAGTATAGCACCAAGGAAGCCTGAAGCATTTGTCAAATTATCAGTAATAAATAACTCTTTAAAGCAGAAAAAAAAAAACCACAAAAAAACCTCAAAAACTTTATTACATAAAAAGGAATTGCCAGAATGTAGACCTCACGTTTGAGGTTCTGGTTGTTGGGAGCAATGCTGAGCTCCCCATACAAGTGACATTTCTGTCTCTAACAGGAATTTTTGGCTTCGTGGTTGGAGTAGAAAGTTAATATTTGTGTTTGTTCATTAATGTATGACCCAGACAAGCTGCACTGAAGTAGATCAAGATCAGTTGGTGCTTCCACACTAGGCAGAAAATTGCCAAAATCAATGTAAGATCAAAGCTGTTGGAGGTGAAGAACAAACTGGGATAAGTTTGCTGTGGTGAAGAGCTCTGAATACAAGTTAACTGTACCTGGAATTGCAGAAGTCTTCCTTAGCTTGAGAAAAGCTTTAGTAGTTTCCTGACAAAGAAAAGTCAGGTCAGGTTTTTAAGGTTGAAGCCTTTTTTTCCTTCTCCAAGTACACTTTTTAAAATTTGACTCTGGTTGAATCTTGTGTACATTTCTGTACTATCATTTTTTTTTATTTTTTTAAGTGTCTGGTAACAACTGCAGTTTCAAGATGTCACACTGTACTGTTTCTTGGGTTTTTTTTTTAAAAAAAGTAGTCACCATTATCTTTTCCTAGTCTTCAGAATGTGTTGAATCCTTTATTGCCATCATTACAGGCATAATATTTATTTAAAATATCCCCTAAATAGAGGCCAACCAACAGTTTTACTTGGTTTTAGACAACAGCATCACTACCTGGTTTTTACCTTTAACCCTGAAACGCTGCTGAAAAATTCATAACCAGCTTCCAACCCAGATTTCCTCAAAGCATGGAGGATTTTCAGGTCTGTGGGGGCACCTCAGCCCTGACTTCAAGCTAAAATGTGCCCTTTTCGACCAAGCACAGCAATTCAAATTGTTTGCAGCTTGCTGGCCACGAGGGATGGGCACTGAAACCCCTGGGTTAACAAGACATCCAGATAACATATATACATATGAAAGTGTTGGGGGGTTTTAGCTTTAGCAGAAGACAAATAGTCATAGGGCTGCTGGTTGGTGAGATGGAACATATTGGAGTTTAACATTTGCAAGTGTGATAGTTGTTGTCCCAGAAACACGGACAAACTGGGAGCTGGTTTTGAACTTAGCCTGGTGCTGTTTTCAAACACGAGTTTCTAACAAGCTTAACACTTTGCCTTATGCACAAATTTTGGATGTAGCTACCATAGCCAACAGTGCACAGACTGGGTGTTGTAATGTTATCCAAATTTTAATTCAGTCTGATGGTGATGCTGTGGATCAGATAATTTTAATCACGGTCTAGCAGTTAGACTTGACACTTGCTGCACCACAGAAATCATCTAAGTTACACCTGAGTAGACTTTGCTGGGTTTTGTGGTGTTTTTTTTCCTCTTTGGCAGTAGTGTAGGTAAAAAAAACCTTTGCCATTACTGGTTTCTTCTGCCAGATTTTCCTCATAAATATTCTGTATGAATTTTTTGCCCTGCATGAGCTCTTATTAGTGAGAGCACCCGAAAAGGTATGTTGCCACAAGATCACCAAGGAAGTAAAGTAGAATTAGTTTCTTATTTTACTGGCCAGAGATTATTAAAATGTTAAACTAATTCTACGCAAGGAGGAAGAAAGGTGTTTTAAACTGGTTGAGCAGAGAGGAGCAGAGAGGTGGTTTGTGGAAGGATGGAGTCCTGTCAAAAGCAAACTGCAGGATTCAGTGTCCCAAGGTGGTCCCACACTCTGCAGAAGTGGTGGCTGCTGTTCTTGCTCCCTCTGAGAAATGGCACTGATTTGGTCCCCCTTTTTGGTGCCCTTTTCTTTACCCTTCAGCCAGGGCTGCAATTTAAGTGAGATGTTTTTAAATGCTTCACTTTCATAAGAATGTTGTGGTTCTGCTCTCAAAACTGTGCTGTGGAGCTCAAATTCAGGTGATGGTATAAGATTGCCTCGCTCTTTATGAAGGACAGCATGGGGAGAGAGCAGCTGGAAAATGACAAGGAAAGGGCACAGAAAGGTAAAAGGGATGGAATCTGCTGTGTGTTGTGCTCCAGAGGGGATGGCTTGTGGAGTGAAGCCCTACGGGGGGTAGAGAGGAGGAAAGACTAAAGAGGTTGGGGTTGATCTTGAGAGAGAGAACAATGCTGCAGGGAGCAGCTAGAACCCTAGCAAGGGTCAAAAGCAAGAGGTGTGAGCTCAGCAGCTGAACTTTTGTTAAATAGTCTTATTCTGAACAGAGAAAAGAAGAGTCCTGGAAGCAGAGGAACACGTAGTCCCTTAAGAGCGTTCTTTGGCAAAGGGGTTGTTGAATTAATCTGATGTGTTGCACAAGGAAAAGCTCTAATCCATCTCTTGTACGTGTGCTCAAAGCCAAACAAATGTAAACCAGTTTCCTTTGTGTGTTATTTATAGCTGCACACTGTTCCTCTGTGATAACCTTAGGCTGCACTTTGCCTTTTCAGACTCTTAGGAATTCTGTGGAACAAGCTTTCTCCTACATCACCTCTTAGCTTTGGCTACTGGCACGCTATCCACGCTGTGAGCCTCACAGCACTGAGCCCTGCCACACAGCTGCACACAAATAAGGGTTTGGGGGAAGAAGTTCTAAGCTTGCAAGGGACTGAAAGTTCTTTGTACGTGTTTTAGGGTGGCCAAGATAATCATTTTGGATTAAGTGGAAAAGAAGCTTCGTTATGGCTGGTGTAAGAGAAAGTGGAATAGGAGAGCAAGAGGCTGTGTGAGAATGACAGTGAAATAGATGGATGGGCAAAGGAGCAAAGGTAGTTTGGGTACGAGTCATCTGCTCCCCGTCTCCCTTAGCTGCACTGTGGGTGCAGCTCTGTGGCCAGAGTCATTACAGGCACTGCTTCAACCTGTTGCTGTCTAATCCCTCCTCTGTCCCTCCTTTACTCACTATCAGTTCCCATCTGGGGGTAGTTCCCAGGCAATTGCTACAATCGTGACATGGCACAGCAAAATAAGGCCATTTCAGGGCAAAACCTTCCTAAGGTGGCACAGCAGCCATCACAGAGCTTAATTAACAAATTCATCTTGGGCCCCAAACCAAATCCTTACCGTGCAGAGATTTATTTCCGTCTGGCATAAAATACCGACATCGTTACAAACTCCTGATTTTGTTGTATCACATTTCAAGTTCTTAATGAATCGTGGCACGGATGGGAATCTAATGTTGCTCCCCACTTGGTAAAGGCATCGTGGTTTTGTCACTTCATTTGCTTAGAGGATCTTCTGAGACCTGTTCTCTTGTTAGTTCTCCTCTCAGTTCCCTTTTTTTGATTCTTTGTAAAGATCCATGGTTTGAGAATAAATTGCTGTTTCAATGACACAGCCTGATTCTATCCCACAGCAATTTCAGATCACATCAGGCCAAAGCACAGGGCAAACATGGTCCCTGAGATATCACAACCCAAGCAAAAAAGTCATCATGGGAATAACTTCAGCTTCCATGTTTTCTGGTGGCTCAAGTTTGTACCTTTTTTCTTTCTATTTAAAGAAATCTTGTCTATTTTTTTCATGTGGTTTACTGAGAGTTTTTAATGGATTACTTGAAAAGTGGCAGATTAATTAAAATATAATCAGAAAGAGCTTGTTGGACCTTCATGTTACATTAGGTGGGAGCAAAGGAGAAGCTGAAAGTCTCTGGTTTAACTTCTTGCTATTCATAAACTATTCCCTACCTGTTGTATTGGGAGAAATGGTACACGCTGTTTCCTGGTTCACTATCTCCAAGTCTCCTCTGTCATAAGTTCACTTATTTTTAAAAGGCTTCCCCAGAAAGAAAATAAAATCCAGTTATTTCTCAATTTCTGTGCTAACTTGCTTATAGAGATTGTGAGCCCATCTCCTTAATTCCTTTGGTGCAGTTGAAGACCACTTAGGCTGAGGTCTTTAGATGATTAAAATTCCTGCATCTAGCAATCAATTATTACTGAAGAGGCTGCACACAAAGAACAAAATCATTTACTTTGAAAGAAATGATGGGAAATTTAGATCTCAGCCCTTGGTTTGCAAATGATTTTGAAAAGATAGTCATTTTTCCTAACTCTTTTTAGTGTTTGAGAGGATATTGTCATATTCTTCTTCTGTGTAACAAAAATCCTTAGGGGATAAAATTGTTTGTTTATTTTATCCTGACTATTTTTAGAAGTACTATGAGGATAAAAACAAAGCCTATTATTTAAATTTCAAATCGATGAAAAGAAATGGAGGTAACAGTTGCACGTGATGATGTCTACAACAAACTTTTATCTTGCCTTTGGAGAAAAATCTTGAGTCCAAGATAGCAAATCTAAACAAAAGGTTTGGATTTTTATGAGAAATTTTATGATTTCTCTTATTTTATGAGAAATAGTTGATTTCTGGCAGAAGATGATGTTGCCATCATGGCATTTTCTGTAATGAGCATATTTGAAAATTTGAAATTCGAAAGAAAAAATTGAAAATTTGGGGAGAGAAAATCCTGACCAGTGGAGAACGTACAGAGAATTCTCACAGGATCTCTGGGTGCCTCCACCCTCAACCAGGATCTCCAAATTCTTTTTGTATCAGTATTTTTATTCAAAGTTTTCCCTCAGGGAAATCATGGCGGGAGGGAAAGAGCTAGAAAGATTTCTCTCAGTCCCTTTAGCATCAGGCTTGTTGTTGGTCAGCACTGAGTTTGGTTTGGCACATTTCAGATGGACTTTATTCCATATTTCTTGGACTTGTCCAGGCACCTGTTGTACTGTGCACATTGGGTTAATGTATTACATGGCATTTGCAGTTAATATTGGGAGAAAAATTCCTTTTGGTGGCTGCTGTTCTGAAATCTGTGCTGCCAAAATGCTGTCAATTGGCCTTTATTGACTGTCTTGGGAAATTGTATTGTATGTAATTATCTGTAAATGATCACTGTATCTCTTCATATGAGTCTGCTGATAGAGCTTGGGACGTTTGACAGAAAAATTGGTGTGGCACCTTTGTTGCTTTTCTCTTTTTTTTTTTAATTAATGAAAACCACAAGCTTGTATAAAAAGAATTTTCTGTAATAAATGGCTGGTAATGATAGGAAGGAGGAAAAAGTTACAATCAAGAGCCAGTGTGGTTCAGGAGGCAAGATGTGTATATATTCTAAACCCCTTGGAGAAATTAAATCATTAAATGCTTGGTTTAACTCCAACTTGGTACTTCAATCCTTTCCCCCATACTTTTATGGCATCTCTTGAAAAATGGTGGTGGTTTAAATTCGTCTTTTAATAGCTGATCCAACCATGGATGTTCCAACAGAACTGGTTTTCTGAACTCAACCCACTATGACCAGACCATTCTAGTCTGGTTTTCTCAGCAATACAAAATTCTTTTATTATGGTATGTTAAAAATAAACAGGCCTTGTCATTTCCCACTTTCTGGAGTGCAGTATTTTCCAACTATGAGGAAAATACCTTTCAGGAAAGTTCAGAAAAATGCTCTCTCTCTGGAGGAAGGAATCAAATCATTTGAGGTGATAATAAACTAGAAAAATACCAGCATCTTACAGGACATAAGATCCCCCAGGAGTCTTGAAATGGTTTATTTCAAGAGTAAATTTGTCGTCAGTTTGAGGATACTGCTCTGCAATATATGAGGGTGGAGGAAGGGACCTTGGGAAGTGAGCACGAGCCTTTAAAAGAGTCAAACTTGGAGCTGGAGGGGAAATTCCAGGAAGGAATTTATTGAAGTTCCTTTGCCTTTTTTTGTTATTAACATCCATCCCCACAAAGCTGTGCCACTGATTT
Organism: Anabacerthia variegaticeps; assembly: GCA_035583185.1. NCBI lineage: Eukaryota > Metazoa > Chordata > Aves > Passeriformes > Furnariidae > Anabacerthia > Anabacerthia variegaticeps. The sequence continues at coordinate 3,658,387 of JAWWEW010000001.1, read as the reverse complement.
CCTCAGCTTGCCTGCCTTGTTTCTGTGCTATGGAAAGACCATCAACCCTCCTTGTTCTTGTGTATGGAATATTACAATATCTTTGTTGTTAGCAAAGGCACATCACATGTCCCTGTCCTCTTGGAAGGAGATATATGGTCTATGAATTTTTTTTTTTTGGGTGGGGATTTCATTTTCTCAGTTCTACTTCTTGGATGGAAATAAGCATTGTAACCAAAAACCTCGTTCCATTAGTTTTCTTAATTCATTCTGAGCAGAACCTGAGAAAGCAATGAAGATTCAGGAAGGCAGAGAAACAGGGACTTGACATAATGTGGGATAAACTGATAACCCCTGAATAGCCTTGGTTTTGAGGGAATTTAGTCCCACCTTTAAGCCTAAAGCCACCTCTGTACTGAACAGGGAGAGAGTTGGATGGGAGTAGTAAAAGGTGCAGTGGCTGTGTTTGATGTGAAGATAAACGAAAACAAACATCTTTGAAAATGCAAAGGTTTTGCTCCTACTCCTAAACCTGCTATTTGCTTAATGAATAAAAGGTCTTATGTCTTCCTTCCCTCCTTCCTCAGACAATCCGTGTTTGAAAAGTAACCCCCCTCTCATTAGCTGAGTTTTCTACATCACACTGCCCAGGAAGGAAATAAATCTCGAGGCTGTTGGTGTGAAATGTATTTTTTAATGATAAATCTTGGGAGGAGTTCCCAGCATGTGCAGCACACATGGAGGATGGCAAAATGTGGGTTTAATGCCCCTTTAACTTTTGAAAGGGAAACATGTTTGCATGTTTTGTAGGTACTTTTGATAGAATTGTCCCAATACAATTACTGAAAACCTCCTTTTGTTTCTGGCTATGTCATATTTCTTTTCCCTGCTCTTTTCTGAGGCATTTGCCTCCACCTGAGTCTGTTCTATCTGACAGTGCCTGTTTTCTCTAGAATTGTATTTCTGAATCTTGGGGTCTCAAAAGTTATTCTTTGCTTTCCTAGATTTTTAACAATGTGAGGGTTTTTTTTTATTTCCAATCCTTATTTTGTAGTGAATTCTTTTAATGGTGTCCTGAGATTTCTCTCCAGATGAAGTGAAAACAGCAGCTCTAGGTAGGGGTTTCATCAGTACAAACGGAAAATGGGAACGTTCACAAAATGCACCCAGAGCAAAGTGTCCTGTGGTGTGATGAAGACATTTGGGAAACATCTAAATCCTGCCAAGTGATTAGAAGATCCAAAAGGCAGGATCTAGATCCAGTGGATTCCCAAAGAGTGACTGCCAGCACTGATTTTCAGTGTTTGGAAAGCCCTGCCTTTTTTGGAATTAAAGCCACCAGGAGCCCAATTTTAGAGTGAGTTTTACGTGGCTGTTTGCAACTCTAAGTGACCTTAAACATCCCCTATGTTTGTGTCTTTCTCAATACCCATTCCAGACTCCACTTGGCTTCTTCTCAAGTTTTCCCAAGGCTGAAACTGTTGGTGGCCACCTCTGGCTCAGGGCAGGAGAAAGAGTCAGGGAAGGGATGTTTTCCAAGGGATGGCTTGGACCAATTATTGTTTCATACTTAAGACTCATCTCTTCTGAGCTGACTTAAGTGGCAACCTGCCCGTGGTGCTATGGCTTTTTGTTTTATATTTTATTTAAAAGGATCTGGAATTGCCTCAGGTTATTATAGCTATTAGTCAACAAGTCTTGAGAGTCTTTTTTTTTTTTTTTTGAAGGAGGCAGGAAAAGGGATAAAAAGAGGCCCAAATTTATAAAACACAAATTTTTGTAAAGGAACTTTAAACCACGCTTTTATAAACTTTTTTTTTTTTTGAGACATTGGAAATCTCAAGGATTTCAAATTGTCTGGATATAATTAATGCATGGGTGATAATTAGCTGAGTTGGAGAAATTGGAACTTGGTATCGATTGGGCATGGTAAAGAACAAGCTGAAGGAAAGTTGTCAATGGGCTCTATTAAAAAAAGTGAGCAGGAGAGGAGGGAAATTCTACTTAATGTTTCCATGTAAGGCTTTGTTACCAAAAAAATGGGGGGGTGATGACTTATACAGTTAGAAAGGGATGAAAATAAAATACAGGGAGAACTTGATAGTAAGGCATAACCTTCAATTCTTGACTTGTGCTTCTTGCTGTGTCAGTTTTGGGGTATCACCAGGTGGCAGAACAGGTATTTTTGGTGTCAAGAGAGGAAGAGAAAAACACTCCTTTGATTTACATCCTTTACATGCCAGTTTATGCACTACCCCTTCTGATAAGTCCCCCTTCTAAAAGAAATAATTTTGTTTTCATGCTCTCGTTATAAGATTCTCTCCACCTTCTCAGGATAATCCATCTGTCAGCTGTTGACCTTAGCAGGGATTGCCAGATTTAACATGCCAAAAGTTGTTTATGTGATTACAAAGCAAAATATCTGTGCAGAATCCTGGCTAAAAACCCAAAAAAAAACCAAACAGAAAAAACCCCCCAGAAATCTTGATTATTTTAATATCTCATACATAATATAGAAGAGTTGGGATGGGTCAAGGGGAGCCTTTCTTTGTCTGCAGCCCAGATGACTAATCTGTAGGATTTAAAACTGATAGCTTCAAGCTTGGGGTTTTTTTTCTTATTTTTTAATCCTTTCTATCTCATGCTTCCCTGGAGTAATATTCTTGTTACACAACCTCTCATTCAACTTTGTACTTAACATAAAAGCTTCATAACAGCCAAAATACATCATATTACTGTCCTGGTTTTTGTGGGTTTTTTTTTCCTTTTGTTTAAGGTTTAGTCTGTCTGGTTTAGCCCCAATAAAATCAGGGCTGGCCCTTTTGCAGCTGAATTTTAGCACTGTGAGCAGTTTTGGGTGCCAGAATATAGGAAGGATGTAAAGCCATTAAAGAGCATCCAAAGGAGGGCCATGAGGATGGGGAAGGTGTGAGGACACTGAGGGCACTTGGGGTGCCCAGCTGGAGAAGAGGGGACTGAGGGGAGACCTCATTGCAGGGATAACTCCCTGGGGAGGGGCAGAGGAGGGGCAGGCTCTGATCTCTGCTCCGTGGGGACCAGGGACAGCTCCCAGGGAGTGGCTGGAGTTGGGTCAGGGCAGGGTCAGGGGGGATCTCGGGAAAAGGTTCTTCCCCCAGAGGATGGTGGGCACAGCCCAAGGATTTGGACACTCATGGTGTGATCCTTGGGGTGTGCAGGGCCAGGAGTGGGACTTGGATGTCCCAAACCACCTGTTTTGGTGTTTATTTATCAGAAAAAAAGAGATAAAATAAGAAACAAACTGGCTGAATGGACATCCAGAAGAAAAGGCACCACCCCAGGTGTTTTGTGACCAAGTGACAGAGCAAGGACTGAGTGAGGAAAGGATTGTGGCAGCTATTGCAGGGTGGCCTTTACTCAGCAAAATGAGGAAAAACTGAGTAGGTGTTTTTGGCATTTCCATTCTGCTGCATCCTGGCCTTTCTTCTGGGGCACTCTGTGCTCTCAGTGTGGCAATGGAGCTCGCTGGGGATTGGAGTCACTGTGACAAACTGCAGGATTGCTTCCTAAAGACCCAAGGCCAGGGCAGCAACTAGAGGTGTCCCCACACTCACTAAGCACTTAATTCCTGCTTTAATGAGTGGAACGTTTGGTTTATCCACACGTTTTATTCTTACCTAATGGAGAATCTAAAGGATTAACAGGATGGGCACCAACTATAGTACTTTTTATTCTGATATACAAAAGGTGCTTGCGATTTGCATTTTAACTCCAGTTCTGCTTTAACACTGATAATGTGCAAAGCCCAGTGATATTATTACACTTTGACACTGAATTACCAGATAAATGACTTGTCAGAGTTCATTTGTGTTTCTGAATGTTTGGCAAAGAGTGACAGCTGCAGAGAGCTTATAATTCAGTGATGCATTATCTCCATGAAGTAAAGCAGCTTCCCCTGAAAAATGCATGGAAAACTAATCTTGGGGGTCTAGATAAGGTGGTTTTAGATAAAAAATGTGATTATGTGCCAAATAAGGGGATTAGTTCTAAAAGTCAGATAATGCCAGAGGAAAGGAGATACAGCGACTTGCCTCCTTTTGAGCCAAGAGCAGAATTTTGGATGATCATCAGGCACCTGTACTGAAAAAAAGTTTTCTCCTCTTTAAAATGGGAAAAGAACAGAGTTACTGATATTGTTCATATTCAATTCTGTGCTTGGTGTATTCTGGTTTCCTCCTTTTTGCCATGCATGGTCTCTGCTCTCTGCCAATCAATGTCATGTGACTGTTCAAAATATCTGAGAAAAAATGAGGACAGCAAATGATTTAAAGACATGTGATGTCACACTGATGCAAAATAAAGCTTCTGTGTTTCAAGTTCCACATCTTTTAGATGTGGGGGAGATATATTTGCACTAATTTCTGGGGGCAAAAAGAAGTAATGAGAAATGAGGAAGACCCTACTGCCTCTCCCGGTCCTCCTGGCATCATTTCTTATATCAGCTCAGGGTTACTTTGCCAAGAACTCTGAGTGCAATGAGTTCAGCTACTGCAAATGCTGTCATAATGCCAGACTGCCAGACACTATCATGGTCTGATTCCTGGATTTGCAGCCTGAACTATATCAATTTGCCAAAAAGAATTTTATAATTATGTATATCCGTGGCTTCAACTCACAAAAGACACGTGTGGCATACAGGAAATTATTGCTGCAGAGATAAGAATCCCTCCCTCCCCCCCCACCTAGCAGTGTGTAATTAGAAGTGCTCATTTAGTGGATCAGTTCTCAATTATCCATTAAGTGTAAGTATTTGAGTTGGATTTGTTCTTTTGTCTGATGACGTGACTGAACATAACTTAGCTGAGGGGCTGTGAGATGTTGGCTATGGAAGGCAGCCTGACACATGACATTTCTTATAAATTGTATTTCTGAATATGAGGCTGGGGACGTGTAGCCCATGTTTATGCTGAAAGGCTGCTGGGAAGGCAAAGCAGAGCTAGGACTATGCAGCATTCCACAGGGAATGCTCCCAGGGACGTGCTGTATGGTTTCAATTTGGTATAATGAGGGTTAGTCGTAATAAATACACGTAGGAAATTGCATAGGAGGCATTGGACAGGATTGATGGTGGCTATAACAGAGCTTTGTTTATGGATGGGTACATAGAAAGGATCAGATACTGCCAGTCTCTAATTCAGGTACCCTGCTGTTGAAAGAAAAATCTCTCTCAAAGAGCTGGCTCACTAGAAGAGCAGGAGACTACAGTTTAAACCTGTTTGTGTGTGTATTGTGTGGGTTTTCTCTTTTGTTTTGAACTTCTTGCTGTACTTAGGGGTTATTTTGTAAATGTTTTCACTATCTGGGAGAGCCTGACATTAGCTGTTTTAATATTTTAAACTGTTAACACTTGTACTTCCTTTCATTCTTAATTTTCAAATATTCTGGACACCAAACAAACAGCATTACTGGAAAGTTGACATCTATTAATGCAGGAACATCTCTGCAGAGATATGGGTAGAGGGTGAATTTAACAGCACGCTCATGACTTTGTCCCACATCATTTATTTAGTTGTGGGTTTTTTAGAGCACAGTGAGGGTAGTACTCACTGTAACAGGGCAGGTACAATCATTTTAGCTTTGGAACCCCCTAAAATCTATCAAATCACACACTTGTTTAAGGGGAAATGCTTGAGACCTGGGGCCATGGATTGCCCTCAAGCAGGTCAGACTGATTTTGGGTGATGAGCATTATCTCAGTCCTTTCTCGAGTCATTCCCCCTTCCTGCAGGTCCAAGGATGTTAATTTAGACTTCTCTTATAATCCTTATTGTCCTCGGGGACATGTACAAAGCTGCCTGGTTGCCAATCTATTAATCTTATTTGTAAATGTGTTAAATATTGGACTGCATCTTATCTGTAGCAACCTTATCACAAAATTCAGGCACCACCAGACAGAACATGCAGTGCTGGATAATGAATTTAACAGGCAAAACCAGCACCTGTGTTTCTTTTGCATATTGCATGTATATGAGTTCTTTTCAGAATTTTCAATGTCAAAGTTTCAGACTCTAGGCCCAAAAGTTTGTCTCATGGGCACAAACATCTGTTTTAAAGTTCACCTGAGAAAGAAAATGCAGCGAACTGCTTATCCTCTCTTCTCCTGTTACCAGTTTGTTTCAAACCAAACCAAGCTTTATCAGTAGATTTATTTGTTTTTCCATCCCCCTTTTATACCACAGACATAAAGCAGAATAATTAAGCTTTTTACCGGTCATTTGCTGTTGTTTTGCACAGATTTATTTCAGCTAAGTGGCTTTCAAGTGTGTACAAAGAATGATAAGAGGAGGTTTTTACTCGAGCACTTAAACTATAAACCATCTGTCTGCGAAACACAATGTTGGTTTCCCATCAAGTTTTTTAAAAGTTACTGATTGCTTAAAAGCAGCAGGAGAAAGCAGGGCCGCGTTTAATATTCCTGAATAGTCTTGTCATGACTGCAGGAAGTGTGTTAATTCTGAAACCAGCCCTTCACCTCTGCTCAGTGCATTTGTGTTTCCATTAGCATCTCCAAAGGAATGTTCTGCTGCATTGAGGGTGGGGGACACAAGGGAGGTGCTCGAGTTTTATGCTCCTCTGTGCAATGGGTGACCCTCTTGTGGTCTTCTTGGACATCTTTTTTATGCTTTTTCTTGTCTTGCTCTGTCTGTGTGGTCCTGTGTGTTTAGGTGTGCATCTCTCTCCTCCACAGACTGGTTTCCTTTCTTGTCCCTGCAGCACATTCTAGTGCAGAAAGCCATGCTGCTGTCATGATTAGAAAGTAAATGTTATTTCATGCACAGAAATGCTAGGTCAGAAAAGGTGTTTTCCGTATGAACAAATGCATCACAATCAGTTTAACTGGGAATTGAATATTGGAGGATGCATAGCAATTCCAGTTTATTGCATTTGTTTGCAGTCATCTTTATTTCCAAGTTGTTTGGTGATCTGATTGGTGCTTTTGAAAGATTTGGTTTGCAAGCCCTTTGTTTTTCTCACAATTTGAGGATAGTTTTTTCATGAATGTGGCACATATTAATTCTGTACAAACACAAGAAAAAAGCAATATGGGAAAATTCAGTGAAAACTGAAGGCAAGACCAGTGAAGTACTTGCATCATTTTCCACCATACAGCTCATAATTGGGAGGTTTGGTGTGTTCATGCATAGAAAGGATGAGTTTCTTTTCCTTTGGGACTATTCTGTAATTATCTATCATTAGGGCTACTCCACGATATCTGGATGCCATCATGGAAGTGCTGCTTTCCATCCAGATGCTGATGATCCCTTTCCATGTTCTCCTACTGTAGTCACCTTTTCTAAAACAGAGTGAGATGCCACGTTCCTAAAGAGGGATTTGGAGTCAATGTGGGGAAAAACTTGATTTTATTCCCGGGATAGTTCACTGTTTGGAAGAGTGAAGCATATGTTGATGGAGCTTCTGAGAATAGAGAATCCTAGAAAAGCTTGGAAGGGACATTCCAAGCTCAGGGTCCCACCCAACCTGGCCTTGAACACTTCCAGGGATGGGCGCTCCACAACTTTTCTGGCTCATTTGTGCTGAAGTTGTGGCCCTTGTGTGGACATGTTGCAGCTCCCTGTGCTGAAGGCCACCCTTCAGAGAGCTCTGAAACTTGTAAGAAGTGAAGATGAGCTGGATCCAGGGTTTGGTTCCAACCCAGCTTGGCAAGCTGGGATCAAAGTGACTGAACACTTCAAAAAACAATAGTTATAGATACACATTTTATAGCCTATGATGAGAGTTGTCAAGGATGAGAGTTACTGATATGTGTGTTCTGGAAAGCTGCTAGTCAAGGACCTGGGCTCAAGGGTGAGAATGCTGTACCATGTACGAGCTCAGAAACAGAGGCAGTTTTCAGCTCATCTGAATGTATATGGTAATTCTACAACCTTCATTATGACCATTTCACCAAGGGGAAAAATCTCTCATTATATGAGGCACTGACATGCTTTGATTAAAATTTTAAACATGCGTGACAAATGCGACAAGTGCAAATTCTCCCACATTTAGGAGCATGTGGAGAATCTGCAGGGGGTTTAAGGACATTTTAAAATAGATGAATAAACCCTATTTTACTAGAATTTCTTAATGAAGATGTTCTATCTTCAGTCTAATAATTAAACTGAACTCTAGTTACCCTTTACACTTGCCAGAAAAGTGTGTGGGTTTCAGACTTCTCAAAACAACTCTTTGTATTCTTGAATGTACAGAGAAAACTTTATTCCCTGGGACTGGAGAGTAGGGCTGAGTCCTCACAGAACATTCTCAAAGATGAAATTATTAAATGTCTGGATACAATTTAATCCTTGATTTAGTAAGTCTGGTGTGGTGTAAATATCTGCTCACACATCACTCTGATTTAACTTTGTGTAACTTTATTTCTCTGGAGAGCATTTGGGCTCCTGCAGATGATTTATATGATGAATGCATTGGTTAAACAGAAGCTCTGGACCTCTAGAGAGAGTATCCTGATGAGGTTTTTTCACACCTTCTGGCTACATTCTCCACCCTAAAGTTCTCCCAAATAGGTGATATTCTTAGCACAGGTAGCAGGAAAAAACCATGCAAATACAGAGGTCTTTACACTGTGACTGGGGCAAGTAGTTTATTACAGGGTTTTGAACCTAATCCCATTGCTTTGAACAAAGAATTTGGCTGGATTTGGGGTAATAGCAAACTGGAGCACTTTTTAGGGGTATAGAGAAAACCTAAACACAGCCTGATATAAATCATTAACAATCCTAACCCCTTTTTACCCCCTCCCCCCAAATCACTTTTTGTCACCTCGTCTAGGCCACAAATCTCTGTTTAAGGTCCTGCTGGGTCTCACTGACAACACATTTCAATTTATACTTTCAAATATACTAATCAACTAACCTGTGCATCTGTCCTCATGCACTTTTTCAAAGAATCCACAGCGATTTGTGAAGCACTTGGTTTAAACAACAGGCATGTTTGTTTCCAAATATATTTAATGATTATCTTACTCTAATTGCTCTGGTTTCCTGACATAAATCAGATTTCTCTGTAGCTCTCTGAATCACCTTCCTGAAGATTAGGATTTTGCTAGTTCTATTTTGTTCCTTTTTTGTAGGATATATGTGATAGGACAGGTGGCTGTTCCAAGTCTGGCACTTTGATGTCGCAGTTGTGTTGCAATTGCTGATTGAATTATCATCACACACAGACCTAGTACAGTTGTGTTTGGGCTGTCCTGGCAAGTTGTAGGTAATGCAGAGAGGATAAGAGAAAAGTCTGCCTACGAGAAATGGTTGTTTCATTGTAATTCCCAAGGTGAAAGAACTCAGTGGTGCACCTTTCTCCTCAGTGAATTACCAAACCAGCCTGTTGAAAAGCCTTCCCAGTGCTGTGTTATTGGACCCTGCTGGCAAAAAAAAAAAAAACCAAAAAAAAAAAAAAACCAAAAAAACCTCCAGCAATATTTCTTTATGGTAACAGCTCGAGTTGCATCAAAACTTTCAGGTCTTTCCAGGTCTTGTAGCTGTCCAGGCAGTAGGACAACCTACAGAACTACCTGTGGTCTGGCACGCAAATACTTGGGGTTTAACCTTTGCAGAAGTTGCAATGCAAAACTAAAAGTGCAGCAGCTTTGCCTTGATGAATGCAATGTTTGAAAATGGATGGAGTTTCACCTGGGCAGGAATGGTGTAAATTGGGAGTGGAATGAAGCCCATCACCCCATTTGTCATGTACTGTCTTCTCTGCTGTTTGTGCCTTCCCTCGCTCGGGGAGGGTTCCAGATGAATACCCACGGTTCATTTAGCAAGGGAGGCGTGTGAATTTTCTTTCTTTTGGAGAAAAATTGCTGTCTGTCAGTGCCATGCCCCCTAAAGACAGAGGCTTATCTGTGAAACCTCCGTACAATTAGTGTCTAATGAATTCCAACCAGTTCATTAACAGTGGAAATCACCAAAGAGCCCTTTTAGGGCTAATCATGTATGCTGTATGGTTCAGTGTAAGTACAGTGTAATCTGAGCAGGCAGATAAGACCTTGTCTCAGTGGTAATCTATTAATATTGTTCAAAGCATTAAACAAAAATAGGCTGGATGGGAAATGTCACTTAATTCTCATAAAGCTGTGTCGAATAAAGGGTTTCATTTTTGATTTGGGTAAAATGAGCTCTTGCTGACAGGTCCATCTACCTGGCTCAGTGAAATGCTTAGTTATTTACATATCTCATCATATTTGTGGCAGATTGAATAAAACTTGCCACAAAATGGTTTATTATGGGGGTTGATTTTATTACTTATTGCGGGAGTTGTTTTTTATTACTTATTGCAGCAGTCAGTGTAATTGTTTTCTAAATTGAAATGATTTCCCAAATTGTAAACTATTACTAAAAGTTTTCACCATCATATTCACATCCTTTTTTCCCCTATAAATTGCTGAAGAACTGAACTTTCTGTCCAGGCTACTCATAAAATTAAGAGTCCATAGATGTAGTGGACTGAAATGCTTCATCTTTCAGGGGATATCCACAGTGCCAAACCTGAGATACACACCTCATTTGTGTCCTTACCTCCTGCATTTCTGAAGGTGAGACCAGTTGCACTGCCCTCTTGAAAATTTAATTTTGGTGCGCTGAAAGTTGTGATATTTCCATGATCAGATTATCATAGACCAAAGAGGGAACAGTGAGATAATTTAACCTTTATCTTGATGGGTGGCAATGCGTGTCTTTTTATTTATTTATTTTTAACAGAGATGGAGAGATTGTGGACTCCCAGATGTGTGGAAAAGTAATTGAATACAAAGCACCATCCAAAAGTAATGTCTGCTACAGTGAACCAAGTATTTGTGCTCATTCCTAGTCCTGAACTCATTTCAGCCACTGCTGAAATTTCAGCCAAAATGTTTGCTCAAGAAACTCATTTGTATCGGAGTAAATAAATAAAACTTGATTGAATATTTTGCCCACTGTAAATATGTTTTTCTAGGCCTCTTACAGAGGCATTTTTCTTTGTTGCTTTGCCATGGGGAAAAAGGTAGTTTTGGGGCTTTTTTTTTTTTCTGAAAATTGAAATATTTAGACAGAAATACTATGTTAGTGCCTAATGGGAATTGTAGCTGCTGCCTCAGGCCTGAGTGCTTTTCCACACATAGGAGTGGTGTCCCTGCTCAGGCTGCAAATCCTATGCTTGCTTTTTGTTTTCCTCTGGTGGAAAAAAGCAGATTCAAAGATGTGGATGGGAGGAATGAAACCCCAAAGCTCCAGCAAAGTTCAGTAAGAGCCAAATATCTTGTTGGGAAATTATTTTTTTTCCAAATGCGAAAAAAAAGAGACTTTTTTTTGAATCCTTCCAAGAAGGCAAAGAGAGATGCACGAGAACTGTAGTGGAACTTAATTTATAAATGACTATTAACAGAAACCACTATGCTGCCATCTGTTATGCTTTGGTGACCCTGTCCCTGAAATAGTATCATATATGGGCACAGAGGTGATGAGGATGACTCTAAAACCATAAAAGAATCCTAAAATGCTAATGGACAACCCATGGCTGAGGAGCACTGGGAACCATCTGCTGTTGTGCTTCACATATCCACCTTAGGTCGTTCAGCTCACTGGGGTGTCCGTCCTCCAGTATCAAAGATTGCTCCTGTTTTGAGAAACATCATATGGAAATAAAATACACAAAGAAAATCAAGTGTTTGAAAATATGTTTATGTTTTCAACACACAGCGAGTAACTGGCACGCTGTTGAAAGGAACTGAGTTGGGACTTGTTAAAAAGAAATGCTTTATATTACTCTTCTTACTTTGCTTATGGTTTAATATAAATGTATGTGCCCTGAGGAGTGTGCCAGTATTATCAAACCTTTAGATGTCAGAATGAGGGTTTGCATCTTCTTTTGGAGTCTGTTTGACACAAAACCCACAGCAGTGTTGCTAGTGGTGCTTGTCAGTAAATTATCTGTGGTATGGTTGATTCCAAGGGTTGATCATCAAGCAAAACTGTTTGTTCCCACCCTGTTTGATGCTGGGGCTGCCTCTCTGCAGTTTCAATCAGCTGTCTATACCAAGTGGTAAGCTGTGCTATCAAATCAGATCTTTCCTGTTTAGGTTAGGTGTCATTCCAGAGTGCATAAACCAAAAAACATGAGGCTGTGTTTTCAGCTGAAATACAGGTTGTCTCAGTGCCAAAACTGACAAGCAAATGCATCAGCTTAGTGTTGCACGGCACTGCTAAGGGTAAAAATGAAAGGATTCAAAAGTCCTTCTGCCTTGTCAATATCTAAACCATGCAAATTCATATGGCAAGGAAACCTTTTTTAAAATCATATTTAACTGAGATGCCTCCAAATAAACCCCTTAACTGGCCAGCACTTCCATCTAGGTGCAAGTTTCTTTTGCTTTACTGTGGCTGTGTTGTATTGCTTCAGATGCACTGTCCCCAGTGGTGTTTAATCAATTTTAATTCATTGATCATTGATATCTGAATGTGGTATCTCAACCTCATGTGGGAAATGTGTGGGCTTGTGACCCGGGCTTGTATCCTTGCAGTTCTGGTAGATCTTCTCGGCTCTCTTCCCACTTGAATAAATCCTTCTCCCCAGCTGACTGAAGTGGAGAGCTTGTGTGAGAACTGTTCCCATCAATGCACACTGCAGTGGGACTGATTTCCTTGCCTCTTCTGGGTGTAGTTGGAATTGAAATGGCACCCTGATGCCACTGGCCTTTTCATAGACATGGTGTGTTTATGCTGTGGAGTGACCTTGCTCTCCAGGAAAACAATTCTTTTTCTTCATGTTTGATTTGATAACAGAAATGCATGTTTTCAGTGCCCAAGTAACCTTGTCAGCACCTTTGCTTGATTTGGCTCTTTAAGACAGAATTCTTTATTATTCCAATCTTCACCTCCTTCCTGTTTAAAATTCTAGTCCTTCCCTTTGAGTGTTCCTCCCAATTTTGTTTTCCAACAAATTTCATCACAGCTCTTGTCCCATGTGCCTGGGTGATTCGTGAATATACTCAATAACAAAAACTACTTCAGGAACTTCACGAGGTGGGATCCAAAATTAGGAGTCTCCAAAGGGTTGACAAATCTGTTACTCACTTTATATATATATATATTAGAACCGGATTTTTAGTCTTCATTTCAGTGATGAAATTTCTTAGGTTTGTTTTCTTCTAAAGAAAAACACAAGTTTGTGTTCTGGACTGCAGAGGTTTTGTTCTTAAAGCTGGTTCTGTGTTGTCCTATTTTTACCTCATCCCCACCCCTTGGTTTGCTTCTTCAAAACTTGTGTTTTCAAGCTTTTGGATCTACTTAAACCCAACCACTTGCACTCATCTCCCTGTTCCCACCTGCTTTTTTTTTGCATTGTTGATTTTCTTTAAGGCTGATGTTGTTTCACTGGATTTATTAAGATCCATTGGTCTGCAGTTTTATGTGCTGCTCTGCCCAGATTTGTGGGTTTGGAATTACCTGGTCAGTGCATTGTGTTTTAAATTTTTGCTTGCACATCAGTTTTGGAATGACTCCTTTGGACACTTCTCCTCCCTCCCTATTTCCTCCAACATCAACATCATCTGCTGTGCACCCAGTGCTTTATTGTGGAGCTTCCATACATTATCTTTAATTATTGCTGCTTCATCATTGTCCAGGTTACTTACCCTTTTTTTTTATGGCTGAATAATTTTTTGGCTTCATTTTTAATGCGGTGCCTAACCCAGTCTGACTATGTGCAATTTTTGCTCTGTTTGTGATTTTCTTCATCTTTAAGACATGATATTCTCTGGTCATTCCTCTGTTGCTTGATGAAACTCCTGCATATCCAAGGGTTCCATCAGTATTCTATTTTATAAGCTTGAGGCACCCATCAGAATTTCAGCTTTTCTTGAAAAAGTCCTGGTGTGTCAACAACAATTAAAAAGATGGATTTTATTCATTACCTTGCTATCACGTTCTGAACGTTTTGGCTCTTGTGAGAGCTAGGTTGAAAACACAAAGATTTCTTTTTCAGAGCGTGCCCTATTTTTTAAGTTGTTCTTTTCTTAAACAATCATGTCATTAGAGTTCTGGAAATCCCTAGATATAGAGAATAGTCATTAATTAAATAATGCACACCCCAAAATGTTCATAAAGAGTGGACTAAGTTGCACCCTGAGTGAAACCAGGCTGACTTCACTATAAAACACATTTCATGGAGGAGTCTTTTCCCAAGTATTGAGTCATGGAGGGCAAAGGGGAAATGTTGCCTTCCTATGTGTGGGAGTAGAAAAATCCTGGAATTGCTGAGCAGCAGGGAATTTCCCTGGAGAATTCTCTTCTCATGCTTTTAGTTTTTAGTGGCAAAACAACAGCCAGCATTGAATATGTTTCAAATAGTGATACCTGGAAGAGTGTGGTAAACTCTCTGGGAATGGGTTGTCACCTCTGAGCTCTCCTTGAGGATTTTTTTTGTCTTGTCAATAAAGATAAATTGCAGTTTCTTGGTGCTTCTGAGGTTGCTGTTGGCCCCTGGTGCTCCTGAGCCACAGATTGCATTCAAATTGTGCCTGATTTTCCATGGGGAAGGGGAAGGCAGTGGATCAGAACCTGCTTCTACAAACTGAGTCTCAGTCCAAGCCAACTGCACCCTGTTTCTTGCCAAACTCAGAATATAAGGGTGTTCACCAGACCTGGGGGCTTTCTGTCATTTAAATTACTCTTCTTCACCCCTGTGCCCATTTTTCTCTGGTAACTGTTAATTAGTTTTAATTCTTTGGATTCTACTTGGAGGTTTTGTTTCAGTGCTCACCAGTTGGCTCAATAATTTCGGGGAAGTTATACCCATACAGTCTGGATGCAGTTTAGGACTGGGCCATGTGGGGAGTTTGATGTTACCAAAAATACACAATGTTTTCCTGTATTTCTTCCCTCCTGGTGTCTCAAGTGAGATTTTGAAGAGAAGAGCTTTATTCAGTTGTGTTATTTTGGCATCATATTTGAGACTGAAGATTAGCCAAAGGACATGCTTGGTTTTTTCTTTTTTTCCTGACAGTGTAGGATAAAATTTGTGGGAGAATCATCTTTCCTTGTTTCTATTTTTTCTTTCTCAAAGCCAAGAAGAATTACAGAATTATCTAGTCCATCACTGAATTATTTAGTCCATGCCTTGCTCAAGTAGGTTCTCCAAGACTGTGTCCAGTCTCCAAAGCTGGAGAATCAGCAACCACTCTGGCCATCCTGTTTCAGTGTTTTCTTGCATTTAGATGAAAATTCCTGCATTTCAGTTTGTACTTTTTGCCTCTTTTCCTATCCCTGGGCACCACTGAAGTGGCTTCTCCTCCCTTCCCTCTCCAGTGCTTATACATATGGATAGGTTATGTGTCAGAATCCAATAGTTTCAGAACTGAGACAAACCACTTTGTCACCCCATTCCCCACTAAAAAAATTAAAAATAAAAGGAGACAGGGAAGGGAGAGACAAGCCTACCATTTTATGATGACTTCATCGTGCTGCTTGCTCTGAATTCTCTGTTCTCTCAGAAATTCTAATCCCTTTATCCCTGCAGCATTTTTGTCTGCAAGTTACATTAAGTGTGTCCTGAGAGTGCATAATGACTGCAGCTGGATTACTAAAGGCCTGCAGTAAGCCTGTTTCATGGGGGAAGCAGAGCTGCCTAATCAGCTCCTTTAAAACCCTTCCAGCAACCCCTGGAGTTTCCCTCGCCTTTGGGTACCTGTGTGTGACCTCCTGGGGGAATTTCAAACTGTTCTGTATTCTGCCCCTGGGAACGTGTCAGCGACTTGCAGCTTTAGTGGCTGGCAATGTAAACGCTTCGAAATAAAACTGAAAATGGGTTTCCATTTTAACAAGTAAATCTTAATCTTTTTTAAAAAATAATCATAGAAAGGCAAGCTATTTAAAATAATTCCTGGTGATCCAACAGTGTCTTTCACAGTGCAACTGGCCACATTGCCCATGAACTTTCTGCCAGTTTTTATTTTCTGGTGTCACACGGGCACTCCTTGTGCTAAACTTCACAGCCACGGATCCACCAGGTGCCTGAGCTGCTCACCTGAGCCAGGCAAGCAGTTTTATTTCATCTTCTACTTTGAACCAGCAAATGTTTAGTTAGTTGGGCTTGTTTTTTTTTTTTTAAGAGGCTGAACTTTATTTGCTGTGTGATTTCTAAAACATTTAAACCCTTGTTGCTTTGGAGATGGGTGTGGCTTTCCCAAAGAGCCCATCCATTGCAGCCCCACGTGCTGAATCCTCCCCTATCCCCTCTCCCAGGAATCCATTCTTCCTCACACCCTGGAAATCCAAGGAACCCTCAGCGTGCACAGCTGGTGGAACAGAAGATTAAGTTGCCCATACACTAAACAGGATGATTGATGGCCCAGGTTTTCACCCAGCAAAGTGCAGTTTTGTTACATAATTACGAGAATTATGTGCAGCACTAAATCTATTCCCTGACTACGAATTGAAGGGTTGTTCTGACTGAGTTATGAAAGAAATTAGAAACTAATTTGTGGAAACAACATCTGTTGTACACAGGCGAGAGAAAGCTCTTGGAAGAAATGAAGAGAATTTATTCCCCTCTCTTTGCTGCTATTTATGAGACAAAAGGAGAAACTCCCAAGGATTGCAGTCAGTGGTTACTGTGCAGCACATGTTTATGTACACAAGCCCATTTGCTGAAGAACAAGGGATTTTTTATTTTTTAAATACACCCAGGGATCTCAAGCATAGGAAAGAAGCACTGAGTGAGGTCCAGAGAGTGGGAATCCATTATCTGTTTGGCACGTGGTCTGTTGAGCTTGTGAGATCTTTGTCATTAATGTCACAGGTTGGAGATGAGGTTACTCAGTAATTAATGCTGCCAGGGACTAGAACAAAAATGATGAAGGCTGTTTGAGTTTTGGCAGTATGCCTTCCCACCTTCCAAGCAGCCTGATGTTTATTGAAGTGGAGAGTAACCCGGCACTTTACACAGAAGAAAATGCTTCACCATCTGCATTAGATAACATTTACTCAGTTTTGGCAAGGCTGAATACAGTAGAAATGTAATTCCCTCACTGCCTTTTCACATTTCAAATAAGAAGGAAAAAAAAATGAAATCTTCTTGCTTATTTTGCATTGTCACCAAGAAAGAGTATGAGAACTTAGCATGACCTACACCTGTTCTTTCATTGTGTTCTGTCCAAAGACAGCATGGTCTGACCAGTGAAACATTTTGAATGTGTAGTGCCCTTGGTGTGAGTACCTATTGCAGTGTTTCCAGTGGGTCACCCAGGGTCTGTGTGTGCATTGTTATTTAGACCAAGAAGATAAAAAGGATTCTGGAGGTCAGATATCAGTCCTGACTGAAGCAAAGCCAGGCAGGCTTGTAGCAACTACAAGTGACATTCAAAAAAGTCATCTTTAGGACGTGAGGAATGTTGGATGAGAGGAGTAAAGAAGAGGGAGGAGTCAAAAGTGGCAGCAGTGTTATCAACCCAAGAGATTTAAAAAAAAAAAAAGAAAGTTCTAGTGGCAGTGGAACCTTGGTTTAAAAGGAGAATTTAATTCATTTTTGGCTTTGGAAAGGTAAAACTGGTGCTAAAGCATCAAAATAAGATATTGAATGAAGGAAGACACCACTACATAATCCAGCCAAGGTGCTGAAGTACCAAAAGTGGAGGTGGAATAAGAGTGAGGGGATCATGGGTGTGGTGGTGACTCAGAAGTGTTACCTCAGCACAAATATCTGTGTATTTTTATATCCCTGGAGTCACCTTTGCTGCTTATTTTTTTATGACCTATCATCTGGCCCATTTCTTTGAACATGGGTTTGCTTCTGCAAATGCTCCTGTCTGCTGTTCTATGTCCACTCTTAATTACAGGAACAAATATCATCATTTTCATGTCAGCTCTGTGAGGGGGATCAGGTGTTGTTATCACTGGTGGTAAACGATCTCAATTATAGCTTTAAAAGTGCAAGTCCTTTAGAAAGCAGGAACAGCAACCCTTGAAAGCAATATTATCCCTGAAAATGCCAGCCTGGTACAGATTTCTGTGTTAGAATTGAAGATGAGAGAAGCTGTTGTGCTCTGAGGCTTCTCGTCTCACCAGCTGGTAGAGCAGTCTTATCTGGGGAAACAGTGAAAAGCTGCTCTAGGCATTACTTAATTAAATAAAGGCCTAAATATTTGCATCAGATAATGGAACTCCTTATTTCCTTTTCCTCTGATCAAGAGCTGCCTTCAGGATTTTTACCATTAGACGTTTCCAGCGTGCAGTTCTTCTCAAGGCTACTCCTTCCTTCCTTCTTACCACTTAAATGAAGACAATTTAGATAAGTACAGGCAACTTGAAAGAGCTGTGCACGTTTCAAGAATCACATACAGAAAAATGCATGTTGGCAGCAAGGCAAATTGCTGCCTACCTGCAGAGGGAACGTCTCAAGTGTTCAATTCAGGGGTACAGCAAATTATTCCTTTAATCCTCTAATGCTCTGAAAAACACCCTCATGCCAAGTGTACAACAAATTTTTGGGTTCTCTTTCTCAAACAGTTGAGGAAGATCCGTGGGCAGCAGAACCAGTGCAGCTGGATTTGCTAGAGGTGGTCAGAGACAAAACAAAGGTGGAAATTCAGGAGAATAAATTGAATTGAACCACTGTCAATAACAATGTAAAGACACTCTTCTATTTTACGAAGCTAGATTATATTTGCGGGTTGATGTGGAACTAACAAAATCCAAGCCCTTGTGGAAGCCTGAAGTTTTTGACTTAAGAGAATATAATCTTTGTTTAAAATTAATACAGAATTATTTTACAATATAATTGTAATATTTATAAACTTCATAAGCATTTCAAGTTTCTGTGGTTAATTGTGCAGGTGTGCAGCTTCTAATGCCAAGGAGGGACCTGTTAATGTTTAATTTCCAGGTGGACAGTGAAAATTGTAGGAAACTTCTGTCATCCCTGTCCTAGTTGTCATCCTCTCCAGTGTTTCTTTTTCAGCTCCTGATTAGCTGCAGAAGGGATATGATTATAGAATTTTTCAGAGTTTTATGAACTAAAGAACTAAGAGAATAAGGAATAAAGTTCTAAGATACTTCCAGCATACATAAATTTGCAATTCCTCTGAAGAATCAAATATGAGGTATATAATCCAGTTTGAGTTGTGTATTAATCTCATGGAATTTGCCTGATTTTTAAATGAACAAACACACCGGTAAGAGCCTTGTTTTACTTCTGTAGTGCCACAGTGATCTTGTAGAATGCAGAGGGGGAGAACAAGACCCTACATCCTGGTCTAATATCTTGCTGCAATTTTTATTCTTCTTACTCTCACACAATGTATTAATGGAAGATCCCAGAGCTGGGGCAGTAAATATTAATACTGCAGTAAAAATTAAAAAAGATACAATTGGCATAAGTACCATTACCTCTTACTGAATAGCTACAATGACTGAACATCTAAATATTGCAATATTCTTTAATGTGGAGCTGGCAGAAACGGAGAGGAAAATACATTACACTGAAGTTTTTGCACTGCCTTTGGTGTTTCGAAAAATTCAAACACTTAAAATCACCTATGATTAAAACTCCCAGCTCTCTGTGTTAAGAATTGAGTATTAATTCTGCTTGCTAGCAAGAGAGGAGTGTGAGATCAGCAACCAGGGGTGTGTAAGGAGCCAAGGGGTCTGACTCTTGCTAATCTTTCCTCCTCATCCATCCATGTACCCACTCGGAGACATTTCCTAATGGTCCATTTCTTCCTTGTTATTTGCAAACAGATTTTATGGCCCCTTTGCATTTTGGAGAGGAACATCTGCAGCCTCAAGTACCTGCTGTATTTTAGAACATTAGCAATATGAAAAATAGGCATTCTCAGAGATGCTAATAAACCAGTTCTATTCATTGGAGTGTTCTCCCCTGCAAGTTTTGACCCAAATAGAGGAGCAGGAAAAACTTTGTCCCTTCTTTTAATGAACTGCATCTCTGAGAGCTCTGTTGTTTCCAGCATTTCCCCATCTGAATAAAAATGTTTCAATCCATAGCTGGCACAAGGATTTTTTTCTTTATTGTTTTTCACAGGACTTAAAAAAAAAGTTCAGAAAGTGAGATTCAAGTATCTTTAATACAAAGTGTGAACGTTTGCCATGTTTTTCTCTTGGAATATTTTGGGATTTTACAATGAAGTGTATATAACCTCACCACTATTAATTTTTCTTTAATTTTAATCTGTGTTTTTGGCCAAAGTAAGTTTGTTGGCAACGTTCTGCCGCAATTGTGGGTGTTTTATGCCTGGCCCTGGAGTTCAGCCTGGAATACAGATACACTGAGGGCATCCCTATTCCTTGTTTGTGCATCCTTGACTCCCACACAGGAGAAGGAAATAACATCTTGTCTAATTCCTGGCCTGGCTTTAAAAGCTGACCACACCTTTAATAGAAGATGCAATTTTAAAGTCTCCAGTTGCCATACAGTTTAAAAGTCATTTTTGACACCTATTCCCTTGAAAATATGCATGTGTTCCACTACTGCTGAAACCCTCAGGGCCCAGAAAATGAGTTTTAAAAGTTCTGTTATCTTTAATCTGCATTCTGTGCCTCAGTTTCAGCACTGCTTGCTTTTAGAGGCTGTCTGCTCTTGTAACAGATTTGTAAATTTAATACAAAGATAGTTGCATAAAATACAGTCTCCAAAAATGATATAGCTGAGAACACAAACCATTTAAAATGGGTGTGTGGTTGAGTATTACTAAGAAACAGAACAAGTTAATTAATTCCTTTAGATTTGCTTTTCATGCCCTGTATTGCATGAGATAAATCTGAATTCTCCGGGTGTTGGTTAGATGAAATAGGCAAAGCATTAGTTGCAGTGCAAGTTTATACTGGAGTTCACATGGGTAATTAGGAAAATGAGTTGCAAGGTTGTTACTCATGACAGATATTCAGCAATATATAGGGATGTTGAATAAAAATCACAGAACCCCCATTCGCAGCTCATACAAAATTCTTTCCTCTTACCCTTTAGTGTAATGGTTCCACTCAGATTTGATGTTGCCTTGATGGTTATGCTGTTATTGATCTTTTTTCACAAAGGTAGTAGGCTGACTTTCTGTTATGTTGGTACTTACTTATATGTTTAAACTCCTGAAGTTTCTTGAATAGACCAGGGCTCAATCCTGCAAATTCTTACTTATCCAAGTTTTATTTAATTCAATAGGTCCGTCCTTCTCCGCAGAAGGAGCTGCTCGTTTGGGGTTTGTGCTTCCTTTGAGCTTAAAATATATTTGAGGATGACAGTGCTGAATCATTTTTGGATTTAACAGAGAGGGAAACCTTCAGATGCCTGAGAAGCAGAACTTTGGATGGTGATAAAGCACAGGAGCGGCCATGGTCTCTTGGGAGGCACCATCGTGGGGAAGGGCAAAGGGGGGATGGCAATTCTGCTGAAGCAGCAAGAGCGAATCCTTCAGGGAAACGCTGGGACGTTTTGATTAAACTGGTTGAAGCACAAATGTCTCTTGTTAAGAGAGTTTGGAGGGAATTGTCTCAGCTTGGTGTCCATTCAGCTTCTCAGAATAACTGAAGTTTAAAGAGGTTTTTTAATTTTCCTTCCAGCTTTCTGTGTCTATAACCCAATTGAAGCACCACCTGCATTCTGCATTTAACAATAGCCTATTAGTCACCAAGGCTGATGGAATTTTTAGCTAACAGGAGTGTAAAAGATTATTTTCTGCCTACTTTTGTCATCAATGCTTCTAATGCTCTGCTTGAAAATTTTATTTTCTTAGAAGTATTGGAGCGATGCTCGTGTTATAACTTGTTTGTTCTGCTGTAATGATGGGGTGTCCTGATCAAAATTGGTGTGTCACAGTGCTGGCTAGTCTGTAGATGAAATGGAAAAGATGGTTGTCCCCCAAATTTGCCAAAGGTTCTTTTCCACGGAACAATATCAGGGGAGAAATGTTTAGAGTTATACTTAGAAAGATGTAGTGGAGAAATGGTTTTATCTCTGCTTTTGTGACAAATAAATCAAAGTACAGTAGGGACAAGCTGTCCAGCATCTCAAATGTTGCAGAATCTCAATGTGAGCAGAGAGTCGATATGGAAGTGGGGCTGGAAGGAGATAAATGATATAAAATGTTGTGCTTGGCACTGTCCAAACTGGGAACATGTGCTTGACTCTCACTTTTCTTGTTTGATTATTACTCAGTGACTGCTGGTTTTGTTTCCCCTGGGAGCTGATGCATCTCTGTCCAGGAGAGACAGTTTGTTTATAAGATTATATGTTATTTGACTTCAGCAGTAATTCATAGAACAACTCAAAGTGCTTTAGAAATATTCATTAAACTTTGAAGCCCCCAGGTAGCAAAATGATTCTCACTGGTGTATTGGAATCATTGAAATACATCTAGTACTTGGGGTTTAATAGTTCACATAGTACAAATAAAAAATCTAAATGTGGTAGAAGAGAAAATAATAAGCAATAATAAAGTTTTAGGAGGTGAACATTTAAGCAATACCTCATTTCTTCAAGTATTACAAGTCCAGGTCCATCCAGATTAGTGTAGAAACTGATTTTCTGGTAAATATATTTTATATATGTTAGACACACAATATGAAATTAATCATCAGTCTTCAGCAGGGAAGAGTTAATTTATTTTTCTTTCTTTTCTGCCCTCCCCAATCCTCTTTTGCAAGAGAATTCAGCCTTAGAATTAAAGGAGTAGTTAAGGACAAACGGATCTTGATTTTTATTTCCAGTTTTAGCAGATGGGAAAATGAAATGCTGAGTGCATGTGCAATTCTCTTAAATATAAATTCCTTGATGCTGCTCCACGATGATGTAAATAACGCTTGTCTGGGTTCTTGTCTGGTTGCTACATTAGTGACATTTGGAAGCAATTGTCTTTTCTAAACAGTAATTTTCTCTCCCCAACAGAAAGGAAGAGGAATTATTTTAAACACCCTTGTTTCTTAGAAAGGAGCCCAACACAAGAATCTTTGTGAACACGAACGACAAGATACTGGTCTGGGTTTTTTTGTGTACATTCAAATGAAATCTAGATAGTGTCATAGATTTATTCTTGACTTAAGCTCAGGATTAGATTTCTTCATCTTGTTTGCATATGCAGTGTGATATGGAACATGGCATTAGCTTATTGATTTGCAAAAATATGTGATTTTTTTTTTCCTTTCCTGAATATATAGACTGTATAGAGGGAATATATAGACTGAGTTCTAAGGTGCTACAGTATTTTTAAAAAGTGGAATGAGAAAAGGTTATTTTGCAGATAGAGGCATGTAACCAATGGTGGAAAATGTAGAGCTGGCCAACAGTGCAGCTGGAGATAGCAAAAAGGATGGAAAATTCCACATAAGTTTTCAAAATACTTTGAGAACTTGACTTCTTTCAGCTAGAAAACTAAAAGTTGCAAAATATTCCTCATAAAGGCAAATTCTACAGTAATTTTCTTAAAGATGGAGGAGAATTATTCTTACAGTATTTCCCTCGTATAAACAGAAATTTATAAGTAAGAAAAAGGTTTTTTTTTTTTTTTTGAAACATCAAACTTGGGAGCTCCAAACTGAGTACAGGTCACAAGTTTATTGCAAAATAGAGGTGGAAAGGGAAAATAGAAATGCAATAAAAATTGTATTTCTTTTAGACCAGTTTAATTATTAGAGTTTCTCTGTTTAGGTCTAATGATAACTATAATAATTATAGGTATCTTGCTGATTTTTAGTAAATAGAGCACAAATATTTGAGTCAAGGTAGGGCTCCATTTCATGGCTTTAGGGCCTTCCTCTATGGGAAGCATCCCTTCTTTATGTTCTTAGCTAGTGAAGGATGGAAAGAGTACAGGCATCGACAATAACTGACATGCCAAAGGTTTTACAGCAGGCCAGCAATTAAATCAAACACATTCTGAATTATGATACTGATTTCTGTCTACATTAGCCCACGAAGCTTTGCCAAACGTGCCTGCATTTGCCTCCCAGGAAGATCCTTATTGCACTAAATCCTTCAGTTGCTGGAGCCCTGATTTCTTTTTTCAATCATTCTTCCAAATGAGGCACAATTGCATGGGCAGCTCTTTCTGTAGTTAACAATGCACCAAGCAGCCCCTGTGCTGCACATTGCTATTCTGCTGCACAGCTTTGCTCACAACAAACCAGCACATTTCCAGGAGAGAAAAAGACAATCAACCCAGCACTTGGAGCCATTCCGTGTTTTGTTCCACTGCAAATTCAAAGTGTGGCTCTTTTATCAGAATGGGTATTGTTTGGAGTTAAAACTGGAACCAAGTATAGCAATTCTTGCCCCACCAAAGAGGCAATTTATTCATGCTTTATTCATGCTCTCCCTCATTCCTGCACTGCCTTGGTTTCGGAGTGTGCATGTTAACCAGGGCTCTGTGTGCTCCTGCTCGAGGAGGGGGAATGGGAAGGAAGGCTTTTATGGTATTTTTTGATAAATGTTGTGGTGATGTGTAATTTCCCAAATTCTCTCGAGTGCCAGCATTAAAAGCTGTTATAATTTGCAATTATGTCGATTGCGTATTTTTCCCCGAAAATATTAAGGTTTAAAATTCTCTTAATGAGACCTTAATGTGTGAGCAGCAAGAAAGGGTGTGATGGAAACACAGTGCCAGACGGTGCTTTTGTTGTGCCAAAATAGTTTCTGTGGGAAGAACGAGGTTCACTTTTGGTAGGTGAGAACTTCTAGACCTCTACTTTATGAGGGTTTGACAAACAGTGAGTAGATACTGCATCTGATAGGAAGAATGAGAGCTAGGGAAAATATAAATAATAATTAATAATTAAATTGGGCCTCAGAACAGTCACGATGATATAGTTGATATAAAATCCCTTGGCATTTTGAGTGGGTTTGAATGCTTGAAATTTGGTAATATCCAGAGGTAACCTGAGGGTTTGAGTCTGTTTAGCTGGATTTAGGAAATACAGCTAAGTAAAACTAAGTAAAAGTGAAACCTTTGACTTCCTGCAGCCAGCCTGGCCAGGACTGACTGAGAAACCTCTGGAGAGCTATTTCTCACACCAAATAATTTATTTAATACATAATAATGAAGCTTCTATTAAAAAAGAATAATGACACTGTGTTTCTGATGCTAAAAGATGTGTAGGTAAAAATTCAGAACTTAAATTTAAGCATGCACATGTTATGTGTGGATATCTATGTGTTGAGAGCTGAAGGAGGTTTCCAATAGGAGAGAAATCTCAGCACCTGGATTCTTAAACACTCTGAACTCGATACGGAGAGATTTGCCTTAGTTTATGCCTTGGATTATCAGTTTTTCAAGTACTCTGCAAATAAAGCTTACCCACAGGGAGACTCTGAAATTTAATAAATGTTTGTGAAATGCTTGGGAGTCCTCTAAGGCAACATATTATTTCTACATTTCCCCTAAAGACTGGTTCCATTTATTATATGGATAGATACAGTGGTTTCGTATTTTTAGTAGTTTATGAATGCACAGAAATGAAAAGTGTGTGTGTTTTGAGGACAGAAAATCTCAAAATGGTGCACATATGAGTCGCTGAGCAAAAAATTACCCTTAATTTGTGTTGTAAAAGTAAAGGTGGTGATGAGCATGTGAGTGTGTGTGTGTTCTAATGGCTGTTGCATCATTTATTCTGATACTGCACTGGACAGACACTTTTGGGATGACCATTCTCATTCAGGCACTTGTAAATGTTGGAGCAGAGCAAAATGAAGGTAGATGTTAGTGAATGGGTAAGGACTTGGGTGTGATTAGTCATTATAATCTAACGCTGTGAATTATAATAAAT
Organism: Anabacerthia variegaticeps; assembly: GCA_035583185.1. Taxonomy (NCBI): domain Eukaryota; kingdom Metazoa; phylum Chordata; class Aves; order Passeriformes; family Furnariidae; genus Anabacerthia; species Anabacerthia variegaticeps. The sequence goes on along the minus strand of JAWWEW010000001.1, from coordinate 3,632,606 downwards.
TTTATGAACGTCAATGTGTTTTTAGTAACATTGTTCATTATGAATGCAATAGAAATGACAGATTTCCTGTATCCTCAGCCCTTTGCAAATGTTATGCAAGCCAGGACTGTGAAATGAATCCTATCTTATTTAGGCACCAGAAGCTTGTATGTTTATTTCTGGATGGATTTAGTTCCTTTGCCTTCTCTGGAAACCAACAGTTCTGTTCAGGCAGCAACTCCTTTGTGTCCCTTTTGGATACCAAGACTTGACAGATTGCACCTGAGATGTTGCCTCTGTAAGTGCAGAAGAAGCTGGGGAGGTTTGCTCCCATGCAGATATTCACATTAATTCAGATGAATCCCAGTATTAGTCATAGTCTTGTGATGATAAAAATTAGAAACTTGCCTCAGAGCTCCTGATTAATTCTGACTCTCTGCCCTAATGAGACACCCAGTGCTGTGGAGGATGCAGGACTGAGTGTGGCTTGGCTGAATTACATTTTAGCTTAGGGATGCATTTAAATAACTTCAGGTCTGGCCGAGCTATCTATATCTAATGACTGATACAGATTAATTAGGAGACTGGAGGTCTGCATGTCCAGAAAGAATAGTGGTTTCATACTCTCTGTTTAAAAGAAACGAGATTTTAATCAGGAGGTTGTCTCCTTTATGCCTGTTTGTGGCTCAGGCAGATGGTGCACTAATCATCCTTACAAATATAGTGTATTGAGTATAAATAATGTTAAACCCCCCCAACGTGGAGCAGATAATTCATTATTTCTGTAGTCACACTGCAAGACTCGTTTCCTCCTGTCACCCTGTCATTCTGTCTGGCAGACAGAGTGGTTGAAAGAGCTGCTCTGTCTTGATCTGACAAGCTGGATTTGGGTTTTACAAATAGGTTTTCATTCTTGCTCTAAGTAGGTGTAGATATATGTACTTCCATTGTTTACAGTTAAATTAAGATCCAGCTTTTTTGATTAATTCCCCCTTCCTCCCCCACAATGGCATTGCAACTCCTTTTTAAGAAAGAGATCTGTATTTCACCAGAATGAGACTGTATTTCACCACAGAATGTCTTACAGCATAAGGCTGGACAAAACCCTTTGGTCTGTTTCCAGTGACAGGATAGGAGAGGCATTTTGGTAATTCTTGTTTATGTTTTAATTCCTCCAAAAAACCTGTTTATAAATTTTTAACAGATATGGTGTACAAATCCAAATGACATCATCTGGATTTTGGAAGATTAATCTCCTCAGTGTCTGGCAGATTTACCAACACAGCACTAGGGGTCTAAGAGTAAGAGGAAGCCAGATAAACCTTGTAGACACACTGTGCTTTGGGTTACTGAGGAAAGAACACTCCATCTACACCCATTTCAGCCTGGGAACAAATTCTGGTATGACCTTCTAATGTGATAACTCATTTGGTCTATGAATGAGAGCAAGATAAACCATGTCTGTCCAAAAACCCCCAACAATTTCATGCAACACCCTGTTCCATCCCAAGGACTAGCATGGATGATGGGGAGGGCAGAAAAAAAGCCCAAGAAAGAACTAAAACTAAATTCCTTTTGTAAAAACTAGAATATGCTCTGAAGAATATTTTTTTTTAATATAAGTGCTCTTAATATGCTGCTGTAGGTGTTAGCTTGTTAGGAAAATGAGGACAGTGCCAACCTTCTGCTGGCCTCAGGGATGGGGCCGGACAAGGGAAGACAATTTTCAAGTAACTACCCAGCCCATCTTTCTCTCTACCCTTCTGCCTGACTTCAAGTGTTTCCTTCAACATCTCAGTTAAACCATATGTTTTCTAAATACACCAAATACCCTGATTATTTACATAAACGGTACCACAGCAATGTTTCAGGCTCCGCACTTGGTGAGGTCTGAGGACTTGGCACACGAGTCGTGGTGCTTGTCCTGTAAGTCAGCAATCCAATCATTTGCCTCCAGGTGGCCACCTGAATGAGCAGCCCTGGCCAGAGAGGAGGAGTGATGTAGAAATTTCTGAGGCCATTTATACTTTTTCCCCCCAACAATACCCTGTGGCAGCCAATTCAGAGATTTAGAAGGATGCTCCCTGGAACCTCTTCTGGGTGCAGGAAATGCTTCAGCACTCCCTTAAAAGCAGGAGGAAGTGTCCAACTCCTGTCTCTCACTCTTGGGACTCACCCCATGCACAAGGGTTTGCTGATTTCCAGCTGGGATGGATTGGGGTGGTTCTTTTGTTGGATGCATTCCTTGAGCAGTTGGTGATTTCCAAATCTTTCTAATGGATTTGGATATTGTTTATGTGAATTAAACAGCATCCAATACTTGGGATGCTGTAACAATGAAAATTAATAATTTAAGAGGGGGTCAGTAATTGTTATTCAGAGTTATGAAGGACTGAATGGAAGGCTGGATGCTTCCTTACTTATAAAATGTTCAGAGCATTTTAATGTATTTGGTCTTGTATTTGTTTATTAGATCCTTCGTGTTTGTTTCCCAAGGGGTAATTTAGTTAATGCGTATCAGTGATGGAAATGCAAAAACCACAAAACAAATGTGTAGTGCTACCAAATCTCTGTAGTTAATTAAAGGAGGGAATGGATGGAGGGCACAGGAGAAGGTGACTGTGTGCCTCAGGCTCAGCCTGCCACCGTGGCACTGATTCTGAAAGCAACACTCCATTGGTTAGTAAAGTACACCAAGCCTACCTCCAGTGATAAGGTGTCAATAATGTCAATCTATATAAGCTGGGAAAAAAACTTAATTTAAAAAGTTCAGGTTCCCTGTTGATTCCCTCAGCAGGCTGCACATTTTCAGCAATGCATCATTGGATCAACACCACTCCACTTTCAAGGTGCTGAAACTCAATTTGTTTGCAGTGCCGTGAAGTCAAGTACACTGTAAAACTCTGCAGCCTAGTGGCATAAAAAATAACTGTAAACCCAGACTTTGTGGAAGAAGTGAGGTGATAATGTGACACGTGCATGGTGCTTCAGTCATGCTTGCCTAAATTCAAATTTCTTTAACCACAGAATTTAATATGCTGCTACTTGGGTTTCCTTTTCCTCCTCACACCTGGTTTGGAAGAGTCAGAAAAACTTCTAGAATGACAGAAGCGGAAAGTGGATTTTTATGCTCTCTCTGAAAACGATACACATTTCCCAGTGCCAACAGGTGGAGATTCCAGCTGCATTCCTGGCAGTCAGTGTGTCATTCTGCCTGGCACAGCCCAAGCACTCCAGAACCAGGGGAAATGGCCAAATTGTTGGTTGCATTTCAGCTTTCCTGCTTGGTCCGTGAGAACAACAAACCTTACTCCCCTCAAAATGTGTTGAAGCTAAATTAAAATGTGTGAGGTGGGTTATATTGATGGGTGGAAGCTGGTAATAACTCGAGAAATGGAGTGAAAACTGGTGAGAAAGCTCTGTTTTAATGTGGAACTTAGGAAGTCCAAGCATTTAAAAAATAATGCTTTTCTGAGCTTGAATCAGTGAATATTCCCTAATATTTTGGCAGGACCTGGGTGTTTTTAGTCACAATCTGGTATCCTTCTATCTTCCAACCAATGACTCTGCATGCAGAGTGGCTGAGGTGGAATGAGATCCTCTTGGGCACTGCAGGGAAAAAGCAACAGCTTCGTATGAATGTTGTCCCTCCTATTAGAAAGAGCCAAAATGTGATACTTTGAATAGCAACTTTCTGGAAATAAATGTCAAGCCAGTGTTCCAGATGTGCCTTTGTTTGAATGTCAGCTAAACTCCAAACTGCAGTCTGTGTTATTTGATGCTAAAATCTCCTAGAAACTTTGCCTTCAGGAATTGGTTAAGATTATCTATCTGGGTATCTCTGTTATTATTAAATCAGCGTCATTCAACTGGTCAGCACTTGATTAGCTGATCATTAGTGCTGATAACACCGAAGTTGTGGGTTTGACCCCTGCATGGGCCATTCACTGAAGAGCTGGACCCTTGTGGGTCCCTTCCAACTCAGAATATGCTGTGAAATCACTAAACCACTTCAGAGCTTACGTTTGCTCTGTGGTTGCTCTGCCTCCTGCACTGCTATGAAACTTTTGAAGTAGAGTGTGACCTTTTTAGTTTCTGCAGTGCTGCTTTAAGACTAGATAGCCCTAATGTAAGGGGGAAAATTCCACACAGTGTCTCACTAATGAGAAAACTCTGTGACTGCTCTCCTGTGATATCCCATCTCCTCAGTGGGAGGAAGTCACACAATGTGAGTAGCAAACTCCATCTCTAAATTGTTGACACACACTCCAAATTAATGCCTGCAGGTGGATATCCTGGAGCAGCAATAGGACAGTTGCTCTAGAAAACTTCTTTCTGGCGTTATGCAACAACTTCGTGGGCACCAGAATTTTCCTAACAAAACCCATTTGCTAAAATCATTAAGCTACTTTTCTTAAAGATGAAATAAGGAAGGGATGATATATTTATTATCTGATTATTTTCCATAAAATGTTTTATATAGGGATACTGCAGTTTAAAAACCCTAATTAAAGACCATCAGTGAAATGTCAGGTCTCTTGATAATAATTCTAAATTCTGTCTGTCATGAAAAAGACACTTGTTAGAATTGTCTCTTTTACTTCTGTATTGAATTCATAGGCAGGATTCAGAAGAGTGTTCTTTTGAGGAGGAATGGCTGTGTTCATAGTACACACAGTTAAAAATTATCTGAGACGAAACAGGTTGCAGGACTTTGACCCAGACAGGTGTTTGAGATGAGAAAGCCTGAACTTTCAACAATGAGCTGCCAAAAAAAATCAGAAAGACTTTAAATTCAAAAAGCTATGTTTAAAGAATTATTTGATGTGGAATGGGAAGGTGGGTGGAGAAGGAGGTTACATAAAAATAAGCAAAGTTTCAAAGTAAACCAGATAATTTCTCTGAAGAACTTCCGCTCCATCTGCATTGTCCTTGTGGTCATTCTCTACTCTAGAGGATCATTCAGTCTGGGGTTTGGAGTGTGTTTTATTGTTTTCAACCAGTATCAGCTGGCAAAAATACACACTTTTCATCCTAACAGAACAAAGAGAAGTTGTTAATAAGTCATACTAATAAGAAAGTCTGGTTACAGTCCCAAGCAGTGCCATTGTCTCAAGTCCAGGAGGATGCTGGCAGGCTCCTGGGGTGCATTCCACCGTTGGGAGGCTCTGGAGAGCTGGAACAAATTCTTGTCATGTGAAGGCCAGGTGAGGCCTGGCAGAGGCTGTCACAGGCACCTGGCAGACAGGCAATACCCCCGTGGTGAGCCTGGCAGGTGACACATTTTCATGACAGTGACTGCATGTCATGCAGTGCCCTTAAAGGAGGGGTTGTGCCTACGGCTGTTGGAGCACATCCCTGATCTCAATCTCTGCTCTGCCAGGATGGACCCAGGGGACTCCCACTGCACTCATATGGAATGAGCTGTGTTTAACTACCCTTGCCTAATTGCAGATCACTCACAGCAGGATTTCTTCATGAGCAAATACCGTGAAACACTTTGAAGATACAGCGTGGAGGGGCAGGAACACCTGAGACCTTCAGAGCTGCCTCGTCACACAGGGACATTCTGTGACATCCCTTTGCCATTCCCTCACAGCACCTGCAGGTCCCACTGGGGCTTAGTTTGGGAAGGGAGAAGGGCTGATGCACAGAGAGGAAACACCTATGGCTGCTGACAGCTCATGATGATGCTGTGAATTAGGGGAAGCCAAACGAAGGCAGCTGCTCCCTTGGAGGACACACATTTTAGTGAATGCAATGCCCTGAACTCTTCAGAAGGAAAGAGGTTTCCAGCCAAGCCAAACACACAAGGTCACCAAGGGCAAAGGACAGAAAGGGTTCAGTGCCTCCAGCACATAACAGGACAGTTAAATGGGTTGAACCAAGCTGGCACCTTCCTCTGGAGGATGGATATTGGAAGCAAACCAGTCAATGTGACAGTGGTGGGTTGCTGATCAACCTGTTTGCTTTGGGGCAGGTGAAATGGTCTAAGGGATTTAAAGGAGGAAGAGGCTGAACTGAGACCTCATGTAGCTGTACCTGCTTTTGGTTGGTTTGGTTTTGGTTGGTTTGGTTTGGTAGAATCATTTGCTCCATTTTCATTCCAGCCATAGGCTATTGAGAGCACATTTATTTGTCCATAAGTCAGGACTTGGCTCTTTGCAGCTGGATTTAACCCACAAATTTAGTCAACCTGTCAGGCATCATAGGTATGTTGGCTGATGTTTAGAGTAGTGTATTTATAGGATTTGTAAAGGGAAGGGGAATGGGATCCATGAATGCACCACTGCTGTTTGGGAAATGATGTGTGGGTCCTTGATTTAGAGTAACTGTCCAGGAGAAACGGGAAGAGGGATGAGGAGCACTCCCCTTGCTGTGACTGTGGAGGAAATGAGCTGCTCTTTGGCTGCCTCCTGATTCTGCTGCACTCAGGGCTGCTCTGCTCTGTCCCAGGCTCTTCTGCTCAAATCAAGGAAGGAGAAGGCCTTTGTCATATTCACTTATGTCCTGCTTTGACTGGAGTGAAGTGACTGAGAGTCTTTATTGTATAAAAATGCCATATCCAAATAATGCAACTATGATATGGTATTTGAAATTTGTGGTGCTACTAAATTGTGTCCACATAAAATGGCAATAATAGTACTTCTGTCTTCTGCTTTTTGAGTCAGTATTCAACTTCATAGTCTTTTACTTACTACTTAAATAACAGTAAACTATAATAGCCAAGCAAGTGTAGCAATAATATTTGAAGGAGATGACTTACTAGACACTGCATTTGAATATGAATTGTTTTGCTATTATACTTTGGAGCTAGCCCCAGAGAGCTGCTGATGGAAATTTGTAAGGTCATGACTGACTTGATGGTGCAGTTATAAATTCCTGCTGAACATTAAGCACATTGTTATTCTTCTCATCTCTGCTTGGTCATTAAGGAAGGTGATGAACATCACACGGTGTCAGAAGTGTGGGCTGAGAGTGAATTTGGGAAGACTTCAGAAAAGGTCACAGAAAATAAAGGAAAGGGGAAGAAAAACAAAAGTGGGATTGTAGTAGTTCAAAGCTTTCTTGCACAGGTTTAATAAGTAAATTTTTTGTTTGCTTTTAGAAGAGTCTCAAAAGTTTATTGCATACCTTATGTAGAGGAAGAGCATATAGTGCCCTTGACCCTGAGATTGTACTGGAGTTTGGGATTCTTTAAGAGACATACTAAACATCCAAACATATAATCAATCAGTTACCTGTTGACAGAAGGAGTGATAAGTGTCAGTTTTGAGGGCTAAAATCTGAGATGTAGCAAACAGTGTGCTCCTGTAGGCAAATACTGGTAAAGAAATAGGTTCTTATACTACAAAATTCACTCTCCTTATAGCACGTTATAGTACAAAATTCACTCTCCTGTCTCAGCCTTCTTAGTTATCTTTTCTACCCCAGCTTTTAACTCTGTACCTCTTTTACTCCTATTTTTTCAGTTGTTTATGCTTTCTTCTTATACCTAACTCTTCTTTCCCATCTTGACTCAGCCTCTTAAGCCAGACTTTGTGGCAGGATGGTTTCAATGGTGTCTTCTAGTAGAGGCTCTTCATCTGTCTTGCCATCTTCTCCCTATCCTGCAGTTCCCAGTCCTGTTTAATTTGCAGTATAGTTACTGAACTCTGCCGCCCACAACACTCCCTTCCAGTTTCCCTTTTCCAGCTCCCATCAGTTTTCAGTCCCATTGTTGCTTTTTTCACTATTGTCTCCTCTGCTTCTAAGTGTATCAGACACTTTGGTATCTCTATATTTACATTTGATGTTTTCCTGAATTGTGTTGCCTTGGCAGCAGCAGAAAGAAAGATCAAGAAAGAGAGTCCTTCAAGTTACAGTAAGATCAAGAGAGAGAGTCCTTCAAGTTCTGTCCTCAGAGAGATGAGACAGCATGACTTTCTCTGTCCTGAAGAGGGTTGTTTCCCTTCTGTAAATATGTGAGGGCTGCTTTATTTTACTCAGAATTCTCTCTCCCACTTAAATGGTCAGTAAAGAGTTTCTTGCTCCAATGAGGTCAAAACCTTCCTTCCATCTCTCAGTAAAGATTTTTTTCCTTTATAAACCTAACATTTTATATCTGTCTCTGTGTTAAAAGTCTTAGTGATATGAGTGTCTAAACACTCTAGCTGTCTGTAGTTCTTGCTGAGTCTTGCCTTGTCCAAGACAGCTGTGTGACTAGAGATGTGATGTTCACCTTTTCCCTTATAGGCACCCTATAACCTCTTCCCAAACTTGTGAGAAATTTATCTGGCACTTTGTATTACTAAATCACCATCAATTTCAACGCCTCAGTCTTCAAAGGTACCCAGTGAAACAGGTTCCCCCCTGTTATTCTGTGTTTTAAAATGAGGCAAAGTTAAACGAAGGCGTTATGATTTGTAAATTGACATTTTTACTTCATCAGTTCTCATTGAAATTGAGTGAGGTTGTGGTTGGTTAATGTTCAGGAATAAGTTACAACTGCTCATTCTGGTGTTGGTTTTCTTTTCACTCGTGAACTGATTCATTAACATCTTCACATTTTAAGAACAAGTCTACATGGTGAAGCTGAAGGCTTCAGAAAAGAATGCATTAATGCTGCTGTGCCTAGCATGCAGGCTGCTTGCTCTAATGCAAGATGTGAGGAATTTATTTTGGTTTTTTTTTTTTAAGTACTGACCTTTTCCACCAGGGCATGTGCTAAATGGCAGCCAGCTATGCATCAGAAAACAATTATGCCTGGCAGTGCAACTGTTCATATGTTCACAAGGTCTTTGAGGTCTTTAGTTGTCCCTGGCATTTAATCTGAGCTGTGCACTGGAAAGGAACCAACTTTTTAAAGAGAGGCATGCAAATAATTTTGGAATTCAGACCTGCAAATAAAGTTGTTGAGTATCCATTTGTATATTGTACAATGTCTATAGAGATGGCTATATTGTCCTCGGTCAGCTATATTATTAAATGCTTGAGAAATTTTTGTTGCCATTTATTTCCAGTTTCAGAAGAGATTGAACACACTTTTGTAAATTCTCTGAAGAAAACACTGTTCAAAGGCACGTGTAGAAACAAGCACTAAACCTCTGTTAGAAGTCAACAGAAATCGGGCATTTATTTCTCTATCTTTTCTCTCCCACGCTCGATTTTCTTTTCTTGTTCTTTTTCATGATTATACAAGAAATGCGTGCTCAGAATGAGCCTAATTATTATTTGGTTCTCTGTTGCTGTTGACCCAAGGTCATCCCTCTAAAAAGATGAACTCCACATATTGTGGAGATGGAAAGATGAAACTACTTGTGGCAAATTCCCTTATTTTTTACTGTATGCTGGAAAAGACCATAAATAAGGAGTTATAAAATCAATCTAGAACAAGGGAATGTGAAGGTAAGAAGTCCTAGAGACAATCGTAGCAAGCTTACCCCTCTTTCTTTCTCAGGTGGGTCTTCAGCATGTTCTTATGTTAATTCTTGAAGCAATTCCTGAACTATTCCCTTTTTTCCACTTAGCAAATTCCTTTTGACATCAGTTACATGCTGTACCACCCATATGCAAGTATTTTGTGGAGAAAAATGAAGGCGCTGTCATGTGCTGGCTGCTGGTGCACCAAGGCTGTGTTTCACACACCCATGTTGGCTGAGGGGGTGTCTCTCCTTTGTGCTGAGCAGCTGCTGATTATTAAGGATTGAAATCTATTTTTATGCCTTATTTTTTTACAGTGAAAAGCCTGCTGCATCTCACAGTGGAGGTTTCCTTTAGAGATTCAGGAGGGCTTCTAGGGGAATTTGCTTCCTGATGATGAGTGAGACTTTTTAAGGAGGCTGTTTCTTTGTTTTTCAGGGAAATAAAAAGGCAGGAGAGTATTTAGAAGGGCTTTTGTGGTTTTCTCCAAGGAGCTACAGAAACACTAAATATTTCATTCTAAGGAGAAAAGACTACTGTGATTTTTTATGTTGCAGTCCCACTACACAGAACTGACTAATGCGTTGTAGTGTAATCCCAGAAATGTTTTGACACGCATTCCTTAGAGTTCTCATTTATAACAAAAGTCAAAGCTATATCTCAGCAGAAATTTCTAGGTCTTTGCATGGGTGAGATTAGTTTTATTTCTTCTTTTCATTTGCATTGGCATTTGGGTTTGTTATTAACTTAGTAGGGTCAGAAATCCCGTTGTTGTGAAATGCTTGGGTTTGCAGGTGAGCAGCTCAAGTAATAAATGGGTTTTAGATTATTCCATGGATATGCTTTCTTTTCAGAAGTGCCCTGGTTTTGCATGCACTAGATTTTAAGCATTTAATTGTTCTCTTTTTGTGATATTTGAGTTAAAAAGAAACAAGCTGTTCATATGCTTGCCTGTAGATCCATGCTGTAACTATTCTGTTTGAATAGGGATATTCAGTGCTTTGCCATTGAGAATGTTGCTGTAAAATAGCACAAACCAGCTGGTAAAAGCAGTTTTGCGTGTTAGCTCTTTTACTTTGGGTCTTCTTATTTTTAAACAAACCATGTCATTTGTAGTCCCTGACAATGTTTCTTCTTCGTGCATTAGAATGCTGCAAAAAAACCCAACCCAAAAAGTCAGTATTGGACCTGGTTGGTAACCCATTATCAATTAGCAGATGAAACAACTAATAAAAGCTTATTTATAAAAACATGACTTCATCCCTCTCCCCCATTCCATTTTCTGAATACTTTTTCCCACTCTTCTCCCTTGCTGAGCAAATGCATGGTTTCTCCACTTAAACTTGAAAGGAAAATGTGAAATCCACAGATGCAAAAGCATCCACTGATAAAACATCTTAATGATGCATTTTCCTTCAGCTCTGAATAACACCAGCTGCTTTCACTGCTTTCCCTTTCAAGTGGGGCATTTCTGCAGTTCAAACAGAAATATCTCTATGTATTCTGTAATATCTATATCTATTCTGCAGGATATTGAAGTACACCTACATCCTGTTGCATAAGATGGGTTAATATAGTACATTTTGGGGGGATATAGTCAGTAAAATCTTTCCAATTGGGAAGCATGAAGGAGCAATAAAGGACTAATTATTTAAAATTATTAGTCTGCATAAAGGCTATGCAGGCTCCAGTCAATTGAAACTGGGCCAAAATGGCTTTTTCATGATTTTAAGAACCAGATATCTCCTTATTTATTTTTTTCCCCTTTCTTCTTTTCTTTTTTCATTGTGTAAAAAGAACAGTCAAAGCAATACTTCAGTGTAGAAACCAGATTTTTAATTTTTTTTTAATTCTTTGCAGGGAATTATTAGTATATAATGAAGTTGTCGAATTTATCTTCCTCCTTCCTCATTGTGACCTCTCTCTAACAAATGCACAGTGTCAGAAATGTTCTTATCACTGATGCCCAAGAAACTGAGTGGGATTGTTGTCTGAAAACACTTTCATCAGTGAAATAAAAGGTGTTTTTTCCAGTTCTCTGTTGTGTGCCTGCTGTGATGAACAGTTCTCCATTGTAAACAAACTGTAGTAAGTGGCCATTCCTATGTGATGGTGGAGATGAACTTCACGAGTAGTCACCCATTTAGTGTTTCGTGTTCTAGTGGCAATTGGCAGGGAAAATGATCAGGATTTATCAGATAATTTTTTTTTCTCTCTTCCAGAATGACTAAGAAGTCTGTTTTATTTGTGAGTAGGCAGGTAGCTGAAGGTATGCTTATATTTCCTTTTAAGTGTTTGTTATTATGTATATTACATTTATAGCATACATGGCAGAGTAACAGAATTTCACAGTCTGAGATTTTTTCCTATGCCTTTTTTCTTTGCTTTAGTCATAAAATTTCAATATACTTGGAGATTTCATTACACAACAGTGGAGTCTGAAATGTGTCGGGATATCAGTATTAGAAACAATCAACATAGTTTCTCTAAGCTATTTTAGCTCCCACCCTGAGAAATTAAGATGTCTCTCTCCTTGCTGTCCTTGGATTTATGCTGGCTTTGCTTTATATCCCTGAATGGGTCCTGGAGCTGTTCTTCCTGTGAAGCTTTTCACTGATTTTAGTTCCAGAGCAGTACAGGAGCTGGCCTTTATGCCAGCCTTTTCTAAAATGGAAACTAGCATTTCATGGGAGGTTGGGGAACCAGCAAAGCCAGCTGTGTCACAGAAGATTCCTTGCAGATGTGTGTGCCTGCAGCTCGGGCAGGAACGGTGTGGCAGGACGTGCCTTTCTGTAGGAAACTTCCTTTAAAAGGAAAATTTGGGGAAACTACCCGTCTTCCAGAGACAGTTTGCTAGGGCTGATGTGGGTCTTGTAAAGTAACAGGGCATCACATCCCCTGCCTGCAGAGAAAAGTAGTGCTCTTTCTGTGTTGTCATGTAACTTTAGTCAGAATCCAGCCAATTTAACAGAATGGCTTTATCAATATGAATAAGTGATAGGTGAAGCCTTCCTTTACACCTGTGGTCCTCTGCTTTTAGCCAGTTGATAAAGTGTTTCTTGCCTGTATGTCTGTTGAGTTCATAGTTCAGGTTAGAGCTACTTTCTAGGAGTGCTGGCAATATGAAGAAAAATGCTTGGCAAGTCTTTGATAAGGGTGAGTTTGAAATTTCAGATGTTTGGAGTTACAGGGCTCAAACACAGTAAGACTTGGCTTTCCAATTGTAGAACAGTTCAGTATCCCCTAAACTGTGTCTTACTACCCTTGTTTGGGTGATTGGGCTTGTTGAAAACGAGGCATTCAAACCCTGTATCAACACAGCTCAGGGTGTCTTTCTGTCCTTAATAGAATTTTAGAAATATCAGCTTTGATGGTTCACAGCCTTTAATCTTTCCTAAGCTTATTCTGCTTGAAGACTGCTGTGATTTCACTTGCCAGCCTTACAGCCATCTAGATATAAATGGTTTAGACGCCTCTTTATTTATTTTCTTCAGTAGAAAATTTTCTAATGAATCTAAATGCCATGGTGGGAGGGGTTAGGGTTGGAATACCCTGGAAGATGCTGGTCTCAGACGTTTCTATTCACTTGACTAGCAGAAAATCCTTAGCCCTCCCCTTCCTCTTGTCTCTGAGGCAACAAAAGCCTTGCAGCTTCTTGCCTAAAGAAGCCCGACAACGAAAGCAACTATATCTAATTTAGGAGCTCTTAAGTGGAGGTCAATTGCCAATAATAGCGCTAATTAAAAAGCAAAGAGTGAAATGATATTACAAGTCCAGCGTGGACTCTATTGAAGTAAGATAATTAGAGGATGGAGCCATCAATTAAAATCTGCAGTTGGGACGGTTAAGGCAAAAACTAGTTTAAAAACAAAACAAACAAAAAAACCCCCACAAAAACGTGTATGGTAATTGGAGTAACTCCTCATTTAGCTTGAAATCTTTATTTTAAAGCACATGCTGTCACTTGCAATGAGCTGTAATGATTTTTTAATTCTACAGCCATGAAGTAGGTAGGAAGCTAATTTGAAAATATATAGATTGATACACACTTAATTAGAATCACTAAAGAACCACGTTAGCACATACACTGTTCACTAGGACAGAGCCACAAAATCCTCCTTCTGAAAACATTGAAAGCACTAAGGTACAACTGTACTCTTGTCTGAACTTCAGTTTGGAAGCAATTAACCCTTTGAACTGTAGTTGTCTGTGTAAAGCAAAGATTTAGCATCACAATTATCAGAGCAGTGCCTGTCTGAACTATTTCAGTCATATAGACAGTTTACTGCCACTATGTTTTGGTGACTGGTAGCAATTTTAAGCATGAATTTCTCTGCCAGGAAGTATGAGAAGATAAAAATGGTTTTCTCTGTTTCTAAACAACACAATCCCAGAAAAGTCACTTAGTCTAACCAAACTGTATATGTAGCAGACAACAATAACATGCTTGTGGTATCACCTATGGAGTGAAAACTCTCACTTAGTATGATCAGATTTGTCATTTGGAGCTGTATCTGTTTACAGCTTTGTTAGAAAAGCCAGGAGAAAAGCATTCTTGGTCTTCCCTAAAGTGAGTGTACATACATGGAGTCCCTCAGTTAGTCTTTTGGACAAAATAATCAAAAGTACATGATAAATGACCTGTGACTTATGATCAGAAATCTCAGGGACCTTATGGCATCCATTCTCCTATAAGCATCTCCTGAGGCAGCACTTAATGAAGTGTGTCAGTATCTGAAAAGTATATAATATACATAAAAATCATAAAAGAAATCTTATTTTTTATATTTATGTACGTGGAAATGGACTAGTGGTTTATGCACTTAGTGAAATAAGGGAAATCATCCTGTTTCCTGGCTCAGAATTGGATTGTGGTGCTTCAGTGCTTCTTGAGGAATTTCTTCAAGTGGGGTTTGTCAGGTCTTGCTCTCCTGAGGATTCCGTGATGCCTGATAAGAAGAGAAGCTTTGGCTTTTCCTTGTGTTTAGGTGTTGTTTCCTGTTCATCAGGACATCAACATCTGCAATCAACTGGTGAGTAGAATGCTGTTAGAAATAGATTATTAGTGGAAGAGGTATCACAGACTTTTACACTACATTTACAAAACACAGCAAATTAACCCTGGGTTTGGGTTTGGCTGGATCAAGATTTTTTGGAAGCATCAAGATTTTTGTTCAGCCACATACCCCACTGCCACCTTCCCCCCAGAAAAACAACCCCAATCAATCAAACACACAAAAAACAAAATAAAACCAAACCAAACAAATTAGAACCTGCCTATGATTTGGTGGAAATGCAGCAAAAGAAGCATGAGCAAATAAAATGGATAAAGAATCTGTTATTTTTCTCCATACCCAGGCAATGTGCTAAGTTCCCTGTGCAACCAAAACGAGTGTGAAATCCAACCAATGTGAACAGGAGCTTTTGTTTTACCCTCACAATTAATAGTCAAAAAGCGCTCCACAAACAGTTTCGTTTTATATGATTGTAAAAAGCAAAGCAGAGCATAAAACAAACACACATTAGTAAGAGAGCTGAAGAAGGAAAATGCCTGGACTAATAAGAAAAAGCAATTTGATCTGCTAATGATCTGAAGCCTTCTCATGTCACTGAGATTCACCAGCACATTCAGGTGTGTGTTTTAATAGCTCTAAAATTGTCTACCAAATAACAGTGTGTCTCAGAGAGTGGGAGAAAAAGATAAGGGAGAGAAGGAGCCTCCACAGCCTGGGAATTGCCTAGTTGTTAACTTTAATATAACATCAAAAATACCATAGGAACGAAGTGAACAATCACAGGAAGACCTGCTAAGTGCTCTCCCCTTTCTATTCTTTTACTGTATTCTTCCATCTCTCAAGGGGTATCCTTGTCCTATCAAACTGCCATGTCAGCCAAGCCACTAAGTTCCAAAGTTAAAAGCTCCTCGAGAAATGAGTGAAAATCTGTGTTGCTGTATTTTAGCCTGCTCAAAATAAAGAGCTTCTAATACTTAACTTTTTAAGTAAAATTAAAAATGGGAATTAAATCAAAATATATCTGCGACTTTTCAGACATCTGGATGCATTCAAAAATGCTCTTAAAATAAGTGCAGTTGGCTCACATTCAACCTTATTTCTTTTTCCTAATTTCTGGTGGCTTATTTATGTTGAATTCTTTTGGTCATGCTGGGTTAGATAAACAAGTCTTTCATCAATTCCCTTTTTTTTCCCCAACACAGTGGAAACAAAAGATTTCTCATGTTAATTCTACCCCTTTTTTGGAATATGTAATGCCAGGGTATTTGGGGAAATGTTATGCAGAGCTACAGTGGAAATCTGCAGTGAAATAAAGCATATGGAACTGAAGAGCAGCTTGTTCTAACCTTGCAGTGCTTAAACCGAAATATTCAGACATGGAAAACATTTTATTAAATATAATCTGAACGTGTCAGGGCAATTTGAAGTGACAGCAGTATTTAGAGCTTTAAATAACCCCAGTGTTACTGTAAGTGATTACCATCAGGATAAAAATTGAAGTGTAATTTGTTTGATACTCCCTCTGGCATTCCTTTATATCTCTTTCTACTTCTCCCCTTTGTAAATATATTGACTTTTATAGCCACGTTAACTTCTATGGCTTAAAAGTTGTCTTTGTTTGCTCTGCAGTAATTGCAGCATCTCCTTGGCTGCTGACAACAAGATTTAGGCTTTGAGATAACTCTGTCACCTGGAGTTGTGCTTTTTCAGGGACTGTTTTCTTCCTGCCCCTCTCAGGCTTTCACTCAGGGGTGTGATGCTGGCTGGTAGATTACTGCTCTTTTCCCAAATAAATGCTTAGACAATACTTTCTTCAACATTGGCAGAATGTAACTAATGGGTCCCAAGTCTTTCCAATGGAGTCTTGCTGAAAACGAGGCTGGTTTTAGCTGTTGCCTCTTCCCACGGCATTTATTCTGTTCCCTGGGAAGATTGTGCATGTAAAAACCCTTAGCAGAGAGAACACACAGCTTTGTAAGGTCTGTCTTTACCATGAGAAACCATCACTACAGGGACTAAAACAACTGTAATTGTTTCCAACTGGGGTATCCTTCAGCTGTCTCTATTATTGTGTGTAACACTGAGTTTTATAGTGACTTCTCTGTCCTCTCTGATTAATTTTGCAGAATTTTATATTCCCTCCTTTGCAAGTTGAAATAATTTATTCCCCTAAAAGTACAACATATGCTTAGAACGAGGGTGGGGCCATCATTTTTACTGCATCCAAAAAGGAAGGTGCAGCAGGTGTGGGGACAGCCATCAGCCTTGCAGAAATAAAGGCATTTTCTCTCTTCATTTCAGAAGCAGAGGAGTTAAAGCAAAGAGGAGAAAGATTTTTGGGTCTCTGTGACTCTGTTACACCAATCAAAGTGGGTGGGAGAGCTTATTTTGAACACTTTGATTTTATAAATAGCAAGAGCCTGTGACACCTTGGCACACACAGGTGTGTATTAAACTGTGTTCCCGAGGTATGAAACCTCCTGGGGCAGGAAAACTTTGCACCTAAGGCTGTGCCCCAAAACTTTTCCCCCTGCTGGTGATGCCATAAATAGGAGATGCATTATGCAATTGAGCCGACAGCAGAGACAGGTTGTTTCACTTCTAATCCCAGCAATTGTGCATGTGCTGCTTTCCATGTAGCCTTGGTCAGACGTGGTGGGCTTTTAGCAGAGCCCAGCGTTGCAGAAACAAAAAGCCTTCAAGGATAATGACCATTTCTCCACGAGCATGCTGAGATGAGCTGAACACACCCTTGGCTGTTTCACAGGGTGCTGCTCCCACCTTGAGTTTGCATTCCCAATTTGAGGCAGCGGATGAGGTCTCAGGAGGAACGAGCAGCTTTGGCTGAAGTCCTTGCGTGACAAGCCTTCCCCTGGGTGGGAGAGCTGCTGAGCACTCTGCTCAGTGCTCCAGACAGCAAACCACTGCTGGCACAAGAAGAAGTGGCACAAAAAATGCAGCTAAACCACTATAATTTTGTAAACTTCAACATCTCTGTCGCAAAGACAAAACCCCCGCAATGTGCTGCCAGAAGCAGTAACATATGTGTTAGCATTTATGACTATTTTAAAGCTCTATTTGCTGATATTAAAAACAAAACAAAGCCAACCCAGAACCCAGACCAGTAAGATAACACTTTTCCCCGGCTCTATAGTTTTTAAAATATTTAAGCCAGAATAAGGATTAATAATTAAAACCATCTGTTTTGGGTAGAAGGCATTTGTGCTTGACCTTCTTTGGAGAGCTCTAATATTGCAGTAGCATTTTATTGTGGTTGTATATTATATATTTCTGTAAAGTCCAGGGAGCACCGAGTGGTATCCTTGAAAGTAAGCACTTCTTTTGCTAAATATGATTTTTGTATCTTTATTTATAACTAATTGGTCATTTGCCATGCTCTCTGTCATGCTATAGTTTCCAGACTATAAGGAATTTCACTCCTAGAAGCAGTGAAAAAAGAGCAATAAAAAAGCTGCCTGGTATAATTCCCAACATGCCATAAAGTAAATGCTTTTGACTAACAAACAAATGGAAAAAAAAGGCTCTAGATTTTCACGCAGCTGTGCTTAACAATAGTGCAGTGATACTCTTAGGGACACAAATGGATGCACTTTCAAATACATGGTATAATTGTTGAATACATCCCCCTTGGGACTGGGGGTATAACAACTGCTGAGCGGTATTAGAATATGAAATAAGAAAGAGCATTTGTATGTCTTACAAAGCGAAGCAAAGCAATTCTGCCTACAGATTGGCTACAGATTTTCTGTTGCTGGCTTGAAATCGAAAATCCTTGATTAGATTCTCATCCAAGGGATGACCACAGTGAGCTGGGGTCATGTTAGGTACCTGTGAAAATACATATGTTTCATCTGCAGTGGCTGCCAGGGTCTCCACGGCCCTGTATTAGAAATATCTGTTATTTTCCTAATAAAACCATCAGGTGATGAAAGTGGACATGTGGGTGGCATGCTGTAGGTCAGGGTGTGCAGCTCCAGATCACCTCTCGCAGGAGCAGAAATAAAGTAAAGGCTGAAATTGCTTTTGCCATTTGTTAACAGCCTTAAATGTCTTTGAAAACTCCTTATTAAATATAACCCTTATGGAGAAAAAATAGTAATTAAATTCACACAACTTTAAAAATCAAAATATATTTTTAAAAATACTGATGGATACCCAAGAGGACCACAATACTTTATTCTCCAGGCTGGCAGTAATTGAGATACATAAGTGAATAAATGAATATTATAGTTGTTCAGAAATGTGCCCATCCTCACTGATGTTTTGGTTTGGTTCTTTTGGTTTGGTTTTTTTTTTGTTAGTTTGGGTTGGGGTTTTTTTTGGGTTTTCTCTTTCGGAAGGGGATGGAGTTAGTCATTCTTGCTGTCAAAATAGGTGGTAGTTGATGCCCAGCCCAGCAAAGTGGTGGTAATAACGTGTTGCCTGTGTGTGTATTCCAATGTTACTTTTCATTTTCAGCTTATCAAATGGATATCATTGGGGCAAAGCTATTTTTTCAAGCATGGATTTGTGATAAACTAAATGTTCTCCTTTCTCTTTTGCACCCAGTGTGACATACAGTAAGAATATTAATATAAGCTGTAATGAAACTGTAAATTGTCTTCTCTATTCTTAAGAATGGTGTTGAAATACTGAGCAATAGTAGAGGAGCTACCTGTTTTGTGAGAGTGAATGAATATCCTAAGCAGATACTCAAGACAAAAAAAATAAACTAAAACAATAAAAAGCCTGCAGGAATGGGATATAAAACTGTCTCATGCAGGTGCTTTCCTAGGAGAAAACAATTTTGATAACATCATGAATTACAGAAATAGTAACAGGTGAATCTAACACCCTGTGCTTATCTAGCAGTAGCTTGGCAAGATTAAGAGAAGACATGAAATTCTTCTTAGCTGATATACAGGAGTCCAACTGTTTGTTTGATACAGCTGTTCATCATCTGCCCTGAAACCTTTAATTATGTTTCAGGGATTAATGAGTCTGATACCCTGGGGAGGCTCAGTTTTGGGGTTGTTGGATTGTGGGGGTTTTTTGCTGAGCACGTTCAACTGATGCTCAGTTGTTTGAGCCAAACTTACAGGTTTGGGATTTGATTGTGATAAAAGCCCGAAAAGAAGATCAACTTTTTTTCCCCAGCTTTTCTGTGAAACATGCCACAGTTTGTGCACCTTCTTTCCCCACACAGCTTCCAAGTAGCTGAAGAATCTGATGTTTGCCGTGTGAGAGACCTTGACAAGACGTCAGTGTTCCCTTCAGGGTTTGCTTTTGCTCAGGTTGTGGTACAGCCTCATTTGGAAGCATTAGTCAGAGAATCTTCACTCATTTTAGTTTTGGGAGATAGACCTCACTTCCCAAGACCCTAATTGGGGGGGATTAGGTAATAGCAGTCTAGTTATTGCTATTATGAACTGCATAACAACTTTAAGAAAAGAAAATAATATATGTGCTGCACCCGAAAGGTCACACAACAAAAAAGGGCATGAATGCCAACCCAGTGAAGTGACCATCCTGTGAATACTTAGAGGGACTTGTGTAGAACTGCCAGTCACTGATCTCTGAAAACTCCTGTTCAGCAGAGGTTCCTTCACAGGAACCAGCAGCCAGCCACAGATCCTGTAAGATTTTCAGCTGGGCAAACCATCTCAGCTCCAGTCACTGACAGGTAGTCCCTTGGAGCTGGTCAGAAACAAGCAATGGCAATTTGGGCATGGTGAGGTTAAGGGAGAGGAAACAGGAATGTTTGGGGTTTGCATAGGTAAAATAACAGTTCTCATTTGTGAGAGTCAGTGTTCAGTCATCAGTTAGACCAGCAGTGGTGTCACATGGGTGAGAGGTTGGAATGATCCTCAGGAGAGATGTGACCACTCATGGCTCTGCAGTCCTTCAGTGCCTGTGCACGGCTCGGCTGCTGGGGGTGAGATTTATCCGAAGCTGCTTCCACAGCTCATTTAAAGCCCCTGTCGAATTACAGTGGTTGGGAGGTGAATAGTCAATATGACCTTTGGAATGATGATGAGAAGTAAAAAAGCTTGGCTTAATCTTATTAGAAGAAGTCAAATGATTTGGAAAGTGACTGAAAGCTAATCAGCCCTGGGGATTACTGTAAGGCTTTGGTGATTAACATGATGTGCAGGTTTGATTTTTTTGTTTGGGTTTTTTTTTTTTCTTTCAGGTTTTCTCATCCCATTCCATTATTCTAGAAAAAAATAGGAAAAAAGTGTACTATTTGACCTAGTCATTCACTTGAGCCCAATTTTTTTATTTTTAGCTGGATTCACATCATCACATTAGAACATCTCAGTCACTGACATAGAAAAGATATTTCAATTTACTTTCCTCTTAACTATCTTCTTAAGCCACAGGAAAATCAAACTGTGGTGCAACGTGAATGAATGAATGAATGAAGCAACTGTTTGTGGACTGAAATGGAAAACAGTGAAAATTCATTTGTCAAGGGAACAAATTACAGAATGTTTCACTTTGTTTCTCTGTGACTGCAATTCCGTAGCCACTAGAGAGTAGTTTTAGGACCAATTTTCCATTACAGGAAATAGAGGAAAATACATCATGATTCTCACTCAGACCCCACCCAGAAGACAGACTGTATGAAGTTCAAATCCTAAGAGGAGAAGCTACTTATTGAAGATTGTAGGGAGATATTTAGTACTGCCACACCTGCTCATCCCAGTTCTTGGGGCTTAGCTGGATTCAGATGAACTCCCAGGGCTGGATTGAGACAGGAACTCATTTAGGGTCATACATTGTATTTGTATTTAGATCCCTGAGACATCCAGTCACATCAAAATGATCTTTCTTCTAGCCCTGAAAATAAAGTTCACCATTCCCTTCACTGGAAACAGCACTTGAACTCACACTTTGCCTCCAGTCACCATGGTGCCATTTGTCTAAGTCACAAAATAAAATTTAAAGGAGCTTGTGTAAAATAAAATACATTAAAACCAACCAAACAAACAAAACCCCAAACCAGACAAGGCTCCATGGTTTTGCTGTAGTCTAGCTGTGATGCACAACAAGCCAAACACGTCCTGAAATAATAAAATCTAGAAGATAATGGATTTCCCCCAGCTTTCTTAAGTTGACTGCCAAGGCTGTTTGCAGCTCCCAAGACATTGCTTATATAGTTTGGACATATTTTCCCACAGCTCAAATAACTCTTTTTTTGTTGTTGTTGTTTTATTTTGGTTTTCTGTAGTCTTGGTGGGTTTGCTTTTGAGGGCTTGGGGGAACAGTAGCTTGTTTTGTTGCTTTTTGCTTTTCCTTTGTTTTGGGAAGTTTTTTAATACAAAAATTCAGACTGAATTTTTGAACCATTTGACACCATCACCAAGTGTGATGTGTGACAGATTTCTCCTCTAAAATGCACTTTTATTTTGCTTGTCTCAGTTTTTGGATCAGTAATTTGGCATAGCTGCTGCTCAGTTCTTGGACACTTAAACCAGTGGGTGTTTCAGGAGATGTGAACACACTCAGCATCTTTGGACTTCAAGTCCCAAATACCCATCTGTTTTTAGTGCTTCTAAAGTTTTGTTTACTATAATACAGGATGTCCAAAATGGTTAATGAATCCATCTTTACAACACCCCTGAAAAGAACATGAGAATATGTTTATAGAACAAATAAGGCTCATGGTTTTGCCTGTACAAACCAGCCTCTCTGGGAACTGACCCACTCACAGTCTGTGAGTTTGTTTCCCACTAACACCCTTAACGTACATTTACATCATGAGATTTATACAGTAGCTTCTAAAATTTTTTAGATCTGAAGTGTGAACAATCAGGGGGTGTCTGACAAACTGTAGATCAAAAAATCACCCTCTTTGAGGCAGAAGATTCTTCATGTTGTTTAATTTCCAAAAAGGACAATTCCTCTGCCAGCATCTTGTAGGCAATGGGTGTTGTGCTACCAAGAATTCCGAGCTGTAGGAGCATTCACTGTTCAGGGGAACAGGAATTCCTCTGTGGAATGTTTCAGCCATCCCAAAGGAAGCCAGGCAATTCCAATGGTATCTGTTTCACCATTTGAGGCCTTTTACCTTCACCTCCCTATTTCTCTTCAATCTTCAGCTTCCAGTTGCTTTCTAAAATGATTTGTACGATACCTGATGCCAACAGAACCTGTTGCCAAGCTCCTCCTGTGGTTTTGTACACTGAATACAGAATTTTTGCTTACCTTAGAGGTGTTCCCCAGTGTGGTTTTTAGTGGGGTGGAGCCCTTTTGTTCAGTTTTTCTCTGTTTATTTTTTTATTCAGTCAACAGGAGGAAAGAAAGAACACAGCCAAGTAGGGATCATTAATTTGAACACAAAGTGATAACAGCAGAAATTAGATTCCACAAGAGAAGACAACAGAGCGTGATGAAGCTGAGCTCAGATTCCATCTGTACTCAAGCCCTCCAGCATTTATTTTCTTGATTTCATTAGCAGGTAGCAAAAATCACCATGGCAGACATGGAATTTAGGGAAGGCTGAGTGCAGAGAGAAGAATAGAGCCACTGAAGAAAATAAAAGTCAAAATGCAAGTCTTGGTTCAATTTCTCATATATTTTGTTACTCTGTGTGTTTGAAAAACAAACAACAAACCCGCAGTAACTCTGTCAATGTAGATTGTATTTGTAGTGATCTGGAATTAGCATTCTTAACGAGTCTTGAACTCAGTAATGAATAATTGAGATCCCAGCATTCCAAATCAATTCCATTCCTCATCTCTTGAGGATGCCCCAGGGTGTTAATAGACAGAAGTTTAGAATTTGAGGTCTTGATGTGAGAGTCAGGTCAGGCTGGGATCAACCTGGGATCCTGCTGGAGTTTCTGAGCACTATCCATGACAAGGTTTCTTTAGGAATTTCACTTCAGAACATCACAGGAAAAAACCCAGACCACAATTGTATCCCTTCCCACTGCTGAAAGAGTGGTTGAGTAGGAGATGTGCTGTGTGCTCATCTCTGCAGCCTCAGTCACCAGGGAGAATTCCTTTGGGCCCTTGTTCACTCTTTGCTATGTGAGACTTGAGAAATATAACACAGCTGACAAAAGCAATTTTTCATATTTTACATTTTAGAATTTATCAGGCTATGCCACATTTTCCTTACAGGCTTGGTACACGCAGTGATAAGAGAGGAGAACAAGGCAAAGCAACAAAGGGATTTTAACATTAAAAATACACAGCTAGCACACTGGACTGTTTTGGAATGTATTTGATGACTAAACATTCCTGTTCTGTCTTTGGAATGTTAATTGGGTTTGCTGCAGGTTGTATGACATGCATTTATCCAGGAGACATCAGGCACAGCACAGGAAGCAGGAGTGAATGGGGTGCTGTAATTATGCCTCGGTGCCTTCCTGAACAGGCTGGGGCTCAATTGAATTGTGAGTTCTGTGGCACTGAAGGAAATTCTGTAATCCCTTCTGTCAGGGGTAAAAGGAAGAGGAGACACTGAGTATCCTACATAAACAAAAGTACCTTAAACCTGAGGTAGGAGCAGCCCTCTGTTTTTTTTGTAAATCCTACTTTGACCTGTGCTTCTAGGTATTGATAGAGACTTTATGCTGGCATTGCAGCTCTGAGGGTTACATTAAAATATGAAGGTTGATTAGACTAACAATTTCTTAGCTCAGTGAAAAGAAATATGTGAGAACTTTCATGGTGTTGTTTAGCTTTTTTATAATTATTTATGGAATTTCTTGTGAAAGATCTCAAAATTGCTGTTTCCCCCCACTATTTCTCTCTTCTTTTCCCCTTTCTAATCTACATCTTCAGAAATTGAGCATTAAAAGCTCCAAAAAGACATTCACCTGAAGATAGAATGTTTTTAAATAAATCATTCAAAAGTTAAAGAGGTGTTTGCCTTTCTCAGACACGTTTATTGTTTGCCTCGGAGGCCAATAGAATTATTGATTTTTGCAGAGAAAAAGAAACCTCTTTGAAGATTTGGTCTGACCTTCTGCATAATGTAAGTCAAATAAATTCACTCTGTGAATTGAGCAATCATCCTTTCTATTGGACTCAGTTACTTGTGGTAAAACTTCAGCCTATCCTTTACAAATGCATCCATTTGTTGTTTGGAAAAACGAGACAGAAAAGTACTCAGTATTCAGGTACTTATTAACTTTGACAAACTAGTCTAACAACTTAATTATGTGTAGTACTGGAGAAATTTCATCAAACTGTGTTGTGAAACTGCACTTTTAGGGGCTTGCCTTGGGAAGTCTCCTCTGATTTTAAAGCTCCCTTTCATAGGGAAAGCACAAAGATACGGGTTTTTAACCTGAATTTATCTAGACCCTGCAATGCCATCCTCAGGAAGGCTCTCAGTTTATCACTGCCTGGCCAGCACACAGATGGACCTGGATGGAGAGCACCAGCAGCATGAGATGAGCCCTTGTCATAAATGTCACTGATTTCCCTCTAGTCCTCTTTCTGAGCCCTCAGCCACACTGCAGCTCTGAAGAGGCATGCTGTGGGGGCCACCTGAAACGGGAAAGCTTTCCTGGTGTTCTGAAATACCCAGATTTTGTGCTGAAACAGTCGTGGTTTTTTGGTTGGTTGGTTGTTTTCTGAATTTGAAGGAAACCTTATTTTGGAATAGTAAATATTTTCATTTCCATAGCTGATTGTTTTGAAGGCGAGAGCCAAACCCTGACCTTGGGTTTTCAGTCCTGTAGCTACCCAAGCTTTTGGTGGCTTCTGAAAGCTACTGATAGCCCAAGGCTGGGGGACATCAGCGTCCTTGGGAGGGGTTGAGCTGCCCTTCGTGAAGGGGATGGCAGGTGGGGTGTCTGAGAGCTGAAAGGTGGGCGGGAATAATCAAATGATCAGGCAATGACAAACATCTGTGTGCCCCATCACTGTAACTCGGGGCAGGGCTGCTCTTGGCTTGTGCTGGGAAAACATAAATTGCAGTCTCAACGGAAGGATTCTGAGTAGCAGCAGAGATCAAGAAAACCCAGGGTGGCTGTCACTTGTCCTGTAGAAGAGTTAAGGTAATTTGAATGGTTTTTACTTCTTACAACCTTTGGTTTTTGTTGCTGTGTGAATATCCATGGTGTCTGCTTTGAGCAAGGAGGCTGAGTGAGGGCAGCCCCCTACTTTCTCCATAAAAATCCCCCAGAAAACACCAAAACCTTCCACGAGGGGGAATTGTCTTTCTCCACACAACCCTACCCTGTGCTTTCTGAGTACCATGGTGGTTCTAAAGTGGTTAAGGAAATTGCAGTCAAAGATGCTCTGACACAGCAGAGGTCAGGCCCTTGAATGGGAGGAGTTGCTTGTATGCAGTGCAGGCTGGTTTATGTTGGGATTAAAAAGTGCTTTTCTGTGGAGCCAAGGAGGCTGAGAGCATGTCAACAACGTATTAGGTGGTGTGTGAAATGCATCACTGGGTATGGCTGGGAGTAGGTACCGACTTGTTCGTCTCCTTGTTGGTTTAATTCTGGTTTTTTGAGGTTATATTGATAGTAAATAGACTTGTTAGCCAGAGGTTAAATAAGAATCAGACTTACATAAAAGTATGAGGCAGAGGTGGTTTTCATCCTAAGTGAAATTGCTACATAAAAAAGATGCCCAAACTAATATAAAGCATAAAGAGAAGACACAGTTTTGTGTCATAAAGCCTTTGGTTTTTTTCCTTTCCATTTCAGTTGTAAATGCTCCTCCCCTTTCTCTACCAAATTTCACTTCAGATTCCTGGTGATTTATTTCTTGTATATTAATGTTGGTTGATCTTCAAAACTCTTGGCTTCAAGGAGTCTGTACTCCTCCATTGAGATGTGTTCAGGACGACAGGATGCACTTTTCCATGGGCATTGGGCCACCACTGCTGTCATTCTTACATTACTTGTGATAGGAGACTTCCACAGCTTTCCCAGTGCATTTGGAGAGGGGTTTGATGCTAAATTTTGCTTTAATTCCCTATGGGCTAATGGTGAATGTTTGCTTTACAAGTTGTGAAGCTTTTATCTTGAAGGAAAACTTGCCATGTTAATGGCATCTGTTTATCTGTAAGTTCATCCTCCCAGTGCTTACGTGTAGTCACAGCTCCATGCAGAGGAGGTCACGTCCTAAGGGGAGCTCTGTGGGGGATCAATAACTGCAGCAATCCAAATCATTTTAAATGATGGCAAAAAGAGCTGGCACAAGAATAATTTGTTGTGAAGGACAGCTGTCCCTAAAATGGACTCATTTCAAAGCAGGCAGAGATGAAAATTGTAGGTCATCTCTTTTAGAAGTCTAAACACTTCCTTGTGGCTTCAAATTGTCTATTTTCATGACCCTAACTAAGATGCAGAATCCCCACATAGGCTCAAATTGTTAATACGTGGTCAGTTGAAAGGATAAGCTTGGGTGTTCCCAAGTGCAGTTCCTGTGGGCTCCTAGGGGAAGTTTTCCAGGGAAGCCACTGGGACCTTAAACAGGATCTCACCATGGGTTAGTTATTTCAGGGAAATCCTTCACAGCAAGAACCTCAAGGAGGCACTGACCATCTGGAAGACACCACGTTTTTGGACATGGAAAATCTAGACCATAGCAAGCTTTTCCATTAGCAGCTAAAGGAGGTTTTTAACATGGATGTGGAACTCCACACCACCAAGGTTAGGATATTTTAAGAAACTCTCCTTTCATTGATGTCACTGCTGCGACATCAGAAAGCACAAGGGAAAGCTGTAGGCGAGACCCACTCCTTGCGTACTAGCAAATGGAGACGGGTTATTCATCAGCACAAAAAGCTGTTTTTGCCATTGGTTTCGTTCTCATTGAGGCAGAATTAGAGTGGAAATCCCCCTGATAATGAGCATGACACGTGCATTAATATCAAATGAATTCATTATGATCAGCATTACCACAGCAGATTCCCAATGAATTAATAATGACAGCGCAGTCAAAACAAAGTGGAGCCACACTTAGTTAAAGGCAGAACACGCTGTTAATGACACCATTGAATGGGCTGGAGAGCATCTTGTCGTGCAGGATCGGAGTCTGGGGTACAAGGGGATGGTTCTCCTTTACACAAAATAAAACAAGTCTAGTTTTTTATTGCCCTCTTAAAAATAATCTTCAGTGAAAGCTTGGGGAACTGTTCAGGCTGAAAAAAAACCCAAGGTATTTTGCTTGGGCAGTTTTAACAAAAGTTTGCTTTTCTACTAAATGAGAGAAATAGGTGTGAATGTGTAAATTTTATTTATTTTTTTTTGTGCTGAATTTCTCACAGCAGAAAATGTTCAGATGGTCAAAAGCTGGGAATCTGCATAATGCCATAGCTCATTTTGTGTTTTCTGTTGCTTTCTTAATAGTAAACTTGATGCAAGCAGGAAGAAATAGGGTTAGTGAATGAGTTATATAGCTTGAATTTTAATCACCCTTAAGATATTTTACTTTTCTTCTCACCAGGGAGTAGCTTGCACTGTGTCCTGCACCTTTTTTCCCTAGTATAAAATGAACTGTAATTCTCTGGGGAAGAAAATAACATTAGCACAATGTGTAGAACTGGGAACTCAGGAGTGCATAAACTAAAATAACAACTTGGGGTTTTAGTTCGGTATTCTAATTAGTCTGATTATCAGACACAGCTGCAGAAGATTTAAGAAGCCTCCTTGTTTTCTGACCCTGAGCCACTGTTTTTATAACTAATCCAAAAAACTACCTCACTTCCATTTACATTTCCTCTTTTGATTGTAATAATATGTAGTGGAAATAATTCTTTTCTATCTCAAAGAAGAAATGGTTGGCAACTATTTTTTCTAGAACTCAGTTGCATCAACTTTTATATATGAAGATGTAACAGTTTGAAATGCATTTAGCAGAAAAATCCAGTTAAGGAGTCCTTTCATGAAAACGCTTCACTTTCTTCAGAGTGAAACATTTAAAATTTTGCTCAGACACAAGTTCAGTTTTAAAACTTTGCCTTTTTTTTTTTCTGCTAAATGAAAATGGAAACAGAAGACAAGTTTTCAATTCATGCAGAGGATATTTAATTTTCCTGAGCTATTACTTAAGAAAGCTCTTTTTTTTTTCTTTTCAATTTTTAGCTTCAAATCTGACATTTGAAATAATTTAATGGAATAAAATTTAATCTCCTGGCTCCTACCTGTTGTTTAAGGGAGAAGCAAATAATTCTTCATGTGTTTGTTGCGTTGCCATTGAAGTACCCATTCTTCCTCTGTTATGAGGCATGACAAATAGGAGCATCTCCACTCCATTTGTCTTTTTTACAACATTCATTACTCTGTGAAGTTCTCCTGTGTCCTCTCTTATTTGTCTCATCTCTAAACATCTCAATCTTAGCGCGCTCATTTCTTAAGGGGGAAGTCTTCTCATGCCTCTAATCACTTTTGTCATCCATCAGTGAACCCTTTGTACCCTAAAAGGAGTGTAACACAGAGAAGGTAACCAGAACTTAACGATTCCAAGGGAAATGTCCATCAGAGCAACTTAATATGGCAGCATTAAAACCATCTTTTTCTACCCTCTTTTGCACTAACATCAAAGAGGCTCTTTTTGGGCTTAGAAAAGCAACACAGTGAAGTGACTCAAAGGAAAATACATGTTCATGAGAAAGATTGCTGGCTAATGATCACATTCCCTACATTTCCCAAATATCCCAGTTTAGGAAAATGCTTTTCTCTGATCACAGTTTTGATTATGAGCCCTTTGCTTTTGGAAAGCTCTATCGGCAGCTAAGTTTAAAAACATGACAGAATAGGCATTCTGCAGCACTCTGAAATCAAGAAGATTAGTTTTCCTGCAGGATCCAAAAATCAGAATGAGACTGTGCTGTGCTGATAGGAAACAGTGCTCAAAAGTGCCTATATTTGCTAGGATAGCTGAGGGTAATTCTTTTTAATTTATTTTTTTTTTTTTCCCTGTGAGAACACCTGCTTTCTGTAGCCTTTGTTTCTCAACTGACAGCAAACTAAGATCATAGTTGGGTGACTATTATCTGTGATAATAGAATGATTGCTCTCTGCTGAAGGGAAATTATTACAGTGGGCTGTTATTAACATGGAAGGCGCAAACATTCTCTTCTTGTTCTACATCCAATTTTCACCACCACTCTCCTCACAGTTCTAATTCTGAACGGGGAATGTGCTGTTAGTTCCTGTTGCCTGTGGTGTTTTGTCATCTTGAGTTTCTGTTTTAAAATTCAGCAAACTGAAAAAGTGAAGTTTACCAAGAAGGCTGGAAATTGTCAAGTCAGTGGATGTTATTTGTAACCGAATAATAGTATGTAATGTGCATATATATATATAATGTCGAAACTAAGATCATTTGTGCTGCAATTCTCAGTGCCTCACATCCCCAGTTAGACCTTAATTATGTTGGAGCACAGCCTTTTGGAGTTTCTACCAAATTATGGACATGTAAAAATAATTTTATAGGCTTTTACACACTTTTCTATTAGAGGTGATTTCTTTGGCTTAATTTTGTCTTCTCTAAAAAAAAAAAAAATACCCAATGCATTACCAATCATAATATGTTTAAGGCAATTTGCAGAATAGTTCACAAAAGCTATCAAACCATTTACATGTCGAGTGCAACAGAAGCATTTTAAAATGTTGCAGAAGAGTCCTTTTTCTTGTTGTGCCTCGTAAGATTCAGATCCTCCTGACTTCACCTTTGAAATTCCTTTAGGGCATTAGTTGCTCTCAGGCAGAGATGCCCATCCTATGGGATCCATGGCAAGATAGTGCTCCTGGTTTGCAGCCTTTTCCACTGTGGCAGAGAGCAGGGTGGGGGCTAAATGAATCATTTTGGTAGCAGCAACAGGAAAAGCATCCCAGGTCAAGATATTGCCTGGAAATGAGCTTCTGTTCCAAGGAATTTAATCAGTTGACAGTCAGTTTTTTGATTCTTTCCGGTGAAAAATAAGAAAGGTAGCTTATGTTTCCACTGGAGATTATGACATTGACAGGAAGGAGAGGTCAAAAGCATCCTTTGGACCATTATCTAACTTGTTCAGCCTGGGGGTAACCCTGGGATGGCAGGCAATGCTGAGAAAAGAGCAGCTTCATGTTCCAGGGTCCTTTTTTTTGGTGGTTTGTTTGTTTTGTGTTTGTCTGTTTGTGAGTTTTGGTTTGGGTTTTTTTTCCCCGGTTGGATCTTGCATAAAACTGAAGAGGCACTTTTATGCATGGGTTTACATCCAGGGAATACATTTTGATGTCAGGAAGAGGGATATAAACCTTTCTCAGGAAGAAAGAGGGAATGGGCAAGCCGTTCCCTGCTCTGCTTGGTTATCAGGTTATTTGGGAAGTGGATTCCATGGACAGTTTGGGTGCTTTGCAGCCAAGGGATTTCTGCAGAGTGTACCTGCAAACATGCAACCTGTAACAGCATCGTAAGAAGTACCAACACATTCAGTAGGATGGTCTAAGTCTTCCTGAAGGTGGTTGGGGTGTCTTTGCTTGAGGATGGAGATGTGCCTGCCTGGGGCACCAAGCTGGCTGGTGGCAGGACTGGCACTGCTGTCCTGCCTTTCAGGGCCGGTGTAGCTGCCCCACAGCCTCACTCTCAGCACATTTGGGGCTGCAGAACTGAGCTTCCTACTCCATCATTCCCATCCCTCAGTGCTTCCCACGCCCAGTCTCCTTTACTTTCAGCTGCCCCTCAAAACGTGAAGTTCCTCCCTGGTTCTGTTGTCACAACTGCACTTGAGGAAGAAATTGCAGATGTTCAGCTTTGTTGTTGTAAAGCAGCAATTTGCAATAGAGCCCGCAGAATAATTACTTTTGGAATGGAAACCAACGGGATCCAAATTGGCCCTTCTGACTGTAAAACTGCTTGTGTGAGAATTTTTCATTCTCTGGTGAGTTTGTGTACCGGCGCTAATTAACATTTTAAAAAGTAATGAAATAAAAATGCAATCTTCATGACTGCTGGTTGCAGTAAACTCGAGTCATTTACCTCCTGTAAGTAATGGTCATTCAGGCAAATCATCTGTGTGACCTCCCTGGTACTCGCAGGGATAAGGACTGCAATGGGGCCCTAAATGTGCATTAAAAGCCCTTGTCTGAAGGTACCTTAATGTTGGCAGGGCGGATTAAGGGGGTTTGTGCCAAGAACCCTAAAACTCCTCCATGTGCAATTCAGAAGGTTTAGTTTAGAGCAAGTTTTGCCTGATTCCCTGGGTCAGACACCCCCCTGGGGGGACTCTGGAACCAGAGTGGGCACTGTCTGGGGAGGTACATATAGCATGTCTTGGAGTAGGGGGACTTTAAATCATTTTGGTTTATAAATATTGCATCTTCTTTCCGTGTTTTGGTTTTCCAGTGGCAAATACCTCTTGCTGTCTCCACTGCAGTGTACATATTTACTGTATCAGCACATGAAATGATGGAGCTTTGAGTGGATAACCACAACTGCATTCATCATAAATAATTTGCCTGTATCTGATTACCTAAGTATCAGCTCTTTTAAAAAGCACTCATTATCCTGGGGGTGCTATGTTGCTGGTGTGAATCAGTGTCCAGAATCAAGTTTAATTTCAGTTTACTTCTTTAACTATGAGTAATATTAGATTTTTTTCCACTGGTATATTGTAAATACACCTAGACCTGTATTGTGAGGGAACTGGTCCATGGGCTCTTGCTGGTTGAGTTCAATTTGAAGCCCCTCTAATGTGAGTCCTCACTGAGGAAGATGAATACAAAGAAGAAATATATTGATTTAAATACAAAGACCTATGTTTGAAGCCAGTTTAAGGCAATATGAATAATAATAAAAAAGGTTTTCTTTATTCTACACAACAAGCAAATTCATCCCTTTGAAAATACATCTTAAATAGCGAGAAGGGCTGTTTCAAGAATTTTTCTTTCTCCAAAAAATGTCACCAGCATACGGGATCCCATTTATTCATGCAGTGAATTCATTTAGTGGTGGTGAAACTCAGTGTTAGGGTGAACTTCATTCCTTCCTTCCTTCCTTCTCTCTAAAAAATTCCCTGTTTGTATTTTCCCTTTAAACGCATATAGATTTGAAAAGGAAAATTTAAGAAATCCTCTTATATGTAATTGTATGTTTAAACAGGTTAAAATTTAAGGCTAAAGAACACAAGTAGTGATTAGGGTCTTAAATATAATTCCATTTTATTTTGATGTTCTATAAACATTTTAGTTCCTTGTATGTAATCAATGTAGGCATAAATGTGTAATCTAAGTTTAGTAAAGAGAAAATATTCCAGCTTAGGCTAAATGTAATTATTGATACTTTTGTTGCTTATATTGTGTAGTTACACATATACAGTATAAAAACTTAATATTGCAATAGCTTTCAATCAATTATTTCAGGACTTCTATGGATTTTTGTCCATACCAGTCTCCTTTTTTTTTAATTGACTCACGATAATGAGTGAATGTAATTATCATTGCAGTGGTTTCTAACTAAATGCCCTGACATAACAGAGGAGAGAGCAACCTAAAAGACTGCTTTGATTGTGGCACTCAGAAGTGCAAGACAAAAATTTGCCTTGCAGACCATCATATGTGAGGAAGAAAGCAGTGTCGAGTGTATAAGCTGGAATAATTATAAATTAACAAAATAGCTTCAATAAAAATTGGAGCTTGTGAATTAGATTCTTTTTGAATGAGCAAACAAAAAACTAGAGGATTTGGGGATATTTGTTGTTTAATTCTACCCTCCAGTCTTTCTGAAATCAAGTTTAGTATTACTCTTGAGAGTTTGTACTCTGACCAGATTAGGAATCATTTTCTGTGCGTAGCCTGGTGTTGTAGAAACTCATTATCTCAGAATAAATAATCTGAATTATTTGTCTGTTTTGTTTATGGCTGGAGGCTACATTTATTGAGGAAATTGGACCCTTGTTAAACAAAGTGTTCAAGGCTTTTCTTCTCTTATGCTGGTAGTGTCAAACATCTTTCCAGTGAGAATAAAACATTCCATGATGAGCACATGCCTTTTGGTGTTTTGCTGAGCCTGCCTATAGGAATTTCACTGGATTAAAGTTTGGCTGTTTCAGGTGGCTTTCTAGGAAAGTACAGGGGGGCTGCCTTTAAAACCATGAATTCTGACCAAGTTCAGGTTAACAAGAGAGTGTTACTGACAGTTTTAGGGACTAGGGGCTTGATTGCTCACTGAAAATTCATATCCCAAGGGACACCTTCTTTAAATAAGCCACAGAGGACGTGCCCTGCAAATGCACTATACTGAACTGCAATTTGCATTGCCACCATTAGTTTTCTTTTAGAACTGGCTTTTTATAGTGCTTTATATCTCTCTATATCTCTGTATGTGGCCACAAAAATGTTCAGCAAAGACAAACTAGGGCTCAGTGTTTCTGAAGCACTTTTAACCCAAACCAAAGCAGTGCCTAAAACACCTAATAGGTTTAGCTGGCTAAATCCCATTTTTCACATCGTTTTAGGGGTTTTCCAGCTATTGCCATTGCTGTCCATTCCAAAGCTATGTTAAAAAGTGGTACTCTGCATTACACAGGGTGCAATCCAAGTGCTGTGGAGTTCCCTAAAAGGAGCTGAGTGAGTTTCTCACTCTGGTGGAGTTTCTGCAGAGCTCAGCAGTTGCAGGTCATTGTTTCTGGCTGCTTTAAAGGCTTAGTTTAGTCACTGAGTGCATTATTGCTCTTTGCTTTCTAACTCTGGTACAGAAGGTGTCCAAGTGATCGCTCTTAGTGCTTGTCTCTGTGTGAGAGGTGGGTGTGGTGTGCAGTCATTTCAGACTTGCTAGGAAATGCTCATAATGCCAACCCAGACTATAAGTATGAACTTCCCTTCCATGCATAAATTCACCTTCCAATCAGTAAGATCCTTATTGTCCAGCTATCATGTAATTTCCAGGAAGCTGGTTGATAGTGAGCGGGGAGTAAACACCGAGCAATTTTCATTCTATTCATTTTCTTTTTAATTGCTTTGCTGCTAAAAGCACTTTGAGTGGTAGTTAGTTACATGTGTTACTACATTATATTCCCTGGCCTCCTTGGAGAACACCAGGCTAATTAGAAACCCTGAGCTCTTGTAATTTATAATCTGGCAAGAGAAGCCAAGGAATTGAAGCAGCACTGGGAGTGCAGACCTGTGTGACACAGGCCAGGGCAGCAATTCTCTTCAGAAAGGTCAATATCTTCGAGAGCCTGAGATATTATGGGGCTTGCAGCTTGACATTCCAGCATCAGTAACAGTAATGAGTTTCTTAGTCTGCACTCGAGAGAGTCTGAAATTAACCCCCTATCATCTTCAGACTTGACCTCAATCACAGCAATTAATTACCAGGCACTGAGAGGACCCTGACAGAGGAGATGAGTGAAGGGCTCCAAAGGGAATAAAAGATGCTTGTGCTTTACATTTCAGCATGTTCTTTCTTTTGCCCAGGGCTGTTTGGGAATAATATTTTTGGTGAAAGCCTCTTAAAACCAAATCTTTGATTTAGTCCAGACTTAAGACCTGGACACTGGTTTGTAACTGCATAACTCAATTTTAAAGTGAATTTAATTTCTCTTTGTGGAAAATATCTGTACTTTAGAGCGTAGAAAGACACACAAACATATATATGAAGGCAATCAACAAGGCCATCAGCTTTACTTTGCCAAGCTACACCCCTTTAACAACAAAAAAAGTAGTTTCTAAATAAAACTGTTGCTTAACTATAAGGCTAATCCACTCTCTGGCTTTTGATTTCACACGTTTTGACAATATTTGTCGGGCAGAAATTGATTAAAACATAGGCAAGAAATAGGAATGCAGTACAAAATAATTGGGAGGTATCACACATGTATTTATTTGAATGATTGAAGAAAATATGCCCTCAGGAAAAAAAGGACTATTTGGGAATTTTTTTGAGGAAACACATTTTATCTTAGAAATTGAACATTGAGTGAAGCAATCTGTGTGTATTGGAAGCCCTGTATTGAGGGAAGGGATGCAGTTCTTCATGAAGAATGTTATCTGCCTCTGTAAATGTATAGGACATACACTGAGCTTAAGGAAATGAAAACAAAGCAACTCAGATTCTTTGGGGGTAAGTTATACGCATGCCTTAATGGTGCTTTCTAAACCATGACAGCCTCAAAGAAATGCAGGAAAAACCAAAATAGTTCATTCTTTTTACTGGACTAACATTTCATGAGTTATCTAGAACTGTGTGTCAAATAAAAAAACCTTGATCACCAGGAGCAGAAAACGCAGTGGTTTTCAGCCAATGTGAATGTTGCAGAGCAGCCAGAGATGACAAATCAAGACATTGGTGTAAAAACAAACCAAACCAAACAAACAAATGAAAAGACCAACAAAAAAAAAACCCAAACCCACACTAAAATGGGAGTGCTTTTGGTCCTGCAATTGTAGCTGGTAAATGGCAAACTGCTGCCACTTTTGTACTGCGTGTTTTAGAGTGTTACAATTAATCAAATACACGTTTTCCATTCCAAATGAGATCCCATTTTATGTGTATTGCTGCTCTCCTGGCTCATTGTCTGCTCTGTGATTTAACAGTGACTTTAAGCTACCAGCTTTCCGTTGAGCCTTAGGTATGAGAGGAATTTTATTCTCAGAGTGTTGTAGCTGTGTTCCTTCATGCCATCCCATTAAAGCAGCATTACTGATGCCATTTGTGTTGGACAGGTGATCTCACACAGAAATCCCCTTTCCTGTTCTTTTTTTTTCAGATATAGACACTGTTCCTTTAAGACATTAAAAGTGTGACAGTCATAAAATAAATTGGTGAAAGAATTAGCTCTTGGAATTACACCTTGCTTGGAGAAAACAAGGCTGTAAATATTTTGTCATTGGTTTGTGGTGGAGCTATTGCTTGCACAGAATTAATTGTTATGTCTTTGTTTAGATTTCCCACTTCTTTTAATGATCTGTGTTAGTGTCTTGTG
This sequence comes from Anabacerthia variegaticeps, assembly GCA_035583185.1. NCBI lineage: Eukaryota > Metazoa > Chordata > Aves > Passeriformes > Furnariidae > Anabacerthia > Anabacerthia variegaticeps. The sequence continues at coordinate 3,596,328 of JAWWEW010000001.1, read as the reverse complement.
TGGTTGACTACCCCAGAAAATTAGGAGTCCATTAGTGTATAGATTAAGTTATGTAGATTTGAAATGTTGGACAGGCAAGGGAAATTCACATCAGAGAATAGGATTTATTTTCAGAATGCAGCTAAATGAGGTGTAGGCAGGTAGGTTAAAAGCAAAGTTTCTTTTCCTCTTTCAGGCGATTCAAATTTGGTGATGACTGTCGTGAGAAGTATTGTTGTTTTTAAATCCTTTCCTGAGTGTGGCACTCAGTGTCATCTTCATTCCTGAAGTCTCTCGGGGGTTTTCAGAGAAAAAAAAAAATCCATTTTTCATTTTAATATTTTCATTTAAGCAAAAATGTGTCGAATAATAGGAAGAAAGTATTTTTCTGTTTAGCTGATGGATGATTATCTATCCAGCTTGACAGCTGATAGTTCTGTCCTGATCATGTCCAAGAACAGTGTGACATTTCTGATGAGTGTATTTCCAACAGATTTGAGGGGGAAGTGACAGTAGAGGGTCCTGCAAGACTGATTTTGGTTTCCCTTTATTTTTTCACCACACTTTTTGTTTTAAGTTAAATCATGTGCAGGGAATGGAACAAAAATTACAGCTGAAGCCAAGTCGTGGGAAGTTTTTCCTCCGTTTTTTCCAAGGGGCTTTGAAGAATAGCCTATTGCACAAGAAATAAACCTTCTACGACTTGCTGTAATCTAAAGAAGAGTCACTTGCTCTCTAATCTAGGCCTTGCTCTGTTCTTGTTTTCAAATTTGTCTCCTGATTTACTGGAGAATGTGTCTAACACACAGAATAGAGATGCACAGGGAGGGCTTCTATTTCACTGCAGCAGGACCACGATGAATACAGGAATTATTGCAGCAGCTTTCTGGGCAGATCTCCCTAAAAGTGTTATGAGGATACCTTGGGAGTGAAGTCACCATGGATGGCTTTAATCCTTGGTGGAGTTCCCTGGCTCTCTGCGTGGCACTCATGGATTTGGCTTAGGATCTAGTGGTGCAATTTGACAAAATGGGATCTTCTTAATTGAAGCTTTGGCTTGTGAAAGCCTCTAATCAGTGGTGGATGAACTCTCAAGTCAGTCTCAGTTCATTAGCAGCTCTTCTCTTTTTTTTTTTTTTTGACGTGAGAGTTTTCCAAAAGGCTACATTTACACATTTTTTGTGGCTGTAATTACTTCCATCTGATCAGCTCAACACCTAAATCCTCCTTAAGCCCAAGCAGGAATTTGAAGCTCCGTGCTGCTCTGCAGGGATCCTTGATGAGTCCTAATGGGTAGGATAGCCTGGCAGCGAGCTGAATGTGTGCAGTTGTGGTTATTCTCTCTGAAATTGCTGCTGCAGGGAGAGAGAGGAGGTTTCCTGTGCTTTATCCAGGAATACAAACTACAGAAAAAGTCTTGGGATCAGATTCCCAGACTTCTCTTTTTCACACATGGTAGTTCTTCTCAGCAATATGGCACAGCTTCACTGAGAGGAACATAGGTGAGAGGAACATAGGTAGTTCTTCCAGCTTTATGCATTGCCTGACAGTAAATATGCTCAAAGAAGACTTGGAGATGTTGTTGTAACCTCCTTCAGGCCAAGCAAGACATTGGGTCTCAGTCCTCTAATGCCTGGATAGATGCTTTTTGTTGTGAGGTGTTATTTAAGTGGTGACTACTTTATTTTTTTCAGCCTGTGATCAAAAAGTGGCTTAATATGGGCCTCTCCTAAAGCCCCATCTCTGTGTTGAGGCTGGAGGTGAGGGCAGGGGTCCAGGAGCATCCCTGTCTGTGTGTTGAAGCTGTAGGTGAGGGCAGGGGTCCAGCAGCATCCCTGTCTGTGTGCTCAGGCTGTAGGTGAGGGCAGGGTTCCAGGAGCATCCCTGTCTCTGTGTTGTGGCTGTAGGTGAGGGCAGGGGTCCAGGAGCATCCCTGTCTCTGTGTTGTGGCTGTAGGT
>JAWWEW010000001.1:3565055-3585978 GCA_035583185.1 Anabacerthia variegaticeps | reverse complement strand
AATTGTTTCATTGCAGTTCTTGAGCCAAGTGCAAGGTTATCTGACAATTACAAAAACACAACTCATGAACATCTGGCTGTTGTGTGATAAAAGCAGTGTGTCTTAGAGCCATCTGTCTGCCTTTAGATTGCCTTTAGATTGTCTAAATAACCTGCCTTTGATTAAGGTGAGGGGGTTATTTTGCCTCATTAAATCTGTGACTAAAATTAGAGATGGATTTCGTATAATATATAATGTTCGTGGAAGGGAGATATTTTTGTCTAAGACTGGGAATGATGGAGTTGATTGAAGGAGTGTTTCAGTGGTCAATCTCTTCTAGAGTTTTGGGTGTGGGTTTATTTTTTTTGGAACATTTTTATAGCCAAACAAATACTCCTTAATGAAAACTTGTTTGCTTAGTGGCAATTCAAGGTTACCTGCCAGATATTTCTTTCCTGCAGTGACTTTTTTCCTAGTCCTGTTTTGGGTGTGTTGTCCCTGCTGTAGTACCTGTGAATAGAGTTTTTATTTTTGAGGAATTATTTTGTCCTGATTTTTACCATTCTACACATACCTACACAAAATTCTTGCACATGTTAGACAAGCATCTGGAATTATGCCTCTTCTGTAACCATTTCTGGTTGTGCCCAGTTGTTCTTAAATGGAGGAGAAAAGGGGAGGCCACAGGTAAAGCTAGAATATATCTGTGCTTTACTCTAGCCAAGGAGAAGACTTTTGAATGGTCCATTTTCTTGGCTGGGCTCATGGGGCAGAATGTGGTCCCCTTGCCCTACCTTGCATGTGAAGTCAAAAGCTGTGGTTGATGTTCTTCCCAGTCTGCAGCAAAGAAGGGCTGCTCAGACATACAGATTAAATTGTACAGACAGCAAGTGAACCTGTGTATTTACTGTGATTTTCTACTTAAAATAAGCTGCTTTCATATGGTTGAATGAACTGAAACTAAATGAACTGAATTTATTTCATATGATAAATGAACTAAAAGATGTAGTTTGAAAGGAGCCTTCTTTTTTCCTTGTCTAAATATCCCCAGTTCCCTCCAGTTCTCTCCTGCAGGCAACTTTTTTAGGAGATTTTTCCTATTATTACTATATTGTGTTGCTATTAAAGTTAAAATGAGGTATTGTATACAGCACAGTAGATGGAATGCCTGCCCTACCAAGCTCTAAATGTAGAAATAATAAGAAACTATTTCTGACCCCAAAAGCTTAATATGTATTAATAAATCAAAGGGTGAAAAGGAAAAGCTGAAAGGTTCTTATTGTTTGCTCTTTAATTAACTTGCTGAAGATCATAAAAAGCCCATAGTTGGCTGAAAATAATAGTCTTGTTTTGCACTTCAGAACCAGTACATAACCATAACATTTTTAACCTTTGACCCAACATAGATTTTAATCTATAATAATATTGTTAATTACAGAAGGAAAAAAGACTATGTTCAAAAAGCTGCAGCAAAATTTGTGTGGGATGATATTAGCTAGGGCCAGGAAATTAAACTAGTTAATTGAAGATGTTTTGAGAGATACTCACTGCCATTGAGTATTTAAGAATGTTAGCTTTGTTTCCTTAATAGCTTTAGAGAATTAATGTAGTATTTTCCCCGTCTTTCTTTCTTACAAAGAAATAAGTTTGCAGAAAGAGTCTTTGAAGCCATCTGGCTTAATCAACTTTAGAGTCCTCCCATAAGGAAGCTTTGCCTGGCTCTTCTTGTTTTAAAGGTACTCAATAGGAAGCAAATAATATAGGTTAGTAGTAGATTCCCTAAGGGTTCCTGTGTAGTAGATTCCCTGTCCAGCACAAGAGTTGTCCAAGCTGAGAAGGTTGGAATCAGATGAGCAGAAGGAATGAGGGTTAGGAGAGCTGGAGGTGCAGGGTTAGGAAGGGATGAATGGGGAAGGAGCAGCAGCAAGGTGATAAACCAGGATTATAATAAACCAGGATTATAATTAATAAACCAGGATTCTAACCTTCCTGTGTCAGCCTGGCCCATCAGGCTCTCCAGGCAGGTGACAAAGGAACTGTACCTGTGATTGAGACAAGGAATGTGAATTTTCAGCTTATAATATAGAATATAGCAAATGGATGCTTTAGCTAAAGCTGTTCTAGGCCTGGACCTTTGAAGCCTCTATAGATCTAGGCCTAGAAACAAGACACTTCTGCAGGGAAAGAATTGAGGATAAATTAATTCTAACTACATTACTCCCAGAAGGAGCTGAGTTATAAAAGCTCAGGTGTTCCCATTGGGAATTTGTTCCTGGTAAATGCAGCCTGAGCTGCAGAGTAAGGGGGAAGAGAGAATCCCACTGGAAATGTGTATTGAGAAAATATAGAGTATCAGCAAATGAGCTGGATACACAGGGGAGAGACTTTTTATGTTTCATAATAGTGTAAAACTTGTCATTTGACTTCTTGTCTGGGTGTTGTTGAGAGCTGCATTAGCAATTTGCCTGAATTTGGCTTTAAAGGGGGGTGTGGTTTTGAGATAATCATTAGTAATTGTTGCTCATCCATTGATTGTGTTCATCATTTGGAGAAAAAAAGGCAAAACAAAACCCAGAGGAGGCATCCTGGATGCATTTAGTGACAAGCACGATTTTCATACTTCATCTAATTCTTTTCTTTAGGGGTGTGAAGGAAATTAATGCAGAAATGGGTGTAGCATTGTGTTTGCATGGTGCTTAAAGCAACCTCAGAATATTTGCAGGACTCTGCCCTGCAAGAATAACTACTTTTTGCCTTCTTCTGCTGTATTTTTTGAACCTGTTGGTTGTAGTTTCTTGTATGTGATATCCCATTAGAAGTTTGTTTCTTCCTTTTTTTGGATTTCTATTTGTTTTTTGGTAGGTTTTTTTTGCTTTGTTTGAAATTCAGTCCACACAGTGTTGGATTTGCTTTGGAGTCTCAGCTGAGCTTCTGCTCCGCCTTCTGTTCCATATGCAGACCCTTTCTTCCCAAAACTGTGTGGCTCTGTACATATGCTGTAGTCAGCCTTTCTTTTTTCTCAGGCCCCCTGCCAAATAGGGGGTTTAGATGATCACAATCACAACTTCTTGGTCAGAGTAGAGGGATGAGGAGAAAGAACCCTATCAAGGTTTTGTGAAAGAAAGAAAAATAACGTGCAACAAATGTCTCTCAATATCTGATCCTTTATCCCATTGCTAATGCCTTCTAATTATGTCCTTCTTTTTCCTTTTTCACTACTTTTTTTTTTTTTTGTGGAGTGGAAGGAGAAAGGCAGGAGTATCCCTTGAATTTTCTTGATTTATTTTTTTGAAGGGCTGCTCAGCTTTTATGCCCTCCATCCACTTGCAAGGAAGTGGCTATGATGAATGTCTTGAATCAAATGGAGCCAGTGTCACACGTGCCTTGTGGAGTGAGCCCAGATCATTCATTCTTTAGAAATACTGATGTGTCCTCCAGTTGGGTCCTTTCTGCCAGAGAAGCATTCTCCTATTTCTTTCCTACTTCATGTTTTCTCATAGTTCTAAATAACTTTCAAGGGCAAGAAGTGCAGTTTCTAATGTCTGTTTAATACAGTCAGTACTCTGGTGTCTCTTTCAGTTCCTGGGTTCTAAACAAGTTGAAATAACTATTATTTCCCCACTAAAGGAATTACAGAGTTGTTTATGCACAAAATGTGCTGTCATTACAACTTGGTTTGCTCCAAGAAAACGTTCCCATATAATGCTCAGCCACATAGAATGGTTACTTGCTGACCCATTCCTGCATGCTTTAGTAACTGGTGTGCTTTATTATCCTGCTTGTCTTGAGTTCTCCTAGAATTAATTTTGCACTGGATGCAAACTTACATATTGATTTTCACAATTCACTGTCCTTGATTTAAACTATTCCTACAATTTCTTGCTATTATCATTGTAATGAGCAGTTGAATCAAATCAGCTTTTGGCTTGTGACTAGTGTTCTGTTGTTTGACACTGAACATGCAGAAGTGGGTGAGTTTCATTGACTGTGCTCTTGCACTGGTTCCTTTGGCCTAATGTCAGAGGCCACCAAATTGTGTTCTTTGGTTTAGAATCACTCCTATTTATCTTTGTTTATTACTCTGTGCACACTAACATGTTTTGCTGGATATGAGCCTTTTTCCCCCACTGTATTTTTTTCCTCGTCTTTAAACTGGGAAGATAGCTGGTGTGAAACAGCTCTTGCTCTCATGTGAACTGGGAGCTATCTATGTTTTAATGAATCCTATGCAGTGTTTTATTGCTTGCTTGATGCCATCCTTCTGTACACAAAATGCCTGGATTTTTCAATCAGGTGGCACTCTGGAAACTGGGCTAATACTGCTTCTTAAAATCAAAATGTTAGTATCAGCCTCTGGCATTATATCCCCGTGCAGAGCTGGGATGGATTTCTGTGCAGTTTCACAGCCTGGGTCAGGATGTGCTCTTGATTTGTGGGGCACAGATGTCTTCTCGGGGTGGAGCAGAAGTTTCCACGTTTGCACTTGAGGTGCTCAGAGCCAAAATAGTTGTGAGTAGGTCGATGTTGAATGTGTGATCCAGATCAGAGCCCTGCTGAGGCTGTGAACTTGGGCATTTTCTATCCAAAATGTCATTGCAGTCATGGATACGTGGCATTCAAATACAAGAGACAGAGCAGACTCATTACAGGCATTTACAAGGAAACTCCATAGCTACCTGAGAGGCATTACTCGTGTTCTGCTGGAAAAAAATGTGCATTGTTTGCTGCGGACAGTGGGTTTTTTCAGTGCTTTACTTGGTGAGCTGGTGGCTGCAGAAGGTCACGTTGTTCAGCCACACAAGGGGAAGTGGCAGTGTAGAAGTCATGAATGGATAAGCAGTGCTTTATTGGAATTACTTTTGGAGAGAAGAGGAAAGAATTTATATGGCTTAAAAAAAAAAAAAAATCGGGTGAGAACAGGTTTGGGAGCAAAAATGGTACAAAGTAGTGCAATCAAGTTATTCATCCCATTGTCTTTTATAATATTGTCTGCTGGCAGCAAATGATTTTGAGTTGTCATGAGCTGAGAGCTCAACATCGATCATGCTGGGACAGTCTAATGTCCTTTGGACTTTGAGTTCCTCTGCAGATACAAGAAGTGTGAAGGGCCCAAGGACATATCTGGATGTGAAAGCAATGACAGGTTTTGGCCATATTTGTGTGCATTAAAATGTGTCAGGGTGCTGTGTCAGAGTCTCAGCTCTCTCCAAAGTACATCAGACTTATACTTGGGTCGTTTTTGTGGGTTTTTTTGTTGGTTTTTTTTTTTTAATTGGATACAGTGAAGTGTTTGCTCAAATGGATGCAGTTCTGTGGGTAACATAACTGTGCATGTGAACAAACTTCCTCCTCAAGAGCTGCCTTGGAGGTTTTAAGAACCTCAGAAATGCTCATTAAAATAAGGTACTGCTGGTGCCTCATGCAGTCACCAAAACCCTGTGAATTTATTTTCCAGGGAGAAACACAGCAGCTATTTTGATAGGCAGCCTCTAGAAACAACATCACAAAAGGAGAAAAACCAAAATACAACAGTTAGGATGCCATGGGTTGTTATTTTCCTGGCCTTCATTTGCCTTTGATCTAAGAGAGTTTCTTCCTTTTTGCCCCTGGGGAGGGAAGGAGGTGTGGGAAAGAGATTTACTGGGCTGAGCCTGTATTTCTGCTGGTGCTCTGCAGCTTCATCCAGAGGAGATTAGTCCTGTTTTTCAGGCCCTCAGGGCTCAGTGCCTCGGGAAGTGCTTTAGCTGGGAACCCTGATCCCTAGCTGAATTACAGCTCCTGCTAACACTCTGCACACAGAGCAGCTCTGCTTCTCCAGAGCCTTCAAATACTCACACGCTTTGGTCAGGACTTTGGGCTCGCTTTTTAGGGACATCTTTATTAACAGGGAAAAAAAAATGCTTTAAGATGGTAATACACACTTAAGGCTGAGATAGAAATCCCTCTCTGTAGTCAGAAATCAGTATTGTACTAAATTGCTTATGTGGGAAATCTTTGATGACAAGATTTCTACATTTTAACTGATGTGATTTTTAATGTCAAGGTAAAATTACTTTTCACAGTCAAATGTTTCTGTGAGTGTGTCCTCCTGCATGAGAAATCAGAGAAGTGAAAATTTAATATTAAACCCCCAGAAAATACAGGATTAATTTAACTTCTTTCCAAGCTGGGCTGCTAAGGTTTACTCTCCTGGAGGTAGACACCTGCTTTAAACTACATGTAATCTAGAATCTCCTTATGCTTACAGCAGCATAGCCAGAAGCATCATTTGGCACCCTACCAGCAATAAAAGGTTTTAGAGCTCTTGAAATGGTTTTTGTTCTAATAAACTGTTGTGGTTTTTTTTTAAGGTCTTTCCTTCTATATTTTCTTTAGACTTTGAAAAATGTTGATGTTAGGATTAATGCATTCTAATGTGGATAAACTTCTGCATTTGTGTAAGTTTATAGAAGATCAAACTGTAAAGCAACTGCTAGCTCAGGGTAGAGTCTAAATATAGAATAGGTAAAAAGTAGTTTGGCACTGATGTATGAAGAATGAAATTGTCATTATTGGTACAATAATTTCTGTTCAATAATTAGTCCCCCTAATCTTTGCAAGCGATGCAATGACATCTCAAAATCCTAATGATTAGCCATACTTTTCATTGCCCTTGATCCCTGTGCCTGTGTGGTAAAAATCTTTCCCACTGTGGTTCATATGAAACAGAATCACAGCTGAATCTCTTCAGACTTTTGGAAAAGACTTTCCCAAAAGAACTGCTTCAAAGGAATTACAATCCCTGACAGGCACAAAAAAAAAAAAAAATAAAACAAAAAAAGACAAGGCATGTGAGTGGAGGCCATGATGGAATTTCTTCTGCTTTTAAAGATTTCAGAAATTTGGCAGAATAATTTAATCTTCTCACAGGAACAGTATATTATAAAATCACATCAGCGTATATCTGACAAAGTGGTCTGCTAAGCATTTTGATATAACACATTTAATCAGAGTAAAACACGCTTTTTATAGCTTGAAGAGAAATGTGTATTGCATTTTCTGTGAATTGAAAAGAATTCTTAGAATCCTCTTGCTTATCAGTGTAAGGAATTCCTCCACGCTGAGAAGCAGAATTTGAAGTGAAGATATTTCAGAGCCGCACGGATAGGGACCATGGATAGGGACCATGGATAGGGACCATGGATAGGGACCATATGGTGCAGTTTGGGGGTCTGGTGATGAATTCTGCCATGGAATTAGTCTCTGAAATATAGGGTAGGAGAAGAAAATGAAAGATGCCAAGCATGTTTGTGCACAAAGCTTTCCAGGAGCTTGAGTTTCTGAATAGCAGCAGCAAAATGAGTAGCAGACTCAGTGTAAGCAAGTAAATGGTGCAGGTTTCTTATTCAATATTTGGCGCAGCTGGGGTGGAGTGATTGGTCTGCTTTTTGTTTTATATGAGTGTGTAGAAGAATTTTATTTAGAGCTCAGTGGAATCAAACAAATCCTGATCCATGTGCTTTGCACCGTGGGGGAGATGTAAAGTTTAACTGCATTGGAGGTTCCTTAATGTTTTACTCCAGCTTGTATAAACTCCTTTTAAAAAATGCTCTCAAAATGTAGATGCAATGAAAAAAAAATCTGTGAGAGACTTTTGGTCTACTTACACAAACTGAGACTGGCTTTGCAGTATTTGTCAAGTTGACAAGTGGAGCTTCTGAGCCAAGTTTAGGTTGAAATCCTCTGAATCATTCTTCTTTCTCTTTTTTGCTTTTTAATTTTCCATTGTAGACTGTCATGTAGATTAAGATGTAGCCACGTGTAGTTTTAGCATTATAAAGCTGAGCAATTAGAGGGCAAGACAGCTCTGGAAATGTGGCACTAATCTGATGTGCAGAGCCAGGAATTCCTCTAGATTCTCTCTTAAAACTGGCAATGGCAATACTTTGCTTGACTATTTTGGTGGGTTTTCCCCTTTGAACATCAGCATTTGGCTATTATAAATAAAATAAAGGCTGACAAATTGGTGGGTGGGAGCTGCTTGTTTCACTTGTGACTGAACAGAATTCCCACCAGTGACCAAAAAGGGAAAGGCTCTTTATCTGGTAACCAGCTACTCCTGTCACATAACCACAAATATATTTAACTTATTTCTTTTAAGTTGCATTTCTCATGTCACTTCTAGGACAAGAATTAAAACGTAAAGCAAACAAACAAAAACAACAAAAAAAGAGATTCCATGTGATCAAAACCCCAATCAGGAACTCAGAAAAATAAATTCCTTCCCAAGTGTTTTTTGCATCATTTTTACATCAGCAATTGCAGTGTCATTTATTTAAATCAGTATTACAGTGTACAGTCTATCAAAGAGTATTAAATAGAAATTTTTAACCCTGTTAATGTCCCCAGCTGGTGACAGTCACTAGTGGTGTCCCCAGGTAATATTTCCCAAGTGACTGCTACTCAAGCTGCTCCATCTTTTTGGCCTCTGTGTGTTGTGTGTGTGACAGAGAGAGGGCAAAAAGCGCATTCATAAAGTTCTCCAACGCACTCTAAAAAGTGCCTGGCTCTGACTCTGGCAAGCCAAGGCAGGAAAACCATTTATCCAGTTGGTTTTTTCTTTTTACCTTCTGAGGATAAACACCATCTCTGAATTCCACATATTTCATCCCTTTTTAACCTTATATATAATTTAGCGAGCCCGAGACAGTTTCTAAATGAATGCTACATGCTACTACCAATTATAATCTTTCAGTAAATAAGTTCTGCCTGCCTTTATAATTTTTTTTATCTTCTTTTTTTCTTTTGAAAAATGTGCTTTCCATCCAGCAACAGCATGCAGAAACCCCCCTGACTCCTGTATACAGAAATAATTCATTTGTGATCCATGTGCATCCTTTGTCTTGCCTGGAAAATACAGTTTTTAAACAGGACTTGGGAGAAATGACTAATTTGCTTTGCTTTATTAGTCATGAATTTCATTTTTTTTTACTGTCTGGAGGAATCTGTGCCCTAAACATCAGCGTGCATTGTACTCTATTTTGAAGGGCTTACTTGTGAGCAAGAATATGTCTTTTAATACTTGATTTGATCAATGTGAAAGTCCGTTTGAAAATAAAAAATCTGTTTCCAGTGCATTTGTAAAAACTGAGTGGGCACTTATTTAGTGTGGTATCCATATGTGAGAACCTGCAGTGGAAGAAAAAGGGGCAAGAATTCAGTGGGTGAGCCAGGCCCTCCTTTACTCTGGCACTCAGTGTGGCTGCCTCTATTTACCATGGAATTAGGTATTGTGGAATGAATCCAGAAATGAATCCAGAAGCCCCTGGATCCAGAAATACAGAGATCCTGTTCCATTAGTATTGAAGGCTGACATAATTTAAGGGACATGGAGAAACCATTGAGGTGCAATTACTCAGTTACCTTTTTAATTTTTTGGCATATTTTTAAATAATACTAAATGTGCACATCAGCTTCATGTGGTGACAGCTGGTATTTCCTAGGTGACCTTCTGTGCAACTTAAGGAACTGCACCTGATGAGTCCTTGCATAGCATGGAGTAAAGAGCTAATTTTAGTGAGCAGCACTGCAGTTTTTCTCTCCTCTGGCTGCTTTCACATGACCCCCTTAGCTGTAAGGAGAGTGCCATTTATGAGCAGAGAGAGACCACAATGCAAACAGTGGCAGCATAATAGTCCTGGGAAGCTGCAAGGCTTCACTCCTGACAATCCCAGTGGAAGCATTAGAGGCATCTCTCGGGTGCCTCTGGAGGAAGGATTGCCTTAATGGCTGTAAATGCTCTGTGAATATGTTAGTAAATCAGAGGTGGAGTTCCCTCCCCATTCGCTCCTCCGTGGCTCCCCTTCATTGCAAGGCAGCAGCAAGTCCTTCAGTGTGGAAAATGCAGTATTTTACTCTGCCAAAGCACTTTGCCTGTTTGTCTTTGCAAGCCCAGTGTGTTTTAAGGCTGCTACGGTATTGCTTACCTGTATTGCTCCATTTATTCATCTTTACAACAACAGGAACATCCCACTGAAAAACACTGCTAATGTTAAGACATAAAAATGTAGTGCAAACAACTGTAATTTCTGTTTGTCCATGGTAATGTAAGATCGTCTCAGTGCTAATATCTTTGCAGAAAAAGGGTTTTGGATGGGATCTATATTTCTGTGCCAGGCTAATGGCATCCCTTGTCCTATCTCTTGCAATAATGTCTGTGTTATTTGGGTTTTCTTCCTCAAGTTACATTGGAAGTTGGAATCATTGCAAGAGAAATGGATAGAGCAGGTAGGTGGCTGTGTTTTGGTCATGAGGATTTAGGGCAGAGGGAAGGTGTGATGGGGTGCATAATGCAAAACTACTTGTGTCCCTTTGATTACCTATAATACCTATGATTCTGTTGCTTATCACATTTTCTCCCCAGACCCAGATAGGCAGTTTCTTCCAGATCACACAAATGTTATGCAGGCAGATAAATAGCTAATTCAAGAGCTCAGAAAACACACACATTTGAAAAGGCACAGGGTTGCTTTTTTCAGAGCAATGAAGCCTGAAGAAGGCTGTGAGGTCGGGCAGGAGGAGGGTAATGCTGATGTTCCTTACAGGTCTGGTTTCCAGGATGATCACAGATAATATCTCAAAGGAAAACTCACATTTTTTCCTTAAACTTTTTTTTTTTTAATAATACCTGAGGCTATCCAGTAAACCTTGGGCCTTCTGGTACTGCTCAGGGAATGAGGAACCATACAGGAAAGTTGGTAACAATTGTTCAAGATCAATGTCAGCTAAAAATAACTCAAAAGGCACCGACACTCAAGGCATACATCCAGAAAGTCCCTGGCACAAAAAGATGATTGCATATGTGCCTGGCCATGGTGGCAGTTGGTTCTAAATGCTTTCATTTGGCTCTTTTTTTTTTAGACCATACAGAGTGTGTAACTTCTTACTTAAAACTGGTGTCCATCAAACATGTTCTATGAACAGCAAAAGTAGCTAGGCCATTTTAAAACTGTGATTCTTGTGTGCATCTTTCTTGCTTTCCACTGATTTTTATTTTTTTCTTTTCCCCCTTGGTTGCTTCCCAGCACTCCAGCAACATAGCACTCTGATCCCTTTGCACTCCTGTATCCCAGAGCCTGCCCCAATCCCAGTTTGTCCTACGTTGTACTGGGGCAATTCCCTGCAAGGGCTGAACTGTACAAACCTCTGGGAAGTCTGAGCCTCTGCTTTCTGATGGAGTGGGAAACTGTCAACAGGTTCAACATGTATCTGGGACATACAAGGACTAGGAGACAGATGGGCAAAGACACAGGGACACCTCCAGGGTTGGGGTAAATTCTGTGGGCAACTTGTTCCAGTGCCTCACTACCCTCTGAGTAAAGATTTTCTTCCTAGCATTTAATGTAAATTGCTTCTCTTTTAGTTTAAAACCATCCTCCCCCCCACCTCGTCCCATCGCTATCTGCCCATGTAATAGCAAAATCTAAAGTTCATGGTGTCATTTGGAAAGGGAATTTGGAGAAATGGAAGGCTGGTAATACATAATGCATTGGTTTCTGTGGCAAGTGTGTGTCCTGTAAGAGGATGCCAGAGAGGAAAGTGGAGCAACAAAAGTGAAAAATTGCCACTTGATACAATGATTTGTCACCTGTTGACAGTTGTGCCTGTTGGCAGAAAAGTTCATTATGAATGATAAGTTGAGGGCTCAGAGCAGGAAAGATAGAAGCCTTTGAGATTTGTCCTTGAAGGCTGGTGATGTGCAGGAGGGTTTCTTTCTTGCTTTCTGTAATGGAGGGTAGTGTGGTTTAATATGATTTAGTCTATTTTGAGATACCTCCTATCAAGAGAAATACAGAATGAAGGATGTTCATATTAAACCATGTTGTGACAGTACTGGGAAAATAAAATTGTCTGGAAATATTTCTACAAATACAAGAAGAGAGGCCATTAGGTAATGAGAACTATTTAAATTCAGAGTACCTGATAGACTGTAAGCCTAATTTTGATAAGGATGGCTTGAGAACAAGAAGCTTATATCAATTGAAATATTAATCATCCTAGTGGATTATAAAAAAATTTCAGAGCAGACCAGATTTCATGGAACCATTCAGCCAGTAGGGAATTTTATATCATGCATTCAAGAAAGAGGCATTTCTGCTGTCACATCCCAAGGAGTGGTTTCTGTTGCATCCAGCTCCTTTGTTTCTGTCCTGTATTTTCAGTAGAAATTTGATGTGTGAAATGTGGAATAGACAAGACCAGAGCAAATGTGTCCTTGGTTACATATTTTATCATGCACTCTGTGGTGAAGGAAGGTGAGACTGTATCTCCCTCCCTCCTGCTCAAACAGGTATTTTGTACATGGAACAGGCCACATGTTTCCTACACCATGAAGTAAAAAAATATTTGGCATAAGGACTGCCAAGTAAACAACTATTTGACCCTTTATAGGCTTTTTTCCAGGAAAAAAAAAAAAAGAATTCTGAAGGAGGTGGTAAATTTGTGATAATCTTATTTAAAAGGCTTTAAAATCCAAGAGAAACAAGGTAATTCTGTTAGTGTTGGAATTCCTGCTGCTTTATTTGGCCTTTTTGTTTGGTTCCCACATTACCAGTGTGTGTCACTTGAACTGTCCTTGCCCAGCTGTCCTCCTGCCTTGGATGACCTTGGGTAGGTGTTCATCTTTCCCCCCAGTTTATAAGGACATGTTTTTAAACACACAACTGCTGCAATACAAGGACAGAGTGTGGTTTGCATAGTTCCAAGCCTCTGGCTGCAGAAGTAGCTCAAGGAGAAGTGGTTGCAGCATCACTGAGGTCTGATATTCTGGGTCTAAAGGGCATGTGGTGTTCAGGTGAGAGATGCCATCCCTAAAACTTACTTATCCTAACCTATTTCATGTTGTTCAACTGTCCTTCCTCTTGTAGGTGCTTCTGTTCTGAAAGACTACTCCATAAAAGTGTAATTTACCCCTTCCTATTGATATTAGACTAAGCTGTTTATGCCTAGTTAGGAAATGGAGCAAAATTGGGATAATACCGTTTTCCTCCTACTCTTACTGAGCATTGATGGGTTTCTCACATCTCTGAATGCTCTAAGTACACACACATAGAGCAGATGGATGCTCTGCTTTTAGCCAGGGAATATATTTACTTAGAAATAACATGCATTTTGGAGGAAAAAACAACTTTTCCATGTTATTTCTATTGTTGTAAGTGCATGAAAGCAGAGATGAGCAGAAAAGAGCTGTTCAGAGAAATATTTTGATGTGGTTATTTAGTAGGACCAAGTTAAAAGGTGAAGGACAAAGATCCTACAGGGTTGTTCCATGTTGTAATCTTGACCCTCAGGTGTGGAGGATACAGACAGGAATATGAGTTTACCTCTCCTGCATGTATGTTTTAGTCAGGCCATGTGATTATAATCACAGCATTTCAGCTTGTTTCTTTATTTAATCTTTAGATAACTGATTCACTAATTGATTCACAGGAAGAAATATGAATGATTCTGATAATAGCTTTTATTGTTATGTGTCTCTTCTTATTTAGTAAACTTGCATAAATAGAAATATTTTTGAATATAAACCCTGAGTTTTACTTTCCTGAATTGATAAATATTTAGAAAGACCAGTTACCTAAAGCATTTGATCTTTTTGCCTTGTGACACCTTTCCATGTCACTATGACCGTATAGAGTCAATAATCAATGACAGCAGCAGCTGGAAAACTTTTAGTAATTGTCTGTTTTACTATGATAGGTTAGTGTCTTATTTATCTAATGTTCATTATTGCTCTTTCATCCAGACTCACGTAACTTTGATGCACTCACTTGTATAGTTATTTTTGATGGAACACAACTGAGAGTGATATTTTGTTAAAAATCAATACATATTCCGAGGGGTCCATTTCAGTGCTAATTTCAAGGAATCAGTCTGTGGTGGAACTGAAAAGACTGAGAACAGGAATATGCCCCCAAATGAGCAGCAGGAAGGGGTGACTGACTGGAACCACTCACTCATCACTGCACCTTGTGAGTGGTCCCCTTGCAGGAGGAGTTTTTCTCCTAAAGGCAGAATCTCCTAGAGCTGGGATGCTCGTTTAGCTGTAATAATTTGGGGGGAGGGGGGTTTAATGGAAAGTCTGTGAGCTCTGAAGTGGTGAACTTCAGAGGACTTTCATGGAAATGTCTTATCTCTCCTGAGGTAAAAGGGACTGGAATGTCCTTATAATTACTCTTGTGGATATCTTTTTAATAGCCTTGGAGACACACACAAACAATTATTAGGAACGAGGTTAATCCAATGAAGAATATCATGCTAATAACGACACTTATAAATGCATAGAGCTCATTAATTGATAATTAAGTTGAGAGATAAGCACAACTCAATTGATTTTGCTTTAAGCAAGGAGTTTGTGCAGGTGTTTACTTAGGAGGAATATTGTGAGAAATCCTGCTATGTGAGTCTGGGTCAGTGATTTGCTTCTTGTCCTTGGATCCAAAGTAGAGATGACTTAGTAGGATTTCTTTGCCTCCCTTTTCTTACCAGTTATGCGTTTTTCCATTTCCTGTTATTACAAAATACCCAAATTAGCATATGTAGTGGGTGAGAACCCAGGGACTGGGATGTATAGCTTGAGGAAAAATCAAGGAAGAGCTGGATGAGCAGAAGGTCCTGAAAGGTGGATACAGAAACCCAGTCAAGGGCTCTGCTGGCTCCACATAACACTGGAACAATAGAGGTAGGGAAAATACATAGATTTATTTAATTCAGCCAAAAAATAAAATCTCTTCCCTAATTCTGAACATTTCTAGGCAACAAATAAACTATTTTTTTTTAGCAAGCACTACTTATACTGTGATCTTGAACTCAGTAATATAATTTAAAGGAAACTGTCAGGTTTAATTTGGTCTCCACCATAAACCTGTAAAAAACACACTTTTGTAAGCTTTTTGTGACTCAGCCACCAGATTTAGTTTGCACGCTTTTGGGGAAAATTTTATTGGTGAGAATGGAAAGTTCTTGCTTGAAATGCAATGCTGAAGGTTCAGGGTCTTGAAAATAGTTTTCCTTCTTAAAAAGAGAATATTTCCCAGGAGCATTTGCAACCCAAGTATGATAGTGTTAATAATACAGATGAGAATATGAATTCTTAAATGGGACATTACTGCAGAGGGAGAGAGCACAAACCCCACCCAATCCTGACAACTATTTCTAAATTACAAGTTTGAAGGTGTCCTATTTTCATATTTTCCTTCTATTTTATTTTCGAGTCAAAGGTATTAAAATCTTACTGAAGAAAACCAAATAAAGCATTAGGACTACTCCACCCTGGCATGAATTTGCTGCAAGATGGCAAAGCACTGTCATAAGGCCTTTGCTCTGTCACTGAGCTGGGTAAAAGTGTGTGCTCTTGGTACCTGTTGTGGTGCAAAGCCAGCACTAATGATGGGGGAATCAGAGCCTTTAAGCACTCAGCAGCATCACAGCCTGGCATGTGTCTGTGTAATGTACTGTAGGCATGTAAATCAGTGCCATTAATTATCATGGAAAACTTCAAAAACCTGCCAGTTGTTCGTTTTTTTTCCAAACCAGAAGTGTGCATACAAAGGAAATTCTCTGAGAAGGCACCGTGTGATGTGAAAAGTAATAAAATCTCTCCAGGCAAGCTACCAGCTGTGAGCTGCTTCAAGTATCAATTCAACATGTCAATTACATTAAAATGTACACAATTTTGCCAGCAAAGTGCAGGAGAGCACTCTATTATTTTATTTTTTTTGGTGGAAGATTAAAAAAAAGGCTAATATGTGCTTTGCAACATCAAATTATGTAATGGGAATAAGCAGTTTGGCTGGATACAGTTATTTTTGGGAAACTGTATCAGGGAAAAAGTCGCTTTGGTGGATGGATTAATTTGTTATGACAGTTATTATTCAGGCTATGAGTTAAACGTTTTGAAAGACAAGACTGGATACTCAGTTTCTTTATGTTTTCTGTAGCTTTGTCCCACAAAGAAATAAAAATCTCTTAGATATATAATATTCTGTGCTTGCTGCTGGAATCAGTAACCTTAAATGGATGCAGCTCTATAACCCAATGTTACTTCCCTGTGAAATGCAGACAATATAATACATCAGGTGGGATTGGTGGCTCTTCCCTGGTTGACATTTTGGCTTTTGTACTTGCAGAGAACTTGTCAAACTGGAAGAAAAGGCAGGTATCAAGGGAGAGTTTTCAGTGAAACCCACCCATTCCACGTCCTGGAATGAGGGTTCAGTGCTTGGGTGATCCCACTCAGAGCTGAATTTCATACTCAAAAGTTTTGCATTCAAATAGAAATTTGCAGCTGCAACAGAGCCTGCTATTGCTTTACCCCCTCGATATATTTGTGTGCTGTGTGAGGCTTTCTTTGAAGCATGAGAATGTCCTCTTAAATGTTCTGCAAGGTAGTACTGCCCAAATATCTTTGTCTTGTAAGTGTCACAGTGGGTGTACATGAGAACTATCACAATAATTGCCTTCTCCAAGCTCATCTCGTCTCTTTTCCTCACCATATATTGAACAGATGGCCTCGAGTTTTATGGAGGTGATTAATTAAGCTGCACATAACAAGAGTATTTTTTGCATGCATAAATTCCTCTCAACAGGGTTTTAAATTCTTTTGGCAACCAACCTGCTCGGAGGGGAGGGAGGAAGAATATTTTTATCTTTTTCACTTTGCTTTTAAGCATATGCAATATGTGTCTTAAGATAAATGTGTGTGTGTGTGTTGTGCCAGTTGTTAGAAAAGGCTTAGGTTTTAATTTTTTTGGCTAGTAAAGCTTAACAGAGGTATCAGTAAACTTCAAAAGTTAAATTCTGCTGCTACAAGAGACTTTTGTAGGTGTGCTCTCAGAACTGGCGATGTGTATGGGAGAGGCCAGGCATTGCTCTGTCTGAAAAGATCTGCCTAGAGCCTTTAAAAAGGCTATTTAATTTTCTTTTACCATGATTGTTTCTCACAGTCTTGTTATCAGGAGCTGGATGTGTATTACAGAGTGATTGAAGGTAATCTAATAAACAGTTCCTTCAAATTCTAATTACATTTACCTCTTTGGTGTTTATGCAGCTTTTACGAGTGAGTAGCCTGCTGAACAGGTTTGCTGGCAAGAACTTTGATGCAATTGGCAAATGCAAGGCGATATTTTGAAAATGTCATGAACACAGTTCATAAACACCTCCTTGAATAGAGGCATTCCTTTTCTGTCATGGCTCAGCAAAATATTTGGATTTGAACGCTTGAGGTTATGAGTTAAAATGTACGTCAGGGTCACCACGTTCAGTACCATGGACAGTCTGCAGGTTCTGGGGAGGATTTCAGTTCTCTAGGAACCTCTGTGTGGTGTCTTGTCAAAACAGGTTTGATTTTAAATGTTGACTGTGTAAACCAAAATAATTATAGGTGACCTACAAGTATAGCCAAGGTTCATTTGCACAAATAACCGATCAAATTATTTCTGCTACTGAAAAAAAAAAAAATAAAAAAAAGGGCTTTGTTTCGTGTCTGCTGATGTGCTCTGTTGGACAATCTCCTAGAAGCTTGGGATAGTAATTACAGGTGAATTAAATTACATGGCCATATATGTATATGTGGGTGATATATAACTGTGGGTCACAGTTATAGCAGTAGAATTGAAGGCAGACTGTGGAAATCCAGTGTGAAGGCAGAGGTGTGTGTACCCGTGGGTTCCTGTTTGGGAGTATAGGTATGCTAAAAGACTTCTTGGTGTTTATTTCTGTTTGTTTGTTTTACCAGTGTGGGAGGGAGAGGGAAAAGGAAGCTTATCTTCCTGGGAAAGCAAGGCTTGTACAAAAAGGGGATTGATTCTCCTCCCAGACAGGTGGCTGAGGATAACCACATATCCTGACCAAAGTGCTGCTCTGCTCTCTGGCTTTACTGTACAGCTGTGAATAGACAATCTGTGATACCTAACTATGAGCAGATATACCTAGGAAGAATGAAATCCTTTGAGGTTAATCTCTTGTAATCCCTTGCCTGACACTTTTGCCAGCTGCTTCTTAAAAGTTTTTGATTCCTCAGGCAGTCTTCACATGATCTGTTTACTTTGCCACTGATAACACTCAGGAAAAAAACTTAGCTCTTGTCAGAAGGCAAAAATATTTGAGCCTCTTCATATTCTAGGTACATTTTGGGGATTTTATGATGCCTGGAGGAGACTTTTCCTTTATAGAATGACAGCAGAAAGAGGGTTTGGTGGGGTGGGACTGCAGGGAGGCATTTCCCTGCATCAATTGGGCACATACAGAGCACTCTCCATCACTCTAAGTTATTCAACTAAATAAGAAGCCTTGTTTCTCACACTGGCCCTTCCAGTCTGGCAGCTTGTTGAAGAAACTTTCTTCCTCTTTCTTTTTCTCTACCCCTGCCTTGCTGCAGTTGTCCCCTCGTACAGGGAAGGGTAAATCCTCGTGGTGGGTGACCCTCTGAACAGCATCTGGCTGCACAAACACATTGTGCCACAGTGATCCCTTGTCCTTTTGATCCTTTGGCTGCAGCACAAAACAGAGATCAGAGCTGATCAGTTCTTAACCATATCAGAAGCCCCACTGAACCCAATTGCTGCCACTCACTGCGACTCATGTATTGTCCCTGGGGCATCCTAAATCAAAAGGCTTCTGAAAGGCTTGGCTTGATATGGCTCAGTGTGTAACTTAGCACTTTGAAGAAGCTGTAAATATTCTTTTTTTTTTTCCTGTACAAAGGGGGAAAATAATGCATGGGGTTACTTTTTTTTTTTCCCCCCCTTCTGCTTATTAGCCTTTGCTTCTGATGGCTTTTACTGATGTTTCTGTATAAAAGCTGACCAGGCCAGTTTTCCACTGGAACATTAGCACTGCAGGTCTGTATAACAATGTGCATGAATCATCTGGAGATGAATTGTGCACAGTGTAAGAAGCTGGTGAAGCAGCAGTGAAATGGTTAATGCCTTTTGGCCTCCATTGCCGTGCAGCTGGCCCAAATCCACTCAGGGACTTGTAGTACACAAATTGCTACAGCTCAAATCACCAGATTCGTGAGAAAAGGACCTTTTTTGCTCGATGGGTAGGTTAAGATGACCACCTCTAACTGAATGCCTGATCTAAGTGGAACACTCTTGTTTAATCAAAGCCTCCTTTCATCTTAGTGGTATTGGCAGAGCAGCCCATTTGTCTCAATTTCCTTTACGCAACAGTTCTTAAGCCAATACCTTGAAAGCTGCAAATTCTACTGTAGCTCAGCAAAATCACACAGCCAGGGCTTATTCAGGTTTGCACTCAAGGTCACTCATTTTCTGGCTTGTCTCTTCCTGGTATCAGAGAAGTGCAGTAGAAGCGTGGATATTTCTGTATACAATTTACTATTTCTGGTGGAGACTCTTCTGAAATGGGGCTGGTTTTGTTTCCTTCTTTTTTTCCCCCTGGGAATTAAACTGGGGTTTAATCAACATGTATCATCAGTACTTTATTTCTCTTCCAGTCTCCAGAAGAAACATAAGCAAAACAGCTTAGGACCCTCTTAAAAGGTTTCAGAATTTCTGCACAAATGCTTATAATTCAGAAGCTGTTACTGAGCTACACAGCATTTTCTTAAAAGGGTGTCCAGCCTGCAGACATTGAGGATTGCCTGATTGTCTTGATAGAGTGAATTTTGAGTACTTATTACCTCTCTGCAAATCAAAGTACACCCCATACTCAGTGAGTTCCTCAGGCTTGAAATGGGTTGCCTGGTTGCTATGCTTCCCATTAGACAGAGAAGGCTGAAGGATCAGGTAACAGTGAAATATGCTCTGAATTTCTGCTTCAGTACAACTATTCAGAGGTGTCCAAAATTCCTGGGACAAACTCAGCCCTGGATATATCCAGACCTAAATGCACTGCAGATTTTTGCCAGGGCTTGCTGCTGAGTTTTTTGCATCGATCTGATTATAAAGCTTTGATTATCTTATCGATTCAGAGCAGTTTCTGCCAGAGCTGAATTTGCCTTTGTGACTTCAGATGGAGACAATTGAACACCGTTCCCTCAGGCTTGGCCAGAAGGTGATTCCCCTTTGATGTTACCACAAAGGTCCCAGTGTGATTATGCAATGCATCAATGCATGGACTGCACACAAAATGAACTGAGTCAAGACAAGGTTGTGTAAACTTTGCTAGATAATCAAGTGTGACCCAGCACTTTGCCAGCAGCTGTCAAAAACCACGTCTGGGATAGGAGATCAGCTCACAGATCAGCTTGGCTTTTAAAAGGTGTGGGAATGTGAGCCCAATGCATGAAATATTTTAGGTCAGTTATGTGTGGGTTTTTTATTGAAAGGGTGTCTTTGTCTTGTGTTGCTCTTTCCCTAGCAGGTTATAGAAGCAAATGTCGAAATGCTTTGTTTCTGGGGGGTTTTAAGTGTTGTTCAATTTCTAATTTTACTGACCATTTACAACTCACCACTTGAGTTAAAGCACTTTAATACATGTGGGCTCACTATGATAGTAACATAGATTGCTGCTATTTATTGCCATTTTACAGACAAAATAATTCCCAGCAAATTAATTTAGGTCATATAGAGAAGGAAAAAGTGGAGGCAAGGAAAGGACAGGCCATCTGTTGTAAAGCCAAATAGGCTGACACTGCAGGAAAACCGTGCTATTATTGCAAATGATATTTCCAGTTTTTGATGAACTCTCCTGCATGTCCTTCATTTTGCAGCCACAAATACCAAAATATGGATTAGACTTCTGGCCAGTGTAAACGGGAGAGCAATGGCCCAGACAGGATTGACTCCTGGAGAGTGTTGATACACAAAAAAGGTTAAACACTGAGTTTACCATAATAAGCTGGCATAGGGGTTATTTTATCTACACTTAGGATGATTATTGCTTTGGCCTGTGTCAATGGCAAACTCTTAACAATTCTTCCACCTTGGCATAAATCTGTCAGTTG
>JAWWEW010000001.1:3532258-3564955 GCA_035583185.1 Anabacerthia variegaticeps | reverse complement strand
TGGAAGGATCAAATGCTGTCGTGGCATTACTGTCACTCTCTGAATGCACATCTCCTGCTTCTCCTGACATTAAAGTGGTATTGGGGAGATTTGTTATGCCAAAATTGCCACCCCATTCCCTGAGGGAAGATCTGCATGAACAGTTAAAACACTCAAATGAAGATCCAAGTTTCTCTGTTGAAATTAGGCAATAGGAAAACTCTTCAAACTTGGAGCCAGAGTACCAAATCCAGCTTGGACAGGGAGAAGGAAGATGTACTAGTGGGCCAGGACTGCTTTTGTATGGTGAATTGTGTTTATAAATGTGAAAAGCATGATTTCTCTTTAAAAAGTAGAGCCAAATTCGGCATTTAGTTTTACTTTACAAGAAATTGTTACAGGCTTTTTAGCAGATCTGGTGTTTGGTCACAAAACTGGTTTTGGGGGGCGTGAAGTTCAGTCTTTCACAGTGATTTTGATTTTTTTTTTTTCCCCGTTCTCCAAGATGGGTAAGAAAAAAAGTAGCCCTGAAATACACATTTATCTTGAATCTGGTAGAAACTCACTGGAAGGGGTAAAGATTCAGGAAGATGAGCAAAGGAACTGATGCTGTGCAATAGTAAATGTCTTGTCCCAAGCCTTGCATTCAAGTATGGAATTTCAATAATTCAATTCATCTCCTTGGTTTTATCAGGATTTGTGGTTTTCCCACCTTTTCTAGCCCATGGATGCATTGAATAATGTGCTGAGTGAATGGAAGTGAATTTTGGTAATGTATAGATAATCTATAGGTACAGATTTTTCACCTTTGGAAAGGTATCACTTCATGAAGGAACTAACTTGACATTTTGGAGATTCCCAGAAGAAAATATTTTGTGTCCCAGTGCCATCCATTACATCTCTCACTGAGTGTTAGGGTAAAATTTTACTTAAAAAATTAGATCTTTCACAGCTAAACATGAATTGAATGAAATTTTTATGGTTACCAGCAGAGACCACCAAGCTCCGTTCTTGTGTAATCTGTAAATGAAGGAGCCCTGTCAAGGGCATCATTGTTTGTCTTTTTTAATGAAACACAAACACAACTGCTACAAAATAACTGTATAGACAACCAGCACAGTTTATATTGGTGTGTTCTGATGGCTCCACGTGAACCAATTTTCCAGTCTCATTAATACACTGAGAGAGAATAATGGTTATTCTGCTCAAGTGAGGAAGCTGCAGGGTTTTCCTTGCCTAGGTTAGGCTGTGCATACTGTCCATACAGTGGTACTGCATGCAGAGTTAATGAAGCTGTTAGCATGATCTGTCATGCCAGAAAGTACCCTGGAAATAATTAGAAAGTGACTGTGAATATTTAGAGAAGGTACATTTTAGATATGGCGAGTTCTCTTGCAGAAGATACAAGCTCACATTTAAAAATATTCAATGACCTCCAGCACCTGCTATTCTTGAGTCAGAAATATGGACTTCATCAAGTTTGTTGTGCTCCTAATGTCATCCTGTGGTGGTAAAAGGGATGAGCTTCTATGATACACTGCTTATCAGGGGCATACAGTGCTCCTTAAAAAACCCCCCAACAAACCAACAAGCAAACCCAAATCTTATGTTGGAATAGGAGAGCTGTCAGCATATTTGTCTGAGTAGGTTTGGTATGTGCACATCGATTAATGTCTGCATTTTTTATCCTCTGTGTAAATCAAACACTGTGGAGGAGGCAAAAAAAAGACAAAAGCACATTTTAGATGGGCAGTGTGTGCATCAGCTAATGGGGATGTGTAGGTTAAACTGAAAAATGTACAAGTAATAAGAAGGGAAATTAAGGCTGCTGCAGGAATAACATATTTTAATAATGTGTGTTTAGAATATTGGTTCCATTAATGATGACAAATTGCAAGGGGTGTTTTCATTATCTACAAGTTCACATCACCTTATCTCAGTCTGATGGAGGAAAAAAGACGAACTGGTGAATATCATTACACCTTTTCATTGTTTTGCATCTAATCACAGAGGGAAATTGTGCTTAACTTGCTGCATGCATCTCAGGATTGTTTACCTGAAGTTTCTTAGGGATACAGGAAGATTTCATAAAGCTATTTAATGTGGGTACTTGGGAGTAAAGAATTAATTAGACCATTTCCTATTTAGAAGGCAGATATGAGAAATCCATTGTAGGATTAAGCTTTTACCTACAGTGAAACATATAAGTTCACTGAAAGAAATGCCAGCTTTCCAGAAAGAAATGCAAACCATGGTGAAATTCTTGAGGAGTGTGAAACTTGGCACTGTGGGGTCAATATTTTATATCTTAAATAATTTTAAAATAATCCTTTTTTTTTTACTGTAAAACAGCATGAAAAAAGCCCCTAATCTTGGAGGAGGCATTCCATTATCTTATTTCTATAAGCATTATAGGTTGATAAGCATAGTGGTGTGGTGAGATGGGCACTTGTGATGGCATTAGCAGTGGTTTTTTAGTTCCCTATCCCATGTGTGGCTTACAGTAAATGGTCTCTGGCCCTCTGCAGTGCAAGGAAAAAGGTTACTTAAAGCAAAGCCAAAGGCCCCACAAGTGCCTGAATGCTAAATGGCAACTACAAATAAAAAATACCCAAATGTTCATGTCCAAATCTTTTATGCCTCTCATGCTGCTCCAAGGAGACTTTATTCAGTGCAAAGGGATAATTCATGACCAGTGAGTTCGTTACAGGATAAATGTGTGACACTAGGCAAAATTAATTAAGAAGGAGCAAAGGTTATTTTGTGTAGCATCCTACAGATACAGTGAAGAGAAATACACAGAAAATTAAAGAGAATGAAGCCAAATTTCATATTTTATTCACCTACACCTGCATTTTTATAATGACAGAGAAAGAACGCCTCAGTAGCCCAGTATTGCCTGCTCTAGAAACAGATAAACTGAAGTTACAGACCTTTCAAAGTGGAATTTGTGAAGCTTCCTTTGCCTTAACTTGTCTTGAACTGTCTGGAGTTTTGTTTTGCCTTGCCAGTCAGGAGGCTGTGTCTAATTTGTTTTACCTCTCACAGAATCAAGGCTCATAAAGTTTGGAAGCTGCCTGTGGAGGTTGTCTAGTCCAACTCCCTGCTCAAGCAGAGTCAGCTAGAGCAGGTTTTTTAGGACAATGCCCAGTCAAGTTTTGAGTATCTCCCAAGACCTGAAACCCCACAGTCTCTCTGGACAATCTGCTCCAATGTTTCCCCACCCCTACAGTAAAAACAAGTCTTGGTTTACATCTAAATGGCATTTCATGTGTTTCATTTTGTTCCCAGTGCCTCTTGTCCATTCACTGGATACCTCTGAGAAGAGGCTGTCCCTGACTCTCTCCTGTTCTCAGTAAACATTTATGTGCATAGATAAGATCCCCTTCTGAGCCTTCTCTTCTGCAGCCTGAGCTTTTGCCTCCCAAGGTGCATTTTCCTTTGCTCATCTTAGTGTGGCATAGCCATGATTTTTACATAGATAATAGCAATAAGTAGTTACTCCGTGTAGAGTGAAATAGTTATGATTGTATCCTAAGGATGTAGTGTGGAGGAATGCAGTGCTGGTATTACAGCCAAGTCCTTTCAAGAGGCAATTTAGAGGAGTGCAGACATGAGATGTTAGGAAAAGGAAAATGGAATGGCACTGTTAGTCATGGTCAGCTATAAATTATAGACATGGAACTGAGCAAAATGAGTTTTAGGACAACAAAGAAAGCAAAGGTGACCATCCAACATATGTAAAGAGTGAATTTTGTAGCACATTTGGATGTAATGTCACCTTGCACAGCAGTGAAGAAAGATCAAGGTGTAAAAATGTGTTAACATTTATCAAAACATGACCCCAAGCACATCCCTAGAGTGGGAAGGAGGAAGAAATCATCAACATCCTACTCCTTCCAGAGAAGGGGCCTCAGGATATTGGGGAGTCACTTTGTGCCTCCTGTCCCACACATCAAAGTGATGATTTGATATCCAGTGGGGCAATGAAGGGCACCAGAGAAAAAGCCACTGATATTGGACATGTGCACATAATTAATTATTATTATTAAAAGCTTCTCCATATTCTCTCACTTTCTGTTTGTGTAATAATTAGATGTGAATTAACAATAGCTCATTCCTGAGTTACAGGTAACTTAGTCTCTTATAAATAGTATCAATTTCATGCATGTACATTGACTGTCATTTAATATCACAGCAATTGCCATAGTAACTGTCCCACGTATGCTGAGGAAGGAATTAGTGAAAAGAGCAAGCTTTGTTTAAAGTCAGCTACCTTTGTCACTGAAAATAATCACCCAAATTATCTTTTCAACAAAAGTCAGGTACCTTTGTAGCTGAAGATAATCAAAATTGTCTTTGCAACAGAAGCCTGGGGAGTGGCAAAGGGAGAAGTGGGTGGTGTTGACACAGATAACTTTGAGCACTTGTAGGAGACCAGTCCAGCCTGAGAGCTGTCCCTAAATTCCAGGCCTAACTAAGATCTGCAGTCACTGGTTAATTATTGTGTTTCCTGTTTCAGTACCAGTATGCTCTCCCCAGAACTATGCCTTGGGCAGAATGACCTAACCATTGTTTTGTTTTCATGAAAATGCACAATTATGGCTTGATTGTCCTTGGGTTTTAAGAGAGGAGGGCTGTTTGTGTCACCAAGTTCTCAGCGTGCTTTGGAAAAACAGCTTTGAAGAGCTTTATTAAATATTTACTCCTTATTAAATAATACTACATTTTATATCTTACTGAAACCCCCTGAGAGAACAGATGTCAAATGAAATAAAATTGAAAAATAAACTAATGAAAGAACAAAAGCTAACAATGCAAAAGAATAACCAAGGAGTTTGAAGTTGCTGTAAAGTGATCTCCTGTATTTAAATTAAAATTGATGAGAGTGACAGATACTGTAGGTGATATAATTTCTACTACACTTTTCTTCCTTCCCCCCTGTGTTAAATTCTGACCTCAACTGAATTTTGGCTCTGAGCCATGTGGAATAAGGTTGTCCCTGTTGTTTCATATGCAAGACTTGATTATGACAGACTTAGAGGCTGAAAAGCAGATATCAGAGCAGATTTGGAAATATCATCCCACACAATATAACTGATTAAAATAAAAATGTCTAATACCATCTTTTCACTCATACACCAGGCAAATCTTTTTCCCTTGATGTTCTGCTTACTACAGAACATTTCCCTGCAGTCTGCTTTTTTCAGAAACAAAGGCACAGAAGCAGCATCCCTAAAGAAAAACATTGTATGAATTAAAAAAAAAAAAAAAAAACAAACCACCATTAGTGCCATTTCCATCCAGATGAAGGAAAAAATGGTGGTGTCTTTAACTGATCTAAGAATATGAAAGTATAAGGAAATACTGCTGTTTTTCAAGGCATGTGAGGGACAAATATCCATTACTTTTAATATTAATCACACTGTAATAAATGATGGTAGAGAAACTGGAGGGGGAAACCACAGAAATTAAAATCTGTCAACTCAAACTGAGCAGTAAACATATGCTATATTCTGAGATAATAAAGAATAGGATTTCAAAATGGGAAATAAAAGACAGAAAATATGCCATTATATTAAAAAGGGTAAAGACTCAGCTTTTTAGGGGTAACACAAGATAAACACAGCAACTGAATTATATCAGAGGGTATCCATTCCATGTAGTGAAAAATATTATGCAAAGGCTTTTGACCTTTAAGAAAATATGTTGATGATTTTCCTCTGCATACAGAAAAATGTCAGCAGAGATGTAAATAAATGTCATTAACTTTGTTTTTGTATTCATAGTATATCCACCAGGACCAAGATGTGCTGGTGTTCAGACACCTGAAAGGAGAGCATTTGAACCCCTCATTAACCCTCCTGGTTCACTTGACTGCTCAGGCTGTCTCAGAGATGTCAGTGTTTCACATCACCAAGGAAATGGGCTCTTAGCAGGTCTATACAAAATTAGGATGCATATGGTCTTATTACTAGGACTGCACATGTCACATGTATTCCTATCATGTTTTGAAGAACTGCTTTCCCAGGGACCAGGAAAGGTCCAGCTGCAATTTTCTCTTTCTCCATTGAAATGCATGTGCAGGTTTTATGGTTTTACTCCAGTAAACTCATACTCCCCCCATGGGAAGGGGGGAGAATCAGAAGGGTGAAAGGGAAAAAGCTCATGGGTTGTGACAGAGACAGTTTAACAGGCAAAGCAAAGCAGAAGAAAACAAGGAATTTCTTCATCACTTCCCCTGGGCAGGCAGGGGTTCAGCCATGCCCAGGAGAGCAGGGCTCTGTCACATATAAGGGTGACTTGAAGACAAGCACCATTACCCTGAATGTCCTCCCCTTCCCTCTTCTTCCTCTGGTTTTATATTCCCAGCATGATGCCACATGGTGTGGGATATCCCTTTGGTCACTTGGGGTCACCTGTCCTGGCTGTGTCCCCTCCCAAATTCTTGTGGCCTCCCCAGCCCTCTGGCTGGTGGGGTGGGCTGAGAAGGAGGAAAGGGCTTTGATGTGCTGGTCAAGCCCTGCCCAGCAATAACAAAACCATCCCTGAGTTATCCAGTGTTCCCAACAAATCCAGAACACAGCCCCATGCTAGCTGGGAAGAGATAGTGATGGTAGTTTCTTAAGGAACCCACTCTTCCAAATATGTCTCTCTTGATCCAAGCAGGGCAGTCCAAACATACCTTATTTCAAGAATCTGCTAATGCCCCTCTATATTTTCTCCTTTTTAAGTTCTGGAGATCCATTTCATTTTTCAGTGACACAGTGTAGTTAAGTAGTGTAAGAATATTTCCTCCCTCCTGAAACAAAGTTAAGGGTATGCAACTTTTCAGCATTTAAAAATGGATTTTTGTTCCTTAGTTTTACAGAAGTGCTTCTCAGAATAAATGCTATCTGCTTTGATAGTAACAATGAGAAGAAATAAATGCCTGTGGGCAACTTGGGTTTCATCAGTATTTTCATACAATTTAACGATGATTGATTGCATAAATTGCTGGGAATTGCAGGCACTCAGCATATTTAAAAAATAGGTCACTTGTATAGATGTGGGAGCCAAATTTAGGCATCCAAGCTGAAGAGAAATTCATGAGAGTGCTTAATTACATCTTGCATACTAGCCTGCTCTGGAAAGCTGGATGCTCCAAGGGCAATGCCTGCCTCTTGTTTGGATCTTTCATTTCAGCAGCAGTCCAGAGATCAGTAAGTAAAGTCAGAAGAGGAAGTGTCTGCAGGACTGTATCCAGCACAGCAATCCCCTAAAGTGCATGAAATTGCACCAGGGCTCATCACTCTGCTCCTTTCTGTTACATCTCAGTAACTTTCAGCACGCTGCCTTGATATCCCACAGTGTTAAAACATTGCAAAGCTGCTTAAACAGCCCACAAGTTTCTTGGTAGAATTATGCTGGGATTTTTTTTTTTTCTCCTTAATAGCCAATTGACACATTTTGCGTTTTACAATGGAGAGATTAATTAGGAACTCAATGATGGAAGACTTTGTAATGGCTAATCTGTAGCCATTTATAAACTGTTATATCTTTCAGTGTATGATTCAATATGAATTTAGGTTTTCAACGTGCTATGAAAAACTGTTTTCCTATACTGACCTAATTTTCAGCCATTAATAACCAAGCCGTTCACTGTGTGTCAAAAGCACCTTCTGCTGTGAACATGTTGGCTCTGGAAAGAATGCATTTTACCTTAGCTCTGCACTTAGGTCACAAAGCCTTAGGCCACAGTTTTGGAGCAGATGGAAACAACAGAAATACACTGTCCAGGAAGATTTTTCTTCCAGGGCTCTCAAGGAGCAGGGCAGCCAGGGGTTTAGGTCCAGCCAGTTGGGTTTATGAAAGGAAGGGGCTGCTTGCCCAACCTGATCTCCTCTTATGACAAGGTGACCCACTTAATGGATGAGGAAAAGGCTATGGATGTTGTCTCTGTAGGCTTTAATAAAGCATTTGCCAGCATTTTCCACAGGGTTGTCCTGGAAAAACTGGCTTTCCATGGTGTGGATGGGCACACCCTCAGTATTGGGGTCAGCCCTGTTTAATATCTTTATCAATGGAGAAGGGGATAGAGACCACCCTCGGTCAGTTTGCAGATGACGCTAAGCTGGGTGGGAATTTATCTGCTGGAGGGTAGGAGGGCTCTGCAGGGGGATCTGGACAGGCTGGATTGATGGGCTGGGGCCAATGGTCTTGCAAAGGGCCAGCACTTGTGCTTGTGTCACAGCAACCCCACGAGAGCTGCAGGCCGGGGCAGAGTGGCTGGAAAGTGCTCTGTGGAAAAGGACCTGGGGGTGTTGCTGTACAGCAGCTGAACGTGAGCCAGCCTGTGCCCAGGTGGCCAAGAAGGCCAGTGGCATCTTGGCCTGGGTCAGGAATGGTGTGGCCAGCAGGACCAGAGCAGTGATTGTCCCCCTGTACTCTGGTGAGGCCACACCTTGAGTGCTGTGTCCAGCTTTGAGCCCTTCACATTTAGAGAGACATTGAGATGCTGGAGCAGGTCCAGAGAAGGGCACAAGTTGTATGAGAAAGGACAGGGAGCTGGAGGTGTTCAACCTGGAGAGCAGGAGGCTCAGGGGGGACTTTATTTCTCTCTACAGTTACCTGAAAGGAGGCTGTAGCCTCTTCTCCCAGGTAACAAGTGACAGGACAAGAGGAAATAGCCTCAAGTGGTGTTAGAGGACATTTAGATTGGATATTAGGAGAACATTCCCTCACTGAGGGCATTAGAAGAGGCTGCTCTGAGAAGTGCTGGAACAAAACCCTTGTGGATGGTGCTCTCGGGGACCTGGTTTAATCTTGGACTTGGCAGTGCTGAGTGAACAGCTGAACTTGATGCTCTTGGAGGTCTTTTCCAAGTCTAGCAGTTCTGTGTTTCTGTGGAGATCACTGCACATTGTGGTGCAGTAATAATAATCAATAATTTGCTGATCTTTCTGAACTGCTGCATTTTAATGAATACTGTTACAAATCTGCTTAATTCTTAAGAGTACAGTACTTACTATGACTTGTAGAAAAAGTTCAGTGATGATCACTCTCTTTTTCTTCTAGGGGCATAAGAATTTGGTCTTTGTTATGTTATTTGGTTGTCTTGAAGTCAATTATTTTTGTTGGCTTGGAAGTCTAGAAATGCTGCTGACACTGCTTAGTGACATTGGCATTGGCTCTGCCAACTTGTATAGCAAACCTGGCTTTGGAAATAACTTAAGCTGGATTTTTTTAGAGTTTGAGTTCTAAAATAAGCAGTGTTTAAAGGTTTTTAGAATTTGGTATTGGATAAAAGTCAGAAAGTCGAGCTTAGGTGAATTCTTCAGTGTACAACCAAGCTGCAAATTGCATGCTTGAGGAAAGCTTGAGAGAATTGCCTTTAATGAATGCTGTGTGAGTATCCATGCAGAGAAGATGGGAGCAGCAAAGTTCAGTGCTGTGCTCCTCACTGTTTTGATTCAGGGAGTTTTGAGTACACAGTGGAAAAAAAACTTAAGAAAGGAGTAACCTTCAAGATTTATGAGAATATTACATTTTGCCCTTCCTTTCAGGCTTCAGAGTGCAAAGGTGCCACTGCAGAACATGACAAATCAATCTGCAGGTTAGAAATGATCCCTAAGCACTCAGTGGAGCTGAACCACCGTGCTGCTCTTACCAGTGATAACAGGCTTGGATGAGGGCACATCCTCTGTGGCCACATGTCCTGCCCAGGGACAGGAGGGATGCTGACAGGGGCAGCACGTGGTTTGGAACTGGTTTAGATTTTTTGTAAAAAAAAAAAGTCCAAAAAACAAATGAAAAAACCCAACCTTGGTTCACCAAAATCAAAACCTTTCTCAAGAAAAGGCCAGCTTTAACAAATGTTCTCCCTTTAGGAAAAGGTACGGGAAAATATAGAAACTTATAGCAGCCTTAAAGAAATAGAAAATAATTAACTCCTCAGCATTTAATTCTGAAGTTCAAGAAAATGCTCAATAAAATGTGAATCCTTTAGAATTGTTTTCCCATTAAACACGGAATTTTGTTCAAGTTTTCGTTCCTATAAGTGTCACATTTTTGCTATTCTCTGTTGTACGTGGCTTGTTTTATCAAGACCACACTTCAAGAAATTATTTCACAGAAGCTGCTGAGGAAGAGAGGGGAAATCAGCCTGACACGGGACTCTCAAGGAGTTTGATGGATCTCAGCTACAAGATCAAACTACTGTTTTGAACGATCTTTCTGTTTTCATTATGCTTTACACTTTGGAATTTCGCAAGAGGAACAAAAAAGGATGAAAGAATGAAGGAGCTGGGGTTTGTTTTGGGGATAGAACTTTTGAATAAAAATAACATTGACACAAAGCCCTCTAAAGGGACCACCCAGGTATCATCTGATGTGCAGCCAAACCAACATTGCTGGCTCTTGGAGACCCTCAGATTTGATTCTCTCCAATGCATTAATGTTATTCTACAGCTGTCTAAGAGTAATAGGGCTACAAGGATTGAAAAGAGCTGACAAGTGCAGATAGGGATGTGTAACAGTGGAATTTGCTGATTAGAAAACACTTTTTCACCCTGAGAACAATGTGATATTATGTACTTTGAAGATGTCAAAATAGAAATTCTGGCAGCTGAGTGCCAGATGCGATTTTGTAAGAATAGGCTCAAATGGAATGAAGTCTTCCTGTAAGTCATGCTTATACAACTAGGTAAATGCTCTTGATAGCTTGGGTTTTGTTTAGTTTGCTCTGGAGAGGGAAAAGGACAGTTAAGAGGGTTTTTATCCTCTAAACCTTTCCCTCTGCCACTGCAGACCTGCTTGCTCTGCCATAAATCTGTGAAAAGAAAGAGTTTGGAAAATTAGTGCAATATTAGATTAATACTGAAAACTTAAAATAACAGATTTAATCAAAGAACTTTTCCTTCAAATGCTAACTCCTTAATAGTTTTGACTCGGTAAATACCATTTAATTACAAATTAAATGCGTGTTCCCACGCATTAGCTGTTAATTATGGTTAATATAGTAGACACAAAAGTAATTACCTTCAACAAGGAGAGCTTGTCAAAGACAAAAACAAGCAGGTATTTCCATGTAACAGAGTGTGTTCTTTCACTACCTATTACTTTACTTGTAAATAAATGATCAATGATTTCCATGCAAGAAAGGACTGACTCAATATTTTTCCAGTATAAAAGAAGCCTTTATAGATTTGTTTGGTTACAAATTCGCTAAATGGAAAAATTAAGAAGGCGAGTGGTGCTCACAGCCAAATTAAAATGAACTGGAGGGAAATCATTAAAAAATAACGTGCCTTAAATTTCCTTCTAAGTTATTTGCCACTCATGGTAGTTTTATTTCTGCTTCAGGAAAGCAAGCAAATGAACATGCTTTATTTTACCTGAAATGACCCAGTCCATGCTCTGCTGTTGGGAGTTAATATCGAGGCAGAATACAACATCAAGATATTCCAACAAAACCTTGGGATTCATGACAGGGCAATTGAGTGCAAATTGCAGCCTGGAGATGCAGTGTCACTTTGATTGACTTGCTTTGTTTTTATTTGCTGTACCTTAGAGTTTTATTAGCAAATGCAAGATTGAAGCAGCAGATTTTGCTATCGAAAGCAGCGATATGGACGGGTTTTGCAATCCAAGACTGATATTCAGAAGCACTGCTTGCTTTGATTAAAAGTCTCGGCGTTTCAGTGGATAAATCCTTTGCATTAGAGATGAAATACTAACAAATGGGATCTTGGCACTTGAAATATGTTAGTCTCCTTCCCAGCTAGGACTGTGCAGCTTAGTTAAGTTGCAGAGTAGCAGCAGTGCAGAGAATGAATAATTATCAATGTGGCACAACAGGAGTGGAAACTCCTGCTGGTGTCCATAACCGGCATTAAAGAGGATGTGCCAGTGACATCACACATCCATTGCTGTGAAATAAGTTGTTGTCAGCATCGTTGCATTCCTGCTGCACTTCTGTATTTTAGAAGTAACAATAAGAAGCAAGTCAGCATTTACCATTTAATCAGCTCAAGGTCTAAAGCCACCTCTTTATGTATGGCCTGAAAGAAGAAGGGTGGGATTCTGGGCAGATTCCTCGGAATTGAGAAGAATTCTGTGGTCATTTCAATTCTGAGGGGAAACAGGAATTTCCTGAAGATGCCAGGCCCCCAAAGGCCATATTTTCACCTCTCTCCCCATCACAGCTCTAGATGATCCCCATTCCACATAGCCCAGCAAATCATATTTTGCCCCTAAAGATAAGACTGGGATCCCAAACTGGAATTGTTGCTAAATAAGGGGAGGCCCTGAAATGAAACCCAGTTTTTCAAAGGCACTTGACATTTTGTGTTTCCCACCCATGCCCCTAAAAACTACAGCTCAGTGAAGACGAGCAGAAGGGAAGTACCAAGCAATTGTCTTCAGCTGCTTGATTTCTTTCCTTTGGAAAGTATAGAAATCTTAAAGTTCTGAAGTTTTGCACTTTCTCGACAAATAAGTGGGGTAGATTTTCAGATTTTTGGATACTTGTTAAAAAAACATCCCCAAACCTAAACGGGTTAACTATGACTTGAAATGGGGATGATGAGTAAGACAGAGCCACTTACAAAAAAATAACAGCTCTGCAAGTTTAACCTCTCTTTTGTGTAAGAAGTGCTTTCCAGATGCTTCTGTGGTTTCCTCTGAACGTGTTTTAGCTATCACTTGATTAGTTGGATTAAAATTATTTAGACTGCTGGCTCATGACAGCTTTTATACCTCATGCTCTCTTGATGCACCTTGTATGTGTAAGGACCTGACCTTTTGATGCCTGAAACACTTTTAGTAATTAAAAAGTGTGTATCTTGTGCCATCTTCTGAGGAGATGATTGGACTTTCAAATGCTGGATGAATACTGACAGCAGTGCACACACTTTCAAATATTTATTGTGAAACTCAGAATTATAACCACCAGTGATAGTCCTTTTTTGTTTAAAGCATGCTTACAAGTGATTTTTTTAAGAACCAGCCTCAACCAAGACTGGAGGCTTTGCATACAGTGGTTAGAGTAGGATTGGTGGAGAAACTAATTCTTTGTGAATATCTCCCTGCCTTGGCATTACTGACCACTTCTTTAGTACACCTCATAGAGGGGAAGGAAAGACTTCTCAGCAGCCTGGCATTTGAAAGTGGAATTGTGCTCCACAAGGAGAACAGGGCCATTGACAGTTTTTTGGTTGTCTCACTAATAGGTTATGATATTTTCATCAATTATATAGTAATTTCGTTTTGAAGGTCCAAACATCCACAGAGAGCCTGGGTCACTCTGAATTTTAGTCAGATTGTTTGACAAGATTTGAAAATTGCCCCAGAAAACTTGTTTGGGCAATCTGTTCCAGTGTTTGTCCGTCCTCATGGTGATTTTTTTCCCCTAATATCATTGAAGTTTGCTGGTTTGGACTGTCTGTATGTGGCTCATGGGTCTTGCAACGTGAATGTCAAAGAAAGTCATTCTGTTTATTTTGAGTCAAGCTTGTCTTGCTTCTTGGCACAGTGAGAAAATTTGAGTTAAATTTTACTTCTACATTATTCTAAGACAAGGGTGGGAAGAAACACAGTACTGGGACAGTTATCTGAACTTTCTAATGTCCTCCAAGTCTATAGGTGTGTCCTCACTGGTAGAGAAACAATGCCTGTATCAAAAAGCACACCAGATGGTATTTCACATCTGATTACACTGCAATGAATCAGTTATATATAAGTTTTTGTAGTGAAACCTTTTGGCAAGAGATTTGCCACACCACAGGTGGTGTTTATGTGGGTTTTCTTATTTTATTAATTTTGTTCTCTGTATAAATATGCCTAATGAGGAAGTAAAACTTCCCAGTTCTTTAACTGTATTAGCACAGTCATGGAGCTCTTGTAAATGCTGCTGGGGTACACCCAAGGTGTGATGCTCCTCAGAAAAACAGAAGGTCTTTTGTGAAGTATTTCCACTTGGCTTCTTCTTTCCTTAAGTGTCGTTTAAATGAATACCTGTACCCACCTTTTTCACCACAATAAAATTGTAATAATTCTATTTCAAATTTCAGAATAAACCAGAAAATGACTGTCAACTTAGTTTTGAATCCATTACATTTTCAAACCAAAGGTTTTCTTTTTTTGAATGTCAAAAGAGATGCTTTTGCAATAGCAGGAGAAAGGACTAAGTAGCCAAATTTATTTTTCCTTCAACTTTTGAGAACAAACTCTACAGATGCTCACCAGCCACAGATGTTACAGGCAGAAATAGCACAAGTCCTATCAGGCTACTTAACACAGAACATGATTACTGCTCACTTTTCTAATAACTTAGAGTTATCTCCTCTGCGTATAAATAGAGCATTAAATCACTTCCTTTTTGATGAGGATCCCATCAGAATACTAACAGTAGGATTCTGCCTGGCTCCAAGTCTTTTGATCCCGGATTTGTCCAAAGCTTATTCAATTCTTTGTTTAGAAACTTCCCAACCAATTTTTTAGAACTTTTTTATCTCTGCTTATATCGTAGTTCTTCCTCAGAAATTTGAGTTATTCGTTACTACTTCCAGTGGCTCATGTAATTTAGGAGATACAGGTTTTATTTTACTCTAATGTAAGGCAACAATTACTTTTCCCTGTAGCTCTATTCAATTTGCCATAGAGATTTATCCACCACAGTGTACAGGAATGACTTGGATCATTTTTAGTGCCATTTTCTCAAGATTCCAAGAAAGGAAGTTATGAATCAAAACTTTGTATGGAGATGTTGTTGCCTGGTTTGGCTTCTCTTTTTCTATTTTTCGCCAGTGTTTAAGTTTTTGGGGTTTTTAAAGTAAGTGTTTCACTGGTATTTGGTTTTTTTTTTTAACATATCTTGACTCATTTTTCTAAAAGAACTAAAAAGATAACATATTTCCAGGTATTAGGCATGTATTTTGCTGCCTTCATCTAGAAAAATCCCTTCCTGAGAAGCAGGGAGAGCCTTTGTAGCAATGCCAGTCCCACCACAAATACCAAATAGGTGCTGCATCACCTTGTGCACGTGGATTTTAATTATGAATTATTACTCCAAAGGGGTTCTAATACATAACCTCGTGGGAACCTTGGTAATTAGGTGATGATCATGGTAATTAGGATTATGATTCCCTTCCACCCCAAACCATTGCATGAGTCCATGTCAACATTAAGTGATTGCCCAGTGGGAATTGCAGGGCTCTATTCATCGATTGCAGTCCATCCAAGCTCAGAGTTATCTCAGCACCTTAAGAAAGTGGCCAGGTTTGTAAATAGTTGTTATTTCTCATTTATAGTTACCACTGGTGGTAATTTTGGACCAACCTGTGACATGAACAAGTATTTATTTCTGACAGGAGGGAGCTAAGTTGCAAAAAGAACTTCAATGACTTGCCCTTTTCCCCCCCTCTTCAGGACTTGGCTAAAAGGCCTTTTCTTGTCACACATAATCTGATCCTATTTCCACAACGGTGTCCCTTAGTTTGTTTTGCTCTGGTATTTAATTTTATGTGATTGGCAGACTTTGAAGGCTTTCAGCCTGGTTTTTGAGGCACTTTGTATTGTGACAACCTACATTTTTAAATCTTACTGCTATCATTCTTTTGCATTTCTATCCTCAAAATTGTTATTGCTCTCCTCTCTTCTGTGACCACCTTTTCTAACCCATTCTGAGTGTGTTTACCTGATGCCTTACATTATGTGGCCCCCTGCTGTCTTGGAATACTGCAGGATACACCAAGTAATCACTACAAAATGTGCAGCAACTGTTAATAGCAATAAAGGGAGAATCAATGTGTGTATTTTTGCTTTGGCATGTCCAGATTGTTTTCCTTTTAGTTTGCTTTGTAAGGGAACTTGCTCCAGACATATATACATTTATTGATTCCCCTGCCAAGACTAGGCATGAGATGATGGATACTCGAGCCTAAATAAGGCAAATGGCCTCCTTTTTTCCCTCCTGAGGAAGTAAAACTACCTTTTTCAAGTACCTGAATTAACCCCTTATTCAACTTTACTGCGTTAGATCACAGTGTTAAGTAAAGCAGCTCAATAATAACCTTTATAAATAGGTCAACTTTAGATTTATTTTTCTGCAGGCATAAAGAGGAGTTGCAGGTGAAACTAGACCCTGAACACCAATTGCTTGTAGCTAACGAAAATGATTAACAAGTTTAACAGATATTCTTAGTTATATGCATAAATTGACAAGACTAAAAAATGGAATGTTAAACTCACAGCTTAGTACTAAATTGTATCGAGGGGGTAAAAAAGATATATCCATATAGACAGTTGTATTTCTGATACTAGGAAAATCAGGAGACAGAAAATGGATAGCCTGAAAAATAATTATAACCAAATGTGGTTGGGTTTTTCTCTTTTTTTTTTTTTTTTTTCTTTGGTTTTGCTTCAATTTCCTCTGCATGTAGGTCCCAGATCCTTTGTATTCCAAAGCAACATACACAGGACTATGCCCAAAGTTTAAGTAAAGAAAATATAACTAACATCACAATATTATCCCCATTTCTTTGCCTTTGTGCTCTGTTTTTTGTTATGCATTTTTACTGACTGTGGCCAATACATTCGTAGAAAATCTATTACACCTTACATATCACCTCTCCAAAAAAAAAAAAAAAGACATAAGGAAAGGGAGAAAACTTTGTGGAGAAATGGGGAGGATCTACCAGATACTATTGTGATGTTAGTTATATTTTCTTTGTTAGTTATATTTTCTTTACTTAGACTTTGGGCATAGTCCTGTGTATGTTGCTTTGCAATACAAAGGATGTGGGACCTACATGCAGAGGAAATGGAAGCAAAACCAAAGAAAGCTGCTCTGTGTTAAGGTTCAAAGTAAGATTAGTGCTGTGTCGTTTTCAGAGGTTGGAGGTTTTTGAATGAGCTAAACTTTAAGCACAAAAGAGGAATTTTGCTCGCTGTTCAATAGCACTTCACTCGACATCTGACTGCCCTTGAGTGCTCCGAGGCCTCAGTTATTGAGAAATTCCATTGTCTGCTTTCAGTGGAAATTATAATTTCTTTGCTAACGGTGCCATGTAATTGTAAACAAGGGCTGGAAAACAATCTAGAGGGAAATAAACATCAGCTAAAGACTCCTGGCTTCCACCTGGTTGTGAACGAAATAATCCATTAGCTCAGATTCCTGCAAATAGCTGCTGTTTAAAAATGAATATTTCAATCTGCATCAGAGCACAGTAAGATTTTCTGTACAAAATTGCACTCTTGGGATAGTTGTTGAGAACAGTGTTAGCCTTTTAGCAAGTGAAGTGGCACAAGAAAGGCCTCTCATTTAGAAAGCTCTTGGAAATAAGAGGTAGTTTGCTCAAGAATGAGTAAAGTTTTTCTGTTCTGCCACAGTAATAATATACTAATATGTTAATGTACTTTAGCGTATTAGCTCTGTTGGCTGTAAACTGATCTTACATTAAATCCCCACATTCAATATTTTAAGTTTTTCTACCCTTTTTTGAATCCCACTTCCCTCAATTTGTTGTATTCCATGTTCATAAGATGTCTGTCCTGTCAGGTATAAACAGAAATTTTACTTATTATATATAGAAAGTCCCAACTTGTGTGATCACAGAAAAACCCCAAACCCTGAGAAATATACTTTTTTCCTTAATCTATGTGTTGTAATGCGGACTGACTGGAAAAAATAATTCGACTGTCAACTGGATAAACATCTTTGTTATTAATCTGTATTTCACACAATTAAGCTTGGGTTTTTTAATTTGTTTTTGTTTTTTTTTTTCCCACTCATTACAATTGCTGCTGATAAACCTCATAGGTTTTGTGTACACAACTTATACAGGCTGAGCTTGGACTGCAAACTGTTTCCACTTGGCTTATTAGGCTAGTTTTGATATCTGAACCTAAGCTGTAATTTTATTAGCCTTATATTGTCCTTGACTTTGTTCATAATTGACTTTACTCTTGGAGACAGCATTACCTTGCAGCTGTGTGTAAGTCAGAACCTACTTCATGAATATGGAAAGGAGCTGTGCTTGAAGATGGTGTTACACTGAGCATTCCAACAGCTCTGGTTGAGCCTCTGTGGACTTTGCCACGGGTGTTTCTGTGTTCAAAGGGTGACAAAATCTAGGACTTAGTTTCTGAGAATTGGTTGATAAGTTCTATCGGTTACTTGAGAGAGTGGTGGGGAGAAACACAGAGCTGAACATGGTGATAAGTGCAGAGCATCCTTACAGAGCTTGTTTTGCCTTTCATTGTGCAATTCAGAGACAAAAGGGAGGATCAAGGCTATCTAATGAAAGAAGTGGTTACATACAAGGAATAATGAATAAAATTGAGGTTTGGTGAGGTTTCTGGCTGTCTGAGAGGTGATTGCTGTTATTCTTTCTAGAGGTACACTCCAGGTGGATCCACATCATTCTTAACACCAGTCTAGGCAGGCGTGCTGAGTGGAGAGGGACCCTGATGAATAGGTAGATGTTGATCTTTTCTGAAGGCCAAAACTGCTTGACAGTATTTCCTTGACATTTCCTTCCTCTCCAGTATTCCTTGAGAGAGGAGAGTGCTTAAAGCAGCTTAGAGTGGTGTGGGAGGCATGTCTTACATCCTTGAAATGTGCATTCTATAGAAACTTCAGTCTGGTACGGTGCTCGCTTGTGTGATGCTTCTGAGACAACTTGGAGGACTGCTCTGTGCTGAAGGCAGCAAGAGCAAATAGAAGTACTCCTAAATATTGTAGGACTTGCATGGAGAAAGAGTTTTCAAGTCTCTGTAGCCCTTCAGATCAGCTCCTGACACCTTCAGATCCAGCAAGTGCTTTGAAGCTTCACAATGAGGCAGAGGAGGAGGAGATGTGTGGCGGTTCTAAGTGTCACACTGGGAATGTTTCTGTGTTTTGGAGACCTACTTTCTGCAGGCTGGATCTTTAACTCTTTTTGTTGGAGTTCTTGTTTTAGTGACATTGTCTTGTCCCTTGTAATTCATGCCTTCTTTTTAATTATTCACCCTTCATTAATATATATTTCTATGACCAGAAAGAGTGAGATGAGAGAATTGATTGGCACGACACCCCTGAGGCATTTAAACCAGTCTGTTGCCTCCAGACTGGCAACCTGTCATAATCCTAATGTTTCATGCGTGCAGAACAGTATAGAACTGGAAAAACAACACTAGAATTCATCTGTTGGAAGAAGCTCAGCTTTACTAAGGATGCTGGAAAGATCAAGTGGAAAGATCTTTGGGAAGGTGTAACTGA
This sequence comes from Anabacerthia variegaticeps, assembly GCA_035583185.1. Lineage (NCBI taxonomy): Eukaryota > Metazoa > Chordata > Aves > Passeriformes > Furnariidae > Anabacerthia > Anabacerthia variegaticeps. The sequence continues at coordinate 3,545,736 of JAWWEW010000001.1, read as the reverse complement.
CATGAAAATGTTAAATTTAAATTTATTATTTGCTGGGAATAATGAGAAAGCAGAACGTAACAAAAAAAGTTCTGGGGAAGGAAAACTATGTAAGAAAACTACAGAAAATAGAAATGTTTTTTCCAACCTTAAGTTGGTTGGAAACTTCAATTTGTTGGAAAGACATGTTTGTAGGGGCATCAGAAACTTTCCTTCCTTCATCCATTCTCACCCTCAGCTCTGGGATACTCTCTCAGTTCTTTGTCAGTCTCAAGGGAGCAGGCAGGAGTCAACACCAACACAACCTATGGTTGTTGAAGTACAGGGCATGGAGAGGATTTTCACTTTTTATATGTTTAAATAGCCCTGCAGTCTTTCCAATGTGAAGACTCTTGGTATCTTGAAGACTTTAAAATGCTCTTATGACTATGAATAGAAATACAATATCTCTTAGCACACTTGCACTGTTCAGATAGACTGAAGATAATAACTAGTGCTGAAAAGTCTCTTTAAATTTGCAAACTCATCTGTGCCATGTGCAATAATGGACATTAAGTGCTCTTTGGAATAAGCAACCAGTGATTTTTCTCTTGACATTAAAAAAGGAAATCATTATTATAACAAATGATATTCAATGAGTAGATTTACATTGCACTGATTCAAGATGGTTTGTGCATGGCAATAAAAATCCACCTAAGACAACTGTGAGCTGGTAAATGGGCTTGACCATATATTTAAATTACTGCTTGATTAGTTTTTTCTTAATTACACAGTGAACAGTGCTGTCACCATAGTACATTAAACTCTTACAGCCCACTTGGACACTTAGGGAAGTTTATTGAATTGTGTAAATTAACAAATAAATGAACGGGCATATAGAAAATTCAAAATTACTGCACCACAGTGTTTCTTTTCTACAAAAGTTATCATTCTAATAGACTTTATATTTTATTTCTAATATACACTATAAAATTACTTTATTCTGTTGCTAATAAATGTTGGTAATGTGTTGTCAAGATAATGAAATATTACTAATGAGACCTCAATCACTTTCCACTGACCTGAGAACATGGTATTCAGAGAGGTTCAGGGATCCACCCCAAAGCCTCAGCAAGGCTTTAGAGGGTAAAAGTCTGGCTCAGTCTCTGCTAAGGACTCGTGGTATCCCTGCTAGGTGAAGGCACAGTATAAAATAAATACTACTGAATAGTTTAGCACTGTTAATAACTAAGCTGAAGCCACTGCTGACTAATATTATGGGAGCTGCTGTTTATCAGCTGGGCCAGCTAAGTCACTTAATGCTTCTCCCATTAGGAAGGATTTGTGTGACCTTTTCTGTGAACAATATTAATCCAAGCAGTGTTTGGAAAAAAGCCTTTGCTATTAGACAGGGGAAATCCGTTCAGTTTGAGGAGACACCTTTGAAAGAGCACATTTTCTGCTGTCTTCTGCAAAGATAGCAGGGAGGGAGAGCAGCCACTCTCCTGCCTTGCCATTCACTGAGATTAGTCCAGTAACCACAGCAGTAGTTTCTGTGCTAAAACTGATATTTAGACTCTTCAAGTCTAATTTGGAAGAAAAAAATAACTTGCTCTGGAGAGCTGTGGTCATAAATATTGTTAAGTTTGGAAAGTGAGGCACTAGAATGTTAAGAAATAACAGATATTTGGAGTTGATTTATGTATTCATATGTTGATTTTGATATGATCATATTGCCCTCCCTCAGGAGACCTGTTTTAGTTAACCCAGCATCCTTTTATTTTTGAACTCAGCAAAAATAACTTCTTTCAGTGTTTTGCCATGTTGGTGGAATTATGTTACCGAATATAATTTGCTCTGCTATCTGGCAAAACCTTGAGCCAAGGAAAAAGTCCAAACAGATATAGACATCAGCAGTGTATCTCATGTGTAAGTGCAGTGATGAAGCTTGTTTATCTTCCTCTGTTTTCAGAAGTAAAATACTGTGTTTAATGACAATCTCAAGAAAGCCTCAAACGCTTTATCAAGAAAACCATCTAAAATAAGCAGCAGTGACTAGAGCCTGAACCATGTCCCTAAGCATCCCACCCATACATCTTTTGAACCCTTCCAGACATTGTCATTCCACCACTTTCCTAGGTTGTCAAGCATTGAAACAGGCTGCCTGTTCAGTGAAGAAGTTTTTCCTGATATCCAATTGAACCCCCTCTGGCACAACTTGAGGCCATTTCTTCTCATCTTTGTTACTTGGGAGAAGATACCAACCCCACCTGGCTACACGCTCCTGGCAGGTAGTTGTAGAGAGCCATAAGTTCTCCTTTTCTCCAGACTAAACACCTCCCTTTCAGTGAAGGACTTTTTCTTTGTGTCCAATTTGAACTTCCCCTCATACAGCTTCATTCCATATCCTCCTCCACTATCCCATCCCCTGTGATGAGGGCAGTCCTCAGGCTTCTCCTCTCCAAGCTGAAAAATCCAAGTGGCCTCAGCTGCTCGTCCTAAATTTTGCCCTTGAGGTTGTTCTCCATCTCAGTTGTCTTCCTTTAGCCACAGTTTGATGTCACATGGTGGGTAACCTGCAGCTGACTCACTTGGAAAGTTCCTCTGTGCCAAATGAAATATTATAACGTTCCCTTTTTCTTCATATCTTGTTTTCTGCTTTTATTTTGAGCTATGTTGCCCAGGGAAGAAAAGAACTTGAAAGGAAGTGAGAATTTAGAGCTTAATAATGAGTCATTTTTAATAACCAAATTGGCTAATGTTGTTGCAATTTTAATGCATTTTAAAGTCTGTGCAGTTAGGAAAAAGCAGTAGATGCTCCATAAAGCATAAAACCCAACAGGGTGGCAGGGTCTGCCATCCTTGGAGTGTGATATTGTGTGGATGCCAGTGTGGGTGGCAGGATCCAGCCAAATTCTTCAGCTGCAGAACTGGAAGGGCTGTGTTGCTGCTCCAGCCTTGCTCGCTGCAGCTCTGCAGGACTTGCACAGCCTGTCTTCTTTCATGCAAAGATGAGAAGCAGCTGAGGCAGATAGAAAAAGAAAAACCAATGTATTTTTCAGCCTCTAGAATCGAGAAAAAAATATTTCAAAGACCCTATTCCCAAAAAAGCCAGGAGGACACATAAGAAAATATTTGATTATGGCTTCTCTCTGGCTTTTAGTGTTTTTCTTTGCACCCTTCCCTCCTCAGAGGCAGTTCAGTACCAAGAGATCCTGCCTCAGCAGCTTGGCTGCTATTTGGAAGGTGAGTGAACTCCCTAGTGAGGAGAGCACGATGTCTCCTTGCTGCTCTTCAGCATGAGTAGGGCCAGGAAGAAGCGTGCAGAGCCCAGGCGGCTGGTCAGCCATGTGATCCATGATGTGAAACGTTGTAATGAGCAGAGAGCCGGGCTGCAAGGGACATGTTCTGGACCTTTTAATTACCTCTCGTGCATCAAGTTGGAGTTCTGTTGGCACGGAAACTGCTTGGCCTCTCTGCTCCGAATTGCTGCCACTGTGAAGTCCTGTGCACTGCAAGGAGACAACACAGAGAAGGTTCCAAATAATGCATTATTAAATAGCTTTAAATTAATATTAATAACATTGATTTGTCTGATCTGGCATTTACTGTCCTTCAGCTGAGGTAACCTGATGGGTTGCTCTGTGATGGAGGAGCCTAAGTGCTGTGATTTTGAAATGAAAGTATTGGTTTTCCCAACTTTTATTTTCCATAGCTTTCAGTCTGTCACTTCTGGGAGCTCTGAAGTTTGTATTATCTAGTAGTTATTTGGAATGGGCTAGCAAGAAATCATCTGGTGTGGCTAGAGAATGCAAGTACAGCATGCAGGTGTTCAGAGCTAGAAAGTTTGGGGGGGTTCTGTGTAGAAATCCTTTTGCTCACGGTCCTAAAGATGTTGTTTGTCTTGAATTTTGGAGGCCCGTTTTGGACACCTCTTGCCAGTGCTAACATAATGATAAGAAAGGTGCATTCTGAAGTCAGAATTAAGAAAGAACCTTCAGACACAGATTCTGAAGACTTGCTTGATATTAGAATCAGCTGTGGAGACCTCTCAGTGTCTGTGGCAGCTTCCAAAAATTAAGGTTCTGATGCCTTCCTTTTTGTGCTGTTTAAGCATTCACAATCCTCCCGCATGCTCCTGGGATTTGTGAATGGCTCAGCATGCCTGAGTGTCTCTGGGTCTCCACAAAATGCTAAAACTGAATCAATGCGTCTTCCCTCCCTTTCTGTCTCATTTCATGCATCTATTATATAGGAAATGTAATATGTATGGAATTTTCTGGGTTTAATGCCAGAATAGTAAGGACAGCTGGCAAAGAAATGCAGAATAGCCAACTGTTAGAAATGATTGGTGTCTTTTTTATCCCATAAGAGTTGTGTGCATGCTTGAGGAGGGATAACACGTGTGTTGTGGTATTCAAATGCCCAGGCAGAGCACAAAGCTAACACAGATAGGAGTGTTGCTGAAAGAAATGAACTCCCATGTCCTCAAGAGGAGTGTGAGATAACCAGCATTTTATTTTACTAGACTGTATTGTAAAATACCTTTGAAGAGCAATGTAACAATACCTGACCCTAACTTAGACTTGCAGATATTAAATTCCTCCTTCATTATTGACATTTATCTTTTATCCTCTTTGCTTCTGCTGGTAGAATAACTAATATGCAGAGAGGGCCATGCCAGACTCACTCAAATAATATTATTCTAATAAAGGGCTAAAAAAGAATAGCAGAGAAAAGGATGAAGCTTTAAATTGTTCTTAAGAATATAGAAACAGGACTATCTGTACAGGGAGATGATGTTCTGCAGCAGGCTTTGAAATGGAAGTTATGACACCAACCCCATCAATATAAACTTACTGAAACAAACTGGCATTAAAGCAGGAATGTTTCTAGGCTTAGCATGACTGTAATTCTTGCTCATATTTCTCTATTCTCTCACAATGAGGCAGCATTTGCTTTGTTGGCCATGTGTCCCTGGGCAGATGTGAGCTCTACCAGGGACAGAGCTGCTGTTAAAAAGTCAGAAATAAGTTAATGTTTACTTCATTCCAACCAGCAAGTAAGAGATGGGAAAACAAGTACCCGACTTTCACAATAGAAATAGGCTGAAAAGTGAAGGAATTTCTTCTCCCAGCTCAGCCATGAGTGCCACTTAATCTTACTGATTTCAAAGTGTCACGGTTCAGTTGCCTATAAAGTCTTAATATCCTGTGAGGAAAAAAACCCTGGTATTTTTAAATTAAGGCAGATTTTCAGAAAAGGCTTGGACTCCAAATTTAACAAGGATTATTATCTGAAAAATCTTGTTATTCCTACGAGTTCCCTCCAAATTCATTGCCATAAATGCTCTCTGCCATACATATTTCAGAGGGCTTTATTTCAAGCTCTAATAGAATTTTGCCTTAAAAAAGCCTTCTCAGCAACACTGGGTAGGAAATGTGGCATCTTTGGGCTCCTCTTTTTAGTAGTGTGAAGGAAATACAAATCAGATCTTGGAGGGGTTAAAAGGTCTTTTGGAGAGAGGGTAAGAAGTTTATAATTTGAAACAATTATCTTGAGATCAGTTCATCTTCCAGCATTGAAAGTGTCCAGAGGGACTTTAAAGAATGATGCAAATAACTTATTTTCCACCAATATCGAATTGGAACCATTTAATTCATATACCAGTAAATTCAAAATTAGGGCTGCTCATTTATGTTTGTCAAATTCAAATGCTGATAATCTTCATAGTTCCTGTCAAGCAGATTTCATTGAGAATTGGGACATTTAGTTTTCAAGTTTGTAGCGTTCTCAAACAAGATTTGAGGAAGGTCTGTAAATCCCTTGTTGTAAATCACTCATTGAAGTCACCATTTTACCAATTTATTGCGTGTTCTCGAGTAAACTGTTTAACCCCACTTGACCTTAGCCCACCATTGGTAAATTTGGATCGATGGCTCTTCTGCACTTCAAGCAGGCAGTAGGATTCCTGTATTTTCCATCTCCAAGAAGTCTTATTAGAATAATTGCATTGAAAATGTTTAGGTATGGTACAGCAGGGAGAGCTGTTGTGCCTGTGTGCACAACAGAAATGGAGAGAAGTTCCCCAACTAGGCATTTGGAAGACTAAATAACACACTTGTTTTTCTTTGGGCTATAAGAGGCGATTCACTCGACTGTTTTCCATATTTTTAGCCCTACGTAGAGATTTGGTATAAAATGGCTGCATAAAAAGAGCCAAAATTCAGTCAGAATTATTAAAAAGAACCCAAGACAACACTCAAGGCGTGATGTTGCCTGGTGGTGTGCATGAGTGAGGACTCAAAAGGAAACCTTGTGAGGTCTTTGCCAAGACTTGGATTTCCTCTCTTCCAACATGAATAAAATCCACAGTTCAAAGGTTTTGGGTTTGGAAGTTTTCCTTCAAATCTGTGCTCAGACACACCTTGTCCTCCCCCATTAATACCTTTAAATTTGGCTTGAAGGACGTGAGGTTTGGACTGTAGAGTTATTCAATGCACATTCCAGAGCTGGATGAAAAGGAGGACACTGCTGTTGCCTCTCCTTTTCTGAGTGTTCTCCACCTGAGAAGAGACATCCAATTCTTATTTCAGCCCTGAAGTGAGCTGGAATTTTCCATGCAATGAGCTTCCTGTGTGTTTTTCTGGTTGCCCAGTGATCTCGTAAAGCTTTTAATGCAAATCTCCAAATGTGCCATGTATAATGTAAAATGTAAAAAAAGGCAATAGAGAAACCTGTGGCCACCAGCTTTTGTGCGTTATAAAAGGGAATTAGCTACTTTATGTGTTAATTTATTGTTTTTCAACCCTTATTACTCATAACAGAAGACTGAGTAGTCTCGTGGTTCTCCTTCAGCAGGTGAAAATGAAATTAATTCATTGCTCCATCTCAGTTGCATACTCAAAAGCAGACATGAGAGAAGTCACTTAAAGTATATTTTTTTCTGTCATGAGAGTATGACTCATGCACTTTTATCTGTACCCACTGGCTTGCCAGCATTTTTTGTTCAAAATGTTCCAGTGGGGGGGAAAAAAGAATATTTATGAAGTTTTTAGTAAAATGCTCACGATCGTTGTCATAAATAATAGTCATTTAAAGCTTGTTTGCGGGAGAAAAAAGTTATTTTTATTCAGTGTCTTGTGTGCTTTACAGTGCCAAAGATATCCAAGATAGTGTGCTAATTTAATTTTCTTTTCCTGAAGCATTTCTAGCCTTTTCAGGATGGAACAATGAGGTTTGTCTGTATGGAGAGGTATCAGGCACGGACCTGAGATTGCTTATCAATTTCTGGGTTTTTTTAAAAAAAATCACATCATCTCTGTGTTTCTCAGGTTCTAAACTGAAAAGGGCTAAAAAAAGGGGAGGTTGTGATACAACTATGATAACTACTAATGAGAAGTATAATATTATGGGTAAGTATTGGTAATTTTTCCCCCCATTATTTCTTTCTAGGAGCATTGTCTTCCTTGCTGCTTAAAAATTGTCAGTGAGCAGAGGGATAAAGAATTTGCTTTGTTGCACTTCTGTATAAAACCAGAAGTGATTAAAGAACACAAACGTTGCTGATTTCCCATCGGAAAAATAAATCCAGGGAAATCATTTGGGTAATTGTAGATATCTCACTCCTTCAATATAGAAAAAAGTGCAAATTTTTATAGTTTAAAGATTAACCTGTAATTGAAATACCCCTGGCAATGCAGTTTCCTCCAGGGTATGACATGATGGTCACCCTGGCCTGCCACAGTCAAAACACTCCGTTCCTTTGCGTGGCAGTTCCACCTCTTGTCTGTATTACCCCTGTGGTCTATAAAATACTGGGGCAGTCTATTCTTTTGTGTCCTGTCTTGTGCATTGTCACTCAGAGCTGCTTGTGCAGGTGATATTATATATATATATAAAAGTAATAGGCTACTGTGCCAGCACTATTCAGTGAGAAATGTTTCTCTTCTCCATTCTGAAACAGAATTTATAAGAGTGTCTGTCTTCAGCTGTCATTCAGGCACAGAAGGCCAACCAGTCCCCTGGCCTGATCGCACTTGAAATGCATCTGGGCAGGTGTGCTCTGCAAGGGAGAGGGTTTGTCTGGAGGGAGTTTCCTGGGAGATTATTTTCTGGGTTTGTTGGCTACTGCACTGGCATCGATAAGGGAGCTTATATTGCAGCACATGATAGATCATGTAGCAGCCCTGCAGGTAAGCCAGGCTCCTTCTCAAAGCCCTTGTTCAGCAAATCATTTTATCAGAGTGTTAGGTGCCCCTTTGCTTTAGGAGAACCTACTGAGTGAATACTCCTATAGCTCTTACCCAGTTGTCCTTGCAGAGTTTCTTGGAAGTATTTTGGAAGATGGATAACAAAGTAGCTTGGCTTGTTGGTTTAATTCCTCTTAACTAATAGAAGAATATTTCAAGCTTACTCACGTGGTAAAAGCGCTGAATGAAAAAAATATTAAATGCTTGAATTCATGAGGTTCTTCAAAATGTAAAACTATATCAAGAAAGGCAGACCTTGCCCTTACTGTTAGTGAAAAGGGGTCATGGTAGCAAATATATCTAGGCTGGCTATGTGTCCTGCCATCTGAAGTTGAAGGTGACCTGGTTGCCTCCTCTCACCACTCTTGGTGCGCTGTTGTTTTCTCTGGAAGAACATACTTTTGGTCCCCTTGTCACTGCTGCATTCATCTGTACAGAGTGGACACATTTATTCCTGCCTTATACAGCATTTCCTTAGAATTTGGATGTTCTCTCAGTCACTTTCAAATAACTTAGTGGTAATGCTCGTTCAGAGATTGTCACAGTTAGGACAGGGATTGAGTCCCTATAAATACTTGATATAGTGCAGATGCAGGTATAGACATTTGACACTTGCTTTTAGCCCAAGGTAAATGCAGAGTAATTCAATGAAATTAGGGTGGGCAAACCCTCCTACACCACAGACAAAGAGCCCACGCAGAGACTGCTTTTAGCAGAGTAGCTGACATGCTGTAAAATGACAGCCTAGTTTTCTTCCTGATAATTCATGTAGCTACTTTGTGTAGCCATTCCCTATTTGCTCTATGTCATAATTTTCAGTATCAGCTACAAGTCTCACTTATGAAGATTTATGGCCACCAATCTGGCTACACTTGCCTACTAAAGACTGCAGTATGTGTGAAGTACCAAGGAAGGATAAATCAGGCCACAAGGGTGATATAACAATGTCAGATTACTCTAAAGAGAATATTATTGAGCAGAGAGGGCCATATGGCTGGTACAAAACCCAAAAGAAACAAGTAAGTTTGTAAGCCTTAACTTTCCAGTCAGGAAAGACATGTTGCCTGTACTGTATGATAGGTTATGAGAGACAACTAAGGCTAAGTGTGGAAATAAAGTGATAAATTATGTTCTAACTGCACTCCTGATCCATCAGTCCACTAATGCTTATTGTCCTGCTCCTAATGTGGAGAGCTGTGTGGCATCCCTGCATGGCCAGGGTGTATTTTTGGGGCTTTTTTTGAAGCCCTGAATGAGGATGGTGTCTCTTCACCACGCCACAGGCAGGATGGGAATAAGACTCCTTTCCTTCCTGAAATGTTAGGGCTCAGCTTTAGGATTTGCAGTCGGTCCCAGCTGAGCTGTGTTGTCCCAGTGCTGAAATCCATGACTTTTTGGGTGGTGATGCACAGGCAGTGTCACTGACAGAGGCACCATCGAGATGAGACTCAGAAAGTACTGGCAGGGCTGACAGCGACATTAAAGGAGAGAATGACGTTGCATGGAAGTTTCTAGAGATGAGCAAGGAAGGAAGAGACCCTTTCTAAAATGCTCAGCTCCCCATGGCTGAGAGGAGGCAAATATCAGCACTCTTAAGAAACCAGGTTGCAGGTATCATGTTAGTTCTAAATATCAAAAAAGCCACTGGAAGATACTTAAAATTGAGAAGAGAATAGATTTAAGGCTGTCTGGGGCTGCATCTGTGCTGTGAAAAACATCAGTGCCTGGTTTATTCCTGGTTCCCTGCTTGTCCCTTCATATATGTAATTTTACTATGCTTGAGGGTTTTTTGAACTGATTTATCTTGTCCCTCTGAGGCAGAATTTGGGGGCACATTAACACCAAGAAGAGCCTAAGTATTTTTGGGCTTATTACTCACCAGGAATAGAAGAATGTGGGGATCTGTTGGCTGGTTTGTTGGGTTGGTTTGTTTTTTCCCCTAGGGAATGATAGAAGTTGAGAAGAACAAAGCCATGTCCAATGAAGTCAGGGGTGGGGGGACTAAAGAAGAGTAAAACCAGAGATAGCAAACTCTACACTCCTTTGAGTAAAGTCAGAAATAATCACACAAATATAAACCAGTTAAAATAAAAAAAGATTGACCCATATATCTTTTGGTTGGGTATTTTTCATGACTTTGGGATATTTTTCTTCCTTATAATGTAACCGGGGGGGGGGGACTAAAACACGTGTGCTTCAGGCAGAAACTATGTATAAGAGCTCCTATCTCTGCATTACTTGTAATACATTTTAGAATGAATTGTTGCTTTTTTGTCCTCTGAACCAGTGCTTCAAAGGCAGCTGTGAGTTAACAAGGTGTTTTCAATGGAAAATGTATTGCCTGCTCCTTTGCAGCCTGTGATTTCCATCTTCCTTTCTCCACCCCACGTGCATAGGTGCTGTGGGCAGACCAAACCTCTCTCAGTGCTCTCCCACATATCTGCTATTCTTTAGAATTCCTGTTTTAGCGAATATCTCAGCACCTGCCCAATTCTAGCAGTCTTCTTGCTGAACCTGAGCCATTCAGCTTAATTTTTGCACAAAAGAGAAGGTGGAACCAGTGGGTGAATGCAGCCATCAGCCTGCACGACTCCTACAAGCTCCAGGGGCTTATTTTCTGTTCTGCTAGCCTGAGGCTTCCAAAACCTTTTTCACGAAGAGATTTTCTGGCTTGTGGAAATGACAGAAGGTCCCTGCTCAGTGCCGTGTGTATATTCTCACATTTTAGTACTTTCAGAGTTTTGCAGAACAGGTGGGATTTCTGTGCTAGAAGAAACAAGGCTATGAAAGAGGTGGCAGTTGCAAGACTGCAGAAATTCCGTGTTTTTCTTTTTACTGAGCAGCAGCAATAATCTATTCCTGCCCTGTGCTGAATGGCAGCTGATGTTGGGGCTCTACAATGCATCACGTTCTCAGCTGAAAGGAAATTAGTTGCACAGGCTTGGAAATATTTTCTCTTGGTCTTTTGCTATTCATAAGGTATAAACAACCATGCTTACCTTTGTCAGAGAGGATAAAAACAAGCAATGTGCTATTCAGGCAATTTTGCCAGAAGAAAATCCTGCTCAGATTTCGTTGTGTAGCAAAATATGCTTCCTATACAAAGGTTCTATTTTCTGTTATTTTCCCATCCTGTCTTCTCCCCCGCTATCCCCCAGGCACAATCCAGTACTGGGCAGTCAAAATAAAACCCAGCAACTAATTTATTTATTGATAAGTGTTATTTCACACTTGCCAGGATTGATAATCAGGTCTGGCTAGATTTACTTAAAAAAAAAAAATTATATTTTCAGGTGGAATGAAAATTAAGCATTCTACAGTGTAAAAAATGCCTGGAAAATTTAGCAAATGCTGAGATTGACTGGAGTCTTTCTCAGGGAATGCTACCAGCATTTCTGAAATGGTGTGAAGTCTGGTGAAAGTGCAATAAAGGCTTGGAAGGAGGACTGTGCCTTTTAATATAGCTCAAATTGCAAACTGAAATTGTTGTTCCAGTCTATGGAAATACATGATTGCCATGAATGAGTGTTTTGCAAAGGAGAAAGGTGAAGTTGATTCAAAAAATCATTTGCAACTATATTTAGGGAGAAGTTTATGAGTATACAAAGGAAATGTGATGAATCACAATAGAATAACATTCTTACTGTCACTTTTCTCCATTTTGCAGAACACAGTCATCTAATGTTTCATCCTTGTCAACTCTGCTAAATTCAAAATGTATTTTTCCAATATTAGCACCTGAATATTGTAGAAAGAGAAAATTGTAGCCTTGCTGGTATGTAAATTGCCATCCTTCTCTGTTGATATTTGAATAATGGTCTGTGTTACAGGAACCCACCAGTTTCACAGCCAAAGGTTTCCCACGCAGAGAAGGGACACAGCTGTCCCTCCAGCAAACATTTGCTTATCATTGGATGGATCCCATTGCATGACTGCCAGCATTCCAAAGTAAACATATTTGTGTCCCACCTTTGGGAAGAGAAGGGTTCTGCTGGCAATAAGCTTGTCCCTCCATCCTGGGGGCAGGCTGGATGATCATTTAACTCGTGGCTCAAACAGGGGCTCAGGTGGCAGAGAACACTTTTCTAACAGAGAATTTAAGCTGGTTCAATAACGTGAAAAAGAACATTTTCCCAGGTCTGCTTGTATTAAAGGGCAGGGAAATAGTGTGTCAGAGTGCATTTCTTCACTTCTGGCTTGGGTCTGAGCAGATTTCCCTGGAAAACAGAGGCCACCAAAGCTGATGGCTGTAACCCAACAGCACATTCCAGCTGCAGCTGCTTGAGGCAGAGGTTCAGAATACAGAAGAAGCTGGGCCTGACTGGGGCTGGGATGGGGAAGGGGATAAGAAGGCAATTCTTCTGTAGGAGCAGTGAAAAATGAGTGAGGCTCCATCCTAGAGGCCATTTTCACTTTATCTTTTCCCCTGTGCTCTGTATCTCCCTCCTCACATTATCATCATTTATCATACCTTTAAGATTCATCTCACTGGCACAGAGCTTTAGGATCATGAACCTTGCATCCATAATTGATTCCTGAACGGGCCATCTGTAACTTCTTCCTTGATGAGGTAGCTCAGAATTCAGAATTTCATTCCATGGCTTTCATATTTATTTGTGTCACTTCCTAAAAGGGGGTTTGGATGATTTTTGCTAATTGATCTCTGTGGTGCCTTTGTTAATTTTACAGCTGTACAATGTGATTTTACCAAAGAATCAAGGGCTAGTTATAGTCTTCTACCTTAACTTGTGTATCAGATTGAAAATTGCACTCCACCTCTGCCCCTCCTGCCTTTGCTGTTCCTCCCTGCAGCCACTGCCATGGCCCTCTTTAGTGTAAGACACGGCAAAAAGGCAGTGTGTGACCTTCCTTTAATGATCATTTTAGCAGTATGTACCATTAGGAAGTATTTAATAACTTGGCATTAATTAACAAGTACAGCCTTTCACTGGGGTGTCATTAATACCTAGAAATTTTGCACGAGTGTACTGAATAATGTATCAAGACCAATTTCATACACAAGGCAGAAAGGTTATTTCTTTCCTCCATGGAAGTAGTATCTTAATTTTCATTTTGTGTTCTGTACGTTGTGCTATTTGGAAGAGAATCAAATGTTCTATTACAAATGACAGAACAAAACCACATCCCTAAAATTTGCTTTTCACACAACCCAAATCTACAGTGGGTTTTGTTTATGGAGAAAGAAATGGAGACACAGAGCTCTAGCTGATTTTGTGGAGAGTATTGGAGTTCTCTGCTCAGTGTACT
>JAWWEW010000001.1:3479549-3532158 GCA_035583185.1 Anabacerthia variegaticeps | reverse complement strand
TTTATGGAGAAAGAAATGGAGACACAGAGCTCTAGCTGATTTTGTGGAGAGTATTGGAGTTCTCTGCTCAGTGTACTCCATCTCTTTTTTAAAAACCAAAAATCTACCCAAAAATGTAGCTAATGTACGTGATGTTAAAACATCCCTTTCTCACTGTCACACACAAGTGGCAGCTTCTGTCTTGCTCCTCACTCAGGGAGTGTTTAGTTGTGCAGCAAGACTGCAAAATCTCATGTTATGAAGAGCTCATTATTATATTTTCCAGTGATGGTACCAGTGCATCACAAAATAGTATCATAATTAAAACCAAAACTGTGTCAGCAGCATAAAAATGAATGAAAAACATACTGCTGCAGAATGTCTTTATTTTGTGTTTATTACCTTACTAATTTATAAACACAATAAAATAGTTATAGCTGTCTTTCTTAATAAGTGAACTCACAAGGTGATTCTGTACTAACAACAGTAAATGCAAATAAATATCAGGAACATAATAACTTAGTATGGGGAAAACAGCTTTTAAAATCTGGGATGATTTATATCCCCCATCTTAAATAAATAATTGGAGAGAAAACCTGACTATTTTTACTTTTGCATTTTATTTCTGTTAATTGGTGCACACATTAAATTGAACATAGTGTATGGAGAAATGGATAATTACTCAAAGGCAATTAAAGATTCAGAAGGCTCTGTAGTGATTATGATTATTTTCTTTGGAAAACAAAAGTGCCATTTATCTCTAATATATGCCATGTAATTAAGTCCATATGCCATTGTCTTTCTCTTACCATCCACTTCCAATGGGAACTGGTTTTTAAAATGTCTGGCAAGAGGGAATCTAATTATATGCAGTGGGATACTCCTGTACAGAAAGAATTTGTTTAGGTTTTGTTCCCTTTCCCAGCCTATATTTCATTACTTTTGGCATGTCCTGTTTCATGCTGGACACGTGGCACAGTCACTTCTCTGTCTCCTGTGGCTTTCGTTTTCTAGACAACAAATATGAAGCCATAAAATACAGGAATAAAGATGACTGGGCGTGAGTTAAATTAAGGCTGCATTTTACAATTTATTGTGTTCTTAATGTTGGTTGTATTTTATGTGTTTATTGCTCTAATGTCTGTCTTTCTGATTTGGGACTTTCTGCTTATATGGTTCTGAAGTGCCATACATGGCCAGATAGCAATAATGCTAATAAAGTAGAGAGCATTTGTTTCTCTATTAATTGTACAGTAGCATGAATGTTTAATGGCTAAAAACTAAGAAACATCATCCTGAGTGTCTGTGCCACTATTGAAATAAAATGCAAGACTAATATCCTAAACCAGTTCCTAAATAGTTATGTGCTGCTTTGTTATAGCTGTTAAATACTGCTAAATCTCCACAAAATAATTGCTTGTTAATTGTACTGGTGCCTGTACAATTAACCAGATTTCTGGATTAATTAACCAGATTTCTGGATTTCACAACGCTGTATTATGCAAATGGAATTTGATGCATGTAAAATTGTTTTGAAACAAAAAACAGCTCCCTGAGGCAATTAAATATGAATACAGAGCGTTGGGTTTGTCCTTATTTGTTTAGGATTTGAACAGATTCTCCTCAAAGCGCACACACCTCCATTTAACTCACTGCCTGTTGTTTCACATCCAAGTTCAGCATTTTAAAATTGTTTATCGGTATGTGTGCCAACCCTTTTGCAATTCAGGCACCTGTCATTAACTAACTAAATCAACCTGTAAACTCCTAAACAAAACCAAGCTCGGCCTCAGCAGAGAGTTGGTGACTCCCTCCAGAATTTGCTGGTCTCAGCAACTCCTGGTAATCAGGATCTCCTTGTTTGAATGCCTGAAGTCAGTCACTTTATGTACTGATTTAGAAATACGCAACGATGATTTGCCACAATGAAATTCTGAGAGCAACCGGATTAATCAGGGACTAAACAGACTACTACTGTAAAAGGAAATTGCTTTTTTTTTTTGAACCATCTGAGGAGGAAGCTTTAGCTGGCTTTATCAAAGACTCTTCTTCAATCAGCTTGAATATTCTTATCAGCAAAATGTAAGAAAAAATGATGACTCCCTCTGTTTTGATCTCTAGATTCAGGTCAGTCTTGTCTCAGTTAGTGTTTGGTGGGAGAAAATATCCAAGCTTGAATGGCATGCATTATACAAATAACTGCATTTTAATAATGAGTTTAAATGGAATCTGAGAAACAGTCTATCATTCCTAAATGAAGGTTGAGGAAGAATCAGAAAGAGTATCTAACTCTCCTTATACTTATAATGGTGCCAATTTTGGTCCCTCCATCCCCACTTAATCCATTCCCTGATTAACCCCACATTATGCTCAAAAAGCAGTGAAAGATGCACAGCCTGGTGGAGGAGTTCACGTTGTTTGTCACACTGGCACAAGAAAATAGATTTCACCACTGATTGTGCCTGTATTAATTGTGATATCTGCTGAGGGGAGCCAGCAGGGCTCCTCTGGGATAAAGGCAACCTCCTGAGCTCTTAATTACATCTAATTGCTGTCTGGGGTGAAGTGCTGCATCCTTGTGTTGCAATGCCAGAGTTTGCAAGCCATTCTTCATGTGGTCATGAGCTGTGGCATGGCACAGAGATGGCAAATCACAGGGAGAAAAGGGTTCCTGGAAAACTTGCTCCTCAAGGATCCCTCAGATCAAATGTGGAGCTGGTTTGGGACAAAAACGCCAGCAAATGGAGCTGTAGGTGTGGTGGCACATTCTGCTCATGAGCCACTGGTTGGCCTGGCCTGTGGAAGGGAATAGAAAGGCAGCTCTTCCAATTTATTCAAGGGGAACAGTTTTTGAAGTTCTCAAAGGCTGTAAGAACACTCTCTGCATCCGAAAGAACATGAAATAATCTTTGTAATTAATCAAAGAACAGGCTGCATATTTTACAACTGCCTTTCCAAGGTGTAAAGGATATTTCCAGTTGTGCAGGTGTGGTGCTATTCAGGTCACATATGTAGCTTCCTATGTATTTTCCAGGGAGAAGGTGATTGTGCAAAATTTTTGCATGAGTGATGATGAAAGTTTGCCAGTGTTTTATTATACAGTAAATGGAATCTTCCTGTAATTACTTAAAGGGAATAATACTCTGTTGTAGTAGTTGCTAAGACAGAGAGCGAGAACGTGCTACTGCAGCCTATGGAGATACAGATATAGCGGGGTCAATGATCCTGTCAGGGCACACAATTGGACTGTGTGCTCTTAAAACTGAGCTGAAGAGCCTTTGTCTCGTTTGAAAGGCACTGCTGCACACAATGAAATCCATTTCTTTTGTGAGAACCCTTAGCTGAAGGGAGACAATGTGCTCCTGTGTTCAGTCTCTTCTATTCTGTTCGGTGAAGGGACTGATGTATCTTACCTGATTCAGTCTTGATATGATGAAAGGAAGATCAGTCTTGCAAAACTTTGGTGAAGTCATGCTGAAAAATAACATTTTTCTGTTGACTGGTTATTTGCTATCCCTGATTCCTCATTAAATTCATGTTAAAAAACTCCTTCTTTCCAACAATCAGCACTTCGTGCTCAGAGGCACATTTGGAAACAAACTGCTTCTTTCTGTTTCGTAAATTATGGCAAACTGCCTGGAGAGTGTGTATTGTTAGTTGCTCATTTTAGGAGTGCTGATAGAAGGGTATAGATCACTGATTTTTTGCTTATATAGTCAAAAATAGGTGTAAAATATACAGAATTGAGCAGTCTCTTCATAAGTAGAGGCAGATGGGCTTCTGTTTGCTTCTTCCCCTGCCTTGAAACAAAGCAAAAGAAGAGAAATACTGAGAATTATAAACCTGTATGGGAAAGGGGAAATGGTTCTCCTTCAGACTGGGGTACCCTAATGTTTGCTCTAGGCTAGGAATGACTTGAACCCGTGTTTGGCTGCTCTAACAGCACTGGAACTGCCTTCAAACTGGACTTAAATATGCTCCAGTGCTTTTCTGCTGATATTCCTAATTTGGGGTTGTAAGCGTGTTCCCTCACTATGTTTATAATGCAGTTGCCATCAGGAAAAGAGGTAAAAGCTTTGGTTTGAAAGGACAGGAGTAGGTGGGAGTTCATGAAATATCTCTTGAGTTGGTTGAGTGTGTCCAGATCCTTCACTAAACTGAACCCAAGTGTTGCAGCAGTGGAAGAGGCTGGAAAGCTGGAAAATGTCCCATTGCTTAAACATTGGACTTAGCAAGTAAATTTTCACATTAAAATGCGGTTGAGAAATGTTATCTTTCATCTGTTCCTGTATCTACAGGTGACATAGAGATTTTTTTTTATCCTAATCTCAAAATGAGTTTTCAAAAGGTACAGTAGTTCTAATTGGCTCCCCTCTCCCATCTTTCGCTCTTTCGAATTTGCTTTCAAAAAGTACTTTTTCCCTTCCTTTTCATCTTTTAAGATTTTCCAGGAACATTTCAGTAACTTACCCATGCGTGCAGTCAGACAAAGATTTACACCACGTTCTTGCCTGCAACCATACTCTAACAGTCACATTTACTCTTCATTCTTTTCCACATGCAATCCATGATGTGATTATATTTTTTTTTCAAAGCTGTGGCTGCACATGTGGACTGTATCAGCACAGATTAGATGATGTTCTTATTCTCCAAGCAGGCAACAGCCCACCAAGTGTGACTTTAGCCCCCATTTGATGTCACCTGTGGTAGAGACAAAGCTGGTGCTGGCATTTTTAAGAAGATGCCATGGTTGTCATTTCCTGGTGTTGGCAGCACAGAATATCTATTACTTATTTTCTTCTGCTCCTCTACTGACTAAAGCCATGAGGAGAGTAATTAATTACCGGGGGGGGTGGAGGGAAGGGTGTTTTTTATTTGGGGAAAGAAAATTCTGCAAAGGTAAATAAGCAATAGTAATAGTTCTAAATATTGATTAAAACAGTTTTGTAGTGTATCCTTTCATGAGACCAGCTATTATTGTTTGGAATTCTGCAATGACTTAAAGTTCAAAGAGTTTTTTTGAGCTTTGCTGGGGTACCAAGGTCTGACTTCAAACTATCTTTGTTCTGTGAGGGCAGTGACAATGTTGTGGCTTTTTTTTGAAAATTTTCTTGCCCAAAGTGGAATGTGGATGGAAGTTTTTCCTTCATTTAGTCCTCAACCAACAGATTTAGATTAGGACTTGAGCATGGATGGACTTGTGGGCATTCTGTGGGCCCTCTTTTACTGCATCTCACAAAATTATGCTTAGAAAGAAAGATGTTGTTTGCTCATTTTCATTTTTTTTTTGTTTCATATTAATGAAAAGCCCACTGCTATTATCTCTAAGTAGGAGAAGGTGTCTCCCAGTCCTGTGCTGTTTAGCATGAGAAAGCCAGAGTGCTTAATTAAAAAGAGAGATGAATTTGGAGAGATCACCTATGGGTTGAGGCAAAGAAACCACACTTGATGTTATTCCAGTCCCCTTACCCTTGAAAGATCCAGCCATCTCATCTTCCTGCATTAAATGCTGGAGTGTGGGTAATTGTGCTCAGTCTTAAGTGTTGGGTGCTTTGGAATTAAATATATTTTTCACTACAGAACACACCATTCTGTGTCTCTTATGAGTCTACCTTCCTGGAGCGTGCAGCCCAGTCAAAGTGTGTCAGCTCCTCAGGCAAAACAGACTTAGCACACAGAATCCAACTATTCCTTTGGAGAGGAGGAAGCCAGTTATAAACCAAAGTTAATTTCCTCGCTTTCCAGCGTTGAAATTTTTATTAAGTGTCATTTGACCTTTACATTCCATACATCAGAGATTTGCTTGCATTTGACCAGAGCCATATATTAAAGACCTTTCTCTTTAAGGTATTGATAGACACATAAAATCAAAGGCCAGATTTTTCTCCTGGGAACGTCGTCTGTAGTAGATCCTCTATTACAGTATTTATTTGGCATTTCATAGATTTTAAGGGCAGGCAGGATCATGCTGATAATTAAGTCTGACTTCCTGCATTAGCTACACTAAGTACCTCATGCAATTAATTTATGCTGCAGGACCACAGCTTGCATTTAAAGCTGCACATCCAGATTTTTAAAGGACCCTGAACTTGACTTAGACACTTTATGCAGCAGAAAACCCAAAGAGTCAGTAGGTTTGGGTAGTTGTTCCAGTGTGCATTATTACATTTGGCTTTAAAATGTGCAGGGTGTTATGAGTCTCCTTTGTTAGTTTTTCTTTTTCACTCCTGGCTTAATAATCCCAATTCATTGGCACATTGAGACATACTCATTGGCTTCAAAGTTCAGTTTTAAAATTCTGTGATAGCTGGTTTGGAGGCTGTTATCTTGCAGTAAGACACAAATTGAAGTAAACTTAGTTTTCCCCCAGCAAACAAGTGGGTTAAAAAGGTACACACAGTGTGTAAATATCTGTAGGATATCTTTCTTTTTCTTACTTTTTTTCCAGGAATGTTTTGCCTTCCCACTCATTCTAATCTGGTTCTTGGGGTTTTTTCCCCATTTTTCCAGACTTGGAGGTGGGTACTCAAAAGCTGACAAAAGCTTTCTCTGTAAGTTTAGTGTAAACTGGAAGAGAAAGAGTAAGAGGAGATACAGATATTTGCAAAATACTTGTCTTGGTTACATCTGATAAATACACAGCCTGTTTTTGCTTTGGGAAAGTGGGAAAGTTTCAAGTATAATTTCCTTTCATGGGTGTGATGCACTTGCAAATTGGTTGGGTATTACCAATGTGTGGTGTCTCCTGCCTCTAATCAATCCCTTCTAGACATTTTGCATGTCAGCCTACAGGAGAAAAAAAATCAGGCATATTCTGCTACAAAGGCATAAGTACTGATATAGTGGAATATTCAAACAAACAAACAAAAACAAACCACCAAAGCCCTACAATATAATGCAAAGGAAAAACATAATAGTGAGAAAATTGCAGTTTGGAGATCATCACCCAGAATGTCAGAACTGTGGGTAATGATTAAGTCACAAGGTCAGCTCAGTGCCATTGAGAGAAAGTTCATTATTAATTCCAATCTAGGCTCTGCTCAGGCAAAATGTTATCATTAGCTTTTAGTTTAAGGGTTTTACTCATAATTACCAGCATTCCTTTATTGTGGTGAGATTTAAGACAGTATTTAAAATCAAGTAAAATTTTAGGAGATGCTGTCCTTACTGAAAGACTTTCATCCTGCAGTTTGTGAATTATTCTGAAGAAATGATGGAGATAAGCTATTAGAGCCACAGTTTCCTATTCATCACTGATGGTAATATTTTCAGTTAGTCTAAAGCTGGCATAATTAAGCAAATCAGCCCTGTGTTATTAATCTGGATAACCTGGGGACAAAACCACTCAAGGGAGACCTTGCCACAGTCGTGTGTGTTTGCCCTCTGCTGAAACCTGTCAGCATTTTAGCAGGAACAGAATCCAGATTGAGGTTTCCCTTTGTGGTCAATGTGTCAGCTGGGTTCTGGTACCCTGAGGTTTCCTTGTGTATTTACATGGGTAATTTCTATTGTCCTATCTTATTTTAATCTTCAGAGACAGTTTTAGCAGTTATAGTAGGTTTTTATCCTATATTTTACTCACACTTACACTTTTTCTTGTCTACAGGTTAGTGGTTGACCTTTTCCTGTATCAATTATACACTTTTATTTGGTTTTCTGATGTTCCATATCTATTTCTTCCTCCTATCTTTGATCTGTTACTATAAATCTCTCTGTAAGACCTCACGTTTGTCATCTTTTCATACCAAGCATCCTCATTCTCTTTCTTACCGTGGTGTGAAGCTTTTTTGAAGCTTATTTTTTTTTCTCTTTGTGCTCCAGATTGATTTCTTTTCTGTTTTTTTCTGGGAGGCTGCAAGGCAATAAATAATTAGGAACAAAAGCCACTAAGCACCTGGGATTTCTGTGTCTGTCATGAGTGAGGAACATATATGTGTGCATATATAGCATATATGGTATATATTTGGGTAAATGATACATAATCAATGACTGGGATTTTTTATCTTGGTTCATTTAATTTCACTTCTATTGTATCCAAGAGCTTCTCATACTCAAGTCTAATCTCAGACTAAAAACCTTATTAAGGAAACTCTTTTGTTGCCTCTTGTCAGAAAATTTGTCCACATTTCCAGGCTGAGTTTAACCCTGAAGTTCTTGCAGTGGATCTATTATTTAAAAAAATCAAATGTAGGATGATAGTCATCTCTGATTCTTCTTTGTTCTGAACTAAGTGTGCAACTGTGTTGTTTCTGGATCATCTTGTCCTGTGTGTTGTGCCTCTACCTGCAGAGCCAGGTACTGAAAAAATAGAAACAAACATTTTGTCCTTCACAAACTCTTGATTTGAGGAGTTTATACAAAGGGATTAATTGAATGTCAAAGCTGTTCCATGTTCATTCTTATACGAATCTTCAGGGTTTAATTCGCAAGTTTCACCACAAAGATGAGTTAATTAAAAGCTACCAAGCCATGTTGGTCTAGATGCACAGTTCCAGAAACGTCTCTCTGCCCCAGTTTGTGCTCAGCTTTTCATGACCTGCAAGTGCCTTTTCATTTCAGATATGGTGTTAATGGGTATTATTTTCCCTGCTGTGTTTACACACTGCGTTGTCATTTGCATGACAGCAAAAAGGCCTCGAACTGAAAGATTTCAGGAAAAAAAAAAAAATGCTTTGGATTGCTTGCTTTCGCCTCCCCAATCCTACTTTATAATTAAGGAAAAAAAAAAAGTAATTAGCCCAAATACTTCTGTTTGGAAATGCTGCTGGGGTGCCCTTTGAAAGATGTTTCACATCTCCTCCAAAGGCAGATGGGACTCTACCCCTGTGTGTCTCACCTTGCAAGTGGCAGAAGTGTCGTTCCAGTGAATTCCCTGGCACAGATGCTTTGTGGAAGTTGTTCCCATCCTGTGTCCAACCCACATGAGGCAGGACAGGAACATGAGGAAATCAGTGAGGTTCAGTGATAAATTACTTTAATTGAAACATTTATTTTACAGCTTTTAATAAAACACCTTTGCATTTTGGGCACTGTGCCCAAAAGAGCAGAAGGCTCTTCCTGCCCAGTAAAGTCTCCTTCCACAGCCATTTTCAGCTAAAATTAGGAAGCACCTTACTCAGTATGAAATAGTTATTAAATCTGGTACAAAAAGTCACCACAAGGTTGAGGAGAGTGGAATGGTTTGGAGAGAATCAGTCAGAAGGGAAGTTGAAAGAAATAAGTGTGTATTCCTCTTGGAATATGACCTTTTATTTACCCACCAATCTACCAGGTGTATTGACTGGAAGTTTGATAGGAGTTTACAGACCAACTTCATACAGCCCATAGTAAAATCACTGTGGTCTTTGGGGAAATGGCAAAGTGACACATTGCCAATCTAATGCTTGCAGTCATGTTAGGCAAAATATTTCAAGTCTGGGACCAGCACACTCCCCCAAATCCACAAAGAGATCTCTCCTATCACAATGGAACTTATGGCTGCTTCATCTGAAACAATCCTTCCCTAAACTGCCTTCTTACTGAGAAAATTGAAGGCTCTGTGATTCTCCTTCATCCTCCTCAGTCTCAAAATTTTATCTTTCCAGAACAGAAACTCACCAAGAAAAACAGCCAGGTGGATTAGGTGAGCAGACAAATAGTTCAAACAGGGAATTTTAAATATTCAGCTCCAGGAAATGGTTTGCAGACGGTCATAAAGTGAAGCATTTTGCAAAACATAGTCAAAGGTCAAATTCAGAAGCCCATTTGTTTACAAGGGGAGATTGTTCTTTCTCTAGTGACACCAAATTCTAAATTTAATTGCAGTGATAACTGGTGAAAAACTAAGACAGCATGACTGGGTTTTAGTATCTGAATTATAATGAACATGTGATAGTTCTAAAATAATGAAATTCTTTTAAATAAAGAAAAGAAATTAAAAAGGTAATAGCAATTGCAAATATATTTCAAAATCATTAATTTCTCTTTTTCCCCATGAGTCAATTTTCTGTCTGTTCCTACTTACAGTATCCACATGTAATTCAGCCTGTGTGGTCAGAGATTCAGTACCAGGA
Organism: Anabacerthia variegaticeps; assembly: GCA_035583185.1. Lineage (NCBI taxonomy): Eukaryota > Metazoa > Chordata > Aves > Passeriformes > Furnariidae > Anabacerthia > Anabacerthia variegaticeps. Next base: position 3,522,127 of record JAWWEW010000001.1, on the reverse strand, counting down.
TCTGTAGAAGTAGAACCATAGTTAACAAACCTCTGTAGGGTTTAACTAATAAACAGCAGTACAGTGGGCTTCTTCCAGAGTGCATGAGGCAGAAAAGAGTTTCAAAACCATGAATTGATCTGGCTGCTGTGCTCAATTCTTTTAGTCTTTCCTCCACTATGTACAGAGAGCTGAATACCCTGTGCCCAGTAGGAAGAAAATCTTATTATATACCTGACAGCTGTGAATAAATACATGTTTTTCCAGCATATCAAAGCTAGGCCATAACAAAACTCCTATGCTCTCTTAAACATCTCTGCAACATTTACAATCTGACTACTTTTCATTATTCTTTGCCTTTACTTCATTACCCACCCAACTTAACCTTTCCACTGGTATTGGTAAATGACGACGCAGTTTAGCTTTTCCACTGGAGAATTATGGTCTTAACACACTCTAAAGCTTTTGGTTTGTCCAACACATGCAGTTCTTTGGTTTCACCTTAAATTGTGACACAGCTCACACATTTGAGGAGGGGAAATACGGTTGTTTTAGTCCAAAATGAACAAACTATAACAGTTTATAGCATCAGGTTTGGTGTCACAAAGCAAAAAAAGACATTTTGAAGTATTTATTTTTACTGCTCTTGTCAGCCTCTGGGTCAATGGCACATAAGTATTTCTCAGTGTAGAATGGTTTTTTCAACAATAACTATAATGGCTGAAATCATGAATCACTGAACAGATATTAATGATTCTTTTTAGTGAGAGGGCTTTTAGTGACTTCTCTGGTTGCACTCTTTTTCTTTATTGTGAGCATGATTCACTTTTCTGAGCATTCATTCCCCAGAATAAACACACAAGACAGTTGTGGTGGTGTCGTGATAGGTCTTGAGCAAAGAGTTTTTAGCTGAAGAAGGATCTCAGTGCTTTCATTCCCATTTGATTGTGATGAATTTAGCACTGATGGTATCTCTTGCTGGCAGATGAAATACTATACAAAGGCTTTAATCCCCCTCCCTCCTCTTGAATCTCAGAAATTTAAAGGTTGTTTAAGCAGAAATCAAAGTGCATTGGGGTCTGGGAGTGAATAGTTAAGACCAAGAGCAGCCTAATGTATTTACAACCATACTTAGTTCCTAATGTGGTCCTTTTGAGCTTTGTCAGTGCAGTCATGAGCAGGGCTGAAAGAACATGGAAGGGACATCTAATCCCTTTCCTTGCCCAACCCCTGTCCAGCTCCTGCTAGACATGTATCTAATACCAGAGATCCCATGCCTCCCTAGGCAAGCTATTCCAGTGGGCTTCATTATCCCATCATTAAAGATTTATCATCCTTTCATGCACCTTGGGCTCGTTACTGTTTGTCTGATTGCCCTGGACAGAGAGAATCTTGCAGCAGTTTCCTACCAGCTGAAAGATGCAGCTCTGTCCTCTCATGATGGACAAAACCTCTCTGTCAAACCCCATTTCCTCTTGGTCCTGCTCTCCCTGGTGCCCAGCTGGCTCACATCTTTGATGCAGTGGGAATTATTTTGCTGTATGTTTTGTAGGCTGTGTTTATACCTCCTGGTATATTTTTTTTTAACACTCTTGATTCATGTCCACTTCAAACCTTCAGGCCTTTCCTGCAAGACTGCTACCAAGTCAGTGATTACTTGTTTAAAATATGTACAGCTTCTTTTTTTTTCTCTTGAAGTGTAGAAACTAGTGTTTATTTTAATATTTGGCAGAGGTTTTTGTTTCCAGTTTTTCAAGATCATTTCCTCACTTACTGAAAGTAGCCCGTTTATGGTGTGTACTGGCTAGTTTTTTGTGACTTTAATAAGGATTCTCTCAGTGGGTCATAAGAAAAGTGTAAGATGACTACATAACACATCCTTTCATTTTAACATTGAAGGACAGTTTCTAATCAAGATTTCACTTTTACTGTAGATTTTATCTGACGTGCACTTAGATTGTGAGATTGTTCTGGGAGGAAGACCTTAGTAAAGAGAAGATACATGAGAGAGATCTAATGAGCTCTATGAGCTCTTTCAGGGAAGGAAATGAAAGTGATTTGAAATGGTTTGGCAAACTGATGTTAGCTGTTGTTTAGTCTTATTTTCTTCAAGGTGCTTATGAATGAATCAGTTACATGATATATTCCAGTATTTTTGCAGGGAGTAGAGACTACTGTGCCAGAAAGCAAACCCAGGGAGGGAGCAGGAAAATAAAAACAAAAAGTAAGAAGGCAAGCCAGCCCTTGAATCTCTTTTACCATATGAGGGAGTTAAATCAAACCTCAGAAAGGTTGAACAAATACAAGGGACAGCTGTCTGTAACTTTCTCCTTAATCTTCTCCTGCTCCCCTGAGGCTTCAGCTGTACAGAGGAAAGATTATTGAGGGATTCAGGGATTCAGGAAGAAAACCTTCAAGCTGGAGAGCTACAAAACCTTACAGGAAGAAAGCCCAGGCTGCCAGTGTGGTCAGCAGTGCAGGTATATTTGTCCTTCAGCATCAGGAGCCAACACTTCCTTTTTCCTTGTAGGAACTGAATGATAATTACTCAGTGTCACTATCGGTATAGCTATAGTTGGTTCCGGTGTTTTGGTGTCTTTTCCTTTCAAACTTCACCTTCGTCAATAATCTTAAACTAAAACATGTTAATATACATTTCTAGCGACCTACAGTTTTTCTTTCCCCTCTCCTTTTCAATTTTTTAGATATGGGTGTACTGAAACTCTGTCTCTGATGCAGTTGTGGAGCAGAACAAAGGGATGAGCCAGTGCTGTTCAATTAAGCAGTGCTTATATCTGCTTCCCATCCCAAGCCTTTGCTGCTCTACCCCACTGCTTTCATGCCTGGAGATTTCTCTTCCATCCTGCCTTCCAATTTAAGGATAGCTGGGAGCATCACATTTTTATTTTTTTTTAATTTTTTTTTAGTCTTGTGGGAGCATATGACTCATAAATAACCTAAAAGAAGTATCTTCTTTAACAAGCTGCCATGTAATTTCTTCCAAATGGAGGTAAAGCCCAGCTGAGCTTGCAATGAAATTCCCTTTGTTGGTACAAGATGCAAAGTGTGCCCATAGCTGTGTACAGGGCAAGAGGGTGTGACAGCCAAGATTCCTGACCAGCTGCAGAGGTCATTTGTCATTGCTGCAGGAGAGGCTGAGCTTTAATTCATTTATTAATTAATCAAATACTTTCTACCTGATACGTAATGCCTCATAAAATTAACTCCAAACTCATATGGGTAGAACATGCTGTATTTTCCTTCTTAAGAGAAAAAGTTAAAAACTTGTCTGCTGTTGTGGTATGGAGGTGAACAGTTGCTGACACTGCAAATCTGCTAAATTAGGGGTTTTTCCCTCACCCCAAGCCCCCTCCCCAGTCTTTTCTCAGTTCATGCTTTGTTTCTCACATTCCCAGAAGGATCACTGAAAGGAGTGTTGCACTTCATTTTAACAGGGCAAGACTGGGCACCCTTTTCACTGTGATTCCCCAAAATTAACACTTAAATTAGCCCTAAATGAGCACTAGAATTTTGCATACTTGCATATGCATAGCTGTGCAATGTAAAAATTGACCCCAATGCTATTGTAAGCTGGTAATATCAAGGAATATTATTTTCTATCTACACCAAATCTTTATCTGTATTTGTTGGCAAGAGTGAAAGAGTTCTCTAAATTACATAGATAATTTCTCCCCATTAAAGACTGAGATACAAGAATTGGAGCCACGAAGGAAATAGGGAGGAGAGACATACCTATTTTAAATAAACTAGAATACAATTCCATTCTGATAATTTTATATTACATATAATATAAATAATGTGTGCATTATTTGTATTATATAATATAAGTTGCGTGTAGCTGCTAAATTTGGACTGGATTCATATTAAGAATAAATGATTGCAGTCTGTATTTTTTATGTCATTACATGTATAGATCTAAAAACAGGCATTTTTTGATTTACAATTCAGTGGAAGCCAACAAGTAAAGTGACTCCTGAAAATGATGTCCAAAATGCCTTGACAGAATATTCTGTTAACCAACACAGCTCTAAGGAAGTGTGAAAAGCAGCTTACAGGGTATTGATAAATGTGACAATCATCCTCAAGACTTGACAACCATTAGTAGGCTTTCAGTGTTGCTTAAAGTTATCCTTCAGTAAAGATAGCTTAGGGTGGATCATTCAGAATTAAAATGTTAAAAATACATTTTCGTGCTTTGCTTATTTAATATCTGATAAAACAGAAGGCATAATTTTAAGTTTGAAAGGCTAATTGGTGCATATTTCTACTCTGTAATTTTTATACCTTAAACTCAATTTTTAGAGGTGTGTTTGATGCCCTCTTGTTAAAAAAAATGCTCAGGAAAAGAGCTTCTACATCACAGCTTATAAAGATGCCTAAATAGTATACAAATGTGTGCAAATAAGGGAATTTTTGACTGGAAATTTACCAGTCTGTCAAAATCTAAACATTTCATGGGATGATCTAGAATTTGAACAAGATCTTTCAGATGGAGCTGAAGGAATTCCCTTTGGAGAAGATTCCCAGTCCCTGGCCCTGTGTTTTGGGGGTGGTTGCAAAGTGTAGATTTCCAGGCTCATGATTTCTCCCCTTTTTAATTGCCCAGTGTCTTCCAGCTCCTTCCCATAAAGGTTGGGTAGAGACAGAAGATACTTTTCAAAATGGTTTAGTTGTGATTTGTTTTTTTTCCCCTGAATGAGAGAGAATTTAAAATTTGTGCAATTCTCATAAAGACTAATTTGTTGTGCTTTGCTGTCCCCCATCTTCACAATCGTGAGGCCACGTCCTGAAGTTCAACCATTTAGCATAGAGAACATGAGGATCTGTCATCCAAGCTGGGAATGGCTGTGGCAGGAGGTAACAAAGCAGCTTTAATTTTTAGATTACACCAAAAGGACCACACTCCACAAACTACACCAGGCTTTTCTCTGGGGGATGTTGAAAGTCTAACTGCAGTGGAGAAAATTGCACAGCAATTCAGGGACTCAAAGGACAGTAAGTGGCCCCGGAGGTCTTGAAAAGCGTTAATAGATATGTGTTTAGTGCACTATCTCCTTGGAAATTGTATTAAAAATGATGGTTAATATCATGTAATAGTCTGGTAAATCTTTGTAAAAACCCACAGCAAAAGTGCAGCTCTCCACTGAGGAAGGGATTTTGTTCCAATGGAAAAAGATTATGCTAATTCTCTATGCAGCCTACTTCCCCAACCATTGTGTCAAAGGCCCTGTAAAACCAAGTCCATAAAAATCTCTCCAAGAATCCTCACCCCTATTATTATTCTTCAAGTACCTGCAACAAAGCTTCTAATATGGCAGGGGATACACATGAAGTCCTGAGTTTAATTAATCCCAACCCTCATGCACTTATGCAGTGCCTCAGTCCCTGCAGCCTCCACTGGATGGTCAGTGCATGAGAATATTCCTTTGGAGCTTATTTGCACCTCGGGGTAGTGCACATGGCTTTGTGAAAATGAAGGTAATTTAAATTGTTGGTTTCATTGCCCATCTGGCTAAGAAAAATAACGCCCTACAGTTACTCTGCTTAAATATGGCAGTGGGAATAAAAAGAATTTCTAGAGAACTGCCAATTGGCTGATCTGAAGGTGTTTGACAACAGAGGAGGTTTATCCATCTCCCTTCATCCACAAGTGGGCTGATAAGGAGATATCTGAACAGACCCAAGGGACCAACAGCGTGCAAACCATTGAGCTTGGTCTTGCCAAAATGTTGTTTGGAAGCACAAATGAAATTAGTGTATCATTTTAGAAGCCTGTTGGGCAGGTGAAGTACAGACAAAAGTTGTAAGGGGGTCTCGTGGAAGGAGTAAGTGTCTTTATACTGAAAAAGCAACTGGATTTCTTCAGGGATGAGTGCCTTTCTGGAAAATGCATTAGTCAGAGGCTGATTCTGCTTTAATTATGTGCTCTTTGGAAATGAGAGATCAAATTGGATGATCAAGTGAACTTTCCTGCCCTTAAGTTGCATGAAAATGAAATTTGAATGAGTAACTGATATCAACAATAGGATTAAGCTTGATTATATTGGTTTTTTCGTTTTGTTCTTCCTTAAGCTGAAACAAAAAACAGAAAACCTTTGAGGAAAACCAAAGTAAGCCACACTTTATGTGTAGAAAAAGAGGTATTTTTGCAGCATTGGTATTACATAAGATATTGAACCACAGTGGATTTTTCTTGCTAATGCATCAGTACTTTCAGTTTATTTCTTTCCTCAGCTGTGCCAAGTATTGCTTCATCTTCTTGGTTAGATGTTCTCCATCCTGTTTTAAACTACAGCGCCAGTTTCTCTAATAACTTAGTGATCTTTTCATGTCTGAGATGTCATTAGCAAGACAGCTGATAGAGGTAGCAATAGTTGAAAAAGTGTCTATTCTATTCACAGCCTCAGAAAAAGGAAACATAAATGCTTGAAGGGAACTTGATTCGTGATTCAAAGCTTATCAATGTCTAGGCATGTGGAGTGTCAGGATTTAAAAATACAGAGGTGATAACTAAAAAAAGAGTAACTACAATAGAGGGGTAGAAGAAAGGAAAAGACATTATTTTGGTGCCTTACTTGCACCTTTCCACTACTCTTTTAGATTTCACTGTTGGAAAGGCATGTCTACAGTAATTTTTAATTTTTTTTTCACATTTTTATGTCAGTAAAACCACTTTTAAAAGTTTCTGAATATATGGGTCTGTTTGGGTTTGCTTTAAAAGGTGATGCTGAGCTAAGAGAATTGTCACAGAAGGTTTGTACCTGTACCATGCTGCTCTGAGAACTCGTGAAATCCTTCCCTGCTGAAAAACTGGACCTTTTAGCATGATTGTCCTTTTACATGCTCCTGAATATTTCATATTACAGTAATAGCCACTGGCAGAAGATCAGTATCTCCAAAGGCTTCTCATGTTCCTAAAATGGCACAGGATGGCAGAAAATCAGTTTTATTTGGTAAAAGACAAGAAGAAATAATGGCTTGCTCAGAGCCATTCCATGAGTTCTGATCTAACCAGTGATCTGAGTATTTATCCTGGAACATCCTTGCCTGTAACTGGGGAGAATTGTTATTCCTCAGTCTCCTAAATATTAGTGGTAGCCTAAAATTTGCTTGGTTTGAAGGGGCATTCCTGTCTCTGATGGGTATAGGAGAGCCTGCTTGCCTCCAGCTGTCAAAGTAATGGCATGAATCAAGTTCAATTCCCAGATGTATTTGATACTCCCAATGAAGAGATTGTCTTAGCAGTGGCAAAATAATTTTATTTGTTTTGCAAATCAATGAAGGCTCGAACAAGTTATAAAAAATTAGAAACCTAGAAGATTTCTGCCTAAGTGAGGCTTCACTGAAATTAGTAGAAGTAAGGCAGGGGACAGAAAGGAATCAGAATGAATTTTACTGGTGCTCAAACTGCATGTATGAATTTGCTCCAACTCTGCATACATTGTGGTAAAATGTGTAAGAAACTGGTAGAGAGGAAAATGGTGAGAGCTTAGAGGAAGGAGGAAGTTTGCATTGGAAGGACACCTGAAACCAGCTTGTTTAGCATGGCATAATAAAGGGATGAAAGCTTTTTTACACAAAAAAATGTAAATAAAAGGAAGAAAAGCTATTTAATTTGAAAGCAGAATATAAGCACAACTTAAAAAATTCATATGAAGCGGCCATGATTAATTTAAGATAGGAAATTAGAAGAAAGTAAAGAGACCCCACAAGTCCATTTCCATTTCCTCCCACGGTGGTGAGGAACAGTCTGCTCTCAGCCATCCTTCAGTGTTTTGCATAAACCTCTAAATGGACCCAATTCCTTCCTCAGCACAGTGGAAAGGAGTTGAAACAACACACAGAGATGCTGCTTTAAAGAACACCCCAGAAAAATCCCCCTTGGTGTCTAGCCAATTAGTGATTCCGGTGGGTTTGCTTTTTGAAAACATTTGGAAATGGTCGTGCTTAGAGCACCACAGACAACTGTTTTGCATGACCTCCTGTCTTCACCTCCCTGAGTACTGCATGTGCTTCAGCTTGTGTTTGCAAGGGAAAGCTGAGAGGGAGCTGAAATGTAAGCACATGATGGATGTGCTAAATTATAAGAAGAGGTTTGCACATAGTGTTTCCTTAGAGATCTTAATAAGTGAAATGCACTCCCTGCCATGGGACTAAAATGCTGGCAGGAAGAGAACACAGGAGCGGTGTTAAAAGCTGTCAGGGCCATGAGGACATCCCTCTGAGGGCACCAGTTCCCTCCCCTCACCTGGAGGCTCCATCTGGTTTTGGGGTCCTTGCCTGGGCACCGAGGGAGCAGCAAGGGCAGGGAGTGTGAGAAGGAAGAGGCTGCCAAGGCATGGCTGAGCTCAAACCTGCAGGGTCAAGGCTCAGGACAGGCTTAGCTGGAGCCCAGCTGGGGCAAGGAAGAGACAAGGACCTGTGCTGAGGGGCTGTGTGAGTGGAGTGGAACTGCTCTGGGTTGGTAAGGGTTACTGCTGCCTTTAGGACTTGCACAAAATTACCCCAGAGCTCCCATATTTGCAGCACAGAGGCCTTTCTGAACTGCAGCATTTAAAGCTAATTGATATCCCTAGACCAGAGCCTAATGTGGCCATTCAAATAAAATCATGACTCCAAGGTGCTCGTAGCCTATGTCAATGAAGTTGGTGAACAGTGGCTAAGATGGTGTTGACTGTGCCACTTGGACTGCAGAGACCCTCTCTTACCCTGACACAGGTTAATGCCCAAGGAAGTTGGTGAACAATGGGTAAGATGGTGTTGACTGTCCCACTTGGACTGCAAAGACCCTCTCTTACCCTGACACAGGTTAATGCCAGCCCCAGAACTGGGCACTAGGCTTTTAACCTCTTCTTTATGAGGCTCTCCTCTCACTGAAGTTTCCACTGAGTCGCCCTCTCTGAGATGTGGGAGAAGGGCAGTTCTTGGGCAGCATCTGCAGGCTTTGCTCTGCCAGTGACAAGCAGGAATCATTCCCATTCCCCTCCAGTAGTTAAAGGACTTTTTTTTCTGTTCCTGAAAAGTCCTAATTGATTTTTTTTTTAACCTCTCCAGATTAACTCTAGAAAGTTAATTTCTCTAAAAATAGAAGTCTCCCACTCACAGATCCTTCAGGTAGCAGAAGTTTGTGGCTACCTCAGAATCACCTCGTTATTAGTATGAATCTGGCACATCTGAAACATCTCTGCACGTCATTTTAATTATGAAATAAGAGAGGATTTTATTAAAAAGAAGGATTTCTGTTCAGCCACACTTCTCTAAAAGTCTTCATGAATGAATTCAACATGAATAGCTTTTTCCACTCAACAGATTGAGTTTTAAAATCGTCTGTACATCATTGGTTTCAACTATTCCCTTTGTCCCAGCATTTGAAAGAAATACTTTATAGTTTGAACAATGTGAAAGTTTGGGGCTTTTTCAGAGAACAATGAGATAGCTGAAGAAATCTGGTGCAAACTGAGGCAGGTGAAGGAACACTATGTGCTTGCCTACTGTTCAGACTTTGTGTGTATTGGAGAGGAAGCTCAAGCTTAGGTCATGTTAAATGGCAATTTCTTTGTTGTCAACTTACTCTAAAGCTCTGGGCATGAAGGGGTCACATCTTCTGCTGTGGCTCCAGTGAAGTCAATAGCTATCTATTTTGTACCAGCTGCACACCAGAGCTGTAGAATTTTAGTTAAATTTCATTGATTCTGCCCTTTTTCCTGCTCAGAGTGAGAGGTATTTGTTGCAATTGAAGCCATATACTACAGTGATGGGTGGCTTAAGACATGATGTATGTATAATCTATCATTCAGAAGAGAGTAGAGGCTACACTGGTGACTTGGGGTTAGAACTAACTTACCCATTGTGTTTAGAATGGCAAGAATAAATCTGTCACTATCTAATTGCTTCCTATATGTGTGCCAGGATTTTTCTGACTTTGGATCTCATAGCACATCCCTGCTTCCATAAATAGAAATAATTTGCTTAAGCACTTTTTTTCTGAATACTTTATTATTCAGCTCACTGTCTGTGTTGGTTTTCATGAAGTCTTAATCAGATATATCAGTCTCTCTCTAGACTGCCTTTTTGCTATTCTGTATTTGTGCTTTTGTTACATGTTGAGGGTTTTTTGTGGGTTCTTTGTCACCTCCCACAAAACTCCAGAGATATTTCCTAGTTAAGGGTTTAATTCTTTAACTTTCAGGGTTTCTCAGATGTTATTTCTGTGCAAAAGAAATACAGATTGCTGTGTCATATGTGCCATGATGCAGCAGTGGTGAGCACAGCCATTGGCAAACTGTGTCCCTGCTCCCCAATGTGGAGTAAAGGATGAGGGTTGGGTTCACTTTTGAAGGATAGAGGTTATAATTCTATCATAACTTTTCAGAGCCAATGTTCAGAAAAGCACAAAATGATACTCTGAGTGAAGCAAAAGGTGCATCCCAAGAGCATATCTCCTTGCTAATCTTGTTCCTGTTGCAACTATTGAAGTTAATGCAAAGATAAGCAAGATTAAAATTTCTGAGCTACTGTGTAGTAAAAGACAGTTCTTTCAGACAGTCTTAGGGGTTAGGACAGGAAATTTAGGAGGCTGATGAAATGGTACATTTGATGCTTAGAGACATTTATTGGTGGGCTTGACAGTGCTGGGTTAATGGTTGGACTCAATGATCTTAAAGGTTTTTTCCAATCTTAATGATTTGATAATTCTACAGTTCAGAGTATGGTGCTCAAGTGGATCATACTTGGGAAAAAGCTTGAAAATGCTTGTATGCAACACAGAGAAACAATAATAAAGCAGAGAGTGGAGAGAGGTGGGGGCAGAGAGTTAAAAAAAACAGGGAACAATTTAAGAGACAGAGGGAGTAAGGAAATGAAGGAGGCGGAATGGAGATTTCCGGTCAAACTGCCAACTTTGCTGACCAGACTAAATATTTAGGGACATCTAATTTTGGCCTATAACTTGTGGAATTCATCTAGCTCACATGAAAAAGTAACATAGCCATGCTAAAGAGTCTATGGCAAAGATCCTTTATTTAGATGGTCTGCAGGTGCCCAGGAATTGACAGTGGAAGTTTAAGGTATTAATTCAGAAATATTCAGCCACTAAAGAGAATTGCCTTGTAATGTGGGTTTGTGCTGCAATTGATTAACAGCAGTTTATTAGTTGTCCAGGGGGAATTGAGCACACACTCAGGCTGTGGGTACATCAACCACCAGCTGTTTGGTCAGGCTGATCAATAGTCTCTTTGTGCTTCTTTGTAATCATCTGTCTGTAGTTGCCCCTTCTTTTTTTCCTCCTCTCATTCATAGATTGGGAATGTTTTGTAATCAGTTCCATGCGATAAAGATCTCGTTTATGTTTGGGACTGGTGTTTGCTTATCCACACTGCAAATATTTGTGTGTACCACGGTTACAGAATGAAACTGGCAATGGTAACAGTAATAACATGCACAGGTCTAGAGAGAGGTCAGATGGATTAAATCTGGCTGGGGTTGCCTCTCGGGTTCATGCTGTATATATGACCAAGCCCATCTGTTCCAAATGCAGCTAATGTATAGTGCTGTACTCCTTTTTTGAAACCAAGGACCAAGCTGACAGCTTCCAAACTGCTGCTTCATAATAAGGTGTCATATTATCCTCCTCCAGCTATTTCACACCTCTAGCTATTCCCTTCAGGCAGCTTCTAAAATGAAATTAGTGTGGGGGTCAGTAAAGATTATGCAGAGTAAAGAAGCAATGAAAAATGTTTGAAGGAATGTTAACCAGCACTTTACACCTTTATTCCCCGAGGGAGTGGAGTGATCACATACAGTATACATTAATACCGAATCAACACAAATCATTCCTAATGGCCCGGGCATCATGTTGAGAAGAAGAATGGCAAATACATAACATACATGAAATTATAATAAACTATCCTAATGTGGACAAAACTGAATCTATTAACCGAGACAGTCTTTTTTACAGACTCCAGTGAGCTGTTCGTGCACTCCTCACTGAGATAAATGTCAGAACCCTCAGAGCTGTTGCGTGAGTCTTGCCTTAGGTACACCTTGTCTCTGCCAGTACAAGCATGTTCTACTGAGGATACCCAGCTCCAGGTCTGCAGGCTAGGCCAGCTGGTTCCCTGCTATCCAAGTGACTGACCTGAGAGGATAAATCAATCCAACTCTTGGAGTCACCTTCATTAAGGAGTCTTGATTTCCAGAATGAACTCTTTCAGGGCTTGTGATAAGATGTTGCAAGATTTTCTGTAATCCTAAAAATAGTGTCCAGACCATCTCCAAGAATCCCCAGATCCTTCTCCCCAGGGCTGCTCTCCCAATGAGTGCATCTCTCAGTATGTGGCTCATGTCTGGGGTTGCCCTGACCCAGATGCACCTTTTTTAACATAGGAGATATTTTGTCTCTCACCTAATCATAAAGCCATTAAGAGGGAATGGAGGCTTTCAAATTTCATATTGTTCCTATAGAAATTGCATTCTGAATACTTAATGGTATTTTTTGGGGGGTCAGAATTGAAATATGCTTAAGAAAGCAATATGCAAGTTTAAAAAGTCTGGCTATTTCTCAGAACAAACAAAACAAAACACAAACCCTGCCACCCCCCAAACAAACAAACAGAAAACCCACAAATCATTCCTGACAAACACTGACTTTCACATATTCAAACCAACTGCAATGAGCTCGTAAGTCACAGGAAATCCTTTATTATTCCTTAAGAGCCCTTGTAGTCCTATAGCCATAACATTAGGTTTGGGGGTTTTTTAACTGATCTCATTTCAGCAGTCTTGTAAATCTTATCAGGTGGTGTTGGAAGCCTAATTCATTAGTCAAAATAGCAAAGTGGATTTTGTTTATTTAGCTATTAGGCTCAGGTTCATTTGTTTAGAAGGCTTAAACCCACAGGGGGAAAAACTGTAAAACAGCATGTGGGGATTTGGCCTCATGACTCCCATTGATTTCAATAGGAGTCGTGCAGCCAAAGCCACAAATCCCACTTTAAATATATACTGGGGAGAGATTAGGCTTGATCTGGGCAATGAACCTCAGGCCATAAAAATGTCAAGCCTTTGAGAAGTTTCGAGGTAATATACTTGTAGGAAATCAGACAAAGGCACGATGCTGACGCAGACTATTTCCTCGTGACAAAAATGGCTTTTTAGTGTTATCACTTAAAGCTTCCATTGCACGGGGCTGGTGGCTGAGTGGGGCTTTCTAATCTCCTTTTCACAGCTGTCACGTGCAAATAGATACACAACTCTGCCCTGTGTTTCCCCTGTTGACAAGCTGCAGCTACACTGCAGATCACAGCAGGTATTACAAGTAAGCAGCGTGTTCGTAGCTATATCTTACATCTTCAGAAAAAGGATGATGCAAGGCCTTACCTTCAATTATGCTGCTTTTTTTTTATATGTCAAAGTTTTGAGAGATTCAGCAAGAAAATTAGAAGAATGAGAGTATTTAATATGGGGGGGGGAAAAAGTGAGATTGTGTCCATTTCTAGACCCATTACTCTGCTTGACCAGCCTTTCCATTCCTGTACTTAAATAATGAAGCAAAATATGCTGTTTAATGGAGAAAATAATCCAGGCAATTAAAATAATTGGATGGAAAACTTTCAGGCAAAGTGCAAGACATTTAAGATATTTTTAAGGGCATTTGAGTATTCTTCAGTTTTTTATGCTGGTACCTAAATTCATCCAGATCACCTTCTTTCACTGACCAAAGGTTTGCACTTCTAGTGCTACGTCCATTGTAGAGCCCTCAAAATAAATCTTATAAATCTTATTTATTTCTCCTAAGAGAATAGTTACAGCTCCTTGGTCGCCTGTGCTTTGATGAGATTCTCCTCCAGGGACAGCAAGTCACTGTGGGCTCTGTGTGGACACACCTGAGACCTGAGTGTATTCAGGCAAGGAGCAAAGAATTGAGATGTTTGGATCATTTTTATATGAACTGCTGGTTGCTGGACACATTTTAAGTAGAGAAAGGACCAAGTTAACTTAAAAGCTGTGTTTTCAAACAGAGTGAGAAACTGAGTTAAGGTGGACAATTGCCACCCTCTAGCAGTAAAGCTGTTCTACCTTCACCTTGAATGGAAGAAACCTCAGCAAGGATCCTCTTGGATCCTTCATCATAAGGAAAATTTGGAATATAACTTAAAAAATGCACCAGCAGGAGTTACAGAATTGTGGACTTTTACTGAACAAATTAATATAAAATCCTAGACCTCTCCAGTAAAGAATATCACCCTGAATGCATATCTTCACTGTAGCAAACAAGCCCCTCAGTCCAACTGTATAAATATATAGTCTGGCATAAAAAGTGTTCTCAATATACATCCAGACTTTATAACACTCAGTTCTATCATGCATTTACCAGCACATCAAACACTTGTGGTTGCTTCCTTATATAATGACTTTGGATGCCTCTATATGAACAAATGGTGTCTGGTAATAAGTCATGTATGGAATTCTGGAAGGAGAATCTTCCTGACAGTCAAATCTGAAAGTCTGGAGTGTAATGCATTGGTAAAGGATTTAATGCAAAGAAAAGATAGTGAAGCAAAGGAATTTTTGATTGCTAATGAGTAATGTGCTTAGGCAATGCTTGACTTTCAAATGTATACCCAAGACACCATTTAAAGATTCCATTCAAAAGTGCATTTGCATTCAAAGTGAAACCCATTTAGGTTTTCCCAAGTCCTGCATTGTAATACCCATCTGTGGGTACTCGGCAGGCTTCAGTCACTGCCATTTGACTCCTGTCTGCTGCAGTGACTGCACTGTGCCTTTCATCCCTCTCAAGTGGAGCCCTTCTACCTTCCCTCACTTACTGGGAACACTGTCCTTGTTTAAAGTTGCAGGAAAATGGGCACAAATTGTGTCCAGAAGCTGGAAAAAATGAGCTTTATTTCAGAAACGGCAGTAATCACTCATTCCTGGGCAATCCTCATTTCACCATAGAAACTAGTTCAGATATTTATTGGAAGTAAGAACACTTCCAGACTTTTGGCCTCGTCAGGAATGTTTGTTTCTCTCTCAAGTTGAACACCATTACTGGACCCTAAGACACAGTTTGTCTTATGTCATTAATAATTAAACCAGCAGATAAATAGACTGAACATCTGTCATGAAACATTTATTAAGATTATTTCTTTGTGGCTCTCTTAGAAAATCCAGTCTTTGGATTTTTGAGTTTTCTTAATTTTTTAGAGAAGCTTATGATGGAGGAGCTGGTAGTGGTGCTATCCTTGCAGAGCTGATGAGAAGAATGGGGTGAAGGTGAAGGGCTGAACTCTTTGTGGATTTTGTGGTCACTGATGGGGTTCCCCTCATCTTGCCAAATCAGTTTCAATCCACCAGACTATCAGGATCATAATTTTATAGGGTTTTTTGGGGGGGTTGATTTTTAATATCGTTGGGAGATTTCTTCAGCAAAAGGAAATGTATCCTTCATTTTCCCTGCAGCAGCATAGCTTTAGGGTAAATGAGGTTAACAGGGCTTTAGAATCAAGGTGTTATAACCTCCATGTTTCTGTTACTGACATGTTATACATCCCATGCAGCATCCCATTACAATGTTAAAGAATATATAGGCTAAAAAATGCTGTACTGTGAACTTTTCTCTTTGTTTAATTACTAGCACGTGCTTCCAACTTTAGTTTTTCACACAACTCTTTCTAAGTTTGTTGCTAAATAGTCTATTTGTTGCAACTGGCTTTTGACTCTTAAAACTTATGTCCTAGTTTGCTTTTGTTTTCTGTTTCAAAGACTGTCTTGCACACCCCATAGAATGAAAGCAGTAACAGTCCCATTTCCCCCCTCTAAACCTTTCCTTTCATGAAACTGAAATGCAGCTTTTCCCTGCAGAGCTGACAGGTGGTTTTAGAGACTTAAAGGGAGCATCCCCTTCATAAGACTTTGGAGGTATTTGATGCTTTCCTGAATTCCAGCCTTAGAAGGTCACTGGCTTGTGTTTCTGATGCACAGTTTTTGTTCCACTGCTTGAATTATAATTTAGTTGCTTTCTAAACCTTTGCCCTATGAAAGCCATGAAATCCCTGACAGCTCCAAAGCAGGATTTTTCCAGATCATACACTGCTCTTCCTCAGCGTGTACCCCCATGCCTGTGATCAAACCAGGAGTTTTTGGCTTAAATGGCAGTCCTCTTGCGAGCCCTGGGACTCTTGTTTAGCAGAGGAGGTAAAAGATTTAGTGCAGCTTTAATGCTCCTTCATCAATCCTCATTTGGTGAGTATTCAGGAGACATTCTCTTTTTTTTTGATGGTTGAACGGCTCTAGAACAAACATCTGGTTCAAACAAATCTTCCAGTTTTCACTTTGTCATCAGTTTACAATCAATTAGAGGCAGGCTTTTACCCTTTTCAATCCCCAGTGTCCTTTTGGGGTTTTATTGCATTATCAAGGAGCCTTTTTTTTCCCTGCATTTTTTTTTCCTTTTTTAGATTCACTCTAACCTAAGAGATGGAAATGAGTATTGATGTGATTAAGGATGCCAATAAGCTTTAACACAATTTCTTCAGAAGTGAAAGGCTCGTGGCTGCTGTAGATAGTAAACTCCAAAGAAACATAGGATCTTATACTCAGCCCTGCATAGACCATTTTAATGCTAAACTTCAGGGATTTTTCTTTCCTGTAAAGACTAGAATCAGCTCATTCTGCCTTCAGATGGGGTTTTCCCTCTCACTTACTCTTTTGTTTTCATAATATCCTAGTTTTTAGGTTTCTTTCCTGCATCTGAGGTATTTCATTTAGCCAGCAGTTGACTGCAGCCTCCTCTTCTTCACAGGCAGCATGTGTGTGAGCAGGAGCAAAACCCAGGTGCCTTCAGCAGAAAGGAAAGTCAATTTATCATGCAAAGGAAAGGAGTAGGAATACAGGCTGGGATTAATTAGTGGACATGGAAGAGATTAGAATCTGCCAAAAGGAGACCTGCCAAAAGGCCTGTACCTTGGCTTCAGTGAACAAACATTCAAATGGAAAAGAGGGATTCAAGTTTTCTGTCTAGATATGTATTTGCTTTGCAGCTAAGTCTTGCATCTAAAAATAACTGTTAAAAACTTATGGCAAAGGCTGAGAAATCCTAAAGTGCACCCATATTTCTGTTTTCCAAAAAATGAAAACGTATCGGGCTGTAGATGTGTCAGTGAAAAGTAATGAGGAAATAAGTTCTCCACAGTGATTGATCACCAGCATGAATTCAGTAACTCAGGAAGACTTATTTCTTATTATTCTCCTGAAATATGATTTCAAAACTTGTGTTTCCTGAGGACAGGAACTCACTGATTTCTTCTCAGTGTTTAGACCTACTGTGCTGTAATGAATTCTTCTTTAACCATGAGACTCGGATAGGATCAACAAACACAGTGGTTAAGAGTATTTAATATAGTAAGTGTAAGAAAAGGAGGATAACCTGGATATCTCAGTAATTTTTGTTAGTGTTTTTTTTTTTTTAATTTAACCAGTAATTCTGCATGGAAGGGGCCTTAGTGTGTTTTTAGAGTGTTAATAGGGTACAGTCAAGGCAAGGTTAAAAAGACAAAGAAACTTTTACTCCCCTATTTTATGTGAAGCAGTTTGAGCAGTCTTGTGAGATATTACACTTTAGGCAGAATAAATGAATTAATATAACATCCACTGCTATCTAGGCAGGTAGACAACATCAAAAGCATAAATAAGATCATATATCAGCATGAATTAGCTTATTCACCTTCAGTTCCATCAGCAGTGGTCAGATTCAACACACACACAGTCCAACAAAAGCAGTACTGACGTGTGTTGGTTTTGCTGCTGTCCCTGTAAGGCCGACAGCATTTAATGAATACAGTAAATCAAGGGAATGAAAATATTTGTTTGATTATTTCAATAAATAGCTGTGGTCTATTCAAATGTGGCTGTATGAATATATTGTGAAACTTCTGAATAATGCAAACGAGGCTCAAAACTTCAAAAAGTTTACCATTTCCATAGCAGCTGGACATGAGAGTCAGCCCTGATTACTTGCATTTGCAGCAACAAAGAGATGGGTACTTATTCTCAGACAGTTATTTCTGTCCTGAAGATGTGACTGAAAAAGGACTTTCTTCAGGATTCTAAATGTGGTGCAAGCTCAGGGCTGGCGTGTTCTGCTTCAGCCTAAATGTTGAGAAGAAAAAGCTTTTTCTCCACGGAGTCTCACCCAAAACATCCTGACTTTGGGAGTGGATTTTTAAAAGGTGTGCAGTCAGCTTTGCGTTTGTTCCTTTCTGAGGTATTGGGACACCTAAATACCCTGAAGTGTGTGGTGCATATTCTTTGTGCTTCCAGACTGCTTTGGCATGTCTGTGAGTTCTTACTGTGAGATGATGGGCTGGATACCTGGAGGGCAACTGCTTGGGGCTTTTGAGACCTTACAAAAATTAAGAATTTGCTCTTCTGCCATCTCTCTGCTTGCTGGACTGAATAGGAGATCACAGAGTTTCCAGTGGTGGTGTAGTGAAGGAAAAGAAAATGCACTGATTTGGCATTGAAATACAATGTGCTGCAGAACTCAGAAGATAAAAAAAAATAGTGTTAAAGGTTTTGATTGTTTGCTTGTTTGCTTTTTCCTCGTTTTTCCCAGTAAGTCCCAGCATTTATCAAAAGGTTTTGTGGCAGACCACTGCCTCGGGGTGTCCTGCTGGCAAACCCAGTGCTTGGGACTGCCCTACCCCAGAGCAGTGGGATCCCTCCTTCCACACCTTTTGTCCTGATTTCACGTTGCCCCAGCAAAGAGTCTGGCTCTGATAGGTAAACAGATGAAGGAGGAGCTCCTGTTGGCAGTTTCATCTTTTCTCTCAGCCTGATTCTGAGCTGATGCAGAGGAGAGAGAGCAGGGTAGGAGTCAGCAAGGCTGAGCCTAAAGAGTGAAACCTCGAGCCAGCTGCTGGTTTAGAAGGTACAGGATGGCTGGTGTGACCAGACATCATAGCCTGACTTTGGCATAGTAATCGTTTGCCAAAGGTTTGGTGTTTTGAGCAGTTCTGACCGTGTTCCTTTAAAAACAAGGCAGGACCTTTGCAATGAAATGCACTTCAGGGCACAGTAATGTTAAAGCTTCATCGGTGTTATCTGACAAGCACTATCATTATGGGAACAAAGTGCCCTGTGTTTCAGAGTAATGTTTTATATGGGCACTGGTGGAGCCCTATCTCATTTCTCCAGTCTCCAGACAGTGGCTATGATAAATGAACTGTAGCCATCCTAAATTCATCATTATTATAGTGTCCTGATGCAAATAAAACCTTGTAAGGACCACGAGTCTCTCTATGGGTGTCCTACAGTTTTGCTTTTTTTTTTTTCCACTGGCAGTGCCAATGTATTGAAAACACTGAGGAAACCATAACTTGGTCTTTGGATGCCACCGTTTCTTGATAAAAAATGCAACTGATCAAATCTGAATGAAGCTGTGTTGTAACTGTATTTTACAGAAGGATTTTAGCTACATCTCCAGCAAAGTTCAATCAGGCTGGTATCATACAGAGCACCAAAAGTGGTACTTATAGACATGGTGTATCACATTTTTCTGCTTTACATTAAAAATAAAAAAGACTCTAACTTGTGAGACGTTCAAGAGAATCTTGGGCTTAGATTTTGGAGGGAATAATAAAAATCATATCCTCTACTAGGTTGACTTTTTGCCATAAAATGTCAGTTGTTTGAAGCTGCTCACAAGCTGTAGCCTGAGAACAAGTCCTGAGGGTATGAATTAATAAGCAGATGGTACAAGTAGCTCTCTCAAAACTGAGGGATACATTCCAGTGCCCCCATTTAATTCACTAGCTTTTGCCATTAACCTCACCGAGAGCAGGACTTAGTTCTGGCTCTTCTTATTCCAAGCAAAGTTGACCTGACCTGTTAAGATTTTATTTTGGCTAATGCTTTTTGCTACTTTTACAGACAACTTCTTTTTCTTTTTTTGAACAGCAGACTCCATCAACACTTAAGAAGGCAGCACTAGGCTTAGTTTGATGTAAAGTTAATTTTGACTCCTGCCAGTTTGCTGTTGCTGTGCCATGACTGTAGAACTTTGCAGAAGTGAGTATGTGGGTTGAGCAGGCAGCAATGACCATGTTGTGAGCTCCCAGCACATGGTGATCCATAACCTGTGCACGTCTTCCTTTAGGATTCCCCATGCCTTAGGAAGTGATGAAAAAGGTCCTCAACACCTGGATTCTTTGGCAGAGAACTGCTTACATTTCTGTCTCTGTTGCGAAAATATTCAAATGCAAATTATTGAGATTAATTTCTATTTTATTTGGTAGTTGTAGACAGTGGATTAGAGATTTTCCCACATTTTTGCAGTGGATCATTTGAATGCTTTACAGACCGTAGAGGATGGGTGAGAGCAACACAAGTATGAGATTTTTAAATTAAAAGTTTTTGCATATTTCTGCGTATCACTGAATTACTCAGGGGAAAGGAAGCATAAAAGTGTCAGAGAAGAAAAGCCTGAGATTATTATTTTATTTAATTGAAGTGAATACACATAAGGAATAGAGATATTACTGCAGACATGGTTAATATCTGACTATGCCTATTTACTATTTTCTGTAGTGCCACACTCCTCTCCACACTGTCTGCTGGTATTTTGAAAGGATATCTGAAACAAAACCTATCTGTCTTGTATCCAAAAGTATAGAAATGACATTTCTGTATCTCAGAGTCCTGACCACTGCATGTGAGGTCACAGTTGCATCCACAGGGGGCTTTCCTCCACCCTCATCAAACAAATATTAAGAATGATTTCTGTTTGTGGTATGTTCATCCTTACAGCAGTTGTAGTCAGAACCTTCTTCCTAGTGGTGGGATTTTTTAGCTAACTAACAAGGATTTTAGATCATGTCAAGACAATTTGCCTAACTGAGAGCAACGTTTATGCAGTCAGGGTGTTACACATAATGTACCTTCACTAGATGTATATTAGCTGTGCATTCTGCACAGTTGTTCTCTGTCTCTGGGAAACCTGAAACCACAAGCCAAGGTCTTGAACAGTTTTCCTCCCATTGTGCAGGTGGATCCTAATGTCTTTCTCCACCTCTGCAGAAGGAAAGCAGAGGGTAATCCCATCACAGTTTAGGGAATGGGTATCTGTATGTCGCTTGAAAAGCAGAGAAATGTAGAACTACAGGGTATTTTTCCAGCTTCTTGATTTGAGAACTGACTAGCTTCTAATGTATGCAAATTAATTCTTTGTTAAAAGGAAAATTTCAAATCCAATAACAATAACTTCAGTGGAAATGAAGGAGTGGTTTGCTCCCTTGAACCTCTGGGGGAATTCAACCAAATTAATTTTCTTAAGAAGCATCATAAATCCAGAGAAAGAAAAAAAAAAACACACTACATTTAGATAAATGAAAGTCTGTCAGAGGCCACAGTGCTAGTGTTGAATTGGACAATTAATTATGTATTTTGTGCACATCATAAATAGTGAGCAGCTTAAAGGATGATGGCTCAATAATACAGCAAGAAAGAAATCAGAGAGAGGGAATCTTTTATCCCTACTTTTCCCCTGTGACCCACGCTTCACCCAGTGGCATTGGGAGGATGTGATGAAAGGCTCAGAGTGCTGAGACACCCAAACCAGCTGCCTGTGCTGACAGCCATGGCTTCCCACCATCAGGAAAATCAAATCACTGGATGTGGGAAAAGAGAGAAATGCAGGGCTAGCTCCTAAGCTTATTAAGTCTCATTATGCACAGCTTCGTGCACAAGCTGGCTGTCCCGCAATATCAATACGACCAAGCAATGTGTCTGTAGGAGCACTTTGATCTCCTGATATCAAAGAAGGACGACTCACACTGCTCTTGTCCACAGTGTTTAGGTATGCAAGGCTCAGAACTCACTTGGTAAGCAGAGCCTTATTCACATGTCTACCAGAAAGGGGCTGAAACAGCTACAGGGCTGGCTGCACCTTCCCTTTTCCCCTCTGTATTTCTGTGTGGGTGATGCTGTCCTTTTTCCTTTCCTCAGCCTAAGGCTCCGTTTGGGTGTTATTCTCCAGAAGATGTCTGTTCTGTCTTTTGCCTGCACAGATCTGAGAGAGCCCAAAAAGAGCCAGCTCCAGTGCTCTCATGCTGTAATTGCCAGCGTTCAGGGCTCAGGGCAGGCTGCTCAGGCTGCCTCTGGGGGCTGTGTCAATGTGCAGCTGTGCCAGGGGAGCTCTGCTCTGCAAAATTTCAATTGAACCTGGGTGCATGAACCTCAGTTGCACTTTTGGCTGTGGAATGGGCCTGTCTGAGGGCTGCAGGGTGGCATGAACTGAGTGGCTGAGCCAGTGAGTCTTCAGCTCTGATTTCTGAGGGCTGAAGCCATGGGTTCAGACAGCCTTCCTCCTTAAACTGAAGTGGTGTTCATTTTAACAGTAGGAACAAAGTGTATATTGTTGGAAAGCCTTAACTGGTAAAAATGAACTTTGGTGTTCTTGGATGGTAAGCCAAGCAAGCCTGAATTCATTATCATCCCCCGTAGATGCCTATTTCTCAGTCTGGCTCTCCCTACAAAATCTCTCTTGAAAGCACAATCATGTTTTAATAACCCTTTTTCTGTTGCAATTCTGGACTTTTTTCTTTTTTTTCTTGACAAAATTTGGCCTGGTTTCTTCAGAAGAGAAAAAATTTGGAGCTAAAGTTGGAGTGTTGTTGTTTAATGGGAACCAAGCTTGTAAAGTTTCAGCTCTCTTTGATTTTGTGCTTGGTTTTATCTTACAATGCTCAAACCCAAAAGATGCACAGGGTAGACATCCCAATCATCACCTCCTTCACTAGTTTCATAAATGCTTACAAGGAAGTTTCCACCCTCCAGCATTAGTTCAGCTGAAAAGGAGAGCAGCAAATCTGTTAAGGATAAGGCAAACATTTGAGGAAATGGATGTGCCATCGGGTCTGGACAAAATAAAAGGTAATAACACAGCTAAATTGACCTTGCCATTTGGAGCATTGCAGGATCTTAAAAACTGTCTATCAAAGGACAGCAAGGGGAGGTAAATTTCAGCTCATAGGTTTAAAACTTGTGTTTAGCAGCAAATTTTTTGGACCCCTTAAGAGCTCCTTAAAAATGCTTGGCTTTCCTGTGGTTTTGCCATTTTCTTATGTTTGAAAGCAGTGGAGCTTCTTCACGTGACACTGTCATAGGTGTGGTAGCATAATGGAGTGAAACTGCAGGCATTGGTGGGATATCAGAGGTGGTCTTATGATCTGGTGGCAACCAGAGGGAGAGCCATTTGAGATCAGTCCCTTCAGCCCCAGGGAAAGTCACCCAACAGCAGGCAGGACTCTTTTGCTCCTGTGTTATGTCCATGTCTCTCTCCTTGGACTGCCTCCCCTATAATAAAAATGCCAGCACACTTCTTTTGGTTTTTCTCTTACTAAATTGTTAGAGGGTAGCAGGTAAATGTGGGACTTTTCACTTATAGTAGTAGCTGGACAGAGGCTGATCAGGAATCTGAGCCACAATTAGAGTGTGGCTCAGCACAGACCCAAACCCCCATCTATTATTAGGACCATAGGCATGTTCCCCAGTAGAAACCAGGGGCAGGTTTGTTTTCAAAGCTGGGCTAGGGTGCCACCTCTGAATTTGTGTGGTTGTTGCAGCAGCTGGTTGAGTGGGAACCAGGAACACACCCTGGCTGCCCTTGGGATGTTCAGCAGGGGCCTGACTCGTATCCATCACGGTGTCCTTCATGCCCAGGTTTCCCTCCTGAGTCACCATCACTCATGGTCCAGGATGGAGCCAGGAAGCAGCCAGAGGCAGGAGAGTGCTCTGCTTCCCCCAGTGTGAATGCAGCCAGTGCTATCCATGAAACCCAGAATCTGGCAGAGGGGCTGAGCCACAGATGGCTTCCCTTCTGGCGTTAGCCAGGCGTTGGTGGCGTGTCAGATGTCCCTCCTGCTCTGTGTGAGGCTTGTGTTGGGTTTCTCCAAGGGTGGTGACAGGTACTTAAGGGAGCTGTCACAGGGCTGGGCAAAGCCTGGTGGACCAGAATAGGTGAAAGTCTGTTTTGAAGGTGTCACAGTGAGCATAAGGGCAAGTGGGAAAATGAGATGGCAGAGAACAGTGACAGCTGCATCAGACTGGCCCTGTGGGAAGGATGAAACTCGGTGGATTTTTTGAGATCACAGGTATTTTGGGATTTGGATTTGGGTATTATGGATGATGACAATTTATCTTAGAGGCTGGATTTTTCTGGGAGATAAGGATGATGTAAATATTTGAGTACCTTGTAGGTTATTATAAAACAGGTAAGATTTGACGTAGAACCTGTTCTTGGAGGTTTTGAAAACATATCTAGAGCAGCTTTGGGTGTGTTAACTTCATCTCTGTTAGTAAATAGAGATGACTGGGGCATTTGCCTGAGCAGTGGCCTGTGGTTACACATTTTGTTTAATTGATAACACCACAAAATTCATCAATTTCAGAAGAAATAGAACAGGTGTCATATGGGCATTTCCTGCCTGTCTCTTCCAAAGAGGTTTCCTTCCTGAAGCCGAAGGGTTTTAATGAGTTCTTACACATTCAGTTCACAAAGAAACCTTAAGTCCTCTGAACAGGATTCTCAAACCATTTTTTCCCCCAGTGTAAGTGTTATAAGGCAGCTGACACATGTGCCAGGTGTATAACTTGCAGTCATCATTTTCCCTTTTAAAATTCAAAATTTTGAGAAGAGAGATTAGTTTTTCTCCATTTTGAACATTTTGAAAAGTGATTTCTTTTTTTCTTTTAACAGAAGATCAGTTTACTTTAAAAAGTCACCCTTTTTTAATCTCATCAACATCATTATCACCAATACTATCTAGTAACCAAGCCTTGTCAATCCGTATCAATGCAGAGTCAATGACATTTCACTCACTTGGAAAAAAATACTATTTTCACTTTTCTTGTGTGAAATCTCAGAACTACTTTATGGGAAGGGAAGGAAAGGGGAAGGGAGAATCATTCTCTGTTTTCCATGTTGTCTAATTACAAACATAAAAAAAAAATCAGGAGAGAGGGGAAAATAAGATACTTAATACCTTTCTCATTTTCAGAAATCAAAATGAAACAAAATGTCTTCATTTTTCAGGATTCTGTAATAATGGAACAATCAATGGCATTCATGAAAATGCTCTGCTTTTGCTGACATTAATTTCTACCTGAAAATGTAAAAATATACACTGGGATGTCTAAGACCACCCCTCTCCTCCACCCCAGTCTGATAAATCATGTTTCCAACCAAAAAACAACTATTCTGCTGTTGTTTCTATAAAGCAACAGTGTTACCCTGGAAAGCTAAATACATAAACACATGGAAATAATTGGGAGGAGTTCAGAATTAGCATCTCTCTTAATAGTGCAATAAAATACCCAGATGTGATGCTGATGTACCGTTCTGAAGAGCATATTTATATTCATAGGCCTTAAATGAGTGTGTTAATGGCCTTACACTGCCTAAGAGCCTAGCAGGAAGTGCACCATCTCTTTTCTAGAGAAACTTTTACTCCATTGCTACTTCTGAAACAGAAAAAATTCCATTCTGCCAAAACTATTCTCCTTTTTAACAAATCTACTAATATCTCCTCTGTCTTGCCTCCTATCTTACAGGAGGTCATAAAATATTTTGTCAGTGATTCATGAGAAATACATATTGTAAGTCGTCTCATTTCCGACTGCTAATTTCCTTGTCTGTGTGGAGGTGGGAACACATTATTCCATGCACTGAAATCAGGAGCAGCTTCCTGCCATTTAATATGTCCATTACAAAGTGTCGCAGTGGAAGCAATAATGGATGAATATTGAAAAGTGCAGGAGTTTGGTATGCTTAATTACAGAAGATGAGGTAATAATTCACAATTCCTCCTTGCCACCCAGAGAAAGTCCACTGGCTGGAGCAAACCTCTTCAAAATGTTTTGGGAAGGTACTTCTGTTTAACACACCTGGATCCAGGGTTTGTAACCTTCTCATGGGTTCATCTTCCTTCTTCTCCACTCATCAAACAGACCTCTCTGTCTACACAAACAGCCAGTTCACGACGGCAGGGACAATAGCTGGAAAAAATAGCCTCAGGTTGTCACTGAAACTGCATTAAACAAGAGGGGCAGGTGAAGATGAGGCTTGGGATTGTACAGGGAAAGGGTGGTGCCACCTGAAGACTGGGGATCTTTTGGGGTGTGGAGTTGAGGGTTGGAATTTTTTCTGGAGAAGGTGATCTCTGTAATGGCCTCCTCAACTTCCTTTTCTCAGCATCAGCAGCAGCCTGAGCTTTCAGGCTGAACTGCTCATGCAGATGATAGTTTTGAGCTGAATTCTTCCTGAACAGCTTGGTGTTGGTTTGGCCAGTAGGCCATCTGTTTGGACTGAATGCTTCAAGCTGACAACAGAAAGGATCAGCACTGGAAAAGCACTGGTTTATAAAACCTGGCAGAAAGTTTTGCAGGATTGCACAGGAGAGAGGAGAACTGAAACCAGACTTCTGACATTTAGACCTGGTGTCCCTCCACCCCTTTGGTGTGTTGTCCCACTGATCTCCTGGGCTGTATTTTGACAGGCCTGCCATTAGATAAAAACAGGAAAAAATGACAGGCTTATCAAAGTTTCTGATAACTTCCTATCAGGCATCTCAGACTGTTTTTTCTTATTGCAGTTCAAGTCTGTCTAGCTCTTGGAAACACATCTATGAATAATCTATTGGTTTCTCCTTCCTTTTGGATCTAATATTATATTCCACAAATCTGTGTTCAGTTTTTCTCTTAATCCAGTAGTTTCCTCTTATAAAAATATTCAGACTTCCCCTGATATATCTCTTACCATAGAAATCAAAGCTTTGTTTTCCACAGGTCTCTTGGTCCTCCTCAGTCCTATTCCCTAAAACACTTTTGGGACTTGTCCCCTCTACTCCTGCAATTTGGCCCTTCAGTGAACTGTGTCTCTTCCTTGAACTCATGTTAAATTGTTGAAAAAGCATGAGGCAGGAGAAATCCATTGATTTTAAACTTGCTGACCACTGAGTTGACCCATCTTCTTCAAAAATGAAGTTGACTTCATCTTCTCTCATGTGAAAGGGCTTTGTTGACCCCAGCAGGTCTCTCTGTGTCCCTGGTGATCCCAAGGCCAGTGTGAGGAGCACACAGATCAATGGGCACAGGCTCAGGCTCCCCCATCGACCACCATGTCCAGGTACGGAGTGGAAAATGAATGCAAACAAATATTCACTTGGTGGATGAGATGTGCAAGAAATGAAAGAAGGTCAGAGTGGGGTTTGACCTATTTAATTTATGCATCATAATAGACTTTTACAGAAGCTTCTGTGGCTTTACTTCCATCCCTGCAATTCCCCTGGCATGAGCATTAAGAAGGCTTACTCTCACTTAATCAAATTTTGAACTGATATGTAGGGGTTTGCCTCATATAGCAGTAAGTGATTGACTCAAGATAAAGTCTAGAGGGAGACTAATCCAGTTTAAAGTGTGCATTTCATAAGTTACCTCATCTTTGCTTCCCAGAAGCATTTCTTGCTTATCTGTATTGACTTGGAAGTTTATCCACCTTCAGCATGTTCCTCCACCTTTTGCTGTCTTCTGACCTGTTTTTGTTTTCTCTCTACTTCTGGAAGTTCACACACCAAGCTGAAAACATTTCTTTGAATTGAATATAACCTTGTTTTTTCTATCAGGGCGAGGTCCCTTTTCCATACCAGAATATGCTTCCTTAACACTCCCTGTCTGGATCTGCAGTCCATTAAAATTCCCCATAAGCTTCAGTCACCTTTCATTGTACCTTTGGATAAGGAAGTGTGTGAGGGATTAATTTCCCCCTTGGCACATCCCTTATTTACACTTTTTTGGTCCTTTTAGTGCCTTGTTTTACTGCAGAAAGTTTTCTCTGATTTGGAGGTGAATATTACAGAGCAACAACCCTGGGTGAAAAGAAAGATCAACCAAAAAGCTCCTCCACAAATTTCCTCATTAGAACAAATGAGTATGTTTATATAAATAATAACTGTAGATATTTAAAGATAACAAAAAATATAAATAATAATATAAAAATAAGTAATTTATTTTTAAAAAACCGTTTTATATCTCATCCCTTCCCACTTTTCTCCTGTCCCCAGGTCAGTGGTTTTTGTTCACGTTGCTCAAAGCTAGTCTTTCCCAGTGGAATGTAGCTGTGTTCTTCCTGCAGCCCAAGCTTTTCTGGGACTTGTTCAAGGCCCTCGTATCCCCAAATACTTTGGTTTGTGACTTCTCAGTGTAAAATGCCTGAAATAAAGTGAAGGTTGTGTCAGACTGCTTCAGAGAAGTTGTTTTTCTCAACAGCCTGGTAGGGAGAGGCATTGCTTACCTAACAGGACCTGAGGCCATGTGTGGGGGCATTAGAAGACTATCTAGGTTTTCCCTTTCTTATTCATTCCCATTAAAAATGGTGCTGCTCATTGAGCCTCTCAGCTGTGCCCAGAAAAAATTCATTGGAGAGGAGTCTGTTTGTTCAGCACCAAAAGAGAAGCTGGGAATGAGCCTCTCTACTTTGTGGGAGGTCAAGGGGACAGAACACCACAGTGAACCAAGGAGTTAAGTTCTTTGACAGTGAAGCTGAGCTGAGCTTTATTCAAGCTCAGGAGATGGTTGGAGTGATCCTTCCCGGTTCATCTCTGCCCCAGCCCCAAATGTGGGTGCTAATTGTTCATATTGTTTGGGCTTGGATTCATTACATTCTGAAAGAAACGTATGACAGCCTTGTGATGTAGTCATCATAAAGAGTGAGTGTACAAATTGACATTAAGGAAATCTGCATGAGACTGTTTTCCTTAACTTCATGGAGACAAGGGAATAAAACCAGGGTATACATGAATTTAGGTCCTGCTATTTTATGCTGCAGTGGAAGGGTACAGGGAAAGAAGGTTTAATTCTTTCACTGACTAATTAAAAAAGCCATGTGGATTTCTTATTTAGTTTACTTGCCTTCTAAGGTAGTACCAAGAAAGATAAGATTCTTATTTTAACTCAGTGATTTATTAAAGGCTTTGGAAATACTAATGAGTTCTGAGTCACAAAGAGCTGACATTTGCTTTTGTGCAATGTTCTCTCACAATCCATGGTGATGCAGAATGCAGACTTCGATGAGGCTTGTTAATTACAGAGGGGAGCTTTCCTTACACCCCTTAATGAATAACAGCTTCCTGGAGCTTCTGCAGCCTCAGCGTGAAGCATTTAAATCTTGGCCACCTTGGACTAAAATGTATTCTAAGTTTGCCTCTCAATTAAAAGGGCCCGTGTGATTTTTTTGCTGTTAGAGCTCAAGTGGAGTTAGGCAAGAGCATCCAAAGGTGAATAATAATTTTTATTATTATTCAGTGCAATAAAACAGCAGGAAAGAAACCCCACAAACTAAAAATGTCTCTCAAAACCCAAGCAAAAACCTCAAAACTGTAGTACTAAAGCAGTGTTTTATGGCTCTTAGAGATCAGACACCAGAATCAATTTCTCTATCATTCCATGCAGAGGGATGATCCAACAGGTGAATATTTTTATATAGAAGGAATGGTCAGAAAGTGGGAAACAAAGCAAAACAACCAGCACTGAAAAAAGCTTTCCAAGAGCACACAGGACCTCAGCATTGCATCCTAAGAGAAGGAAAAAATCCCAAATCTCACCATGCCCACTGGTGATATCATTCCTTATGTTACTCAGTCTCTACGTGACAGTTACTATGTTATTTAACATGAAAGTTTTTACAGTATCCGACTGCATTTTCTGTAAAATATTCCACCCACATCTAGTTTGGCCCTTTTTTATGGGAAATCTGAAGGGTGTATCTGTCATGCTGCAGTTTGAAATTACCAAAATACTGGGCAGAATTAACACTGTACATTTGCAGCAAATATCAAAGGAAAGAAAGAGGAAAAGAGCATGCTTATGCACACTGATGTATCTCATGGTGTTTTCTTTGGAGGGAACTGCCTTCTGAATAATCCTTTGTTGTAACCAAGAAAATGGCAGCAATGTGAAATAAATCTGCTTTTATCTCATTTCTTTCTTTTCTTTTTCTTTTTTTTTTTTTTTCTCTAGTCCTTATGAATTCTGCTATAAAAAAAGGGATGGAAGACTAAAAATTAAGATCTGTATGAAGAAGCAAGATGTCACCGTTTAACACTCTTTTCCAAGGTGTGCCTTTCATCTCATCCCTCGGCCTTGAGTCTGCTTTTAATAATGAAAATCAGGAACATGCCACAGGTCAGTGAAATTCTGTCAGGGTAATGGCAAGGCAAGCCCTCAGCTCCCTAGTGAAGAGTCACCAATCCCCAGCTTACATTTTATAATTTGAGGATTAAACAGAACACGCCTGTGTTTAAAATCAATATGCAGAGAGCCGTGATGTCTATTAATTATTTACCACTTCTCTAAACTTACACAGTTAAAACTAATTTTAATGAGTCAGAACTTAGTTAACTTAGACTTCAAGAGCCTAAATTTTATCTGTGATGTTCCCTTGGTGTTCTCAGATTTATGCATGTATTTATATTCCCTTTGACTAAATCCAATTTGGGCAGGAGTCTGAACGATATGAGCGTGTTCATTTGAAATATCATTATCAGACAGGACAAAGCCTCAAGCCTCCAGGAAATGTCTTTGGCACAGTCTATATATTTTAATGGCAGTCAGGATGTCTGTCATAAAAGCCACTGAGGCATGGGAAGGAGAGGTTTTTTAAAATGCAAGTGGAGTTCTGCATATGAAGAGGAACCCATTGAATTTTCCTCCTGGGGTAAGAGGAGACCAAATGTTAGCCCAGCTTTTAACTATAAGTTGCCTAGCACAGTTGGTTTTGACCCATGACTAGTTGCAGGATAAATAAATCCTAGAAATAATCTTATGAAGTGGAAAAACTGGAGTGTTGTCTATCTATTTAATCAGAGCTTTATACTTATTATTTCTGAAAACAATAATAAAATGGTATTCATTTTCCAATTAATATTAGCATGAATATTGACTTATGCTATTATGTATATCAAGACACAAAGAAGAAAAGCTTTCCTGCTGCTTTACATAATTGAATAATGCTAGTTTAACATTTGCAGAACCTTTAGGGAAGTATAATGAATTCTGCAAATACTCAGATTTAAATACTGGAAACAGAAACAACTGGAAATTTTTAAAATTAATCTCTTGTTTTTCCTGCAAAGTAATGTTGACTTTCTTAAAAAAAATAATAATTCTAAAAACTGTAATGTAATCTTTACCACAAAGCTGACAGCGCCATACTTGCATTTAAGCATTAGGAAAGACTCAGATTTATACAGAAGATGAAAATCTCATTTCTGAGGCTGATCAAATATTCCATCAGCACAAAGCACAGTTTGGGGAGCCCCCAGGAATGGCTTAGCAAAGAACAAATCACCGACAACCAGAAGGCACCAAAACCACCAGGACATTGAAAGCAGGTGAAAAGCAGGTTAGATAACTTGGGTTTGGGTTTATACTTGTGGCTTAAACCAACCTACAGGCCAGTCCTAGCCCTGGTCTTTCCTGCCAAAGGGAGTTGTGCTGCACCAGCCTCCAGGTGGGAATGGGGAGTGTCCAGCACCCTGCAATTCCCCTCCCTCAACAGGGTGGGACTGCCCTCTCTTCTGTAAGAGAAAGAGAGGAGTCCAGATCATCCTTCACCTCAACTGTTTCACAAACCACTAGTTTCCTTTGAAAGCTGCAGGTTTTACTAGCTGTGAATTGTGTTGCAGGCAAAAAGTAAGAGGAATAAAAGTCTGCAAATACGTAGCTAACACCTAGCAAAACAAACTGTGGTCGTATCTTCTCATTCCTGTGTCTAGAACTGCAGGCTCAGCATGCACCTCTTCTGCTGCCAGATATTGATGTCAGTGTGCTGGGCTGCTTTCAAAAACAGAGCTAGGAAAACACAGTGGGAGGTAAAGATGCAATTGCAGCTCCATTTTCAGGTTGGGAAGTTAATACATTTTTTGAAATCTAGGTTTTGATTCCTGTGTTTGTCCTTCTTGTGTTGCTGCAACTGATCTCGTGTTAGTGGGAAAAAGTCTCATTTTCATTTGAATGAAGATAACTAGAGATCAAAGGATTTGGCAGAGCTATGGCTGGTGCTACGTTTCTCCTATTAGAAATTGGTTGGCTTTCTGGAATACAGGAGGTTCTCACCACTACTTTCCTAAATCCCATTCCACAAATTCAGGTCATCCAGATTGTCTCAGGGTTGGTTTTGCTCTTTCTCCCTGCTGGGGTTCAGACAAGTCTCTGCCACCAGCTCCTATTCAAAGCTGCCACTGCGGATCTTGGTCTGCAACATCAGCTTTGTGGAGTGTTTGACACCTCTGAGCACAACAGGACCCTGCAAGGAGTCCATCAGATGATCTGCTGGTTGGCTTTGATTTCCCTAGCCAAAGGTTTGCTCAGGGCAATGCCTTTCCCTGGGCTGTGTCCTCCCCAATCTCCTCCTCCTTCTGCATGCTCAGAGCTTCACTCAGCACTCCTAGGCTCGAAACCCAGACTTGCTACAGCAAAATGCTGAGTGAAAAATGCACAGGGGCTGAATAATAATGTATGTAAATGAAGCCTTCCCACACTACCTTTTCCTTTCTCCAAGAAGGGGGAGCGCAGGGCTTTTCTTCTCAAGCCCTCTGGTTTATTGCATCAATAATTCATAACCACTGTGCTTTATATAGGGCTGTGCCTCACTCAAGGCAAACTTAGAGAAAGCCATTTTTCCACCAGCATTCATCAGAGTGGATTTTCTTAAGAGCCTACAGCTTTCCAAAACACAAATTCTTCATTTCTGTGGTGCAAAAAACCTTGTAGGTCCATGCAATTGATTATTGACGTTCTCTGCAGAGTTTAAGGCATGCACAAAGCAAGGAAAGAGGGGATTGTTGCAACAGATTCTTTAGACTAAATATAGATAAAGATCTATATCAGTAGGAAGCCACATCACTGTGAGGGAGGGCTTGACTTTATTTCTTTATAACTCCCTTGTAAGGACTTAGCAATATACCTTTAGTATAATATTAATAGTAATGAATTGCCTTCAAAGAGTGGGTAAAACTTAACAAATAATTCAGTTATTTTTAGTCTGTAACAGCATTTTAAAAATAGTAACCTTTTACATTTTCAAATTGCAAGTTAACAAACTCTTTAGTTGACATTACTAAGGAATAAATATTTCACCAAACTGGAAATGCTCGGTACAAAAGGCTGGTTTGACATCATTGAATAACTTCATGAAGGGTGATGTTTCCAAAAGAAACTGTAAAGAAATGTTGTGAAACCAAGACAGAAGCCAGCAGAGAAAGCACATTTGTCTAGGTTAGGGCAGGAGTCATGATAAATAAATCTGGATTATTGAGTTAGCTGTGCTTAATATTTTGGTCATTTATACATAACATTATTGACGTTAAAGAGATTCCAGTTTTTTACTACAGAATGGCTAAATCACAAGAGAGAGTGGCTGAACCTTCACTCAACAGTGTCCTGCACAGAGGCCCAAAAGGGGTGAGCCCAGGGAAAAGAAATGTTGAAGCAAGTGAGCACCTTCCAAAGACCAGGACCACCTGAAATTGAGGGGGAGAGAGGAGGAGGGAGGAAAATAAATAAATACTCGAGCCTTTGACAGAATATAACTCTTTTGTCAAGGCCATACTTATATCAGGTAGACTTAATGCTCAGAGACCTAGTCCTTCAGAAGTGCTCAAGAAACTAAAAGCTGCCAGTTGGCTGGACAATTTCTTGTGTGATAGTAGCCATGTGGTAGTAGCCAATGTCCTACTTTTAGCTGGAAACCAGGAATTAGCTCATTAATATGCACCCAACCCTCCCAGAAGTCTCAACTCTGAAAGCAAAATTGGTGGTGCAGCTAAAACACTGATAATAATGGTCTCACAAGCACTTAAAACACTTATAATGTGACTCCTACTTAAGCTCTGCGTCCCCTGGGTTCTCTTTGTTGTCCAAAATGATGATGAGGCAGCAGAGACCAAATCTTACCCATTTATACCAGGGAGGGCAGTTGCTTTTCTCATTAGGAGTTACAAATCTAAACAGCAAACTGCATTCCATCAGGTTTGTTTCATAATGCTTCCTCTCACTTATAACTTTTCCAGTGAAGCTTCATAATTCTCTGGCCTCACTCAAATCCCCCTTGAAAGGTGCAATAAAAGGAAAAAAAACCCAACAATAAAAGAGTTAAGTTTTAAATCCCAGCCAGCTCTGGCATGCTGCTGGAGAGAAGAGAGATTAGAAAATAATTTCCAGCCACATTCTGACAAGAAAAAATTGTTTTTCTCAAAAATTAAAATACTGTGCCTTCTAATACAGTTGCAGGAGATTATCTACAGTCCACAGTGAGATAAATAATGGGGATTGCTTCTAGATGTTACTGTTATATTGAATGGAAGGCTGCAAGTGAAATAGAAGTAATTCATGTCCACAGGAAACATGACAAGAATGAAGATAACTCTGGGTTACACATTGGGTCAGGATCAGAAGCAATTTATTTTACAATGCTGTGCAGCCTGTAATTTTTGTAATTACAGGTAAATGTTCAGATTCTAGGTGTGTTGTAATGACTTGGGGGCTAGGGTGGGAAACCCACATTTTGGTAATTTAGCTATGTAAAACAGTGCAGTTTCAAAAGCAAAATTAAGCCTGAACATTTTATGCAGATGCGTGTAACAAAGAAATTAACACCATTAGAAGGTTTTGTCTAAAGCTCTTCTGTTAACCCAGTTCTTCCCATTTTTTACAACTTGTCATTGTTGAAAAAGCTAAAAATATGGACGTTGCACAAAACTGAGAGAGAGAAAATTGAGAGCTGCTTTTTTTTTTTTTTTTTTGCCAGGAACTACCAAAGACAGGAAGAAGTTTGGACCTCCTGCCCTATGGAAATGGGGTATGGATACGTTGCCACTGTATTGTCTGCTGTCTCTGCAGTAGTAGCTGCAAAAGTAGAAGAGGAAAGGAGATGTGACTCAGAACTGTTCAAAGTCTCCTGGGAGGAACAAGGTTGGGACAGATGAAGTGCTCAGGCAGCCTGTTATCTGTCCCCATGGCCTTGAACTGCTACAACTGAGAAGAACAGCACAAGTGTAAGTTCTCTTCTTGCCTAATTCAAGCTCTTTCTTGCCTCTTTTCCCTGCTTTCTTGCTCGCAGCAAGGAATAATTTGGCAAAGCAGCCCTGACCTGCAACTATACAAAGAGTAAACATGTGCCCGAGGAGTGCATTGCATGGAATGAAAAATTTAAAAATCCTCCCTTGGTGATGGCCAGGAATATCAGATAGTTGTAAGTATTGACCAGTGGCTCAGCCAGTTATTTGCTGTCATTTCATTCCCAGCTGTGGTCTCAGAGACTGTGAGGCAGTGACAGGAAGGTGGAAATATATACATATGCTAGGTGGAAATATATCCATGTGCAAAATGTGTTGTCGTGGCTGGGAGTGGAAGGTTTAGCCAAAATTTAGTTAAAAGCCCTGCTGTTCAGTGTTGAGGTGCAGAAAGGACTCCCTGGCTTTCTAAACCCCTTCCCAGTGGGGAGTTCAGGTGTGGCTGGATCCAATCTCAGCCTCAGATTATGCCAAGAGTTTAAATTTAAGGAATTACAGAGGTGTGATCGAACCACTTTGCCCCACAGGTTTTAATGACTGGCAAAATGAGAATACTTATATAAAATGATTCATTTACTATTACAAATAATCAGACAAATATCTTAATGAGAATTATTTACTACATTACATAAATGCTAAAACTACTAGTAGTAAAGTATAAAATAAGATAGTGCACTATATTGAAGCAATTATTGGAGCACTTATATTAAAGGTAGCAAAAAGAAATAATTTGATGTAAACTCACCCAGCCCAACACTCGTGGGGAGATTTCTTTTCCTCAGCCTCGAGGGGTGTCCTTGGAGGGTGTCCCCAGCCAAGGGAGGAATCTCCACACCAGAAGAGTTATGGCAGAAGAACCTGCCTGTGTGGAGGGGGACTGGACTTTTATTATAATATAAAGTGATTGGCTGGTAGTGACACATTTACAGTCCAGCAGATTCAAAATCTGGTAAATCAGGCTGGTTTTGGCATAATCCACCCCAAGGCAGCTGCCTGGGCCAGCAGTTGGGTTTGCATGGTGGCTTGGATTGTTTGACAGGAATTCAGGTCTGATCAGGGTGCCACGTGTGTAAATCGTGATCATTGAACAAGAAACCTCAAAAAAGAAACATGGACAACAACAACAACTCGGTGTAGTCGGTTGTCAGCCTTAACCTTAGCAATGCTTTCGGGCTGAGGGTTTTCTTGTTATCAGATACTCATCCCTTCTAATTCCAGGCATTAAAGATGAATTAACAGTTGAAAATGAACAACTATCTTGAAAAACTATTGTATTGTGCTGTGGAATAGTTTTTGGTAAGGTTTATTTGAACCTTGAGAAGATGGATGTGCATAAACAACCTCTTAAAGGCTGGTTCAGCTGATTCGTCTTTGGCTTGTGTCGTTTCCTTTGAAGTTCTTAAGATCGTTGGATGAATGTCAGTGTGTTTTAAATAAATACTGATAGGGAAATGTGGGAGCAGAGCGAGGCTATTTAGTTTAGAAGCTCATGAGTTTCAGAAAGGCTTTAGCAAAAATAATAACACTCCTCTGACACTTGTGTGGTTTTCAGTTATGAGGAGAAAGTGCCGTTCTTACGGGCACAAATTGCAAAATCCTATTTGTTTTCAGCTTAGCCTGGGGGAAGTTCTCCACATTACCATCCCATATGTATTGCATTAAACACTTCAAGTGTCACTGAATCACAGAATATTCTGAGTTGGAAGGAATTGCTTGCAAGTTTAAAATTAGATTCAAGAATGGAATGACTTAAAGGTCTTTAAAATGAATGAACTGTGAGATTAATTGTTTTAAGTATAATCATCTGTATTTAAAAATATTATGCCTCAAACATTTAATTTTGGCATCCAAAAAGAGATTAATTTTGCAGGCTCTTTTTGTATTAGGCTTAATGAAATCACTTAAATTCAGATGTTCAAAGGAACCAATCATTTGTAGCTGTCTATTTTAAGACATTTTGGATGACCCTTATCACAGATTGTCACCCATATCAAAAATTATCATTTGAGCCCTGCAAAATTGTAATTTTGTTAAGATAAAGTACCACAGTTGTGATGTAAATCAGTTCCTAAACCACTTACTTGGGAAAATGTTAGGAAAGTGGATTGTTTAATGCTTGCCTAACTTTTGTAAAGACTTTCAAGGACTTTAATGAAGCATTTAAGCAACTACTGTGTCATGGCCTTCAAGTCAATTAGATGACCAGGCTGTAAAGCTTAATTAGTGCAATGCTGTTGTGTGTAGGAAGCTTTTTGCTGCCACTAATCCCAACTTTCTTATTGAGAACAGAGAGAATTATCTGGTCAAAATCAGCTCGAAAGCATCACACAGAACCTCCTGAAGTAAAACCCCCCCAAATGTTGAAATAGTGAATTAAGACAGAAGGAAATGAGAACAGTGATCTACATGCATATCAGCAGCTGTTTTTGCTACATTTTAGCATAAGAATTTGAATGCTAACAGTGGATTTCTTACTCTGGTGAAAAGGATGGAAAGGAGAAAAAAAAAAAAAAACTCCTTTTCCCAAAAATTTAGCCTTAAATTTGGCTTCTATTCTGCACTGAGAGGGGAATGAGGGGTAGGCAGAAGGTGCTGGGTTCTTTCCACATGTCAGTAAGAAAGGCTTGGCAACAAATGGCATAGTGAAATAGCTGTTTGAATAAGACAGAATAAAAAGAGGAAGCCCTTCAGATGCTGGGAATCCCACACTGGTGCACCATCAGACAGACCCCAATAAATACAACCACAACAGCTACAGAATTATTAGCTGAAGGGTCCTTATGGCATCATTGTGATGGCACAGGAATATAGAAAGGGCCATCCCACCTCTCTTGCTGCACGTGCACGAGTGGACATGTGGCCAAAAGCAGGGGAGTTGTTCATCTAAAAGGCACTTTCCTTGGGAGAAAGCACAGAGCAGGATCTTGACACAGCCTATTGTAAGTTCCCCTCCTCATATTTCTCCCAGGCCATCACCCAAGCCCGTGACAAATTACGTGTTGACAAATTACATGTCAACAAAATCGCCGAGCTCCAAAGATGTATGGCTGAAACAGGACAGATTCTCTTGAATATAAACAGGTCTCATTAAGGTTGGCTGTAAATTTTATGTCTGGCCAAAAAAGAGTGAGTGTTGTGTAGCCTCAAGATAAGCATAAAAACGGGAATGGAAAAGGCACCTTTTTTTTTCTCCCTGACAATAGCAAGGAATGGAACACCGGGTAATTCTAGAGCAGAAAAATGTAGTGTGGGAAGGTGCTTTTGAAAGGGAGCTTGCACAGCTCCACAAGACCAGAGGAGAGCTGTAACACCAGCAAAAAAAACAAAATCCAAACAGAAAGCTCTGTCAGATTAATCTGGGTTTTCCCCAGCCTTTGCAAAACTCTCCAATGAAGAGCTCAGCCTAAAGAGAAAATGAGTTGACTTTCATAATGAGGCTAGAAACTAATTTTGCCAGTTTTTTTGAGAGAAAACACAAAGTCTATCCTGTGCTTAAATAAGATTCATAAAGCTACAAATAACCCCCCACCAAAAAAACCCCAACCAAACAAAAAAACCTGGTACTGCTCGTGGGATCCAGAGGAGGACCGGGACCTCAACAGGATTGTGACCATCATCCTCACCATCAGGTTTTCCTTTCCTTTCTCTTTACCCTCAGGGGGCCCACGTGGTGCTCAGCACAGAGGCTGATGAGCTCCATTCTGTTCATGCCCCAGGGTATTTGGTTTTTTTGTGGGTTAAAACCAATTTTTCTTCGTATCATTGTATTTCTTGTAATGTTTTTAATAATTTGTAATTCTGATTTATAATCTCCTTTGAGTTGGGTTCATTTCTCCTGCAGGGCACACCAAACAACATCATCTACTGGTGTAAAAAAAGGGAATTTTAGCAACCTTCCTTCTGCCCCCAGTCTTCCATTAAAAATATCGTGTGCCTGCATCAGCCCTGCCTATTTTATTTTAACCAGAGAATTATGAGACATTGCAGCAGAACAGTCCAAAGCATTTTTGTAAAAAAAAAAAGTAATCAATGTGTGAAAAGAAAGTGATAATACAATCAATTTTGTTTAGTGTCATCTTGAGGGGTGAATGAACAGCTTACAAATAGCAGCATCCAAACAGACACACATATCAGTGTATCACACCCCAAGGTAATCTCAGGGAAACCTCCAGCCAGCAGGCCTGTAACAAAGATCTCTTGTACTGAGAGCACAAAAAGCTTCGACTAGTCCCACGTCTGAACCGTCCTCAGACTTTACAAAGAAGGTCTAACATCCAAAAATTCAGAGTGAAGAATGAAATGTATCACAGAGGAGTAAAAGCTATCCATTCATGTTAGATGGGATTGGAGAAAGAAAAGCTCTAAGAGATTCAATCTCGCCCCAGGGAACATTTCCATTATCCAGTTGTTAGTTGAAGGCAGCCTGGTCAAACAGCCCCCCAGACTTATTCCAGTGACTCAGAGCCTTTTATTCCAGGTGTGTATGTGTGTTTTTGCTAGATGATTTCATTGACTTCTGAAGGGTTCCTTTGGGTTACACTGATACCACTAAAATGAGGTAAGAAACCTCCAAAAAAAATGCCCCACCCAGCGGTGCCACCACCAAGAAAGCTTTGGAAAAGCTCTGACTTCAAGAAATTGGTGCAGTGTTCACAGATAGAATTTAGAAGCCTGATTGCAGACCCTTGTACAAATAAAGCTTCAAATACTCTCCCTCTCAGACTTTTGCAACATGAAAAGATTTGAATACAGAGCTCAGAAAAAAAGTGCCACTGACTGAGGAATGGATTCCAGCCAGGCAGCAAGGAAAACATCTCCTATTAAAAGGGGTTGGTGATAGGGAGGCAAAGCACAGGTTCATTTACTTGTCAATAATATCTAAAATAACAAGACAGGAGCCCCCCAGTAAGGATGGGAATAGAACACTGACTTGAAAAGGTGTTTTCCATTAAAATAATAATAAAAAAATGCTGTCAAAAGTTCTCTGAGTATAAAGTCACTCAAGGTAGTGGTAAATCATGTGAGCCTTTCCTGGCAAAAATCAATTTTTTAATGTTTTAAAGAACTGCCTGTTTTACTGTTATTCTCTGTTTTATACACCAGATGCTATTTTTTTTTGTCATTGGACCCTCTGGCTCCAAAAAACAACAACAACAAAAAAAGGAGTATCTGGGTTTGGTTTCTGTTGTAGCTCAGGCAGTAAAATAGTCTGTTGAAACCTATTTGTGATAATAAGTAGGAATGGCACTCTAGTAGATTTTAACTTCAGTGATTCTGGGATAAAATGGAATTTCCTGGGTGATGCAATATTGACAAAAGTGTCACCAGGCAGAAGGATTGCTGTTCTTACACAGAGGCAACAGTGGGGTTTTAGTGTCCTAGAAACAACCGGAGCAGTTTATATCTCCAGTTTATGTCACTTGTGGACACGGTACAGCAATAGAGCTGCTGCCAAACAAACCTGTGGGCAAAAAGCTGCTCAGGGACTAATCCCAGTGGCTTTTAGCCCCTTCAGAGCCAGCCCTCCTTCTCAGCAGCCAAAATACATGTCAAATATAACATTGCAAGCTTTTTTTGTGCTGTCTATTTGTCACATGTCCTGATTTTCAGGGGTGAGGTGCAGAATTCTCTGCTGTCCTGGAGTCTGTGTAGTGTGTCCAGAATCGCTTGGGGTGAGAGGTGTGAACTTTGTGATGTGCCCAGTGATGATTTCTCAAAGTCAGCCTCTTCTGGCTGCTTCCTCAGCATCCTTTGCTGCTCTCCCCATCATAAGTGTTGCAGTGTCGAGTTCTCAGAAGCCACCACTTCAATTGCCCAGGACTGTGGGTAGGAGAGCAGTGCCATTCATCCCAACTGGAATGAGAGAAGTGATTATTCCCACTGACAGCTTTCCATGGGCCCCTTTGCTAAGAAGGTAAGTGCTCATTCCATTCTCCTGCAGGCCAGAGGCCACCTCTTGGGTTACTTGTTCCTGGATTGGAAAGCTGCGTGGTATTTAGAAAGGAAAGTTCCAACCCTTTTATTCTTTCACTGTGTCTTGTACCACAATTAGCAATTTCCCCAAGTGATATTAATGCTAATTACTTCAGGGTCAATGAGTTGTAACCAAAAAGATCTCTAATAGGACTTTTCTCATAAAGGTTTATGATGAGTATTTCATGTGTATCTGGCCATAGCCCACACTAGGCTGTAATCTGAGGTTCAGGCTTTTATTTTTCCATGTAAGCTCATCAAATGAAACTCCTGCAAAACTTTGTCACAGAGTGCATTTCTTTGTTTTCTAGTTATAAAAATAATAATTAAAAAAAAAAAAAACCCACACAAGGTTGTTTTTACTCCATAAAAGACAGGAATTTGAGTATTTTAGAACCAGAATGTAACTGGGACTTACTGAATGGAATCGTACAGTTTTTTTTGTTGCAAAAGCTAGACCAGATATTGTCTTTTTTTTTTCTTTTGTCCTTCAAGTCAGCTCAGTAGAACCAGCCTTCAAATATGAGTCAGACCCATGGGAGAAGATGAAAGTAATCATTTTGAGTGGCTTTTTATTTAACTTTTAAGATCTTGAGGTTTAAGTTCTTAGTCTTGTCTCTGGTATCCGCAGGCTAGAAATTTGCTTTCTAAAGCAAAGCTGGAATTGTGATAAAATCATCTGGCAAAAGGGCTCTCTGAGCTTTGAAAAAGTTTGACCCCCATGGAAAAAAAAATTCCCCATCTTGCAGACACGAGTTTTTGACAACAGTAATTTCTAAATGGCCACAGAAGGAGCCATACTTTCTTCTTTCCTTAAATATGAGCAAAATTCTTTACATGGTCAAGTGTTCACAGGTGTGATTAGAAATACATTGCTAGTGGTAAAAACAGTTCACATTGCCATAGTGCTTGCTCAGACATGCTGTGATAATTAGCTGGAACAAAAAAAATGATGATTTAAAAAGAATTCTTCACAGTTTATTTCCTACAATAGCCATGTTTCTGCTCAGGCATCTGAATTATGGCTGTGGGAAGGTATTGCTCACCTTGAAAACTTTCCAGTGCAGTTTAAAAACAAATCACAGCAAGCACCTGCTGCAATTCTGAATGAGAAAAGAACTCAGTTATTATGGAGAAAGGGCTCAGCGAGCAGGAAGATCTTTTCTCTAGGTCATTGGGGTTACTGCAGGTCAAACTCACTCTCTGCACAGAACTTGGGGTTATTTTAGGCCGAACAATGAGCAATTTGGGGTTACTCAAGGTCATTGTGGGGTTACCTGAGGTCATTCTGTGGTTACTCTAGATCATTGTGGGGTTAATCTAGGTCATTCTGCGATGACCTGAGGTCATTGTGGGGTTATTCTGGGTCATTCTGGGGTTACTCGAGGTCATTGTGGGGTTACTCTAGGTCATTGTGGGGTAACTTGAGGTCATTGTGGGGTTACCTGAGGTAATTTTGGGGTTACCTGAGGTAATTCT
>JAWWEW010000001.1:3201167-3461318 GCA_035583185.1 Anabacerthia variegaticeps | reverse complement strand
ATTGTTTCTTGTCAGCTTTGGGACATGAGAGAGAGTGATATCTGTACTCTTTTTATTTG
The DNA here is from genome assembly GCA_035583185.1 of Anabacerthia variegaticeps. Lineage (NCBI taxonomy): Eukaryota > Metazoa > Chordata > Aves > Passeriformes > Furnariidae > Anabacerthia > Anabacerthia variegaticeps. Next base: position 3,461,259 of record JAWWEW010000001.1, on the reverse strand, counting down.
CTGTGAACATGTAATTTTTTGATCTCTTCTAACTGCATGAGAATTATTGGGTTTCCTTTTTATTTGTCACCTGGGTGTTGCAAAGCAACAGCACCAGTTTGCTGTGACAGGGAGAATTTTGTGGCTCTGTGAGGCAAATCCAAGTTAAAATAAAACAGTTGTCAGCTACATAATTATGCATTAATAATTTCTTAGGCCTCGTGCATGCCAAGGAGCCCATTTCTCGGGCAATAATCTCAGCCCTGAATTGACATTTACAGCATTTCAAATCAGTCTGTTTATTCCATAACTCAAAAGATTGGAAAATAGCTATTATTTAATACCCAACTCAATAGCTTGGGCACCTACATTCATTCTCCTTGGTTCTATGAATGCAATTATTACTCAACAATTACATTTGCTACTGTTACAGTGCATTGGGGTGAATAAAATAAAAGCTATTCCTAAGCAACTTAAAATATTATTTCTAAAAAATGTAGACTATTTGTCACACTTTAAGCTTGTTGAATTCTGGTCAAACTCTCTGCAACTGCAGCTGCTTTAGCTTTTCAGCCAAGTCACTCTTCTTGGTCTTATAGAAAAGTAGTTTTGATTGTTTAATTTGCTTATCACAAACTCCAGTTGTAGCTGCTTTTAGTTTCACCAAAATTTAACAGCCATCAGTAGGATTTGAGGCCATTTCAGTAGTTCTAAGAAGGGTTTTACCAGATATGGCATGGCTTGTGTCACAGCTTTTGTATCATTCAAAGCTTAGGAGAAAAAATCTGCTGCATCCGTGATATCTGATAAAACTTATAAAAATTATTTGCCTTCCTGAATAAAGAGCCTGGAAATCTACTCGAAAGCATTTTTGGCTTTACTATTCAGCAGTTTCTAAGCAGAAAAAAAAGTTTTTGTTCTTCCTCATCTGGGCATTTTTTTCTCCAAAGCAATAAATTATATTTTAAATATATTTAAAAAGTTATTTTCAGTTGAGTAAATGTGATATGGACAAGAGCCATATCTTAGAGGCATTTTAACCAGTTGACAATAAAGTCTAGGAGAAAGAAGTTCATCTTGTGGACAAAAAGCTGAAATATTTTGTCAATTTAAAACTGGAAAGTTTAATTCTCTGCTGATTATGGTGTTGCTGCTGTTTGTGCTGCCACAGAGGTTTTGATACACTAGATATTGTACCAAGACCTTGTCCCAGGCACTGGCAACCTGTAGAGCAAGGATTAACAAACCCATCAAAATAAAGCAGCTGTATTCCCACTTTCAGGAAAGAGAATTATGTGGATTTCTCAAGAAGCCTTCAAGAACTGAATGTCTGTCTCAGAAAGAGTCATTAGGAAACCCTGAATAAATGCTTATTAGAAGCATTATGTATGCAGATGTGGCTACCAGTCTTTCCAGTAATGAACCATGAATAAATGCCTCCTGATGAACAGACTGCAGGACTGTAATGGTTTGAGGGAGACAGTGCTTCCAGTTCTGCTGCCATGGTTGGTGTAAATCAGACATAAAATCAGATTTTTCAAAGCTGGCAGCACCCAAGTCATAAAGACCCTGCCAGCTGGGACTTTTTTCCCCAGCATATTCTACCTGCCTCAAAACATTGATATTAAAGCACAGAAACAGAAAACAGGATTAATCTGTGCTGTCCAGACAGAGAACTGAGGAGCCAAAAGACGAAGTGCTTTTGGTCAAGGTCACTCTGGGAACCAGTAGCAGGGCTGAGAATTGAATTGAGATGCCCAGCGTTTGACACAGATGCCTCAGCTCCAGGCCATGTCACCAGTCCCTCCATCCAAAGGGATATGTCACCAGAGGTGCTCTGTGGTGCTCCCACATGACCCCCAGAAGGTGCTGACAGGGTTTTTGGTACACCTTGAGGTACATTGCAAATGATTCTAAATATGGAGAGGAAACGGAGCTAAAGCAAGGGCAAGACAATGGAGTTGTCTTTGTGGGGTGGAAGTAATTCTGTTGATACGCAGCAACCCTCAAGAATTCAAGTTTCATAACTGGAATCTTGTGGTGCTAAAAATGTGAGGCAGTGTTGGATTGTAACGCTGTGTAAGGGACCCAGGGTACACTTTGATTTATTTTGGGATGTGCCCCACAGGATGAGAAGCGCTTTGAAGACGTATTTGGATGTGTCTTTTCTGCAGCAAGCAATGTCACCTGATGATGACTCCAATGGCCAGTTGCACCTTATGAAAAAAATCATGCCCAGCCACCTTCTCCAAATTAAAAACCCAGTCCTTTTCTCTCTTTACTCTCACTAAATATTTGATAGGATGGAAGAAGCTGCCACAGAGGAAATAGTCCTTTATACTTGTAATTCCCACGACAAGGTGAATGTGGCTGTTTCTATTCCGAGGGTGGGGAGAAGCAAAACAAAACAAAACAAGAGGATAGAAAAGGACACAAAACAAGCAAGTCTCAGCAGTCAGCTTTGTGTGCTTCTGTGAAGAGAAAAGAGATTTCTCACCACACCATTCCCAGGAGCACCAGCGTGGCTTAAAAGCATTCTCCTGTTGGGTGGAAGTTTGTGTGCCTGGTTGATTGAGTGGAAGGAGTGCTGGGGAAAAATGAGAACACAAATATATGTTTTGGCTGCCATACAGTCAATACAGTAATAGGTCGGCAGAAACATCAAAACACAATCAAGAGGTGTCTTCGGGGATGTGAGTGAGCAGAATTGGTTGGGCAATCAGCCAAGGGGAAGGAGAAGAGGTCTTCTGTTGTTCCTAGAGCTCATCAGGAGGCACTAAAGAAGCAAGCTGAAATCTCTTCATATTGGAAGGGAAATCTGTGTTCAAATCTGCATCTGCAGTTTCGTGATGTGGAGCATAACACATAGGAGCTGCCAGGCTCTTTCCCCTGAGCTGATTAAACCTGGGGGGTTCCAAAGTGTGGATGTAAGAGGTGCACATCCAGTTTGTATCATGGTGCAAAAGTCTTTGTGTGGTAAGTTTGGGGTGAATTCTCTGCTCAGGAACATTCAGATCAAGATTCATTGCAAGTAAAGGGTTATAAGTGGTTATCAGCTTCACATACAATTTAGGCAAATGCTGCTCTGCTCTAAAAACAGCCAGAAGCACCTGAGAACTTCAAGCCATGTTTTTAGAACTTTCTTTTTTGAAAGACAAGGAAATAGTCACCACTGTTCATCTCTCAGAAGGAACTGTAAAAGCTTATATAAGCAACATTATGTCCACATGCAAAAGGGCATCTTCCAGTACTGTAAACAAGGACCCACTTTTCAAAAGTCTGTCATAGCCCTGTAGTGTTGGATTCCAAATCATATTTCTTGTTCCAGTGTCTGGCTTTGCACTCAGTATCAGTACTGAGATAAGTTCAAAATGACAACATTCTGATCAAATTTAAGACGGAAAAAGCAAATCACTTTCTCAAGCAATAAAAGTTGTAAGGAACAAGTAATTTCTTGCTCTTCCTATCACACATCTGACTGGCCTTGGGGGCAGGGATATATGTTGGACAAAGTGGTAAAAAATGTACCAATTTTGGCGGATTGATTTACATGAAAATGATGGATTGCTTGAAGCCTCATGGAAATTTGATCTCATACAGAGGCAAACCATTAAAAAGGCATTATGTAGTCATCACATGGCTCTACAACTTTGCTGTATATTCCTTTCTCTGTCTGCTTGTGTACCAGAAACAGAGGGCTCAGAAGCTCTGGGGCTTGTGAAACCTGCCCTTTGCTGTGGTACCAAAGGATTTTCCTGATTCCCTTTATTAGCTCACTGGGCATCATTTCCAAGGCACTTAGGGAGTTTTGCTTCACTTAAACCAGCTGGCAAAGCAAACACCTTCCTTTTGTGACAGTGATCATCTCCAAGTTTCCAAAATTGCTTTATTCATAGGCAGTTCATATGCAAGTATTTTTATAACCATGAGGGACTTTTAGCTTTACTGATCTCTGTCTCACACTCTTAATATGCAGTGAGATTTGATATGGGAGCTCCTCTTGCTCTTTCACTGCATGCATGACTTGCATTCATACAGCAGGAAAAGGTATGATGATGTGGAAAACATCTAAAAATTCTCTGTGGATGCTTGAGGAAAACTTTTGATCTGAAATAGGTCTTTTAGAGACATGCAATATTGCAGAATCACTGAAGTTGGAAGGGACCTCTGTAGATTATCTTGTTCAGCTGTCCCTGCAGGGTCACCTGCAGTTGCTTACTTAGGACCAAAGGTGGGGACTCCACAACCTCTCTGGGCAACCTGTGTTAGTCTGTGACTATCTTTCCAGTAAAAAAGAAAAAAGAACATTTAATTTCTCCTGAATCACAGGGTGTATGGAGTGTAGGTGGCAAGGAGTTGTCAGTGGGGCTGTAGGTTTGGCCCCGGTGAGAAACCCTGCCTTATCCATAGCTCTGGGCACACGTGAAAAGGGATGAGATTCAAAGCCAGAAGTAGGATTCCAGCTGCAAAACCCCTGTCCAAAACCCACAGATGAAATACTTAGAAAAATGCTCTGGATGGATGCCCCCAACACACTGGAAGTGCCTTCACAGTAAAATATGCCACACCAGTGAAATGATATTGTAAATTAGTTACTAAGCAGTCCAAATGTTTCTAAACTTCCCATTCCTTTGGGATGTTTTTATCTCAGCAACAGAGATAACCTGCTACAAGTACTTGTCAAACATGATGGGGCAGGATAAACCTGCCTGCAAAGCTCTCAAGGTGCTGTAATGAAAAGGCTTTCACCTTCGTGGCTGATAAGTTTGAAACATTGAGCACACGGAGGCAAGACAGACTTTTCAGCAGGGTTTTCATTCTTATCACAGACCTCTCACTGGGGGACAATGAGGAAGAATGCACAATTCCTTGGCTTGCAGTACAACCAACAAAGGGTTTTCCTTTCCAAAATTCCTTGGCTTGTAGTACAACCAGCAAAGGGTTTTCCTTTCCTCTGTTTCTGCACATGCAATGTAAGCTGTAGTGAAAGCCACAACACACTACCTTCTGTTTTTATTCCTTTCACATGAGTAAAGGCAGATGATAATCATTATTACCATCATTATCTGCCACCCTCCCCTGTGCATACACCGTAACAACCTTCAGAGGAAACCCTTCCTATGGAACTTGGTGGTGCAGGGGCTGCATGCACTGGAATCTGTAACTTGCACATCAAAGGGAAGGATTTTCATCTTTCTGAGCAAATGAGTCTATTCTGCAGATCAAACTGCCCACAAAAGGCTATAAAGTGCATGGACATGGGTCGTATTAAGCCATCAGCACAACAGATCTGTACTGGGTGATTTGTTCATGTCAGTTCTAACAACCTTGCGCTCAGGAAAAGGTTGTTTTCTGCACCATAAGTGAGCCAAAAGCCTTTAGGACATTAGGATTTGTTCTGAGGTTCAAGGCAAAGCTGGTTAGTGGGGTTTTTCTAGCCAGAATGTTGGTATGCCACCTGAGGGGGCCCTAATTAGGGCCAGTATGAGAGGTGAGCAGCAGTGTTACTGTGCTAACTGGGTGACCTACCTGGATTCACCAGCCCTTACATGAAGCCTGGTAAGACTCACAGTAGCCCCAATTTCCTTCCAATATAAACCATGTTGTGGTCAATGGCTCGAAGTCCAGGTGGAGGACAGTGAGAGGTGATGTCCTTCAGGGCTCTGTCTTGGGACCAGTGCTGTATAACACCCTTGTGACTAACACAGGCAGTGAGATGGAGGACATCCTCAGCACGGCTGCAGGTGACACGAAGCTGAGTGGTGCAGCAGACACAACAGAAGGATGGGATGCCACCTGGCTGCACCTAGATAAACTTGAGAAGTGGACCCATGGGTGTCCCTGCCTGTGGTAAGGGGGATGGAACTAAATGGTCTTTAAGGTCCCTTCCAACCCAAACCATTCTGTGATTCCTTCATTCTGTGACATTAGTTTGCAGAATACAGGTCACCAGGGAGAGCTGAGGGATGCTCAAGACAGATCTGTATTCTCTTTAATCTCCTAATGTGCTGCTGCCCAAATCCAAGAGAGGAGGTTGAAAATACATAAGTTCTCCAATATTTCCATATGAGCATCTTCTGCATTTGCTCTGTTTAGTGTGTACTCTGGAAATATTTTCTGACACATGCTCCTTTTACTCAGGAGTTGGTTTACTTTCCTTTTTTTTTCCTTCTTCTTTTAATTTTTTTTTTCACTTTGTAAGTAATGTATCTGTAATGAATTGTGACACACACTTTATTTTTGCTCATTATTAGCCTGACATGTGGCCTTTGTTTTCTCTTGCAACCTGTGGGCGGCCATGCACTCACCTGTGAGCTTTGTGTGAGATAAGCTACCAGACATGCAAGACTGATTTTATTGAAAACTAAGTAACTGCCCCAGAATTGCTCTCATATAACTGGAAAAAACCTCTGTTTCTCTAAAGCCAGCCATGCAGAGCACTAAAGCCAAGAAAATGTCTCTCATTGACATCCCTGGGCTTTGGTTTGGGACCCTTGCCAAGGTTTTATTGAAATGGGCTTTTAACAGTTTCATGTATTCAACTCCTACCAATTCTCAAGTTCAAAAAGAGTCAATGTTCTGAATTGCAAAGCATCCTGCTAGTAAAAATATTCATTTGATTACAGTGGCTGGCTGCCACTGTATTTATTTTGAAAGTACAACCTGGTGCCGCACTTTTCTGAGATCCAACACTGGAAATTAGGCACAAGTATCATATGTACAAAATAAAAACTATCAAAGATCTGAGACCTCTGGAGTGATCTGGAGGGGCAAAAGGAGAAGAAAGAAGCAGGTTCATCCCCCCTCATGCAGGGGGAGAAGGAGAAGGGGAGGAAACTGGGAGAGATTTCCCATTCTCCCACTGCAAAGACTTTCATGCCATGTCAGGGCTGGCACCAAGGGCTCCCCTCAATGTTTCTGGTATGTCATGGGGACCATGGGAGGCTGAACCTGCTGAGTTTCATTAGGCACAGACTTGAAGGCACTGGGGACCCCGAGGTGATAAGGGGAATCCTGAAAGGAGTTGCCTTTCCCTGGCCTGTAGCACTTCCTCAGCTTTTAACTTTGCTCAACACAGCACTTCTCTAGTAAGTCACAGTTTATTTGCAAACTTGGCTTTTTTAAAGCAGGGGGAAATCTGATTATCTCTGTTCAGTCCAGTAGTTTCAAGAAAGCCTGAGAAAACAAAGCACTTTCTATTACTATTATGTGTGTATTGCCCTCAGTGTTGGCAAAGCGTGTCTTTCTTTTCTGAAAATTGAAAATGCAATTTTATAAAGTCTGTAGAGGAGAATTGCATTATATATTCAGAAAGGTTTAAATTCATAATATATGTATTAAAAAACAAAATTGAGAATGTGGATATATTTAGGGCATTTTGTATTCATTTTTATCTCTTGTTCCACCTTTCTGTGTTATGACAAAGCTGGGTTATTCTCCCTGAAAATAAAGTTTTTAACATTAGTCAGTGTTGTGAACCATGCCTAGTTTGCAGCTAAAAAACCCCTAAAGACTTTCTTCACCTCTGGTTTAACCCATTTTGAAGTAAAACTGCAAGAATCAAGTCTCAGCAGCTTCCAAGTGACGTGCCCTAACCCCAGCAGTGTGGTGACACCTACCCAGGGTTCACAAGCTGGGCAGAAATGGAGCTGCAAGGCTCAGTCCTGCCATGGGCTTTGAAAGATGAGAGGTAAAATGGGAAGGAGAGTTGCTGGGGAAGAAAAATAATTATACAGGAATAACTGCTTTACATGGTGGTCATTTTCATCAAGGTTAATAATTTTCATTAACATTATTGAACAAGAATTATAGACCTTATTTTCAAACTTCCATTTCCTTATAGGGAATTCATTTTACTTCTTATTTCCAATACATTATTAATTCTACCTCGCATCCTATCTCATTCTCTTTTATCACTTTTAGATGTCCAGTTACTTGCAATTAAATATTAATAGCCACCTTTTAATTTCTCCTGTGATTTGGAAAGCAGAAGAACGCTGCAATGGTTCTTGTCTTTCCAAGGGACAGTATTTCTGGTCGGTGATGGAGGAATCCGAATGGCAGTGCATCCATCTCAAGGGATATCAGGGGCTGGCTGACAGCACACGGATTGTCCTGCCACTCTCCTCTGTGTGGAAATGTCAGAACAGATGAAAGGCCACCCTCTGCATTCTGTACATCCAGGAGGGGTGTCCTTGTGGGAACAAGCAGCTGTGAGATGCAAAGATCACCTGCTTAGATACAGCAAATTCTGGCTTTGGGAACGTGTGTCCCTTCCCGGGGGTTTTTCCGAGCTCTCTGTGCCAGGTCTGAGCAGCAGGTCACAGGCAATCTCTGCCTGACACTGGAAATCAGGAATCTAATCTCCTCTTAACCTGGCCATTCCAAACCCCTTTGACTGCAGGGCTGTGTTGCTCCAGCTGTTACTGCAGCTGAGCCACGGGTTACAGAGAATTAAAGGGTCACTGCTGTGCCTCATGGGTTTTGGGGTGGACTTTGGGGTGTTTTGTGGCCTCCATTCACTGCTTTGCTTATTTGGCAAGAAGATAGTAAATGTCCCCCCTCGGCTCAGTGATAAAGGAAACCTTTCCCACTGCCTTTCCCTCGTGGTGATGTTTTCCAATCGAGAGCAGGGCTGGTGAGCAGAGCCTCAAGCTGTGATGGATGTGTGCAGTCAAGGATATTGTCACCCCATCAATAGGATGGGGACGGACATTAAACATGATGACACGTCATTCCCAATCAACTTTAAAACATCTTCTTTCAGGACAAGTTGTAAAGTGATTCTTCATTTTAGACAGAAGTTGGTGCAGATTTATTCCTTCCTTCTTTTGCCCAAAAATGATCGATAATAAGAGCTTTTAAAGCTGCCCCAAGGGTTGAGAATCTTTCTCCTGTGTGTGAGGTTGATACCTCTGACCAAGCCTGGGATTTTTTCTTAATGTGTGCAGTGTACTAAATCAGGATTGCCTTAGACCTCACTCTAATTTGCAAATTAAAAACAAATAAAAAAATCCCTTCCATGTTCTTTAACTAATACATTTCAATATTTTCCCTGTAATTAAAAAAAATGCTCGATTCCAATGGAAGCTTTGTACTCATAACTTGAGAACGTGTTGTTGTATTATGACCACTCAAGGGAAATGATTATTGTACGAAAATAAACATTTTTTCTGCCACTCAGCTTTGTCTTTAAAAAATAACAGGTGACATTTCAAAATAAGGGATTTGCTTTATTTTTATCTTTAGTATGATTTAACTAATATTATTGCTAATATAATTAAGATGTTAGGAATTTTCATTGAAGCATAGTCATCAAAACTGTTTACAGTTCAATCTCTGTTGAAGTGACTTATTTCTTTCCTGTTTTTATTTTATTTTGAAATGTCTAAGATGATAACTGGGATTAGAGAGGGAAGGATTTAAAAAGAAAAAGAAAATAAAGAAGAAGGTAGAAATGAATAGAAACCCCCTAGAGAAAAAGGATTTTTCAGAAAAAACCCTCTCTAATTTCTGGGGTAAATATTTAAACTTTTGGTTGATTCTTTTCCCTGAATCTTTGAACCACCTGCTGATGACAAAGAAGGGTCTCCCATTTTCCAGCCTCAACCATACCAAGCAAACCTGAAGTTTCTTCTTAAAGTAGGAAATCTCTGATTTATTAAGGAGCGTGGACTGATAAATTTTGAGACAGCATTTCAAAATGACTTGTTCAGTAGCTCTGGATGACGTAAAGTCAATCAATTACCAATATTTCATCATTGCAGATGTTTTCTGTTCAGGAAGTGACACCCAGCATTGTCACAATGTTTAAGAGCTGGGGATAATGGAGCAAATACTGGATTGGCAATCACATCAAAGAGAAGAGTTGAGTAGGATTTCAAAAAAGTCCACAAAATAGGTGGCTGGATAATTCAACAATCACTATATGAGATATCTATGTTTACATTTTTCTATATGATATTCTAATGGCAGAGTGGATCTTATGGTACAGAGTGAAACTGTGGTCCTGTCCCTTTAGGGTGGATATGGGGGTTTTAGATTACAGAAACAGATAGACTTCTATATGAAATACCGATGCATATTTTACATTGAAAGACAATAAAGAGACATATAATCAGGCCATCAATCCAAAGAACAGACAAAGGGATGAAAGCAAATGTCATTCTACTTCAGTTTTATAAAAACAGTAGATAAGAACATATAATTAAATTAAAAGCGATTAATTTAAATTTAGCAACAGGCATGATTTACAATAACCTTGGAAAAGTCTGTCAGAAGCTGTGATGGAAGTTGGGAGCATAAACAGCCACTGTGGATGAAGTTTTTTAACACTTCCCAAGTGAATTTGGTGGGCATTTTTGCACTGTGGGAAGGAAGACAGAAGAATTTCCCAAGATGAAAGAAAAACTTGAAATAAAGTTTATTATATTCCACTTCGAAGACAAGTTCCAGGCCTTTATTTTAGACTTAGGTCTAGATTAAATCAATTGTTGTGTCAGTTCTGGCATAGCTTTATGAAAAGTTTCCTATTCACTGCAGGTTAAGATATAAATACCAAACTTATGTGTAGTGTCATAAACCAGAAGGTGTCCTATTTTAGATGCTATTACATCCATTTGTGTGTCCACCTGAACTGTGAGACAATTTTGACACAACTGGTAAATCATTTTTTTGGGGAGGGCTATTTTTGAGGAGCTTTAGAAAGCCTAATAAACTTTAAACTGACAAATATCATGCCAGGCCTTTGCTCTGGATCAATTATCTTAAGCTAAGATGCTAACTAGAGCTGGTTTTTTCTTTCCAAATATTTCTTGGGAGTATCATCAATGTCTGAGCACCTCTGAAGGCAAACATTGTTTTCCACAGGTAAGGAGGAAGCCAACCTGAAATGGCTGAAAGATTAGTGCAGAGAAGGAAACACATCCAGCTGCTGAGAAAAACAGAGACTGAAACACTTGTAAATTCTTCCTTATGACATATATTCATTATTATGCACTGAATTAGCTGTTGGCTCCCCTGCACAAAGCCTACTTTGAGTGCAGGGCCCAGCTCTTGGAGGGCAACTGGGGGAGATCCATTGGGAGAGCATTGCTTTGCCTGGATGTAGGTAACAAAGCAGAATCCCTCTCAAAAAAACAACCTGCTCTAGCTCTTCTGGCTTCAAAGCAGCATTTCATCTCTTTGGAGACTGTAGTCCATCGGGCAAAGGAAATAACACGCTGAGATTGGCAGCAACATCCCTCACTGCTCAAGTGGCTTCCTTTGAACAGCTCTTAAGGCACCGTTTTAGCTTCACATTTGCACTGAAGAGATAGTAAATAATGAGTGTAAGCTGGAAAAAACCCATTTGAGTTATGAACAGACGCCTTATTTGTGTTGTTGGGCAGCAGGGGCAGCATGCTTTTGTTTTGAGGTGACATCCAGATCCCGTGTCCTGCGGCATGGGATGAGACAATTGCTCAGGGGTAGCACTTCTTCCACTTTCTCCTTCTAAAAGAGGTAGCAGAAAGTCCACAAGGGATGGATGCAGAGGATGGCTTGAAGTTTTCAGCTCCGTGAGCAGTGGGGAAGGAAAATCAGTGCAAAGACTCATGGTGTTCCTGTCACTGCTTTGGCAGCAGAATCCCCCAAAACACCTCCCTAAACCCAGCAGTGGGATGTAGGACAGAGGGGAAAGTCACACTGAGCACTGCTAGGACAGCAGCAAAGAAATACTTGATGTGCATGAAGGGTCTTGAAGCACAGTAGAAGTTTAAGATGTTACAAGAAGTAAACTCGACAATTTTGTTGCCAGTAACTCCATGACAATTTAGCATTGGCTTTGGTTGCCACCTCTTGTGGAGTTAACAAAATTAAACAGCTGCTTCCCTTTATGTATCCTAAGGGAATAACAGCACATAATGTCCAGAATAATGGTCAAAACATCTTTGAGCCACCAGTTGCAGTTAAAAATAATTTGCAATATTTGCATCAACTATTTACCTGCGACATTTTTGGTTTCTACATTGCTTGCAGTTTTTGTGGAGTTTCCACACAAGTTCTTAAAGCTGAATTGAATGAACACTGAAGCTAAAGAAGAGCTTTGCATGAGCAGAAAATAAAAGAAGTGCTTTGGACTCTTATATGGCCAACTGAGCTCTTTTGCTTTTCCCTTAAGAATATGTGTAAAAATTAAAAAAAAAATCAATCATACACAGCATCACAGAATTTCCAACGATTTCAATAGCACGTGAAATACGATAATAGAAAGGCAACCAAACACATATTGTTGTTCAGTATAAAGTTTGTGATAGATTTGTCTCATTTAAATTTGCCAAAGTTACACTGTATTATTTCTGCAGGATAGTGGTTTGGTTTTTTCCCTATTTCATGTGTCAGATTGAAATTGAGATTGTCCGGTGCTCATTTTGAATTCTACAATTCCACTCCTTCCACAATTAAAGGAGTCACTGTGGAACAATCTGCACAGGTAATACTGCTACCATGCCCCAGGCTGAATCCAGCCCTGAGTTTGCCACCACCATCCCCACGAAGCTGTATGAAAAAAAGCAGAATTATCTGGATGCTAATCCTGTATAATCAAGGTGGAAAAATGTGTGCCTTCGACATCAGTATAAACGTATAGGTCATGAAAGAACTGCAATGCCTCGAGTTTGGTAGGCTGCTTGTACAGTGGTGTAGATGATTTTTTGAAGGAGAGCTGTAGCACTGCACTCTGCTGACACTTGGAAAATGCAGCAAATATTTTGCAGGACGTGCCAACTGCTCAGCTTTGTGTGCAACACGGAACTTTTTATGAAGCCTTTTATTATTAAGGATTAACTACAGCATTATCTTGTAATAGGATCATAAATCTTTAATTACACTTCAATATGGTACCGACTAAAATTGCTTTTGAAATGAAACATTTTATTAAATGATCAAAACAAAGAAATTCCTTTCAGAAGTAAAGAACTCATAACTTCTTAGGGGGAAGTGAAGGTGTGCAAAACTCCCACTGACTTCAAAGGATGCCAGTGTCTGCCCACTGATTAACATGGAATTTACCCAGTCTGCCAGTACTACTTCTGACACTTCTAATGTCCATTAAAAATTCAGATATATCTGTGATTCTGATATTTATATTTGCTCCTTAAACTCACAATGGTGTCAGCTCTAATTATGTAAGAGGTCTCATCCCAGGGAAGTGTCTTGGCATGACATCTTTTTCTGCTGTCAAAGATCAAGGCAGCAGAGAAACAGCAGGTTGGTAGAGAGGTGATTTTCCTCAAGAAACTTTATTAAGAATACAGCTGGAATTTCTTGCCAGCTGAGACATGAATGCCCATTGCTGTCTTTGCAGCTGCAGTTTCAGCTCCAGCTTAGTTTTCCTTTGACCTTTCCAAATATTTTTCTCCTCAGGCCCCAGGGCTGCCTGCAGGAGCTGGGTTGTGCAAAGGACAGTGCCTGAGTGATGGGGTCAAATGCTGTAGTGATGGGAAAGTTTTTGAGACATGCAAACCCCCATATTATTGCCTGAATGGATATTTTAGGCATCTCCCAAATTGATGGTTTCTCTGATCAAACTATTAATTCTCACTTTGTTCAGTTCAGAGAGCAGCCAGGATGAGGCCCACAGAGCAGGAGACATGGGGCAAACACCATATCTGCATTTAAATGCTTTTCTGTTAGGTCAGTCTTCAACATTTTATATTACTTTGTTTTACAAACAGCAACTGACTCATATGGGAGCATTCTCTGGACCATACCCTTGGATTACACCCATGAGTGCAAAGGTAACATATCCTACCCACTCCTAAACTTCCATTCATGCTGAAGAGAAAATCAGTGCCAAAGACAGTGGGAAACTGTTCTTTGCTGCTGTGTCCTGAATAGATGTGTAAAGAGGCAATGCTTCAATTGCAAGGCAAAGGGAAAAGGGGACACCCTTTTCACAGCCAATATTTCCCAGCCCATTGATGTAAAACCCAGTGTATCCTCACCAGAATACACAACATGGGGAATTCTTTCATGCCCACAACTGGGCAAAGCAAACATTCACATGCATTTGGTGAAGCTCCATCACAACTTCTGCTGCCTTAAGGTGATTTGGCAAGTGAAACTGCTTTGAAATGAGTGACAGCCCATCCATGCCGGCGTGGCCATCAGAGGGATGCCTAAGGATTTTAGTGTATTTTGTAGATTTTTCTAGAATTTTTAGAATTACGTAGGTTTTCCTGGATTGCTCACATTTTAGGTGGTGTTTGGAGATCTCTGGGCACTTTCTCACACATTTCTGAACTTTGCCAAGGACACTGTTTTGAAGAAGCACCTGCAAGACAGCTTGAAGACAACAGAAGTGGCCCAGAGGCCTTGGAGAAGCTCCAAGGGGCAGTTCTGAGCTTTCTGAGGTTGGTTTTAGATATCGTATGTTTTCATTACTGGAAATTATAAAAACTGCAACATCACTGACCCACATCTGTGCAGACTTCTGGTGTGCTGCTTCTAAATAAAGGTATATTTCTCTATCCATCTCCACTAATGTTGTTTTGAGCCTTTTTCCAGGAATTTAGGCATCAAGAGTTAAGCAGTTTTAACACTGACATAGACTCCCTCCTTTGCAATCCTCAAAATACATGTAGATACAGCTCCACACATCCCTTATATCCTTCAGAAACAGCTTTTGACCTGTGGTCTAGAAGTGGCATTGCTCAGCTGGCAAATTTGCACGTTTGAATATTTTTGCCACAGTAATTCAACAGGAATTTGGGCTCCAGCAGTCACTGAGTCTCATATTGTGTGGTGAATATTTCCAAAATGGGCACACGGCTATGTTATCTTGTAGCACAGACTGAGAGGAAGGCACTGGTGGAGTGAAATGTGTTTTGGGCTTTTTCTGCTTTTATTAATTCAGACTGCCTCGAATGCTCTGAAACCCATTTGCAACTGGGTGCAGAATGTGTGTTAGTTCCCCAAAAGAGCTAAGTTTTGGAAGAGCTGGGGTTTAGGTAATGCCACAGTGCAGACAAACAGCAAGACTGGGGAGGACAAGGAAATAAAGGCTGGCTACAATCTCTCAGTCTAAAACAGTGAAGAGAACAACGCATTAATTAAAGCATTTTGATGTATTGCATGTAAAAGGTGTGGAGTTGATGAGTGCATGGTGCATCATTCCCAAGAGCAGCAAATTTGGATTCTAAGGGGGTTTTATCAGACTTTCTTAAAAAAAATTCAGTGTCATCTAGGGTTTTCAGTATTTGGCTCTGCTTAACTGCAGAATTGCCTTCAGTAACCAGTACATTCCAATTTTTAACACCACCATATGTTAGGTTTGGTATTAGTGTTTAAGCCTTTTTTTTTCAGGTGCTCTTGCTGCACAAGACTGTGCTGCTGTAGCTGGAGGATGTAGCACTACTATTTCAGATCCAGTCGTGGAGAGATTCCTTTCCTTTCAAGATCCTTGGCCACAGGAATTGTAACAGCAATTACCTGGCTCTGGATCTGGTGTGGGTGCTCATACCCTGAAGGGAAAGCTTTATCCCTGTACTCAGAGCCTTGGAAGAAAGCACAACATCTCAGCAGAGCCAAGCTAATTAGAAAGAGCCAACAAGTTTCCACTTCATTTTAAGTGCCTTTTCTCGCTGGCTTGTTTGGAGGGGACAAATCAGCCTCCCATCAAAACTGAGAAAATCGCTGTGTGGTAGGAAGTAAGTTCCTGCTCTCTCAGCAGAGATTAGAAAGGAGGATATACAAACAAACACACCAGCTTTTTTAGAAAAAGTTGCATTTTGGGCTATCATTTCAAGGTTGTTTGTCCGAGATGTGGTTTAAAGGTTATGTTTCTAATTAAGAAGCAGCAAATATCCAAAGCTCAGGAGCCAACCTAGCAGTGTAATGAAAATGTATCCAACCTTATAAAGAGATACTATCTCATTCTTTCAAAAACTAATGTAGTTATGCTGACAATGATGAGCACGGACTCCATAAGGAGCTAAAACCATATGAAAAACACATAAAATGACAACCTGCTGTCACATCTCCTTGAGTTATTATCTCATCATGATTTCCAAGAGAAGTCAGCCTTTACCTTGTTAGCAACTTGATGGGAGAACTGATAAGGGACACCCATCACATTTGTAGGAAGTGGAATTTATGGCTAAGTGGTTGGTGCTGTCATTCCCTCCCCCTGCACTTACCCCTGAACTCAGCCCCAGAGCTCTGGGCTGCCAGAGGGTGCCACAGCAACCAGATCCTGGCCCCTGCCACGGGTTAACTTCACCACAGCAGGTTCCAGCAGAGTCCTATTAATCAGAGGTGCCCTGCTCAGGTTCTAAACCGGGTAATTAATTTTTCCCTGCCTGCATTACCTTTGTAGTTTCAATTACTTTACAGGTTGTAGGGTTTTTTTTCCGTTCTTTTTCTGTTAATACACATTTTCCCGGTACAGTGTGCTGTGTGTATTTGCTCTCATACACGAATCCACTCCAGATACATCTGTATTAGAACCACAGTAACCTCCCAGTATTTGTGTAGCCCTTGCAGACAACCTCGGAACTGATGAATATATCTGTTTCCCTGGTGATATAATAGCAATTCATGATCATCCTTCACCATCCTTTTAAAATAAATATGCCTGCATTTTTTTATGCATTTGAAAAGGCATAAGCACTGCACCCATTTATAGGGGCATTGCCCTAAGTATATAAGACCCAGAGACCTGGAGAGCATCCTTCAGTTCAGAGCTTTCCATGTCATCTTCTAAATCAGTACATGGAGGGCATGGAACTGTCTCTGTGACAAAAGACAGTGCGGGGCCCAAGTATTTTGTGTGTTCTGGGACACAACACATCTTTTAGCTGCCACAGCTCTTAGCTATTCCTATGGCTCTCAGCTGTATTCTTTGCTATGACTCCAAAAATAAGTTTAACCTGGACCTGAGTTCACCAGAGCTATGCACAAACATGGACTTAAAATCCAAACAGTCAAATGAAAATACACACATCAAATGAGAACACAGAGCAGAAAGGTTTGATTCCAGGATTACTGTCCATTACTGTTGCATGGGTGTAATTTCCATCCCTCTGAGAGATTAAAAGGAAGGAATAGCAAAGAAAATGTTGGACCTAAGCCTATCCCTGAGGTCTGTACGGGGGGAATATTGATTGGGCACTGCTAACCCGGAGGAAAGGCAGCGGTTCCTGCATTTACTGCAGCAGTAATAAGGTGCTTGTACTTCTCAATGATGTTCCACTGCAAACACCAACAATCAATACTTAGGGCTGCTGTTTCCTACAGGAGAAGGCCCCAGCAGGAGAAGATGAGGAATGAATTGCTCTTCCTACATAGATCTTAACACGTGCACTGTGGGGATATGTTAGTCCTGTGCTTTTTGCCTGAGCATTGCGAGAGGGCTCTTGGACTTTGAAGTGCTCAGGTTTGGTTTGTAAGGCTAGTTCAGATGCTGATGTGAGATCTGCACTGCTGGGAATCTAAAAGGTAAACTGGACACTGAATTTTAATGTAGCAGGACAGCCAGACCTTTTTTTTCCTGCTTTTCCTGCTGCCTTGCACTGTTGGCAGTCAATGTGTTGATGTGAGAAGCTACAGACTAACTCTTGGGGATGTTATATGTAAAGAATTAATTTTCTTAATGCACTTTATATCTGTGGTGGTGCTGTTAATGAGTGCTGTCAGTGACTGACGGTGGGATTGCAGTTCATAATTTCTCTCTTGCTTTCTCTCATTTCTCAGTGTTGTTTCATTCACTTCAATTTAAACCAAACCAAACCAAACCAAACATCAAACAAAAACCCAAAACCAAATCAAACCAAACAAACAAATAAAGAAAGAAAAACGAAACCAAACCAAACCAAAGTGGATATTCAGCCAATACCCACTTGTTGAGTACAGCTCTTCCAGGCACTCTGAAGGCTCAGCAATGCAAGTGTTAGCACATGGCAATGTAAGAATTTGTGGTTGAAGGGATAAATGGATAATGTACAGGCTATTTCATGACCCTCACTCATGTGGATGCAGGAATGCTGAATGTTTCTGTGTCCAGAGCTTTGCTTCACTATGGAAGAGCACACAGACCTCACCTCAGCCATGAGTGCAAAGTGGCAAGTCACTACAAGTGCTCCCATAGCTGCTTTTCGTACTTGCTTTTCTCACTATACAAAAATCTAATTTTCCTTAGTGTCACTCTGCTCAGTACATTTTCATCCACTTGTCTGCCCTTTCATGCTGCTGAAATGGTGAGAAAAGAGTCCAGGAGCAGGGAATTGAGTGTTTTGTGAGTTGAGGGCCAGTGTCTTAATCACTACAATAATCTACTGTTTTGATTTCCACCAAAAATTAAGTCCAAGTAAATTGAAAGGGACAGTGTTGCTTCCCTCACACCCCCCTCCTTGATGCTGGAACATTTTCCTGTTTTTAACACTGCAGACTTTATTTTAAACATTTGTTAATGTCATGGCTACAGAGGCTCCACTGAATCCTGGTCTTTATTTATTTTTATTATAGATTAAACATCACAGAAAGCTACAGGACCTGCCCCCAGGACTTTCCAAAGTGCTGTGTCCATGGCTGGGAGGCTGGTGATGCTTCACCTGATGAAATGTTTGGTTCAGTGGCCACAGGCACCTCATTTTAGCTGTGTTTCTCACACTCTTCCTAAGATGTCACCTGAATGGATCAACAGAGTCCTGTAACACCCTACGGAGAGTTTAAGATGATTTATACATATATTCTTCAAAGCTCTGGAATTTAAAGAGATCCTAAAATTCAGATGTAGGCTTTTGGCTTAGGTTTAAGCTTAATCTTCACAGAGCTGTGAAAATAATGTCTTGTCACAACCTTCTCTCAACCTCCTCCGAATTTTCCTTTTCTCTGGGCCAGCCACAGGAAATCACTTCCATGACAATAAATAGGTCAATTAAAAAGAGCAATTGTGAAAACAAAACAACCCTTTATTGTTCTAACATGGCATTCCAGTATAGATACTTAACTACTTTTTAATTATAATAAAGCATGAAACAAAACAAAAGAGTGGTTTGATTCAGGTCTTGTTCTCACCAGACCCAAACATGACTTAGTTTCGCATGAAGAGCACACTCAGGTTGACCAATTTATACCATATTTTATTTACCTTCTTTATTTTCAGCTTCCAATCAATTCCTAAATTTGGTTTTATTCCTCACTTCCTAAATTTTGTGGAGTGTAACCTTGTTTAAATCCATCTGAGTTTGTCTCTGGGAGGAGATCCTCCTAATACTATTGTGAACACATAGTATATTACAACGAAGTTAAGATCAAGGCCCAGAAAATTCTGGCAAAGCATGCAGAAAATCCTTGGAAAACAATCTAACATACCTGTTTGTTTGGGGTTTTTTAAAATAATTTGGAAATAATGCTAGGCAATTCTCTCTCTGGTTACAGGAAATTGGAGATGGAAATCACTGTAAATATAAAAAACTCTCCTAACTCTCTAAGTGTCGTTGTCTCCTAAACAGTTTGTAATATATTATAAGAACATCTGGGCAAATGTCTACCCATCAGCAACATAATATTAGAGGTAACTGATACTAAAATTCTTAAATTCTTAAAAGAAAAATTGGTCCTGTAGAAAACAAGGTCAAACCCTACAAAGTTCTGACCACCACCTCCAGCAGGGAGTTATTTTTGACTGGGGGCTGCACTTTTGCTCTGTAAAACTGTTTGAGTTGATCTAACAGCAAATAACCTAATGTATTTTTAAATGTCAAAGAGAAATAAATTTATCTTTTATCTTGATGATTTTTTTCCCCCTGTTTTTCTCAAGAACTATGTTGGCACGGACTTTGCCAAAAAGAAAATTTCACATATTCCTTCCTTAATAATCCCACTCCTAACTTTTAATCTTGCACATTTTCTGAGCTGTGCTTTCACCTTCCAGAAAAGCCATTTCCTCCGATTTTTATCAATTGTTAATTTGCTGCTCCTTCTTGAGATTTCTCGCTCCTCATTCATGAATCCATTAAAAGGTTTTCCTTTGAAAAGTCGCCCCCACTGCTGTGTCAATTATTTCCCAGTGCTGGTGCTGGCAAGTAGAACTTGTGGCTCTGCTGAGCAATTAACCTGGCAGTTCTCAATAGCAAACACCACGCACTGGAGCTGCGAGCCCATGGATTGTACAACACGGCTAATGGAAACGGAATTGTAAAATGCTTAGCCCATCTGACTCCTTTGAACCCTTGGCAGACGACACGCTTAAGGGATGGGTTTAGAAAGCTCACTCTCCTGCCTTGCTGTGCTCTGGGCATGGTGGAAAAGCAGCAATGCCTGTGCATGTGTTTGTTTTACAGGGGATGGCAAACATTCTGCAACACAATTCTCTGTGAGTGGGTTTCTTAGAACTGCGTGGATTAGTGGAGGCAAACAGAGGTCTTTTAAATCACAGCTATTTTACAGAATTCTTGTGCTCAGACCTGCACAGTTTGGAGCCCAGTGCTCCCTTTCATCTAAGCAGGCTTGCTGGGTTTATACAGAGCCCTCCCTTGTGCCCAGGCTGTGCTTTTCTCGGAGAGCTTTCCTGAGCTGCTCCAGCACAAGGCAGGCAACACTACCTGGACATTCTCTGTGCTCAGCATGCAGCACCTGGTCCTACCAGGGCTCCCTTTGCCTGTGTTGTTGCACTGCTGTGCAGCTGCAGCATTCTTTCAACCAATTCTCTTGGTCATCCCTTGCTCCCAGCCCAGTGTGACCTCTCTAAAAGCAACAGGTTTGCTGTGGCTCACCGAGCTCTGTGACTGGGTTGGCAGGGTGTGTGCTCAGCCTGAACTCAGTAAAGCCTGCTGAGGTTTTATACCCGAGCTGCTGGTTATGTGTGCCACATCGCTCCCTACAGTACAGCACTCTGGTGCACAGCTCTTAATTCACAGGAAACTCTCTTGGAATGTAAAAATCCGTTCCTTTGTAATCGAATGCAAGCGCTCAGTACTCTGGGCAATTGTTTTCTGCTGTCTATTCCACCGCAGATTGGTTAATTATCTGATTTAGCAGCAATTCCTTATGATGGCAGTTGACAGGGACACGTCCTGGGGATCTGAGGCTGGTCCAGGGTTCTGAAATTGTCCAGCATCTCAAAACGTGATCTGACTCGGTCGGTGCTAAAGAACATCTGAAGGTTATTATAACTTCTATAAGGTGCAAATAAGCCCGCATTTAGTACTCTGCTGTATGCTTTGTAGAGTGTAACAGCTCTAAAGTTATACATTAGCACTGTGAAATGGAAGTGTTCCTGCATATTACATTAATAGCAGTTAATAGGGAATTAGTGCCACCTAATGTAAAAATGTAACCCAAGTGCCTCTGCTAGTAAAAGGGAAGGCTTTCTCATTCTTTCTCTTGCATTTGCAATAAACATTAGGGAAATAAAAATTACCGTGGATTATGGAGCTGTTAAATATTATATATTCCTATGCTATTAAATGTCATCTATTACTATTACACAAACCTCACCTTTGATTAGCAACAAATACTCTGCTTTATTCTGAGAAATTGGCCATTTCTTAATGCTCCAAAGGATTAATTGTGGTAATGAGATACTTCCCTGCCACAGGCTTGTGTAAACTGTAATTATTTTGGCCCCAGTTCTGCACAGGCGTATGCAAGTTCTTAATTGCACTCAGGTGAGGAGAATGAAGTGCATGCATAAATATTATTGTGGGGAGAACAAGGCCCTGTGTGCAGCTTTTTCTCCTTTCACTAAATGTATAAGCCCGGATTCCAAAGGTGACTCATTCTCTCTGGCTATTTTGCAGGAGAAAAACAATCCTTTAACAAAGATTAGCGAGAGCAAAGATAAATTTGGTGTAGGAGCGCTCTGGTTCCCCAATAATTACCTATCAGTTATCTGCTATCTGAATCGAATTTGCCAACAGAAAGAGCAAAGAGAAAGGAATCATTAATTTAAAAATAAATAAGTAAGTAAAGCTTCAGTTTCAGCCAGAACCCTATAGAGACACATATTGCAGCATTTATAGTAATCTAAGGAAAAAAGAACAATGAGCCCAAGTCATGAAGCTCCTGTTATAAACCAAATTAAAGGGTTGGCTGAAAAGGTTTTGCTTTATCTTTTCTACTAACTTTGATGCCAACATATCCCGAAGCATATATTTTTTCCTTAAAATGAAACCCAGAATTTATAAAAATTATACAATCAACTAAGTCTTAAAAAAAACCCTACAATTTGGCTCAATGGACTTGAATTTGTGAACCATTAGAAAGGCAACTGTTATTTTGAGGCATAAAAAATTCCAATTGTGAGATGTTTTACAATAAATTTCAGCACAATCCAAATGTTTTAACAAAAATATAATACTTATTGAGAAAGGCAGCTAGAGAATGTGTTTTGACTCTCACAGTATGGAATGGCTAGTGTTAAAAAACTTCAAATGAATAAACTGCACCCATTTCCTTCCCCACTAAAGTAAATGAAAAACCACACTACTTTAAGTGATAGTACCTAATAGAAAATTCAAAATCTAATTGTAAAAGCAATAATTTGTGTCATGCACTCATTTATTTTTATTACAGCTCCCATTTAGCTCTTATTTTTTGTTACCACAATGTAAATGATAAACATGTTTGCAGCTGCCTTTATATCAGGTTATATATTTAAAACTGTCGGGATTGCTCCCCACTCTGATGCACAGAAAATGCATCCTGGAACAAATTACACCATGCTACACACTCTGGCTATTGAGAAAGTTCCAGGAGCCTCATTGTAAAAGGTTAGCCTGTTTCAGAGGGCCTTTGGCAGACACAAAATGCAAAGCTGAGGTGCTTCTGCTGAATTAAGCTACATTTATGTGGGCATAAACCTGCTTAGTAAACTCCCAAATGCTGCCTGAGAAGGTTTTTGCCCCAACCTGGTGGAATAACTGAAGAATATGATGGTCAGCTGGATCAAACAGAATCTGGTGATTATAAAGAGACTTTGGAAAAAGGAGGAACCAACTTGAAAAAGTGAAATAAAGCAATGTAAAGTGTATTTGGGCCATCTGGGGACTTTTCCCATGTGCAAGGGATTTCTTTTTCTTTCTCGTAGCTTTCCCCCCTCCTCATGCTCCAAATATCTGGATAAAATTAAATGTCATAAAATTAGCTCCTGGACTCTAGTGGGGCCAGAAGAGGTTTTTTCCTGCCCCTATTTTCCCATACCATCAGTTTGTGAGTGAATTAGGAATGGCCAAATAGCCTTTATACTAAGGGCTTTTATATGACTATGTATGTAATTTATATTCACCTCCCTCACAAAAAGGGAGGAAGACTTCACAACATGCTGAATCTCTGAATGTGGACAATAAACAAACAAACAAACAAATCTCTCAAGTGCCAGTTATGCTTTCAGAAGAGCACATTTGCCCACAGATTCATTGCACCAGTGTGATCTCCTTGTCCTATAGGGTCAGTTTTATTGAGGTTTCCCGAGCTTGCCTTTTCCTGGTAGCAAACAGATTTCTTCTGGAGATCTTGCCAGGATTTTAGGTTTTTGAAGGAATACCTGAGCGATATGCTACAGGATGCTGAATAATCCATGTTATTCCTGGTTTGTAATCATATTTTTTTCATTTCTGGCGCTTTCAAAATCCATGTTTCTGAACAACCACAAGCAACACATGTTTAAGGGAGAGAGGATTTTCATGTTGTTTATGATATTAGTTGTAAGAAAACCCAGAACTCTTTCTCTATACTGAGCAATGATAAAAGTAGTTGAGGTGAGGAATTCTAATACTTCAAAGCTCAAGGAAAAGAAAGAATTGCTTACCATGTATGAATTGTCTGCCATTGTCTACCACATATGATTTTGTAACAAGCAGGTGTTTCCATTTCATCATTCCCATGAAGAAAAACTTGCAATTTCTTCATGATATTGAAAAAATACTGCAAACTTTCATTTACTGTTGATTTTTATTTCAGAATGGTCTGTGGGAAGGTGTATTAAGTTTTTTGACAGCAGTAAAATTGAGTCAAATATTTGATTCCAGTATGACTTTCCTACTGTATATTAAGAATTAAGTAGAGAGCTTATTGCAGCAGATTTATTTGTTAGAGCGAGATCTTTAAAGACATACCTCATAGTGTGATTCATTTATCTTGAATTAGTTATTTGTCCTCCACAGTGTAATCTTTTCAGGGAGATATCTAACATAGTTTGAATGCAAATTCAACTCTAGGGAAATAAAACATAGAGGAGAACTGATGCAGTCATATTCCATTTCCATTAGTTCTTTCATCTGTTAACCTCAAATTTGTTTCAGACATGAATACTGCCATTCTTACACTTTTATTATGCTTTTTTCCTGGAACTGTGTTTAGTTGGTTGCTGGAAAACAGCATAAAAAATTCACAGAAGGTTTGGAAATAAATATTTACTAGCAACTACCTGTATTTATATTTTGTGACCGTGTCACACCAGAGCCAGTTCATGTGTCCTTGAGCACCAAGCAGGTATTGAGAACATCATCCCCGATTTACAGGTTAACCCTAAATGCATTCCAGGTGATGTCCTGGAACTGCTGCTCATCCTACATGGCAAAGAAAGGTATTACTCCTCCAGGGGTTGTTGTAGATGCATGTCCCAAATCAGGAAAGCACTGGAGACTCTGCTTTTTATCAATGCCTCCATGGGAGTGGGTGAATCCAAGCCTCAAAAATATCCTTTCTGGAGCTGAGAATACTATGTTGGCATTTTGTGGAAAATCTGGCTTCTAACCTGCAGAATTCAATGAGGATCTAGGAGTGCCCAGTGTTGCACACGTGAGTTAAAATCTAATCCTGCCCCTTTTACAAGCAAAAAGTTTCTGCCTCCTGACTTAATAGTGATTTGGAGAATACTTGGGATTAAATCTTGAGGCTCTCCAGTTCAAATTGACCTTAGTACCTTCTTTCTTTCTGTTTTCTTGTTTGTTTGTTTGGGTTTTTTTGTTTGTTTTTTTTTGTTTTGGTTTTTGTGGGTTTTTTTAATTTTTTTTTTGTTTTTTTTCATTTTTGAAAAGACCTGTAGCTTAAGTCACCACAAAGTACGTGTATCATTTTCAGAGCAGTGTAGGCTTTTGCAAAGCTCACATCCACAAGTTTCAAGAAAATGGGGATAAAATGTATACAAACTGTGGTCTGCTTGTTGGAGCCCCACCTAACAAACCCTCCAGTACCACCTGAAAAAAGAGTTCTATGTAACAGAAAAATGAAAAGTGAAAAATCGAAACATCAAAAAAAGTTACAGAAATGATATCCTCTTTGCTTTCTTCAAAGCATGTGTAGACAACCTATTAGAAAAGCAGAAAAAAGGGGGGAAAGAAGGGAAACTGGTGCAAATTATGGACTTTTTTTCTGGAAAGCTCTGAATAGCCATGTGCTGTTGTTGGAAAATGCTGGCCCACTAAAAAGCCATAGCTGAGTACCCACACCACTGTGACCTACAACCATTAACCCAAGACAGAGCTGGAAGAATTATTCTCATGTTACTAGTAAATTGTTCCTGAATTACTCTACTGGATGCCCAGCTGTGGGTTTATAATGTGCAATTATATTGTGGTAAGGGAGGCCGGTGTTTCCAGGAAATAGCAGCATTGATGGAGTGTCTACACTCTGGGAGCATGAACTTCAGGAAATGCAACAGAGACATTGCCACTGTCTCTTCCAAAGAGATTGCCAAGGACAACCCCTGCTCTTGATCCTTTCCACCCTCCTGCTGAAAGACACTCAGTGAGGAGAGTTGTGCTGTGGTCCTCACTCCTCAGATGCAGGTGTACAAAATTTTAGCCATCTTTTGAGTAGTGGAAGTGTCTATTTTATCTTGAATCCATCAAGCTGTGGTGGCACGAAGCTGAGGATCTCCATTCTTCCAGGGTCCTCACATTCATTACAGACTTACACTTGCCCACTCTGGCCCCGTTAGCAGAACAGTTTGCAGTGAGCATGTTAAAAGGAAATATTTCTGTTGGGTCAGCCAACCCTTTGGCAGATTTTCCAATGTTTTGGTGTTGATTATAGAGCTTCTGGACCTGTCCTTCCTGCTGTGTACTCATCCTGGGTTTGTTGGAGTCGTCTCCTTGCAGTCTTGGCCTGGGAGCTGTGCTGTGATCAATAGCCTTTCATGCCTGTGTGCAAACTTAGCAGGTAAAGTGCAGCCCACAAATTAGGAGTTAATTCAGTATTCCTCTATATCCTTCAAACACATTAATCTAGTTTCTGCAGAGCACACAAACAGCTATCAGTTCAGAATGACAAACCATTAGAAGCACTAAGAGGATGCATTATTTGACTTAGTCTACCAGTAGTTTCAATTTTTTTTGTACTTATGCCTGATTTTGATACATTTCATTATATCATCCTATTTTGTATAATGAAGAACAGGCAGCTGAATAAAACCCTGTCAGCCCATATTATACAGACTATTTCCATGTCAAAAGCTCCTTTTCCTTGACCACTGTTTAATGTTGCACTATAATAGCAGTAATAACTACTTGCTCTAGCAGTTTTCCGTGAATTTATACAAAGTCACTGATGTGAAATTTGATTAGCATTAAACTGCTTTTATTCCACCTGTAACTATTGTGGACAGGCATCCTTCCCTTCTGTCTCCTAAATTTTATTATGTGTTCTACCACGTGTAATTAAACACATGCAGAAGGCATGTATTTTAGAGCTCTGAGCCTTGATTACTTAATTTTAAAATGTTTTATGGCAGAATAAAAATTTACAATACTCCAGCCTAAAAAAAAATGCCGTCTTGTTGTAAAATATCTCTCTAATTGAATTTGCAGCTCCCAAAGACTTTCAAGGTAGTGCAGGCTGCTGTCAGATTGGCACTGGTGATAATATGCACTCAGGGTGAACGTGACAGAGAGATTAACCTTTATGGCACTTCCTGCAGTGGCCCCTCCTCTAACACATATTTGTGACATGTTTTACTACTGCCATATCCCACTTAACCATGTTTGTCCTGGATATTGCCAGTAAAATACTGTAGAATTGTTTTAATTTCTTCCTCTAGCCCTCCTGGCATATCCTTGGGACTGGGAATTTACATTCAAGCCTGCCACGAAGCAAAATCAGCTCAAAATAAAACCTCTCACCTACTCACAATGTTACTCCTTTTTGATTTAAGGGCAAGTAGGAGCTTACTAGATGCTTGGCAAATGTACTCAGAGCATACAGAAGGGAATCATTACTTAATTAAAATGATCATTTCCCTCAAAGTGTTGGGGCAAACAGACCCACAAGGAATTGTGTCCGTGTTGAAAGCGAACAGGCTATGGGGTAGCAATAATTGTGAGAGTGTGTAATGCTCTCTGATGGTTTTTCCATTCACCTGAAGTGGACAGGTTCCTTCTCAGGTCCTTGCTGTTCAGTGCTAAGTAAAGGATAATCAGAAAAAGGGGGGATTTTTTACTATTTTAAGCCTCAGAAATTTATCATGGTACTGGCTTGTGATCCTGATTTCAGCACCATGCCCAAATGCCCCATCCCAGTGGTAAGAAGTGCCTCTGAAATGGGGAATCCTGGATTTAGAGGGAAGCCACACAATGGTTTTCAATGCTGTGATAGTAAACTAAACCTTGCTCAGCTAGCCAGCCCCGTAGTGCCCTACACCACCTCTCTTTAAAATCATCTGCAGGCTTCTAATGACTTTGGCAGGTTAATAATTTGGGGGGCTGCAAGGGGGTGTTGGGTTTTTTGGTTGTTTCTTTTTGTTTGGTTTGTTGGTTGGTATTTTTGCATTTTTATGGTTGGTTGAGGATTTTTTGTGGGTTTTTCTTTGTCTGGTTGGTTGGTTTTGGTTTTGGATGTTTTGGCTCTTTTGTTCTGTTTCATTTGGAGGTTTTTTGGTTGGGTTTGTCTGGTTGGCTGGAGTTTTTTTTGTGGGGTTTTTTGGTATTTTTTTAAGGGAGTAACAGGGAAATAAACTTATTTAAATCTACTCTACTCCAAAGCAGATCACTGAAATGCTATTTCTGCATGTACATAAAGCACCTACAACGTGCAATGTGAGTCCTGCAATGAAAAAGTTGCAGATACAATAAGTGCAAGAAAACTTTCAATTTAAAAGCTATAGCTTTTTGCATCACTTGATTGTGTGGGATAAATGCAACAAAAAATCCCTATGAAATCCTGTAATGAAGGGAATTTTTTTTTTCACATGCTAAATAGCAAATTTCTGGGTCAAATGACTGCCAATTTAATAGGAGAATTAAACCAGTGGCCTCGTAGGTCTGTACATTATTTGCAATTCAGGGAAGCATGAAATTTAGTCATACACTGAGTTGGGTCACCAACATATTGCTGTGCTGACATTTGAACATGACTACATTTCTTTCCTCTCTCTCTTGCATGTTAAAATTTGGAAATAAAACCAGAATTACACTGAGACAGGTCTGGCAGTAGAGCAGTTTCACCCCTCTTATTGCAGTAACCTCTTGCAGTGCTGCCTGGAGTGTCCCTGGGACCAAAACCCCATCCTGAATTATCCAGCCTTTGGAAAACCTTTGGACTGCTCAAAAGATCCTGGTTCTTATGCCAGGATTGGGACTCTGGGAGCACCCCTGACCTCTAGGCTGTCTCCAGAACCCCCCTGGAAGACCCACATTGCAGTGGTCCCAGAGCTTATCAACTCACACCACTCTACATGGGTTCAAGCTTGCAGGGAGAGATGGTCCCATTCCACAGGTCTGCCCTATGGAAGTTTAACATGATCCAGGAGAATGCTAATGGACATTTGCCAGGAGTCTTTGCCAAACCTCAAAAGACCCACCAGTTTATGTGCCAGTACCACCTAATGTGCAAAGTGGATGCAATCTGGCATTTGACATCCCAGCACATAACATGGATGTCCTTCAGATCCCACCAGGCACAGGGTGACAACAGGAAAACGGTCCTATGGGCTCTCTTTATGTCCCAAAACAAGAATAAATGTCTCTCAAACATGGTGTGCACAGTGCCAGTAAACTTTCCTCTTTCCTTCTCTTTCTTTCCTACTCTTTCTTGCAACAAGCACTCAAAGCTGGGTCTTTTTCCTGTTAAACTGAAAAAAATCCCAACCCAGCTATACTCAAAGCATACATGTTTGGATCCATGGAATGTGGTCATCTGAAAAACAACCCCAAACCTATGGAATATTTCTGACATGTTAGGATAGCAGATTGCCAAGATGTAAAATGGCATATAAAAGGAACAGCTTCTGTATTTAAAAGACATTTACAATGTAAACTAAATTAAATTGCAGAAAGACTATTAAAATGGGTTTTTTACAGCCCATATTGGTATCCTCCATAGTGAAGACATAGAAATGCACAGTGAATGAGGTCTCTTGTTACTGGTGCTGTGCAATTCTGCCATTACTATAATCTTTATTAATTTACAGACTGTGACAAAAGCATTGTCAAGACAAAAATCAGACTTTTTCCTTTTTCTGGCTGCTTGCCTAATGTAAGGCAAATTTTTAGATTAAAATGAAATGGCAGTATTGAAACCTAAAGTAAAAGTTTCTACTTATAGAGTCTTCTTTCTCTGAGCACAATTTCATCTTCGATATACTGGGAAATAATAGATCCTCTTTATTAAAAAAATCCCAAGCCAATATAAAAAATAAAATACTTTCTACTGGGTCTCTTTTTTTCCCATATCAGCTTTTCATGGCTCGTAGGATACAATGATCTTGTTTGAGATGGGTTCTGGAGAACTTATATATAAAGCTATTATTGACAATACAAAAAAAAATAAAATTAAAATTAGCTGAATTATTTGTCAGAGCAAGTGGAAATCATCATTTTTAAAAACTGATAGTAGAATTACACATATCCTTGGGGAACATCCTGAAGTGCCACAATTTGACTTTTAGAAATAAAATTTTAATACATCAAGTTCCTAATGCAGGAACAAGTTTACTCTTAATGGGACTTGTTGAAGTATCTTTATGTGTCTTCCTAAGCCTTTGCCACTTAATTTCTCTTGAAACACATTCTTATTGTTGATTATTTTGTAAGATTTATTTGTATGTCACACTGAATGGAATGCTTTTAGAGATAAGTAGTCTAATGTGCTGTGTAAAGTGCCAGAAGAGTTTTTTTCAAGAGATTTTCTGTTGCAAATGAAATCGTTTATTTCCAGAGACTTTCTCTTGCAAATAAAATACTCTCCAGCACAATTTGAAGGGTGACTTGAAAACAAAGATGGCATTAAGTGCTGCAGTGAACTCAAAGCTTCATCAGAGCCCTCAGCAATAACCAGGGGAGTGAGTTTGGGAGGAGCATAACAGAAAATGTGTGTTCCTTGCAGTTCAAGTATCACTTCTTGTGTAGGATCACTGTCTTACTGTGTTACAAAAGATGCTGAGCAGGACTGGAGTGATATTTCATATGTTTGATGATGGCCCTTCCCCTGGGTGCAAGTGTCACCCTGACAGGACAGAAATTCAAATCACAGCTCAAATATCTAAAACCTGTCACAGCTTTCCTCCAGTTGTGCAGTACAAAGCTTGCTAATAGCAGGAATGCACACAGGTAAGGTGGCTTTTAGTTTATGAATGGAATATTGCTGATATGGGCACAGTGGGACACTGTCAAGGTTCAAACTTTGAAACATGTAAGTATTCAGAGGTCTATGACAATTGCAGTGAAAAAAAAATAGGGAAAAAAAACCTCTCAAGAAATACAACCATCATTAAAGCAGCTACAATAACTTCAGCAACTTGGTTTGACAAATAACTGTGAAGATGTGTGTGCTTGTACTTGATACTAGATCAAGCTAGATGCTTGATATTTTGAATGTATTTGTTAAAGTGTGGAGTTAAAAAATCACAGAATATCTGAGTTGGAAGGGACCCACAAGGATCATCCAGTCCAGCTCTTAGCCCTGCCCAGAACCATCCCCAAGAGTCATACCCTGTGCCCCAGAGCATCATCCAAACTCTCCAAAGCTCTGGTAGCCTTGGGGTGGTGCCTTTTGGCATTCTGAGTACTTATAAATATCCTTATTGCATGTTTCTAAGTGCCTCAATAGCAGACACAAAGAACAAGCTTCAGTAATAGGGTGGTACACAAAGTCCTTTTCCAGCCATGACAACAATCTGATTTAAAAAAAAAAAAAAAAAAAAAATAGTCCTTTTTCTTCTAGCACTGTTTCACTTGTATTTCCCTGGATACCAGGACCCTGGAAATTCTGCAATTATTTTTAAGTTTTTCTCTCACAAGGGTTTTCTTTGGCATAAAATACTTGCAATAAAAATTTATGGAATAAAATTTGACCCAATTAAATCAGCCTTGTATAGGTAAAGACAATATAGATAATATATATTAATTATTGAAGACTGCATTGACAGTAATATCATTATTCTTTAAAATATTAATTATGAAAATTCGTATGTATTTCCATGTTATTCATATATTAATTATTTGTATATATTAGCAAGAATTTACATATATACACATATATAATATTTACATTGAGTTTGCATATGCTTTCAGTGCTAATCCTGTAAGCATTTTATGCACATACTTATATATGCGTCTAAGCAAATGTTGGGCTCATGTGTGCATTATTAAACACATCTCAGGTCCTCACCCTATCCAACAGCTTTTCTGGGTTAAAACACGAGCCGATATGAACATGAGGTGGTGACAATGACATTGGGAGTTGTTTGTATTTACATAAGTAATGGAAGGGCAAAGGGAACTCCATAAAGTGGAATTTGTCATCTTTGCCGCCTTGCCCATAATTTGCCACTAGTGAGAAAAACATAATGGTCCCAATAATGTTCATCAGCAAAGCAGAGTAAAAGTGTGGCAGTACTTTGGTAAAAATGAGAACTAGGTCTTTGTAATATCAACTGTGACACTTTCTGAAATGGTTTGGGGGATATTTGAGGGACAGCCCTCGAAGGATGACCAAAGGATGGCCCCCTCCATGCGGGGTTAAGGTGGAATGGCATTCACTGAGAACATGGCTCCCATTACATAGGGGAGGGCCAAGAACATTCTAGACGAGGGAGGAGCCTGCAAATCCTCTTCCATGGAAGGAAAGGAAGGGGGAGAAATCAGGGGAGGGGGGTAACCATAGATGGTTATAGGGTTATATAGCACTGTGGTAAACCTGAGCCAATGGGCGTGCAGGCATTTTATAAGGGACAAGAAAGGCACCATTTTAGCAAAGGGGTTTTCAATACATTAACAGAACTTACGTATTAAAACATCAACCAGCGAACCCATAACATCCAAACGCTGTCTTTGACTATAAGAACATTAACAAACAGTCCTAGTTCTGCTCTTTTTCTTTGTCACTTGACTCCCTTAATCCATTTCATTGTTCCTTTTCCATGTGGTGTAGCTGTGTACCCCAACAGGGCAAAACAGTGATTGGTGGGAGGTACTCGAATAAAATCCCAAATGCATGAGAAAAACAAAAAGCTTCAAACCAGACACAGCACGTAGCCTCAGGTTGTACAAATTACTCTTTTTGGGGGGATGTTTCCAAACAAAATACATCACTATAGGAAAATGGTAATATTCAGTCAGCCTAGTGGTGTCAGATCTAATTCCCTATTCACTTTCCCTATAAAAAGGAAAAAAACCACGAAAACAAAGAGCTCCAAATAACTCTTTGCCCCTCTATTTCCAGTGTTTCAGCTGTTGATTCCTACATCCTGCAATAGCTCCCTTTTGCCCTTGTGGATCCTACACTTATTGCTGGTGAGTCTACTAAAAATCAGCAAGGCAGAGAAATTCTTATTCCTCTGCTATGAAAGGCCCTTGCACACTGTCCCACAATATCATTATACCTTTTGTGTCATCCATCCTTCCCATCTATCCCATAATTGCCACAAGGAACGCCAGAGCTCCTTCTGTGGTTTCATTTTGAATAAGCAAATACAAAGTAAAGAGCGACAGATGAGCAGCCACTTGTTCTCTGAGCTGGAGAGAGGCCTGTACTCACAGAGGTCCAAATTGTCAGCTGTCTGAAATATTTTAGTGCAAAGCAGGCAATTTCTTTGTAGGAAAGCTCTAAAAAGAAAGAGAGGGAAAGATTCCAAGAGGCAGCGGGAGAAAGTGCCTGTGCAACAAGTTGCAAAACAAAAATCGTCATATTCCCTGCGTGTAGTGCAATGGAAAATAAGACTCAGTAGCATCCCCAGCTCTGCTTTTATTTTATATAGAAGAGGAGAATTATGGAGGGTTTTTTTGGCCAGATTTCTAGAGAGAAAAGGTTTTGCAAACTTGAGTCTACCAATTAAGAATGAAAAACAGAGCCATTGAAATGCACAGCAGCCTGTGTTGGCAGCAGCACAGCACAGCAGTGGTTCAGGCCAGAGTTTTTTAAAGCATTCTTAGTGAGTTCCAGCAATAATGACATTTACACACAAATCTGGAGCATAATGCAGATCTAGCTCTAGCAGGATGTCACAGCTTTGCTTGGTCTCAAAGCAACCATGCAGGGCTGTAGCCCAAATCCTCACCTGGCAGCAGCTCCACCCAGCTATGTCCAGGTCATCATTTCACTCTGTTCTCCTTCCAAGGAGTGTTTGAGCTGCTGTTTTGGTTTTGTTTTTCTTAATTTATGACTATATATTTTTATTTGGCTGTTTTCCCCCAGTGTGGAGCCTCTGCTGACTATGAGCTGGCTGCTACAAACCTGGAGTGCAGCTGGGAGGAGGACTGATGGTGTAATTCCCTGGTTTTTCTACTCTTCCCCATAGTAAAACATCTCAGACGGAGCAGGAAAGAAACTGGAAACTGAGAATGGCATGCTGTGGTTCAGATTATGTCATCCATTCAGCATGAAAATCCTGCTTCTGCATGGGGTCATGATCAGAAGGAAGCTAATGATCATACATGTATTATTAATAAGATCATGGTTTAAGGTGTTACAGCTAGTGTGTGTCCACAGTAGCAGAGGTGAAAAACAAGCTGCTTCGACATATAAACAATTCCAAAAATACCTTTGCACACCTTTCCTAATTACAAATATTAATATTGCTCATTGTCATTATGCAGCCAACTTCTAGTAGTAGAGTCAATAGCATAAATAAGGCGGAACTAAAGCCTATTGTATATAAAATGCAGCTGCGAGTTCAGCTAACCTAGACTAGACTTGTACTCACACTGCTTTGAAACTAACTGTATGGAATGAGAGCTCTTGGCAAAAAACCAAAACCCATGAAATCAATGCTTTTCAACCCACTGGGAGATGTTTAAAATGTATGTTTTAGTTCTGGTCTGAAAGATTTAGGGGGTTCCTTCTGATGGGGAAAAATAACCTACAGAGAAAGTGAAATGCCTTAATACCTCAATTTAGGCAACTGAAAAGGTTGAGGCTTTAGAGTCAGGTTTTTAATTTGGATCTTCAATTAGGACAGAAATGCCAGTCAGCTTGTATCAGAGTTGCTAAATTTTGGGTTGATTTCTGAGTCATCCCTAAATTCAGTCCAAATAGCTCTCTGGATTTTATAACAGAAGCTTTTCTTGTTCTGAGTTCGGTTTATCATTTCTGACTTCTTTCATTTGTGATGTGTATCTATAAACATATTAGGAAAATGATTTTTAGCCAGCAAATTATCTAAAATTTTATAATTCCAGTTGTATAAAGCACATTATTTCATGTGCAGAATTATATCTGTACTCTCACTTACATGTTTGAGAGCTTTCTAATTGTGGGTAAAATGCTTCTAAAGGCCATAACAGTATTTTTTGCTAGAGCATATTCAAGAGTGAGGATGAACATGTAAATTCTTTGATTACATGAGGAAAAAGAGTCCACAACACTGGCATGAGCTGCACTGAAGAAGGGTGTGTTAAAAAATCATTGTACAATACTTCTTGTGTGTTTGGGAGTGCATATGCCTATTTCTTATTATACTATTACACTATTTCTTGTGCTATTCATAATTTTCGTTCTGAGGCATTGCCGTAGCAGTCTCAGCATCCAAGCTGTCAACTGCCAGTATGTTTTCTCATTCCCTTTATTTTTCTTTTTACCTGCTCTTCAGAGCTTTGCTGTTCTGAAGACTGTTGCCTTTCTCCTTTCTCAGTGTCTGCACCAGGGATTCCTGAAGTTCTGTGCCCGTGGATTGCTGATTTGCAGGCAGGCTTTGCTTAGCTTGAATAGGGCATGCACATAGCCCAGTCTGCCCTAGGACTGAGCAGATCTGAGGGACACATTTCATTCCCACAGGATGGCTGAGGTTGTTCCAGAGTGTGGTCACCTGCACAGTAAATAAGTTCTTCTTTATGTTCAGGTGAGACTTCCTGTGCATTGGTTTCTGCCCTTTGCCTCTTGTCCTACTGCTTGGCATCACCAAGGAGAGCCTGGCTCCATCTGCTTGGCACCCTCCCAGTAGAGGTTTACACACATTCATGAGGTCCCTTGTCAGTTGTCTCTTCTCAAGGCTGAACACGTCCAGTTGTGTCAGGGCAGGGCTATTGGATCTCAGCAAAAGGTTCTCCCCCCAGAGGGTGGTGGGCACTGACCAGGCTCCCCAGGGCAGTGGGCACAGCCCCAAGGCTGCCAGAGCTGCAGGAGTGTTGGATGATGCTCTGGGGCACAGGGGGTGACCCTTGGGGATGGTCCTGGGCAGGGATAAGGGCTGGACTCGATGAGCCTTGTGGGTCCCTTCCAACTTGCCATATCCTGTGATTCTGTGATTCATTACACCTTGCTTCCCTTCCATCCCATCAGCTTACCACTTCATCTGGTTTTTGAAGAACATCACGATTTTTAGAAAGAATTTAATGATAGGACAAACTGTGTCAGAGAGATGGCTTCAAATTACAGTTATTAGAAATCCAGCCTAACAATCTGCACTTTAACAATTAAACATTGAATGGCCCTTATTTTAAGCATCTCTTGCACAAGCCATTTCTCTGATGTGCATGCAACCTGGTACAAGACTGACAAATTTGGATTCTTAGACAATGATGTCCTCTCTTACTGAGACACAGGGAGATCTGCCTATCCAGTACCTTGGAACTGCAGGAATCTTATTCAGACAGCATTAACAAGATGCCTGAAACAGCTGAATTAGAGCAATTCAGGCAGTTCCCTAAGAACTGCAGGTATTAGCCACATTACACTCACACAAGCTCATCTTTTCTGTGATGCATATGTGCACCCACACTAATATATAATAAGCATATCCATTCATATATACATATATCAGTACTTCAGGCCTAACTGTAGTCTCGAGTTTTTTAAGATGTTCAGATTTCATAGTAAATACGCATTTATTTGAATTCTGATAATTTTACATCATCCTGTACCCACACTTTGAAATGTGATCTGATAAACCCTACATAGTTTCAGCAGCTATCTTAACAATTCCGTGTGAAAAATGTGTGTTTCTCTTCTCCTTGGATGTGTATGTTCCATGGGCACTCTCCTGTAGGAATGTTTAGCTACTTCTCTTCCAGCCTGGCCTCTGAATGGGCAGAAGCAGAATTAGTGGAGTTCAGGTTAATTATCACTGAGTCACATGTAATCATGCAGACTTTGGTGAGTGCTTGAAGATGAACTCTTGCTTCATGAGTACCACTTAGGGAATTCTTTCATCCTTTTGCCTTTTTCTTAGAAAATCCATGTTCTTCCTCAGTGGTGTCATTTTTTATAAAAAAAAACAAACCACTTTCACAAACTTCTTCTGTTTTTCAAACGAGCAGATGAAATCCATCTTTGGGAAAAGATCATGATACCAAGAAACTGAAAATTACAGGTGATGTCTGGGTGTATGTGCTTGGCTGTGGCTCCTCTGCAGTTCTCAATGCCAGGGCAGTGAAGGAATGGACACAGGAATTCTATTCCAACAAGAATAGACAGAAAGGAGGAGTCTTATCCTGTGCTTTGGGAGTTATGAGCCCCCAGAATCTAACACAGGAAGGCAGAGATGCAACGTGGTTTTGTCACCACCCTTTATTTTTCACAGATCTTACAAATATGCAAACCAAATATTAGCATTCCTAGGTACCGATTTTTCATGGAGCTATCTTTTCTCTTTTACACATTTGTTTTTAATATGCATTTTCCCAGTTTTTCAAAATGCAGAATTAGTTTCTAAAAATGGAAAGAGAAGCCCATTTGTTTATCGAAGGGGCCAAGCTTTGGCCATCAGTGACTCCCCCCACCCAACTGAAATAATAAACACTTGTTAGTGGTGAAATTGTGGTGCCACACAGCTTTGTACATGTCAGCATCCCTTTGGAGTCATCAAAGCCAGACTGGCTGATTTTCATGCTGTTCAAGTACTAGTTGATTTCATAAAGGTTCCTAGCATAAAAACATCATTAAATGAAGTTAGGTGCTTTAATGCAAATTTTCTTTCTCTCAGAAGCTGCTGTGGAGCTGAAAGGAAAGAAAATACCTCTCGATGATATGCTGCTTTTCCTCCTGGACTGGAAGTTCTAAAGTACTACAATAAAAAAAAGCATTTTTCCCCTCACAAGCTACAGGTAGTCTCTGAACTGGTTTACAGAGTAGGAGGTAAGAGAAGCTGAGCAAGAGTTCGGCACTGTGGTTCCTTCCTTTAAAACAGCCCCAAGCTTCCCTATAAATTGCTGTCACAAGGTGACAGCTCCTGCCCCACTCCAGGATCTTGCCATGGCGTTGATGCCAGAGCTCAGCCTGTGGTTCACGTTGGCACAGTGGGCAAAGAAAATGTGACCCAGTCAGTGCATTGGCCAGACCTTGGCTGGAGATCCAACCTCAGTAGCCCATGAAGTTGGGCTATCAAGGTCTTGGGCTAAGCTCTTGTGGTCTTATTGCACACACAAAGCTATCAGGAAGGCAGCACAACTCTCTGTCACTTTATGAAAGATTTCCTTTTTGCATAGATTACAGTTAATGAGGTACTTGGTGAAAAACAATGTAGCTGACAATAATATTTTTTATTGCAGATCAAGCGCTTTTTTCCAAGAATAGCTGTGTTAAGGTCAAGAGGTAGCAAGTGTCTGTAATATCAAGTATTTAATTTGCTGACAAAGAGTAATGCAGTTCTTTCTCTAGTGCCTTTCTTTCCTCTGAATCCCTACGCACAGTCCCCAAAAAGCTTAATTCAAAATACTTTCTAACCCTGTATTGATTTATTCAAGGACTTGACTGTATGGTCAATCAAGTGACCCTGAAATGATTAATTTGAATTTGAATTTGAGTGTTTAGTTCACTGACTTGATACTATATGATATATATATGATATACCAGCTTTTGAGCTAATGAAGGAAACTGGCCCAGTAACTCTTTTTGTCAGAGGAAAACAAGAAACTTTTTATCTGTACTTCATATTCTAAGTCCAATAAGTGTGTTTTCAGGATAGAAACATTATATCGTATAGAACACAGATTATGCAACAGCAACATAATCAGACAAAGAACTGTCTGACACTGCTCCTGACTGGCTTTCTTGTGGTATGAAATCCTGAAATGGAAACAGGAAAGAAGGTCTGTGGTTCATGGGACACACAGATCTGAGCAGAGGGAGCTGCCCAGATGGAGATGCAGCTCACCCAGGGGAGGATGGAATCCTGTCAATCTGCTGCAGGTGAGCTTGCTCCATCATACCATGAGAGTGAAACAAAGCTCGTAGGATTTTCCATCACACACCAGTCCCCCCAGTTCAGTCAGCAGGGTCAGACATGCCAGGGGAAAGCACAAAGGTTCTGCCTGCAAGCAATTTAAGGAATAACATAAACAGGAAATCTGCCCTTGATAGCGGTAGGAATAGGTTTCCATGCTGAACACTTGCATTGCCGTATTCTCTCCTTTTCCCAATATCAATGTGAAAACAGGTGCCTTTTAGCCCTATAAGTGCCCGTTTCTTTTGTAATTTCAAAATTGTCTGCAGTGTTTATGGTAGCTAAAACTGGGCAAGGCATTGCAGTGTTAGCTTTTAAAATGCTTTTGGCAGCTGTACTTGTACTTTCTGAACAAGGATGATTGGTTTTCAGTCTTTTGAAAGGCACCTGTACTCCTCTACTCTGAAAGTGATACACAGCAAGATAAGGGAAGCTGCCTAAAGCACACTCATTAATTCTTATATTCTGTTATTAAGCCTTAAGAAAAAAATAATAAAGAAAAGAAATCTTTGCACAATTGGCTAAAATCATAGCCCAATAACTATTTTTACTGCCAGTGCAGGAGACTTGTGTGCCCACAAACTTGTTCATTGCACTAATTCTATCAGTGGCAATAAGTGAGGGTATTACTGTTCCCTCCAGCTGCAAATTTGAGATGCAAACTTACAGGCAAAGTCAGGTCACATCCCGAGGCAAATGACATCTCTCCAACAAAACAATCCTCAATATGATGGCCGTGCATTGACACAGGGAATTAAGACAGTTTTGACAATACATCATTGAAGTGATTCGTGATCCTCGGATATTTCCAGCAATCTTTTCTGACCTTACTGAGATGAAGATTTTCCTTGCTTTTCTCATCGCTGTGCATGTCAAGAGGTGTTTACACTGTGCTATCCACAGCAACCCGAAGGCTTTTTCTTTCTCCAGAGTGGCAGCAGCTGGAACCCTAAAACATGGGGTAGAAGACAGTATAAGCTGCTCTTGTAAGCTGGTAGAATCAACAGAGAGGAATGAGTGGTTTGAAGTTCACTCAAACTTTATTTCCATGCAACGAACAAAGCCAATTTATAAAACATCTCAAAAGAGCAAAGCCAATTTATAAAACACCTCAAACGATGCAATATAGCATGGTAGTTTTAATTTTTAGATGCTGTTAATTATTCCCATTCCATTAATAAACAGGGGAATTAATTTTTTTGGAGGAAATTATAAATCAATTTGAAAAGTAATTACTTCATTAAATTTAGTAATTATGTGCTGTAGCCAACTCGATCTTCTTTAAAATGAATGACAGGATGTTTTTCTTACTCCTCATTCTATGTGAATTTAAAAAGTGTGACTCTCTTTTTAGACTTTAGGCACTGAAGAGCTGTAGCAGACATTCCTGAGCCCAAGGGGTAGAGGAATTTGGAGACTGGAAATGCATGTCAGTACTGCAGGCAGAGAAAACAAGACCGAGGTTTGTAATTCCTGACTTCAATGAGACATGGACAGGAGGTCTTTTACCTTAAGGACATCCCTCAGGTAAGAAGACAGAGCACCTTCCCAGGGCTTCCATTTTCCACCTGTTTGTGTGAAAGAACCGAAAATGAGAATTCTTTGCAAATGCTCTCCTAATTTGAATCTTAAGGAGGCAACATTTTTTTTTTTTAATCCAGTGTGTGGCTTGTTAACCTGACTGCAAACAATTTTTTAGGTAGAAAGAACTAATGTCTGTTGAAACCCATTCCAAAACTTCAGCAAACTTTTTTTTTGTGCAAATACAATTGTTTTTGCAGGTATAGCACAAGAGTTGGTTT
Organism: Anabacerthia variegaticeps; assembly: GCA_035583185.1. NCBI lineage: Eukaryota > Metazoa > Chordata > Aves > Passeriformes > Furnariidae > Anabacerthia > Anabacerthia variegaticeps. The sequence continues at coordinate 3,420,903 of JAWWEW010000001.1, read as the reverse complement.
TTAATAGGAATTAGATGTGCAGTCCCATGTGATGTGTCAGATTTCTTATGTGATCTTCCTAACCATCTTGCAATAGTTGTGGGACAAACAGTGCATCTTTCATCAGATAATGTGGTCAGGGGGCTTCAGCTGAGAAGGCTTTGAGCATGATAACTTTTCTGTCTCCTGTGTTCCCCACTCATCAGGCAAAACTGACTCCTGGAGCAGCAGCAGAATTTTCTGAGCTGTTGCCTGAGCCACTGTAGTGATGGGAAGGCATCACAGGTACAAAGAGGTCATGAGAGTGGGAGGAGAAGAAAAGAGACAGGGGAGGGTGTGAGAGATTGTGTGTCATTTTTCCAGGCATGAGTGTGATACAGGAAAGCAGATACATCATCTCTTGGAGTGCTAGAAAACTCCAGGGATAGGCTCTGAAAGGGTGCCAGTGTCAGGGTCAAGGAGAGATGTTCTAATAACACTTCCCTTCATCTGTTCAAAACACAATTATACACTCAGAATGCTGGACTGAAAATAGGCCTTAGAAATATACAGGTGTTTTGACACACTAAGATTAGTGAGCTAAAGGCCTCCTAAATGGCTCCCTTTCAGTCCTCACACATATTCTCTCAGTCAGTTTGGAGCTCCTGGCTGTTTTCCCTCTGGCTGGCATGCCAGCAGCAAGGAGTCAAACGTGATTATTTGCATATTTTCCCTACTCTTTCATTCTGCACTTCTGTGGGCTCATAATGCATGCTGACTGACTTTGTTCCCACACTCTCGCTTGTGTGTCTTACACTCCGAGCGATAAAAGGGTGAGGCATAAAGGAAAGTTGTCAGAACATCAGTAAATTGGGATCTATAATAGTGAGGTGGTTAAATATTCAACATAAGCAGTTGCTGCAGCACCAGGAAAGCCTGAGAAACAGCAGTAGAAGTGAGTTGTTGCATTAGCCCTGGAGATGGCTGTGAGAACTGTGCAAAACATCAAAAATCTCAGATTTTCTGAGAGTCCAGGGTGCTCCCAGTTGCCTGTTAACAAATGGGCCATATATGCTATATGAATATATCTAATACAGGAGTAACTTCACACACAATGCAAGTCACAGAACACTTCCAAATACCCATTCCATGTGAAGCTGTCCTTACAACAAGGAGGGGAGTGTAAGGCCTGAAAACTGCAGATTCTTTGGAGCAGCTCCAGTAGCTCAGTCAATGAGGAGGTTCAGCCCTGTGTTTATTCAGATGTAGACATAGATCTCAATTTTCTGCACATTTTGAAGAGTGCAGCATACCTTTTTGGAATAAAATAAGAAATCACACTTTTTTTTTTTTCCTTCCTGCAATGGATTGCGTGTTAATACTAAATATAAAATGCAAAGCGAGTAGCAAAGTATTAGCATTTTGGAATGAAAATATGACATTTTATATACCCTTAAGGAAAAATATTGCTTGTTCCCTGGAGCTACCCTGATCAATTTAATTTCCCACATCAGTACACATCAAGAAGTCAAAACTTCCCACTGCCTTTCAATCTACACATTACACTCAGAGCATCAGATTTGTTTTCCTTCTTGCATGTGTTGCTTTAGACCTCCTTCTGAAAGGATATTCACATGGTTGTGGTTACCAGTCTTATTTAATTTGGTTTCTGCATTTTGTCAGAACAGAATCACTCCCTCAGATCTGCAGTGGTAGAAGAAGATGAAAGCCAAAAAGTAGAGGCTGCACAAAAGCACTGAGGAGGTGCAATATTTTGGTAAACTAACTCTAGGAACAGTTGTGGAGGAAAAGAATCCATTCCTATTCTTTATGACCCCAGAGCCAACAAAACCCCGTAATGGGTGAATTTTCAAGGTGAGTTAAAAATGAAAAGTATCAAACCATCACCAGCCTGAGGATGTCCAAGCCATGCTGCTTGCAGCCAAAGAGGGAACCAAACTTAGAGGTGTGAAAACTTAACAGTGACTGCAGAAATGTGTCAGTGAAAATCAGATCACTCAGTTTGGGATGAGGGGTCCCCAGGTTTGAGACTGTGAGCGTGCCACACATAGGAATGAACCTGAAAAGATTTGCTTCATACACCCAGGGATGTCAGGATGCTTGACCTGCGCCTGCCTTGACACTGTTTCTAAGGCAGTATGGTATGTGCTTCTCATCCACATTTGTGACCTCAGCATCTCCCCTTCTTCTAACACATCCACAATTTTGACTGCCACAAGAGGATAATTTTTCATCACATTTACCTAATCTTTCTGTTGAGCACAATTATTAGAAAGCAGAAATTGTAAACTGGCCAAAAAACTGCCTAAGCCAGAAATGCTGAAGGGAATCACCATCATTAGAAAGCATCTCTCAAATTGTTACACAACTGAAGTTAATTTCACATTGTTGCTACCATAAATACCTGATTGTGTGCTCAGATTTCTCATATCATGTGCCAGGTTTTCAACCTAATTTGGCCCAAGCAGGTTTTTCGCTACCACTTATGTGTTTGCTCTTTTGAAGGGAAAATTTGCTTTGGCTTTCCATATTGACCTGGTCTTTTATTCCTAAATCATACTTTGCTAAATAATATTTGTCATTGTGAGGCACTAAAATCTCCATTTTAAAAAAATAGACAGGAGACATTTAAAACAGTGGCATATTTCCACTTCAAATATAGAAAGAAAAACAGAAAAGAATTTGCTTTATGGTGCTGGGGGAGAGCAAGAGAGCACAAAAATCTTTGAGAGGTGAGGCAGATGAAACTGGCTTGGAGCCTGGATTCCTGATGTTCTCTGTTAGGTCCTTGCTGAGACTTACTTGAATTTCAAATTGTTTTCTAAGCTGGTGAATAACAGGTGCTTGCTAACCAGCTCCTAATGAGTACAGAGGTCCAGCTCCATGGAGGCATTTCTCCTGCTTTTGACTGTCTTTTGTACTTCTGAAGAAAAAGCAGCAGAGCTGGAAATTGGAAATTTTAATTGAAAGCACACATACACAAGGCAGCTTTGTAGCCCTCTGAACACAGAAGGCTAAAAAAGAAAGCAATATGTTGTTAATTTTTTATGCCATGTACACTGTAATGTATTTTGGGATATGGTGTAGTAGATTTCAAACCAGGTTGTTCTGAAAAAAATATTAAAATCAAATGTTCACCACTGTTTTGTCTCACCCAAACAGGTTCTCATTACAGGCTGTTCATTAGTAAATGGAAATGCTAGAGGCACAAAGCTGAGTGACAACACTCCAGGCTCTTTCTTCTGCCCAATGTCTCTCTAAGGTTTAATCACAAAACATAAGAAATGAAAGTCTTCACTAAATTATTCTGTCTTAGATTAATGGTTTTAACATGTTTGGGGACCTCCTGAAATTATATCTTTGTCCATATTTGCAGGTCTGAAATGTGTGTAACACAAAAAATGTGCATTCTACTGCAAAATTGCCACATCCGTCCCAAAAGTGAGCCCGTTAACAGTGCAACACAATTGAGTCACACGGAGAAAAAAATGAATTTAAGTGAATTTAGAATGGCTGCAATGAAAGCAAAGGAACCTTTACTTACCAAAACCTGCAGACTGGCTATGGTCGAGTTCAATTCAGAGTCATTCCATTGAGTTATGGAGGGTTTGATGGAGCCAAAGATCTCATCCAACATTAGCAAATTTCACTTTAAATTAATTTTCATAGACATTGCAGTACCTCAAATGTTGTTTGGGGGTTTTTTTTTTGGTTTGGTTTGGTTTTCCCAAGTGATGAACCGGTTACATGATTTATTTACTAGCAAATTTATGTCTTCTCACTACCAAGGACTTTATCTGCAATAGGTCATCCACGAATTTGTGTTGGATAACACATAATTATCAGTGCCTAAAACCAACTGAAAAACTACCAAGGAAAGGTCAATGAAAATGTTGATGGAAAAGTACTTCCCTATTTTACGCAACTCTAAATGTGATATATAAATGCCATTCACTTCTGGCAGGTGAGGAGATAACCTATTTTTATATGTCTTATCATGAGTTTAAAGCCATGGAAAAAAAAATCCTATTGTATTGGAGAGACAGAGTGAGAATAGATCTTCCTTTACCAGGTGCAGGGATGCCATTAGCACAGGAAGGAATCCCTTCTCATTCATTATGTGGCAAAATATGTTTTGTTACCTGTGGAGGAGCTTTCATTTGGAAATTCTGGCACTTTGCATCCTGTTTGTGGTCCCTTTTCAAGAGAGAGCTCTGGAGCTGAAGTGGATGGAATAGGCCTGGGGAATTGCATGGTGAAATGTATGTGTTTTGGCAGTGATTTACAGTTTTGCAGTCTAGCCTGTCTTTGTTTTCTTTGGAGTCAAAAACAAACCAGTTCCCTGAATCTCAAAATGCTTCTTCAAGATCACACGGGAAGATCTATTTACTTGGGCTTTTGAGCAGAGAGACCACGACAAAATTCATGTGTTCGGAAAAACCCACATGATTTTATTTTGCTTTACTTAGTAATATATCTGCCATTCCTTCAAAGCACAGGTTTATTATGCTGAGAAGACTGGTACAGATCAAAATCCACTCATTTTCCCTGCTGCAAAAGCATCACCTGTGCAGCTCACTGAGACACTGCATTGTTTGCTGGCCAGTTATTTGTACGTGCCAGGAGAGAACATGTTTCGAGGGGGAACTGGATGAACAGTGACCTTGTGAATGATTTGTAGAAGATAATTTCCCACCTATAGGGTAGGGAAAAAGTCTGAAAGGGCAGTTGTGTGTCAGCTAGAATGGCTGTAGCTTTCCTTAAGCTTCTGGATGCATCTATATCATGAGTATGTGAGCTGTGTGGAGCTGTATCATCTAGCTGTCCATCAGCAGCAGCTGACTTGGCGCCTTCTGGTTTCATTATCCTTTAAACCACTCTTCATCAGTCAACCATTCTCTCAAATTAAAAGTCAGCAAGGGAAACATTGCTTACATTCCCCTATCTGTTAAAACACAGTTTAAACTGCTTCACGGAGGGGAAATGATGGAGATGATGTGGTTTGAAGCTTGGTGGGGTGGTTTTGTTGGGTTTTTTTTTTTACCTTCTGGGCATGAAACAATGCGGATTCAGTAAATAGATCTAACTATGTGTGATGAGAATGATTGCGGTGCTTTAGGTTCATTAGTCTCACAGTGTGAACTTTAATAAAAATGAATTTGACTAGATTAGATGCAATTACAGCAATCTGAGTTAAAATTTGTGTACCCATACATGCTCATAAAAGGGAGATTATTTCAAAAGCATGTTTGAGTAAACCACAGAGAATAGCATGTATGGTTGGCATATAAGTCAGTGTAATTCTTAGTTTACAGAAAAGGAAGTTTAAGTCACTGAGTCCAGTGGTCACTTCACCCTCTATTTAGACAAAATTATTGATAGTCCTCCTATTAGAACCATGAGCACAGAAATCCCCACGTGTGACATTTTGACATCAAATCTGATTATTAATCCTTATTACCAATCAAACACTGTAAAACCTGTTAACTAGTCTTGCTCTAAACTACCAGGCAGTTTCATTGTGTTCTTGGCTTTTTCCATTCTTTCCTCTCCCACTTAGTGTGAAATTATAAAAGGTATTTCAGTGTTAAGCTAAGGTTTTTAAAGTAGATTTTGGTTATGTACTTTCTGCAGCTCCGACTGATACTGGAAGTGCAATAGAAAGGTTTCCCAATACTGGGCAGCCAAATGTCCCATAAAGTCCCCATGTGAAGGACACTTGGGATGGCAAGAGAGCCTTTTGCTGTTTTGCAGTCTCTCTCTGTCTTCTCTGTCTCTCTCTGCTGTTTAAAGACACTGTCTCAAAAAAGATATTAAACCTCTGCTACTAATTAATTTCAACACAGAAAAAATGTCTGATTGGTGCCTTCCCAGGAGAACGTGATGGTGTTGTTGTTTGGGGCACTGACTGCAAGCAAAAGCAGAACGTTTTTGCTCTGGTTGTTCTTAAAAGGCGAGGAGAAATAAACCATAATTAGTGAAAAGATAATTAACTCAGAGGAAGCCATCGCTTCAAAATGTAAAAATATTGGAGAAAGCTTTTGTTTGAAAACGTGTGATTTCTTTCAATTCTGGAGCAGAAAGGTTTGTCCATATCTCTGTCAAGCAGAAGACTTGTGTATATCTGATAAGAGTGTTACACAGAAACAAACTGTGCTCCATTCGCATTTATCTTGATGAAGGTCATGTCTTGAAACTTGAAATTATGAGAATCACAGAGTTTAGACAGTTTAAAAATGTCTGATTGCAGGCATTTAGCATCATGCCATTTGAGTCTGAAGATGGTATGAATGTCTAAGAACCAAAATATTGATTTGCTTTTTAAGAAAACTCACTTCCTATGATAAAGCCACTTCTTTCACTGGGCAGAACAGATTAGACCTATAAAATTAAAGCACCACATGCTTGAAGTTACAGGTTTGAGACATAAAAGACAAAGTAGTATGAGATTTAGAGTTTGTGAATGACCTGCAGTATATGATAAAAGTAATTTAGATGATAAACAATGCAGTTATTCAACACTCTGTATCACCAGTAATCATTTTACAAATCACTCTGCTTTTCTGCACAGGTTTCCAAGTAACAGTATTTACTTCTTCCCATAATTCAAATTCCTCTGGGAGGAGCTGTCTTTTCAGAAGGCAGGGGTCAGCAGCACTGTTGAAGAAGTTCTGGAGGAGGGAGTAGCTGAGAAAAATGAGATTGTGTGAAACACGGATCATGCACACAGACAGCCAGGGGCTAAAACAAGTGTTTGTTAAGTGTGGATAAATATACAAGATGTCTTTACTTTGTATTCAGAGCCTTGTCAATATGTAAGCCGAAAAAAACAGAAAATCAACGTGTAAACATCCATCACTCTGCAGAAAATATTTAGCATCCCCTGAATATCAAAAGATTTGCCCTTAGCTTTGTGTTTATTGTTAGAAATGGTTGGGAGCCACCAAAATGTGACCATTTAAAAGGCAATGAAATTGTATCCAATTTAATATACAGATTGAAGACAAACTGTGATGATTTGCTTCAACTCACTATTCGAAAGTGTCAGGCCATACAGTCTGGTGCTGCCCTGCACATGGCACAGGCTGCAGATAAAGTTGTCTGCTGGGAGCTTCCAATGTCCTGCTGCTCCCAAAATAGAGGATTTTATTAACTTCCAAAAGCTGTTCGCTTCCTAATTTATCAGGGGAAGGGAAGGCCCAGGTAGACATAACTGGGAGAAGAAGAAGGAGCAGCTTGTACAGTCACGTCTGCATGGCTGTCAATACCAAAGCCAAGGGATAACCAAGAATTCCTGCAGATTATACCCATGAATCAGTGAATTCCTTCATTTGCTTTCATCAGGGGAGGAAAACCATCTTCAGAAGCTTTGTTTGCATTGTGTTCATAAAAGTCTTTACCATGAGGCTGCAATCTGTACTAGTATAGAGGTGTTGGAGCTCTCAGCTCCATGGGTTTGTCCTAAACTTAAAGGCTGAGCCCACAGCTGAGCAACACAACATCCATATGACAGCCTGGAGCTTTTGATTCCTGACATACCATTTGAAAGTGCACACTTTATTTCTTCTTTTTAACATACAGGTCACTGCTACCTCAATTAAACTGTGTTGTGTTGTCTTGTTTGTTTGTTTGTTTCCCACCTCCTTTAAGCTCCTGGCTGCTTTGCTATCTCAGTGGTTTTGCAATTTATTTGCCAGCGAGAAAGCATGGACTCATAAATACAGGCCAGATTTGAATCAGAAAAAGAAATAATATGACATCTATTGATATGCTTTTCACTAAGAGGAACCTTGAAGAGGAGACAGTTGGGCAAAAGGATGCCTGAGCTTTCCCTACAAGGCCATATAGGAAAAGAGATTTATAGAATAAGCCTGTGAGACTCTCCAGAAAGGATAAAGGGAAAAGCAGCCCCAGTCAAACATGACCAAAGCAATAACTTTCCAGTGTCCTCTGGCAATTACAAGCCCATTCAGAGGTCACTTTAAAAAAAGTAATACCCGCTCAGTGTACAGAAAATGATGGTGTTAATATGATCTGCTGTGCTTGTTGCTGTACTGGTGACTCAACTTTGAGGCAGCTTTTAAAAGTTTACCAAGCTGACCATATCCTTTCCCCTTGGTTTGCTCACCTTCAGGCACTTCCAAACTTTTCCATATCTTCACTCACTTCAATTTTTGGTCAGGCATTTAGCAAGCTGGAGCTGGTTCCACGCAGCTAATTTGAAGTCACTCAGATCTTCAGATGAACCTGGGTCAGCTGTAGCTACCTGGGGAATGTTACTATTTCTCTGCCATGATTCCTTTCCTATTTGGTGATGAAAGTTAATCTTGGCAATTTTATATTTACCATCCACTCATCATTGCTTAGTTACAGAGACAGTGTGATCTCATTGTGGGACCCTTCCACCTCTTTTAAGGGATAGTGGAACTCAGCAGTTCCAGGGGTGTCTCCATTTGTTGTGGGCTTGAATCAAGGACAAAATTCACCAACAGAGTTTTGGAAAAACTGGAAGCATCTCCCTTATTGCATGCAGAAAGCTCAGCTCTGAGCATAAAGAAGAAAAACAACTGAAATCTACAGATTTTCTATCTTTTTTCAGGTGTAAGTACCAGAACAGAGCGTCGATCCCTACATTTATTTTGTTAGGATGTCTTATCTGGTTTCTCCCAGGGACTGAAGGAAGACTGAGTGTAGTTCTTTTCTTCTGAGTGATTGACAGAATGTGTGGTTAGGCAAGTCTTTTTAGAGACAACCATAACCCAAGCATAAGGGATCTTGATAAAAGTACTGACTTTGTAGTGCTATATACCTCCCTTTCCCCTGAGTACCATCCCATTACAGTCACTGCTGACAGAATAAAGAACTATCAAAATAGCAAGGCTCAAAATAAAACTCTGGAAATTCTTATGAAACATGAAAGTGTTGTTCTTCAGAATTCTGGACTGAGGAGAGGGAAATACGTGCACAGTGAAAAGTTTGGAGGGGAAAAAATAAAAGAAACCAAAGCCCAGTATTAAAATGAAAAAAGCTGCAAGAAACACTTAGTGTGCATCAAATTAACTGTGGTCTAATAACCACAGTGAACTCATTTCCTATGGCATATATAAACCCAAATGTTAATCAGGAAAGGTATGGGAGGAGGGAAATGGCAGTGCACGAGGACAACTAAGAATTGTGTCATCCCTCATAGTCATGGACTTCTCTAGAAGTCCACAGGGAACAGACAAAACCATGAAAGTATGTAGAGCAGTGTGGCTTATTAATATTTGCTGTGCCACATTCTCTGCTAGGGCAGGGTTTGGCAGCCTCAGAGACAAGAAAGTAGAGGGGAAAATAGTGGGTAGGAAGATCTTACCCAGATAAATTCATTACATGCCAACCTTTGGCTTGAAAACAAAGGGAAGAAACACTTGGGATGGGTCCACCTCAGTCAGAGACATGTCAAATGTAATGAAACTTCTCTAGAATTAATATTTAATCAATTAGAAGGGAGTGTGAACCTTGTGCTTACAATTTTCTGTGACCTGTGCACCCCTTGCTACAAGTAGAAACAACCATCTCAGTGTGTGAGTTTTTAGATTCCTCATGGATTGCCCTGAGCCAAAACCACCTCGTGCAGATGACTGAGATGATCCAGAGTGCTGAACCACCATATCTGCTCTGTCATTTGAGCTGAACTGGCACCTGATAAGAGGGCTTTGTTATCCAAATTCAGCCTCTGGAGTATTGTGGATCGCTGTATCATGTCTGCAGTTCATGTATATACTAATAAATACATTTAGTAACTCCAAACAATATTCTTTAGTCTTTAGGTTGTTGCTGCACTGGTCTATTGTGCTATTTTAATTGGAAAATGATAATTTTACTTATTCCTTGAGGACTGTTCAATTACTGATGAGATCCCCATAGGTCATCCTTACATTTCCTAACATTTACTAAATGAAATATATGTTTTGTTAAATATTGAACCTTAGGAGATATACATGAGAACTTACTTAAGCCTTTCCCCTTTTTTTCCTTTTTTTTCTTTTTTTTTTTTTTTTTTTTTTTAGTATTTGATTTAGCTGGAGTAGAAAATCAGAATACATATGACATTTTTGAGTATTTGGTACAATCAGATGACATGTTAGTAAATACTTTGTGATTCAATGAAAATATTCGACACATAGGTGGGGATTGTATACATTCTGAATTCTCTTATTCATGCTTGCAAGAAAAAGAAGGAAGATCAGGGGCCAATCAGTAGTACCCAATGTGCCACCAATACTAAAAATGCATCAAATCTGAAAAATGTATGCCTTTTACTATATTATAAGTAAAAAAATATAAAGCCAAGTTTAAATGAGTACTGTCTGATGCAAGCCTGTGTTTAGCTTCGTATTTCTCCCCTGCCGGGCTCATCAGTGCCTGTTCTGCTGCCTGGGCTCTCCAGTTGTCACTGGAATGGCTCTTTGATAGCAAACTGTCACAACCTTGGGATGAACCCCACAAGGGTTTGTCCAAACAGAAGGACAAAACCCACATTATGGATGGATTAAAAATCCCAGCTGACAGACATCTGACTCATGAGCTGCAGGGCGTTTGAATATTGAGAATTTATGTTCTCAGGGCAGAGCTTTAATTGCAAGGCAGACGTCAGTGAATAAATAAAACCAAGTTTCCAAGCCTCCTTCTCCAAGCTGCCTTCCTTCCTTCCCCAAAAAGATTGAAGAATATGCTAGTAAAGAAATGGCTAGCAAAGAATCTGAACATTTTTTAATTCTGAATAGTAGGAGTGATAAGGCAGAGGATACCTGTTATTTATTGATGTGCATATTTTCCCATATTTAATTCTTCAGTGCTATAAAAAATACAGGAGATTAATGTCTATGTAAAACCTAATTCACACTACCAGGTGGTAGAGAAGGGAACAGGGAAGGGACTGATCATTCTCAAATTCAATTTTTGTATTAAGGTTATTAATGAATGAAATATTTTTTCCAGAGTAGCATGTTCAAGTATCTTGAAAGCTTTTATAAGCTTTGAACTGTCTTGTGCTCTGTCAAATACAAATAAATAATGTGAAATAATTCATATAGCACAAAGTCTCTATAACAAATAGCAGTAAGAGTTTGGATTTCTGCTCTGCAATAATACCATTGTTACAGAAAAGGCAGGAGCACAGTGTTGAAGGTTTTTACAATAATGTATTTTGAAATAATCACTGCTGCAATCAATGCTTTTTCTCTAATATAAATCAGATCATTTTGGCAATCAGCAGACACAATCACTGCTCAAAATAGAGACAATATTTATTTAAATACAGGAATACAAACAGTGTGAAATTCAACTCTTCTTCATATGTTCACTATGGAAGTAAATTGATCTGAAGGTCTGAAATCTCCTGTTGTCTGCTGTGGTGTGAAATCACTGATGGTGTTTAAAAATGGGAACAGGGACTTAAATATGGAGTTCCATTTTGTAGTATTTCATTTTATGCAGTTGCCCAGACTTTCACAAAGCCAAGGGTTTAGTCCCCAGGTTCTTGGTCTGTGCATTCAATAAACAGAATGCACTCAACAGTAAGAAATTAGGTGTTAGCAGAGAAATTTCTGTCTCCATTTTCAACAGTGCTATCAAGACATATTTCACTGCATTCCTTCTGCGTGAAAACCTGAACCCAGCTCCATCCTGATGGCAGCAGAGCTTCCACAGATACTTGGGCACAGACACAGAGAGGTTCCTGTATCCTGCCTTAGGACACCATAATCTTGCTTGTGCTGCTGGGAAACTAGGTATTTGTTAGTTTGGGAGAATTGTGTCAATAATGGAAACCAGTGCACATACTCTATTTTTTTAAAAGGCTTTCATGTAGTCCTTAATTGTATCCAAATAGCATGCAGATTTCCTATAAACTTGTAGTAGGGGAGGAGATCTTGTTTAGCAATCAGAACCTGTTTTATCAGTCAATATATCAGAGGGATATGAGATAATATAGTTAAAAACATCCTCAGTGGATCAATTTTTAAGTTAGTTCCACTGAGCACTTGCCCTTCCTAAACTACTTTCCAACAACTGAATTGTTTAAGCTCAATTTCAATAACTACTGCCTTGCTAAACAGCACTTTGTCAGCGACATGCATGAACTCAACTCCACATTACTATCATCTGGAATAGCTTTCCATGGATTCACTCATTGCATGGCCTTAAGAGGCTGCCATGGAAAGAGGCTGCTTGATTTCTGCATGAAAATCTGACATTTAGAGTCTGAGGCAAATGAGCTGTAAAGAGAAGGGGCCAAATAACACCGGCACTTTTTAAGCACCCTCCTGTTTATTGGAAGTGTGGTGTCCTTTAGAAGTAGGAAGCAGTGATGCTAAAGCTTAATTTTTACTAATCCACTAGTCCCTCAACCTGCAGAGGACTGAAGTGGCAGGTTTGGGGTACCCTGGTCTAAAAGCTTTTCTTGCAGCAGGTGACTTATTGGACGAGCTGCTGACAGGATGAGCTGCCTGACAGGAGAGGAGAGCGCCTGTGTTTGTACAACTCCAATGGGTATCAGTCATTATCGACACCATCTGTTTGCCTCAGTGCTGGCATTTCCAATCTGTTCTCCTTAAAGGTAAATGCTGAAGAGGCATTCAAGCAGCTCTGCTGGAGGAAAGAAAGTTTTCCTGGATTCAAACCTTTTATTTTTTTTTTTTCTTATACTTTCTGCAAGTATGCAAAGTTCTCACGCACTTGAAGGCAAAATAACTTCTCGAGACAATTAAAAAGAAGGGCCTATTAATTTTTGACACAGAGCCTGTATGTTTGACTTCCTATAATCAGAGGTGTCGTGCTTGTTGCAATACAAACATATTGCATATATAACTCTCCACAGAGTGGACAATTATATGTTCTTCAGGAGAAATAAGAAATTACACTTCGTGGAAATAGAGCTTGAAGAGAAAATGTGATCAATATTTCTATGGTGTGTTAATTACCAGCTGATAGACTTTAAGAGGAAGAACACACGAGTAGCTTATTTAAAGGAGGGAAGGGGAAAGTATAAGGGAATAGCAAATTATGACACAAGATAACACTCCAACTAATGTTGTGTGTTACTAAGTATTCTATGATACATGAGCAATAATTACTTTAACTGCTTTGAGTCATTTACCAGCTCTCTATAATTTATAGCTCAAGCTTTATGAGACTTCTAAAGTTAGAAATAAACAGGCTGAAACTGTAAGCACAGTAGACTTTTCCAATGGTTCCTTTGTTACAGTATCTAATAAAAAAATTCATATGAGCATGCAGTAATGTGTTTGCCAAGGGAGATGAAGTTCTTCCTTTCCTCTGCGGTCTTGAATTTTATTTTGTTTTCCACATAACTCTAAATGGCAGGAATTTAATTTGTAGGCTGACAATTGGTTAATGAGTGCACATACTTTATTTCCTTTTTTTCTTTATAGTTGTGTCACTGAAATGCCTTCGAAAAAAAGAACTGGAACTTGCAAAGTTGTGGATAATAAACCACCCAGTTTGGGTGAGTCAGAAGGATGATCCATCTTTGAAATTGCAGTGTAGAATAAAGATGTGCAAGACTGGGTAAACACTGAAAGCATTTTGGACATGGTAACACAGAGATTTATACATGATATTTTTTTCATTACAAAGTACATTCACCCACTTATCATGGACCAGAAGAAGACCACAGAAAAGAAATTACACTGAAATCTGGCTCTCCATTTCATGTATGTTTTAGTTTGCTTTCTCAAGAAGTTAAAAGGATAAATAGGAAAAGCATTTTTTGGAAAATGTGTCCCATCATAAAAATCGGTGCCCATTATTAAATATTAATGTACAATAAGTACCGAGAGAACAGCAGCAATTAAACATTTATAGTACTTTGAAAATGTCCTCATACTTTTAAAAATGAAGTAATATTGAGGAACTAGCAGAACCCAAAAGTGTAATATTAAGACCAAATACGGACAGATACATTGCCAGATTAATTTCGTAAGTTGTGTGGACATTCTGCTGTTGTGAAAAACAAAGAGCTGCATAAAAAGGAAGATAACGCAAGTGGAGCAAAGCTGGAAGTATTTCAAGTGGATGCAAGTTGACTTTTTCAGCTAAAAGAATAAAATAAAGTTAGTAGTTCAAAACAACTACTGTGCTTTGTTTCTCAAAAATGTTCCTGAGAAATAATTTCCAGGAGTTCAAGGAAATTTGAAGTTACCAAAAGTGATGTTACAAACGAAGAGGTGAAATGCTTACTTTCCTACTGTCACTCTGTCCCTGACACAGGGTATAGTTTTGGTCATTGATGTTCCCTTGGGCTTGTCACTTGGTTTTGATGCCAATGGAAATGGCATTTGTTTGCTCCAGATAAGCTGACTGGTGAGGGGATATGGACACTCAGGACAACTTAAAAAATGCTGTGACAAAGAATGGTCAAGCTGTTGAGTTGTAATTCTGGGAATTTAATTTTTAAATCTATCTTTATCTGTATCTCCTTATGCCACTTAGCTTGTTTCATCTCTTTTGTCTTTATTTTCTCCTGCTATTTGGCTACTTTTTTTCTGCCATGCTCAAAAGCTTTGCAGCCACTACTAAAAGAACCAGCTCAGCAAGGAAAACCTAGTGGTGACTGCTGCATGCAGGCAGTACTTTTATATTTGTCATTATATTTGAGTTTATTGGACAAAAAGCCTGCACTGATTCTTAAAACTCTGCAGCAGTTCAGTCTAAGGCACACTCATTTTGCAGGACAGCCTGTTAGAAGCAGACTTAAGAGTGTAAAGCTGTGGTTTATTTCATATTTCTCTATTGTCTCCTATTAAAAGCATCTTACCTGTGCTTGACACACTGATGAAATTAAATATATGCATCCAGACCTTACTTAACTAAGGTTAGGAAAAGATTACCTTAGAAAGAATGTCTTCCAGAGGCTGAGCTGTCAAACACAGCACCTGCAGTAAATAGGAATGATGTCACTTTTTTCTGTGGATATGGGTCTCAGTTTATCTCTTTCTCCTGCAGTTTTATTGCTGTTCTTTCTTCATGTTAAGGTATTTTATGTCACCGAGGACAAATCTGGCACTTTTCTCGAAACAACTGCTCAGCTTGGATGCCATTCTAACCTTACAAGCACTGTAATAGTTATTAGATGGTTTGTGATATCCAAATCTCTTTGGTGGGAACCCCAAACATATGCAAGGAGATCATGTCTTTACACACTCATCCATCCTGGGGAGCTGTTTAAGTTATTTGTGGAACAGCACATTTTTAAATAAAAAATACACACCTTGTTTAACTGAGCAGAGCTGTAAGTACATAAGTACATTCAGCTGGGCTGGCTTTCCCTGCAGATGGAACAAGATTGCACTCTGTGGACATGCAAATTCTTTGTTTCACAGCTGCTCAAATATTGTCTTGAAACATCAAAATGATCTGTGCGATTAAGCTATAAGAAAAAATAACTTACACTCATTATAGATCCGTATCCTTTCATATTCGGAATTCTCGTGTCAGGTTAAATGTGAGAGGAATGCATGGGTGAAAATCCATGTTTTACAATACACACTGTTAAAATGTTGAAAGTACATTTAAATCATTATCCTGATTACAAATGGACAAACAAACAAACAAAAATTGGTTTCCTAAGAGAAAGAGCAGCAAAATTGGTAATCTGAGCAGAGTTTGTTTTCTTGTTCTTCACGTTACTTACTGGATTATTTATCTTAGTCACTCTTTTAAACACAAGCATCAATGAACAAATTATATGGCAGAGTAAGAATTTATGACCTGCAATTCAGCTGAGCTATGCTCAGACAATACTATTAGGAATAAGTGGTGGGACTAAGCCTGATATTGATCAATATAACACAATTCTCTGAATTTTCTTAATGCCAGAACTCTAGGTGTTTTTGAAGCAAAAAGTCCTGGCTACTCACCACCCCACAGAAGCCATTAAATTCATTTTACCAAGCACAGTCTCACCAAGAGTTCCATGGAAAAAAAAAAAAAAAACAACTAGAAATCAGCTCTCAGTACAATTAGAGATCTGTCTGTGTTTTCTTTTCTGTGGAAGTAGCAAAATGCAACTGTTCTGTCAATGCTCTTAAAGACCAGAACTGTTATATATGCAATGAAATAGGTAGCCTAGAATGTCAAACAGATCACCAGATCTGTAGGACCAAATACTGCATTTCTGAAGGAAAATAAATTCTGCTCTTATTTGACAATAAACCCGTAAATATTTACTATCCTATGGTGCTTTAACTTTTTGTTGAAATAACCTTTTATGAGTTTGCTGAGACACCCAGAGCATTAAGTCCCACTTTGTGCTGGTTATCCCAGCTGGGAAGGCAGGCACTGAGCAGACAGGGGTGACATGAGTTGTCATCATTCCTGATGCAAAGCTGAGCAGTCTCAGAGCCAAAAGGGCTCATGCTCCCACTGCTTGGGGTTGTTTGGGTGTTGCAAACAACTGAATAAAAAAAAGAGGCAAAAGGCAGTGTGCTGAAAGGAGCTCCTATTGATGGCACGCTTCCAGTGTAATCCAAAAGAGCCAGCTGGTGCCTGTCTTCATTATCCAGGGAAGAAACAGGGCTGTCTTCACTGGAGCACAAGGAGGACAAGAGCTGGAACTGGAAAGAAGCTCAGGATTTCAGAGAGATTCCAGTAAAATGATAATATCTTTATGCTTTCCTTAAGTTCTCCACTGGAAATTAAAAGAGGGACTGCACAGAGCCATTAGATTACGGTGCTGCAATTGCTGTACTAATAAACCTGCTCAACCACTATACACTAATTTATATAGATTAGAAACATTATATAGGAGTTTATTCTGTGTTAAAATCACAGTTGTTTATACACTTGCCTAATTTTCCTTCCTGGGAATGTGTGGTCAGCAATTGGTGTCCTGTTCACCATATCCACCACTGCAACTGCAATTTCTCTCCAATGAGTAATACCAGGACTTAGTGACACTGAATAGCAGAACTGCAGGGTTTTTGTTTGCTGAGATAAACCTGTTGTACAGGAGGTATTTTGCAACATTTAAAAATGTAACAGCTTCTAATTTTTTTCTCTTAATATGACAGTTTTACACTGCTAGTGAATTGCTCCTCCATACTGTATGCTGTGTTACCTACAGTGCAACACAGACACATTTATTGATTTTATTTTGCACAATAACTACCACATCATAACAATTCAGCTGAAACTAATGGCACTAATTAAGCAACAGGGACCTCCAGGTCACAGAATCATAGATTTGCAGTTGTAAGGATCTATCAGTCCATCAGTTTTATCCTCCTGCCAGAGCCAGGCTTCCCCATGCCATACATCTTCTATTCACTGTGCTTCAAACGGTGCCAAAAGACTGGGGCTTTCACACCTTGCCCCAGGAGCACAATAAATCTCATGGTCACAGCTCTTTCCCTGCATTCAGCAAGATTATCCTTCTTTAAATTCGTGCCATTTTTCTATTTGCAGCTCCTAGCTCTCTCTGAAAAAAGCCTTCCTTTTCTCCACCCAGCTTTAAATGTTAGCAGCCAGCTTTGTCTCGGCCAGACATCCCCCACGAAGTCAAGCAGCAGGGTTTTTTTGGTAGGCCTAAACGCAGAAGACTTTTTCAAACTGCAATTAGACAGTTTTGTGTGCAAAAGGTAATTAGCCCAGTTACTACAGACTCGTTTTAACCAAAAGTCAATGGACCTCCATGGAGTTCCATCCAGAGGTTGCATGGCTGCTTCTTTTCTTGGTCCTTCCAGTCCCTCAAGAAACGTTCCTAGAGCATCGTATTTGATGTTTCTAGCATGTATAAAATAGTATCTCATTGCCACAAAATCTAAAAATTAAAGAATGGTGACCCTCTGCCTTCCCAAACAAAATTAAGGGTGAAAAGAGAGATGAGCTTGTGGAGAGCAGACACATTTGAATAGGAATTACCAGCAACAGAAAAGCCCCTCAAAGGAGAAAAAGATGCTTTGCTTCTTCAGAAGGGACTGCAGGGAGGAAGGAGCAGGAGCCTTCAAGCCATAAAATTTCTTTAGCTAGGAAAGGAGGTTTTGGAGTGTAAATTTTCTTACGTTTTGAAATCGTAACAGAGCCTGAACAGATGTGATTGACCCTGATTTCCAGCTTGTGTGTGTTTCTGATCACGCTGCAGAAAAAGGGCAGCTGTGATGAGTGGTAGGAAATAAATGACACCACCTAATTAGAAAAGAAGTGACTGCATTTTAAACAAAAGAAGGACATTGCAGATTTAAGTCAGTCCCTTAGCCTGGATTTATTACCTTTATACACTGAGAAGTAAGGACTGAGAATTGAAGAAAAAACCTTTACCCTATTCCTGTTCCCATGGATTATTTCTGACCTCAGAATTTTTATAATTTGGGTGATGTAACCGTCATAAATTTCTGAGAAAGACATTTTGAATGACTGACTGTGTCAGCAAATGGTGACTGCTTCCTTGGAAAGTGCAGCCAAAATCTATATTTTATGGAGCTTCCAACATCTGCTTATGAAAGTGGAATCACTCTGGTCATTGGGGTTGAAAGAGGAATTCTCTGCATGTGATTTTGTTATATTGCTGGTGCATTCTGTTATAATTCCTAATTTCAGTGCTAACAAAGTACAAGTATCTGTCCTGATGATTTTTAGGAGACTCCAAACCACATCTTTTGATTCTCAACAATGTACTACTACTTTTTGTGTGTTTATTAGTTGATTTAAGGTGCTCTAGCTCTAAGAAATGAGTTCTGTCTGAGAACACTGCCCAGCTTCTTTAGCTTTGAAAATGAATTATGCCATTTTGATTGCATTAAATAAAAATCTGGGTAATTTAAAACATCACAATTCTTTAAAAAACAAACAAAAAAAAGTGCTCCATTTCTGATATAATTGGCACTGATAATAACAAAGTATATTAAAAATGTCTGCAATATTCATTATGCTTTTGATAGATAATTAGATTGGTTTTTTCCTGGTTCATCCTATGTTTTTCCTGCTTTGTGGGATTTCTTTGCAAGGATATAAATCTCCACCTACTGGGAGGATCTCTGTTGGCATTTAATAATAATAATAATAACAACAACAACAACAATAATAAATGTTTCCACATCAACGAGCTGAGAATATTTTTGAACCCCATTTTTGTGAAAGCAAATACAGGGATTCACGTTTGGCTAGATCAAAAATTGGCTACATTGAAAAAAGAAAAATAAAATGAGTTTGCACTATGCAGAGGGCATTGAGGCAGGGAGACAAGTCATGACCTCTGAATATTTAAGGCTGAGGGTATTGAATTATTCCATTTATTTGGAGCTTGTTCATGGTCCTGTGTCCTGCAGGCCTCAGGGATGATGAGGCTAAGATGCTGAAAGAGATGTCACCACCTAAAAGCTGCAGAATTTATGCAAGTGAGCTTTCTTAGCATATCTGTGACCTCTTTTGACTTCACCTTAGTTATAAAAGGAGCTGCTAAATTAAACTTGCAGCAGAGATCAGAAAGGTCCTGTAGTGATCTTGCAAACAGTCAAACTTGTGCGGTCAGTGAGGGCAAATAAACTTGTTTCTTGGGTTTTATTTTTGTAAACTTTGCCTCTCTGACTGTCACTTTCCTTTTCAATGTTTTTCTCCTTCAAGGAAGTCCCCCGGGATTGTTTCTTTCTCCTTGTCTCACCGCAGCGACTCGAGTGAGAACAGGATGTAGCCTGAGGTTCAGCTAGCATGTTCCTTTAAGAGGCTTTTCTAGGAAGAAAAGAAAATATAAAGTGAAATTGCTTAGTTTAGCATAGATTAGGGCCCTCTGGTACTTCATGTATATAGAGATGAATTATGAACCTGCAGGGAAAGGTAGCAGTGTGTTCATAGTAAGTACTTTTCAGTGTGTGAGGTTTCTCTCCTGGTGCACATTGCCCATGAGGGAGCCATTTGGGGGATAATAATGAAGAGCTCCCTAATTGCTGAGTCCTCAGTTAATTGTCAGGGTCTGCAGTGCTCGCTCAGCACCCACTCCAGCAGCCCCAGCAACCACCCCGGGCGAGGCCAAGGGAGTTGTACTGCAAAATGCTGCTGCTTTGTTGGGCAATGCTGATCCAGTACTATTATTATTATTGTTATTAGTATTAGTATTGTTATTGTCATTGTCATTATCATTATCATTATTTTATTACAATATGTTATGGTATTTAAATATATAATTAATATAATATAATATAATATAATAATTATTATTATCATCATTGCCATCATCATCATTATTGTTGTTGTTATTACTACTACTATTATTATTATTTTATTGTATTTTATTATATTATGGTATTTTAACGTAGAATTAGAATACAATATAATAGTCATTATCATCATCACCATCACCATAATTATTGGGTTTGCTGCTATTATTATTATTATCATTATTATTATTATTACTATAACATTGTTATAATATATGATTGTATTTTAACATATAATTATAATTATAATTAATAAATTATAATATAATATAGTATAATATAAGATAAGATAACAACATTAATATAATATAATGTAATATAATATAATATAATATAAATTATTAGCATTATAATTGACATAATCATCATTGTTGTTATTACTACTACTACTATAATTTTATTTTTTTATAATATAGTATTTTAATATATAATTATAATAATATAATTATTATCATCATCGTCATCATCATTGTTATGACTACTACTATTATTTTATTATAACATATTATGGTATTTTAATATATAATTATAACATAACAATTACCATCATCATTAGTGTTGTTGTTACTATTATTACTACTATTATTATTATTTACAACTACTGCTGTGCCAATGTCCATCTGAATTCAGAATAAAAGCTTCAGCACCTCTCAGAGGGTGTTTGTGTACCTCGATCTCCATGTAGACTACATTGAAACAGAGCAGTAGGCTTTTGCTTTGAGGGGTTTTGCTTGGGGGTTTATCTATTTATTTATTTAAAATAAACTAATTTCTTCTCGTGGGGAGGATCAATCGCTCTTCAAAATCCTGATTCTTCATAAAGGGGTTGCCTCTGGGCTGAAAATAATGAAGTTGCTGGGAGATGGGGAAAATGAAAAGGTACAATATTGATCTGAAAACTGCAACGTGGGATCTATTTCTGAAGAAAACTTTGTTAAGGAAAGAGTTTTAATAGAAAAATCGTCAGTATTTCAATTCATTTTAATTTAAACAAAAGAATCTTTTTGACTTTAGAGAGTTGAATCAGGATAATTTAAAAAATAATAAATCCTTTTCTACTTCACCTGTTACTCACTGTATTTTCTAAAATTTAAATAAAACAATTGACATGGTATCTGTTGACCTTTAAAGATTTTTGAACCCATAAAGTCGTAGAAATAGAGATTTCTAAAATAATTAGGTAGTTTAAGCTGTTCAAAGAGCCCAAAGCAGCTTTTTACAGCCATATCCTCTTTGCAGACAGCCTTGCTCTGAAGGCAGATTTTTCCCCCCCCCTATGTCAGTTCATTAAAGTATTCCAGTTCAGGGAGTAATATGAAGTAGGGAATTTTTGGAGGTATTGAAAAATTGGGAAAACAGTTTTCCTCCTTTGGTATGGCTGTAAATGAGGAGTGAGAACCAGGAGTGCCATAATCCAGGAGAATTTGAACCCTGGAAAGATATCCCGCTAATTCAAAATTACACTTTGGGGTTTTTTTAGAATAAGCTTCTTTTTTTATTTTTTTTCTTCTCCAGCAATATTATGCCTACAAAAAGTGTCAGCCCCTTGTTAAACTGTAAGCTTGAATTGCAAATTTAGGATTCTATTTTTAAGCATTCCTGATTAAAGTCAAAGTTTCAGATGAAACTCACAAATCACAAGTAGAACGGAATAATTTAATAAATAAATAGAAGTTAGCATTGACTGATATGTAACTGCTCTGAATAAATTATATACTTTATCACATATAATTATAGGACAGAAAAAAAGAGACTGGCTGGGTTTTGGGGTTTCTTTTCTGTTTTCTGAGACTCTTCTGTGTTGCTCCATCTTGTTTCAAGGTTTGCATCCCAAGTATTCCCATTTTTGACAGCAACGTAAGCGAAACCAAATTGCAGCTTGCGAGTCACTCAGAAAAAAAAGAAAAAAAAAGAAAATATATAGCAGGTTTATGTACACTAAACAGCATTTTCAAGGTAGCACAGCTCCTCCAAGGTGACTCTACCTGTGAATAGGTGGCACGTTGTTATTTCCTCCGTGTCACGGCTGGGCTGCCTGCTGAGGGACAGCACGCCTGGGGAGCAAGAGCAGCTTTCTCACAGCAGCCTGGCTTGAAAAAGGGGCTGGGGAAAAAAGGATTATCAAAGCATAAAGCCTTTATGAAGTGTGGCGTTTAGAGCACAACTCCAAAAGCCCTTCCCTCGTGTGCTTTTAAGGGGAAAACATCCCTCAAGGGAAAAAAAGGGGAAGGTCACGGTGTCTCGGCTGGCACACAGATGAGGCATCTTCCTCAAGGTGTGTTCAGCAGGATAAAGTGAGAGATTTGAGTGGATTTGAAACACAGAGCTGTCAATCCCTCCGTCAGGCAGAACATCAGGACAAGTTTATGGCCACACCGGGGAAAACTCCAACCAGTGCTTGACTCTGAAAATCCTGGAGCAATTTTAGCCACCGAGGGCAGCTGGATTACACTGCACCTCGACCCACGTGTTGTCCAAGCACGGAAAGCTCTCTGTGTTCACATGGTCATCCGTTCACTGAGACACCTGCATGGTTTGCAGGGTGTTTTTTCTACTCAGGACCATGGCATGTGTCACTGCAAATGTTCAGCTGGTGCCACACAGACTGCTGTTCCACATCAGTGGCCTCGTTTGCCCCTCTGGGTAGCAAGTGGCACTGAGTGTCTGCTCTTTGAAACACAACTGTCCTGTAATGGCTTACAGAGATCTACATTTAGCAGTAAACCAGGGGAAAAAAAAAAGTCCCAGTTAGTGGATTTCCTTTCAAAGACCGAGAGAAAATCGCCTTTTTTCTTGTCCTCTTTTGGCACTGTGTCTGAAATAAACATTCAATAAAAGTTACTCTCTCTCTCTCTGCAGTCCAGCTACAGTGGTTTAGTAAAATGCCTCAAGAATAGTGCAAGGAAGTGGCATCAGATCACCATGTCAGGAGAAAAATTTGGAATTTTAAAGCCCTCTCAAAGCCCTCAGGTTATCAGCTGTTAAAAAAAAAACTAAAATCTGATGCCACGTGAAATGTTGACATTTTTCAGTAAAAACCACAATATCATCATGATCCAATTCCCAGCACTGTCATGTATAGTCAGAGTTATATCTTAAAGGCTTCACACAGAAACATCCCAGGGGCTGGGATCTCCAGCTGCATTTTGATTCCCATGAGTGTGTGTTTTTCCTTTTCTATAAAAATAATCATTTAAGTTTCCTGACCCACACTAAAGAAACCACTGTTAATCATCTAGAATATATTTACACTAAAACTCCAATGTAACATTAAAATGCCCAACTAGTAAGAGAATTTAATAGACAGCAGGAGGGAACTTGGTTAACTTGCCCATGAAAGTTTTAACCTGACTAGAAGTTCCTTCTATGCTGCTTTCTGTAAAAAACACACTTTATAGAACAGTAAAAGGATCTGAGGAATTCCCTTTCTAAAGGAGGAGAAAACAAGGAGTCCCAAATTTTTCACAAACATTTGTGAAGAATTCATGATTTAATCATTATCTTGGCATAGTTCTGGGCCATGGAAAGCTTTGCTCTTTCCAGTCTCCTATTCTTCCAACTTTGAATCCTAATCTTAATCCTTGAAGTTTTGGGACGCTGCTTAAAATACCAGTACTGGTGTGTTTAATGAGAACAATCCATCATCTGCTTGTCAACTTCAGCTCCAGTGCTGGGGAGATCTACCTGGTAATAATGGATTTTTGAGACAATCAATAGCTTGGATACATACATTTCAGGCTGCAAGAGCAAGGTGTCTGAGGGAGGGGAAAGGACATCCAAACAAAAGTCTGGCACAAGAAAGATTCAGCTGACAGGAGGAAGAATTTGAAAATGGTGTGGAGTGATAATCCAATTACAGTTTTAACAGCACACAAGTTAACGTTTCTCAGATACAAGTAAATTGCACTTGGTCTCAGAGTAAAATAAACATTTTTCCCTTTAAGAGATTGAAGGACAGATGTTGCAGTGTGGAATTGTGTTCCATCCTTCATCCTGGAGAATAAAGACTTCCATCTACAGGAGGAATAGCTGGCTGCTTCAAAACAGAAGGGTTTTAAATGCCTACAATACACTGACCTTCTGTCAGATCTCCTCTTTTAGTGCAAGGAAATCATCAGACAGTGGTTCAGGGTCTGTGATCCAAGATCTGCTGCCGTGCAAGGGAGCTGCACATTCTTTGCCCTCTTTTAGTGAGAAAATTGTTACTAAGGTGTAAGAAAGCACATATGGTAAGGCCACACGAGATAAAACATGTGAAGACACGAAGAAATTGTCTAATATTTAAGGCAAGTGCCAAGAAGAGCTCAAGAATTCTAGAGGAAAATACTTATGTGAAAACACAGAACCATATGAAAAAAGCCAACAGAGCCACAGAAAATGTTGATTCAGCAGCACAAGAGCCTGTTCTAAGCAGCAAAGGGGACTGACACATCACCATTGGATTGACAACTGCCTGGCTGGCAAAGCCCCATCAGGTGGTGATGAGCATGTTAATGTTGAGCCTGGCACATCATTATTCATACAGAGCTACTACGTGCAGGAGTAAACTTAGGAGAGCTTTGCACTCCTCATTTGTGCAAACACTGCCTGCCAAAGTTGCTCAAATTCCTATGGCACAGTGAAGGGAGCTGGTTCATACATAGATATATACACACAGAGAGTGCCCTGCAGTGAAAACATCGCTCTGGACTGAAAATACATGAATATGTACCCAGAGATATGTGTATACAAATGCTGTTCTATGGATTTAACCCATTGCCTAGGGGCCAGAGGGGTCAGGAGATCTGCAGTGGTTTGGACAGAATCAATCCAGCCACAAGACCTGTGTTCCTTTAGCATCCACTTGCCTGGCAGTGGGGCTGAAAGCAGCTAATCATTCCACATCCACTGCTAAAGTGAAGCTGAAGGAGCACCAAGAAGGAACTTTCTCGTGTCAGCTGAAGGTTCGCTTTGGTTGAGTTTGTGACCTCAGGACTTGGGTAAAGGAAAATCTTGCTGAGCTTTGCAGAAAGTATATTTGCAAATAAATAATTGATTGCTTAATAAATAAGAAGTTACAGGACGGTTCTTGGGGCAAAGAAATTTATGGGCAATAGAAAGGAAGCTCAACTTCAAGCCCCTCTACAATCCCTTTCTTGGTAAATTATATATGCTCCAGCATTCCATTTTTGACCTTGGTTACTTATGGATACATGCTGTGGAAGGATTTTTTTTCTTTTTTCTTTTTTTTTTTTTTTAGAAGCCATTACCTTTGAAAGTGTCAAGAGATGACCTGAGATCTATTACAAATTTACCATAAATTACTATACTAATGTCTTTCACAGTTAAACCATTGTACATTTTAACAAATACTAAAAAATGAAATTTCTCTACCAGCTAAGTCACTGGCCCAAATTAATTCAGGTCTCTTATCCCATATCCTAGATGGCTTCTATTTGTGGTGTGTAGAAAGTAGAGCTTATTACTAAAGCAATACAAAGAGTTCAACGTGGAGCCCTCAAAACTTTGACATGCCAAAATGTAGATTATTTCTGTGGTCTTTATTCAGCAGTGCTGTCAGCAAGACAGGTTGTGGTAACCTAAGTTTCCTAAAGAATGATGACACCCTTTGTTTACTCCAGGACACATTGCTTTTATAATTCACACAGAGGTTTCCTTCGTTTTTCATATTTGTTTTTTGAGATTTTCATACTTTTTCATATTTTCATATTTGCTAATCTGTAAAAATGTAAGTAAAGATAAAATGAATATTAAGTGAGGAGAAGCCCCTTGCTGAGGAGAAATGGTGTCTGCATAACAAAGTAAGACGTGATCTCTGCAGTTCTAAGGGAATAGGATGTGACCAAGCCCAAATAAAGCAAAATACACGAGTACCAAGGCTACAAAACACGAGTGGGAGACCTGTCTTTCTCCAACAGCATCGTGCAAACCATGAACTTAAATCCTGGCTGTCTCCAAGGCTGCTCAGTCCCTTTTTCTGCCAGTCATAAATTTCAGGCCAGTGCTCATATATCAGTGAAATCATTTGAATGGTCCTTCACTGTATCATTTACCAGTCGGTGGCTGCATGCAGCAATCAATAAGGTAAGCAGCTTTTGCTGCAGTTGGACTAAAAGCTATTTTTCAGTTTCAAAAGGAAGTCAGTGGCAAGGTTACCTAATACTGTAACAATCTTCCCATTTAACCTTTTATGCCAAAAATCTTGATGTAAGAGACAGTCACCCTTTAGGACAGAGAAACCAGGCTTGGAGTGCTTGTCATTACAAGCAATGTGAATATCCAGTGTGGAGTAGTGCTGAACTGCTGAACCACTGAATGTGCCACCAGATGGTATAAACCAAGACTCATTTGTGCTCTGGCTACTCAGAAAAAACCCTCAGGATGTGACCTCCTTGTTTTGCAATTATTTATTCAAATCAATAACAATGAGCATATTTATTCAAGCATATTGCAATTTCCTGCAGCCAGTTTGCAAACAACTCCAGCCTTGTGTTTGTAACCCTTGGGAAGGTATTTGTATTGGAAAAGATAACCGTAGACTTTAACTTCCAAAACAGACATTCAAATACCATCATATAAATCAATAACCTCCTGGTTTCTCTGCATTATTTTTAACTTCTCCAATTTTTTAAAGGGTCCTTTAAATAACTAACCAACACCAAAACTGCATAGAGAGAAAAGTGCAGCTACCTCTGTCTGCATGTGGATTAACAGGCAGAGCAGAAAATGAATGTATTTGCCATACAGGATCTGTAAATCCTAGGATCTGATGGAATTGGGTTAAATAACAGAGAATTAATTTCTGGCACTGCTACTTAACTGATAATTTTATGGTAAGCAAGTTCACAAAGCACCAGATGAGGCTGCTGTCACCAAAATGATACTCCAGTCAGCCCTGGAGATGGCAGATTATGTGGCTTCATGAAAGTCATTTAGATGAACCAGCTTGTCTAGGGATATTATCCAAAACTTTGGTGAAATTTTAAATTTACAGTGTATTGAAAAAGAAAAGGAGCAAAATCTTAATCCCAGAACAGCTATCTGCAAAAATAATGAAACTAGTTACGGGACTTATGTTTTGACTCCAAGTACATAAAAATAAATTGTTTGTTCTACACTTATAACAAAGACTATGTTTCTATGTCTTGATAAGATCAAAAGCACAATTTTCAACCCTGAGAATGTGAGAAGAGTATCTGGTCTCCATTACTAGCTCAAAGGTTGCTTTTCCAGTTTCACAGCGATGTGAATGCGCAAAATTATGGAAACAAAAGTTGCAGTTGTCTTTAAATGAGTCCTTGTGCAACTGATTGTGCTCTTGAAGTTATCTCTTTCCCCAGGACAATTCCCCAGCTTTGGACAGTGTTATCACTTAACATCTTCTCTTCTGGAACACTCATGCACCCAAAAATAGCAGTTTTGCCACGCTGTTTCATTATATGCCCACTGACTGACAATTTGCTTGCTATCTGCTGTTGCCATCTGAATCTTGTTAAGTTAGAACTTTTTCTGGTCAGTGAAAGGTGGTTTTAGTTTCCCCAGTCCAAGACAGAACAAATAATGTGCCAAGCAGTTATTCTTAAAAACCACAAGAGTCACTCTGAAGGTTAAACAAAACACTCCACATAATGGGTGGCTTTTCCTTTTGCAGCATCACTATTTACTAAGTATAACATTTCCTAAGTATAACACAAGCTGGATCAAATGCTTTATTTCAATTAGCACGCACCACTTCCTATTAGATACATTCTATCAAACCAGAATTGTCCTTGCCAGTTTTTTTTTCTGTTTTCTTTAACAGATCCCAGCCTAAAATCAGTCTCCTAAAGTCCATACCCCACTTGTAGGGGCTGCAGAGCACACCACTGTGTTCAGCCTCGTCAAGAGCCTGACAGGTGAACCAGGTTTCAAAGAGTAAAATAAATACCCTCTACATTTCAGCTGAAAGTCTCAAGGCAGACGTGTTTGCCTGCATTCTGCACATTTACAAAATTGATTCTGGCACTTACCACTAATTTACACAATTCAAAGGGAAGAACCAAGTCTTACACTGCAAGTGTGTGTGACAAAGGAGTTATTTGCACTGCACAGAATGAATTATCTTGTTACAGATCCATTACAAACCCACCCACGCTATGAGCAAAAGCCTTGTTCTTCCTCCTGAGGGTCTCTACCAGAAACATGATGAATCTGAAGACTGTTTCTTAATGTTCTTCAAGTCAGCCTCTTTAATGATCCCATTTTCTCCAGGTTTTTAGAAAAGTTGACTGTGGAAAAACAACTTTTTCATGAGTTAGAACTCTGAACTGAGCTGGGGTTAAATGGTAAACTGATTTTCAGCCAAGTGCTTCTCATGTAGCTCACACTCCTGAATGCATGGCTGCAGATGTGCTTGCTCATACTGCTATTTCCTAGGCTGGAGTGACTATTAAATTTTGTAATTAGTGGAATGTAATTATTTCCCGTAATGGGCTGTAAATTCACATTATGCAATAAATCATTCTTACGTACACTTAAGGATTCATTACTCTTCTTAGCAACTGAGTAGCATATTTAGTAAGCACAGAAAAGTTCAATTGGAGTAAGTACCCTGTAGGTTATTGGGAAACATTAGTTGTTCCCAAATGAGATCTCTTTGGTGAGGAAAAGTGGTTAGCAGCAGCCAAAGTGTGTTTCTACCACCGTGGTGAGAAATAAAACTTGCAAACTTGATTCAGCAGGGTACTAAAAAAAAAAATATTTCCATATCAGTTCCATTGGGATCATTTATTGTCCTCATTAAGGTTATTAAATGCTTTCTTAAATTGTCTTCTGAAATAATAGTCAAGGAGAGAGAACTGGTGTTATAAGTAAAGCTCTGTCAGTGAGGGTAAGAGCTTCTCCATAGTGACAGAACCCCAAAATGTAGGAATCTGCTAAACCCAAGCAGGAACAACTCCAAGCACAGGCCTTGTGCAGACCCCTCCAGTCTGCACCCCAAGCACAACCATCCTTCTGCATCCACCTTGGGGTTACCCTGTTTGGCACCTCTTAAAGGCTAAAGGAAGCACAAGCCCAGAATAACTTTCAGCACTGTCGTGCAGAAAGGAGGGTGCAGGAAAAGGGAACTGGCTCGACAGAGAAAAACCAAATCTTAAAGGTGCAGCACAAAGTTTGTTCTGTGTTGTCAGAGACTGTTGTCAGAATTCAGACTCTTTCATGCACTCACCTAATATTCTTATAGCATGCATGCACACAGACATGTGCCTCCAGCATCCTAATATGAAGGGCAAGCCAGTGCAGAGACACCTGAGCCCCCAGCAGAGTCAAGTGTTATGTGTACACACTAAGCAGGAGAACATCACTCTTCACAAGACACAAGATTTCAGGAAAAAGTCTTTCTTGCATCTTTCCTGTACTACTTTTGTTGCAGCCTTTTCTCTCTCCTGAATTAGATATTATCCTACCTATGTCTTCTTTTTATTCACAATCAGTGATGACAGCAAAAGCCTGGGCAATGGTGAGACAGGATCAGCTCTTGATGCTTTTCTCAGACAACTCAGCACTCTGCTCTGGGCAGACTGGCTGTCAGGACCAGGGACAGATCAGCCAACACTTTCAGAAGGGTCAGAATCTCTTTTCCTTGTTGCTGTCACCATTAAACTCTCCTTTACTGTGGCCCTGGTGAAGTAATACTGGCAGAGACAAGAAGCCTTCCTGCAGCCATGCTTTAGATACACGACCCTAATTAAAAAGGGATAGGTCTAAAACAGGAAAAGAGAGATCCCCACCTACACCTGAGCCGTTCACAATTAGCATTGGCCAGGTGTCTAAAATGTGCAGGCTGCAAAAATATCCTAATGCCCTTCAAGCCCAACAGAGAGTGCTAATGATTGCTTTAACTGCAAAAAATAAAGGATAATCCAACAAATAGCAGCAATGAACCACAAGCCAATAAAGGGAACCTCAGAATAAGCTTAACAGATTTGCTGGAGAAACGACTGCAGCACAGACCTTGAAGGTGTTAGTTTGTGGCCAAGAAAGATCACTTACCTGCTTGTCTAACTCTGATCCCTTGCATGTGATTAACAAAGGTGAAGGGAAGCACCCCCAGGGAGCTGTCACAGCGACAGACAGATGATTTCAGACAGAGTCTTTGCTTAGGCTGTGACTAAACTTCAAATCCTACTTCTGCCCATGAATTTAGCCCGTCCCCACGGGGCACTGTCGGATCCCATCAGCCTTGTTCCCTCACCCCGTGAAAATGTCTGTCCAAACAAACACGTGCCTTTTTGCTCCCTGGAGGCTTCACTGGTGAAGCTGAATAACCTAATAGAGCTATTTCAGCTAAACCCATGGTAAACATGTCAGTGTTAGACCTGGACATAACCCATCCCAATTAAACAATGCTTTCCTAACTCGGGGTCCTACACACTCCTCAGGCTTCAGAGAAGTGCTGACCAATTTAGTGGGAACCAGTCACGGGAAGGCCATTTGTTGGGTTTTTTTAAAACAAGTTTGTTCTTCAGCAGTGGTTGGAGAACAGTGTGTCGTTCCTGGACACAGAGCTTCATGCTCTCCAAGCACAGAGCTTTGCATCGATGGGGTTGTGAGGGGTGCACATTAGAAGATGCTCACAGCCTTGCTCTGGACTCTTCCAGAATAGTCTCACCTTGGTTTTAGGGCCAAGCTGCCATAAAGAGTGTCCTCTCACTGGTTTAAATGGTTTTTTGAGCTCTGCTACCTCTTCCAGCCATGGCTGCAATGGTATTAACAAGCTCCCCTTCAAATCCCATTAGGACACAACAAGAATTCAACAAGAAGTCCACTTTTGCAATGTGGTTTGTGACCAGTAGCAGGAACATCTCTTTATTGTCTTCACACAGTGAAGGAGGACTCTGGAACACAGCCAGGAAGCTGTAAATAAATATCTTTTAATTTATTTATTTTGTTAATATATTTGCTGGCTTTTCAAAAGGGATAAAGAAGACCTTGAATATAGCAAAACTGAAAACTGCTTTTCAGAAACTGAATGTGTAGTATTTCCACCTAAATATGAAAGGTGGTTTTATGTATCCTTTCCTCTGTCCACTTTACAACTCTGTAAAATATCATTAAAATATACAGTACTTCTGAGATCCTTACGCTCAATAAAAGGGTCAATAAGAAGCTGCTATGGTAACAAACTCTTTTCCCTTAATTGCTTATCTGCTTACAATGCAAAGCTTTCTCAAGGACTTCTATTTCTATGAAATGTTTTATAGCAGAGTACAAAGTTATAAAATATTGATAATTAGATCTAATTTTTAGATGAATGAAACAATACTACTTTTCTGTTCAGAGTCCATTTGAAAAGATGGGTTTCCATGGTTATGGAATTGCCCATAGACCAGCTACTAAGAAGAAAATTAACTCTATCCCAGATAAAGCCAGGAGAGTATCCTAATAAAAAAGCCCTTTCAATATCTTTCAGTTTCGCTTACTTTTTTATCCCACTAAAGCTTTCAAAGATTTAACAGCTAATTTTTGTGCTTTTAATCTTTATTCTCTTGCATTCAGTCTGGAAAATTCCTCACTTTCTACTTCCCTTCATATCCTCTCCCACCGTTGTTACTTTTTATTGCTCCTCTATTTCCTGGCAATTCTTTACTCCCTCCACTCTCCAGGAAATATCTAATGATTATTTAGATCCACAAGACAAACTGTAATGAAGATTCTGAAGTCAACACCCGAGCAAACACCTCTTCTGGGGCAAGGTAAGGTCATGTCAATGGGCTTTTTCTTTTTCCTTTTTTTTTTTTAATTCCATTGATGATAAAAGCTACATCATTCCAAACCCATTTGTGCAAAACCTTGCTGAATTCAATGAATTGAAGGTAATATGAGCCTGGCATATCTCACAGTCCAGCTCTCATGTCTGCCTATGACTACACTTCCTATCTTACCATTAGCCAAGTAACAAGCCTCACAGAAAACCTCTCCAAACAAGTAATCAAAAAGTAAATCATGCAATAAATTTCCTGAGGACTGCTGAAGACAGAGGTTAACTCAGTGGAATAAGCTCTTGAAGGAAATTCAGCTTAAAAAGGGAACTGACCCCACAGCCTGTCATAAGGATACACACCATTCTACACCAGAACCTCAGCTCTCTGTTTAATTGAACTATTCACCTGCTTTTGACTACATTTATGTTATGATATAATAACCAGGGCTATGCCAAAGAGGTGGGTTTGTATTAATTATTTTTTAGCAACCGATTTTCCCAATTATCACAGAATATTCTGAGTTGGACCCACAAGGATCATGAAGCTCTAAAGAGAATGACAGGAAAAGGTCAAATTTTTAACTCTTTTCAAAGAGTTCAATTAAATTTTTACATTAAAATACCAAAAGAAAAACAACCAGTCATAGATTTTAGGATGAATTTATTCTCAAGATCCTTCTGAGATATGTTGGGTGGTTTTCCAGCCAAGCCAAGTTGGCAAATGGTGCTTTTCAGCAAGCACACGACTTCCTAAAAGTGTCTTTGTATTTCTTCCCATGTAGGAAATCCCTGAAAGTTTGAATCCAGTGTGACTTGCACATCTATTCATTAGATGTCATCAGGAGTCATTAGCCAGCAGAGTCTTAGTCTGTAGGATATACATTTCACAATGAATGAAAGGGAAGCAGGGAGGAGGAAACTGCATGGAGCAAAAGATGACAAATTGATACAGTTCTCTATCAAATTCACAGATGAAAAAATGAGTAGGTTCAAAGGCAAGTCATAAATCAAAATTAAGAACGAAATGTGAAGCATTCATATACAAACAAAATCTTCTGACAGCAAAGCCGGCATGGATTACTTCACAGCATCAAAATAAACAAGAATACATTAGAAACAAACAAAAATTACTGTTAGGAACAAATACCTAAGGTATCAGTGAGTTGGAAATACAGTCTCTAACTTGATACCAAAGCAAGCCTGTGTGCAGGCAAAACAAGAGGAATAGTTAGCAAAAGTGTGACAGCACAGTGGAATATCTTTAGAAATCCCACAAAGCTCCTAAGGCAGGGCAAGGATTTCAAACATTTATATTTGGCTAGACTGTGACTAATGCTCTGATATATTTTGAGGTACCCTTCATTAGCCAGATACAGATTAAGATAGTAACTCTTGTCTATGAAAGATCTTTCAAATATTTTTTTATGAGGTCAAATCAGAAGGCACATGCTCCTGGCTTTCTCTTGGAATGGGAAAACAAGCCATGTGCAAAAGTTGAGTATAATACTGTTTTAAGTCGTTAGAAGCTCAAAGAATTTTGATAAATTATATGATACATTTTATCTTATTCAAAAGTGCTCACACAGTGCTCTAACCAGTCCTCTTTGAGCTTTTAAATAAAGGTTCTGGCAATGTAAACACTGTCTTGAAATCAGATGTGTGCCCTGGCTGATTTACTGCTGGCAAAGTGTAAGGAGAGACTGTCACCGACCTCATTCACATCACAGCATCTTTAAATGAATCAGAAGGAAGATCATCGATATTTAGCCTAAACTTTTATTCTGGAGCTGTTCATTAAACTGTTAGGAGAAAGGTAAAGTCCCCTGCGTTTTAGAGAACGCTGCAAAAGCTTTTATTAAGTGTACATATTTATTGGGAAAAATATTGCTGATTACCACAATAAATACATTTGGCTTCAGCCCCACTATTTCTACCGAATTTAAATATTCCCACTTTCAGTAAAGTGAAAAGTGTTGAAAGAATAAGTGAAATATTACAGAAGGGACCATTTACAGAAAGGATTCCCACACTTCTTTCAACAGAGCACTCCAGCCCTTGGAGTCTTACTGGCACACTGTGATTCTTTTTATGAAAAGTAAGGATTTTCAGTATTTAATTATTGTAGACAAGAATAAAATTACAACTGTTTTCTTTAAGGTCGTAGGACCTTTCAGGCTGTATCAAAATGAGCCAGTGAACCCAGGATTGCCTGGGAGAAACACAGCAACTCAGGGAGAAATCAGTGCCTGATATTACCGTGTTTAATGGCTAAAACATTGGCAAGTATTAAAAATGAATAAATAAATGAAAGGCATTGAGAGGCTGAGCCGAAAACAGAGGTTAAGATGCCTCTATTCAGATTCACATGGACTGACTGTTTTAAAACAACTATTCTGACAGTGGGAAGTTCTGGGTGACATCAGAGAAAAAAATGACTGGTCAGATAAACAAATCTTACAGCTGAGGTGTTGTCCCAGAGAAATGGAATTCTATAGCTAGAATCATGAATTTATCTAGGCAAGACTATTACCTCTAAAATTAAAGATCTGACATCACAATTCTTTTAATGAGTAAGTAAAAACAGCAACAACAAAACCCAGAATGCAATATTAGTGAATGTTTAAATGCCTTTTGGTATCAGTTTGTCAGTGCTACATAAATAGATTGGATGGAAAGCATTTCTGATGGGACATTTTGATATATGTGTATCCTTAATCTTCAATGTAAATTGGAAAAGTCTGTAAAAACAGAAAGAAAAGTGTCAATACTACGTGCTGCTTTCTGATAACCAACCCCATTTGAATCATCCCTGAGCCTGTGCCTGCAGATCAAACCAGAATTCAGTGGGTGCTGGGGAATGCTTCATTTGCTTCACTTTCTGAAGGGCAGGCACCCCGAAGAAAAAGAAAGGTCTGGATTCAATTTATAACACAAGTAATGTAAAATGCCTTTTTGATATGTTATGCTGCAGAAGTTTTCCAGGAACAGGAAGAAAAATAGATATAGATGTTAAAGGTTAAGAATGAGCAATCTCAAGCAGTCACTGACTTTCAGATCCAGACCCTCATCCTCTTGATGTTCTCACCTTTGTGTGTTAGTTTGGTTATGAGCCCTTTACAGTTTTATTCATTGCTTCCCCCGTGCTCTTTGATTTTTATTCTGGTGTGTGATGCATGCTTCAGTTAAAAAAGGGCCTCCTTATAAAACATGTCTTAAGACCGGAACAAATGCATAGATGAATGTGAAGGATCACTTTGAGAGGAGAGATTTATTTTTATTTTTCCACTATGGCTTTTCCAAAGAAAAGAGGAAAAATGCTTAAGCAATAAAACGGAGATAAATTATATAGCCTTTCTGAAGTGATTTTGAACAGGAAGAAATCATACCTTTTCACTGAGATGGAGAAAAAGTAATGTATCACCAGAGAGCAACCGGTGACAAGTCATTGATTTCAATAGCATAACAATGATCAATTGAGGACGTGGCTGAAACTCTCCTCAGGTCCTGCAAATGAACCTTGCCAGAGCTTGTCCATCCCAATTAACACCGGGATGTTTTACTGTTGAGCTCAGCCAAGACATTCATTCTCATACCACGGGTCCCTCCCTAATGAAGAGCAAGCAGAGCCCTTCCCAAACACAGCTGTTCCTGTTCAGGTTGGTCCCTGTGCTGGGGAAGAGTCACATTTCTCTCAGACGTGTCACATGTATCAGTTCAATTAAGGTTTCTGATGGGCTCAGCATCTGCAGAGAGGGACAGGTTTTCAGGAGCATGTCATTCCCATTCAGACTATAAAATAAGTGACTTTGACACTCAAATTGAGCTTGTGCTCGTGCTAGAAGATTTGCAAACCAGGCAACACTTGTGGACACTGTAACTTTGCAATCGTGCCTGCAGGAAAATATATTTTCTTCAGGTTTTGAAGCTTGTGGGAATAGCATTCTATTTAGCTCTACATGGTCCAAATGAAGACATCTGCACTTGGATATTTCATCTTTATTTTGTTGTATGGAGAATATATATACCCTGTTCTCAACAGGGAGAAATCAGTGTTCATAATGCATGATTCATCTCATCTTGAGGTGAAAAATGATCAGAAAAATCACATTCTAAAAGTGTTCATTTCTGTCTATTCATTAGTGAGGAAGCCTACAGGAAACAGTCTGGATATATACATACATACATATATATATATGTGTGTGTGTATATATATATATATGTACGTATACACACACTGGACTCACCCCCAGTGATTTAATAAAAGACATGATTTCTTCCCTGTATTTGATATGCCTTATTTTAAAGTGATTGGTTTACATATGCTATTTAAAGGCCTAGCTAAGGCATTACTCTAGAAACATTTTTTCTCTAAATTTCAGAAACAACACTCAGAACATGGGCTTAAGGTTGGGGGTTTTTTGGGGGGGGATTTATCTGGTTGAAGAAAACAGAAACCGACCCAGAATGAAGTCATTCTGTACTTCCAATAACAATATGATATTTTCTGAAAAAAATATTTTCCATTTTTCTTGTTCCTAAATTGGGGAAGATTGTTAGGATGATCCTAATTGTAGCCATGCAAGTTCCCACACAGCAGTCAGAGAACTGCAGCCAGCATTAAAATTAAGAATTAACTGCTCTATCAAACATAGCATTGAGTAATGGGTTGCAGGAAGTAGCACAGGTGATTCAGTAAGTGGCATATTCTGGTTTGAATGGAAAGTCAAGAACACTCCTTTCTCCTATTTCTGAAAGACCCTGCATAGGTAATCAAGGTCAACATATAATTTTGGTTGATAAAGCACTCAGTATATTTGGAAGGCATCCACAGATCAAGTTTCTCTGTTTCATTCTGTTTGTCTGAAGACCCCCTCAAATTTCATTCTTCTGCAAAGAGGAAGAGCAGGGCTCTGTGTTGCAAAGATGGACAACAGGTCCTTTCCATGTCTGGTGATATTACAGGCTTCCCACACTTTCAGGGTGACTGAAAGATACAGTCTGAGTTTGGGGAAGCCTCTGCATTCTAAGACGTAGATATAAAACTTATCCAACAAGAGCAAATAAATAGGGACCAGGATTTGGGGAAAAGATCAATTTTTCTAATAGTGCAACAGGATAAGAGACAAGAAGGGGACAGTTAAAGCCAGTGATCAACTCCAAAAAAAAGAAATATACATAGACCTTCTAAACTGAGAGGTAAGCAGGGAAAATAGGAGAGGAAATCTGATTTAATTAAAACCTATCCAGTATGGGCAAAAGCTTGAGGTGCCAGTTCTGCACTCCCAGCCCCTTCCTGCTTGGCCATATTCCATAACAAGTCCTTTGGGTAGAGAAATGCTTGCCTCAGGGGTGTATTGATATTTTTTGCTCAGTTTGGGTCTGCCAGTTGCTGAAATATTGGTTTTGCATGAACAGTAAAGTCCTGCACTAGATTAGACACATCTGATGTATTCCCAGTTGTATGTGACACAAAATGCCAGGGATTGGAGCACACTGATGCTTTTCAGAGGTGTTCTCTTAAACACATTTTTCTCTATGTTTTGTTCACAGTTTCCTCTTTGTGTACTCTCGAGGACAAAGTGAGTGCCAAAAGTTTATTTTTTTAGGCAAGTGAGTGGTTATCAGCTCTTACAATGTCCCATTTGTAAAACATGAAAATAGAACTGCCTTTTTACCCATGAGGAAATGAGCTTAGTCCCATCTTTGGCGTGTTAAGCACCCATAATGCGCTGTTTCCTGGCAAAGCCTGTGCCATTCCCCACCCAAAGTGGCTCTGAAAGGTGATAGGTGCCCAGAGACAACACTCAGCACACAGAGCCCTATACTCATGGGGAGAAACCAAGATTGATTTCTCATCTGCCCTCAGGTTTTAGCATTTACACTGTTTTGCAACCCTATACGTGCACAGGATGTTTACAGTTATTATAATGGACATTTCTCATCTATGTTTGCAGAACATGCTGATGGCTGGGTTTTTTTCCTGAGAGTCAGCTGTTGTTTTCCCCTTCCTATGGAATGACAATGATGCTATTTTAAGTCAGAGCTAATACTCATGGTCAAAAGACTCATTTCACTGAGAGCCACAGCACATTTTTGCTTTCAGCACACTGACTTGCTAACTCCAGACTTTTAGAAAGGCATAACTCTTCTTGCAAAGAATTCAGGGCAAAGTTGATGGGAAAATTCCGCCAACAACATTAAACATTGTCCCATCACCCTCTCCCTCCTTGAGCAATACCTCTCCCCAAAAGTGAAGGCCTGATAAACCTTAAATTTTAGGGTAGCATTGCCTTTCACCATTTTAGGTCCAACTCCTCAGCAAACTCTCAGTATTTTCCAAACACTCGTGGTTATTCTTCCAGGTGATGATACATTTAGAGACACGAGTAATCTTTGCAGCTGCATAAATAAAATGCTGCTCCTAAAGGCTGGGGCAGCTGTATGTACTTTGTATGCTTTCTGCAATAGGGAGCCACATTTTATTTTTGCAGCTGAACATCCCAGCAGGTACCACAGGGGTGAAGACATCCATTTCAGTCCTCCTTATTGAACCTCCAAGGAAAACTTCTGCTCTATCCATCAGCCAGGATGGTAAGCACTGAAGGGGCTGATCCCAGCTAGATACTCTTTTCAATCCTTTGCTTGCTGTAAATAGGACTCAGCTAAAAGTAAAGCAATAGTGTGAGGAACAGAAGAACCACCCTGCTGTGCTTTTGTATGGCTCTATTTCCAAAGAGAAAAGCGATTGATCGCTCTGTGCAGTGGAGTGCCACTCACAGGATCTCCCACTGAACTGTGGCTCAGACTCAGAGGGAAGACAAGAAAACTTCCCTTTTGCTTCCTGGAGATGGAGGGATGAAGGCCCACTGTGGGAACACGGGTGCTTGATCCCAAATACAAACCCCAGTGCACCAGAATCTCTTTGGGAAGGAGAAGAAGGAGCACATCTTTGATACTGTCTGAACTCAGGAACCACCGCTCTTGCTGCCACTGGGAGTGACATATGCACATAAGAGAGTAAATCTATAATATGTTTAACAAGCTGGACGTTTTCCTCCAGCTCCTAAACACAGGCTACGATTCTGCCAGAGCAGTGACTCTGCTGAACATCCTCCTGCCTCCCAAGTCATGTTTAAATCAATTGCTTTTTGTGGAAATGCAGCAGAATGATGTATGGCTGAAGATAATGATATCTGGGGAAAAGACATAAAACAGCAAACTGTTTCATCTTCTGTCACTAAAAGAGTGGCCTTGACGGAAAGCTTTTTTTTTTTTTGGTTTCCAGTCTAACTTGCAATAATTTGAACAGCACAGTATCTGCTATGGCCTTCTAAAGTGGGGTGGGTTGGCCCTGACAGGGCACCAGGTGTCCACTAAAGTCACTCTGTCACTCCCCTCTCAGCTGGACAGGGGAGAGAAAATATAACAAAAGGCTCATGGAGCAAGAACAAGGAGAGATCACTCACCAGTTACAGTCAGGGCAAAACAGACCCAACCTGGGGGCATTAATTTAATTTATTACCAATCGAATCAGAGTAGGTTAATGAGAAATAAAGCTCATTAACAAAACTTCTTCCTGGGCTGTGCAAAAGCACAAATGTTTTTCTTTTCTGAGGTTTGGGAGAGACCTTTTTGGAGATCTTGACATGGAGATGGATTTCGAACGGTCGGGTTTTTAGGAATTTATTTCCTTCCCCTATGAAACACTAAAATTCCTCTTTTTAACACTAGAGTAAAGCCCAAATTTCTTTGGTGATACTCTGTCAGCGATTTCAGACTATTTAATTTACATTTTCCATGTAATGTGCTACTCATGGAGCTACAGGGACAGTTTGTGCTCTCTGGTTCAAACTGTTCTACCCCCAGTGAGCAATTAAATGCTCATTGGCACTAACGAGACAGCCTAGACAAGTCATGGTGGAAAAAAATCTGGTTTGAACCCAAATAAAGAGGATTTTGAACATGAAATTTCTACACCTTTTCCCCTCTGACATTGTTGGAGGTGGACTGAGAAGCTTTCAGCTTCTAAGACCTGTTGAAGTTGTTCTGCTTCTTTGTAGAAATGAACTGATATGGAAAAATGCTGCACTCAAACCTCATGGACCTTCTTAAAAGTTTTGTGATAGAGCTACACCAGAAATATACGTGCTTTAAAATTTTTGGAATGGATTGCTTCATTTTGTCTTCCTTTTAAAGCATGTACAGCAAAAAAAAGGGCAATAGTCATAAGAGAACCTTCGTAGGCTCTCTCAGGTTTGACAATGGCATCAAATTCAAAGGTCACCATCATCTTCTTCCTTGCAATCCTTATTTGATTATTTTTTCCTAAAGAACATGACAGAGGCTTTGAGATAGCCAGTCCTTTGTCAAATTTGGCTTAAAATCACTTGAAAGGTCAAAAGTTTATTAGAACAGGAGATGAACAACGTGATCACACAAACCTTATCTTCAAAAGGCAGCAGGGAAATCATGCCATTTAAAATTAAAAAGCCAATTCTAATCTGCTCTTAAGTGAACTTCTGTTCATGTTGGGGGAAAAAAACCCTATCTTGATCTATTTATTCTGTATTGTTTTTCCTTATTGGTGGTGGTTCTGTTAATCTTTGATTTTCAAAGTATTTTTAAAATATTTAAATTATTATAGGAAGAGTAGAAATCAGAAAACTCAATTAGTATTTGCCCATTTTACTGAAAAAATTCTGGTTTGAAACATTGTTTTTTCCTGTCTGAGCAAGAGGAAAACACAGGTTTTCCATTATTTTTCTAGATAATGATCAAATCACCATTTACCACTTGGTCATTGCTTGGATTTTTTTAAATATCTGAAAATCTGTGTTACTCAGGCTGTGCCTTTGCTTAATGTCCCCAGCAGCGAGAGGTATGAGAACACATGATGGATACTTTTGGGGAGGGAATGGAGGAAGAGAGGGAAAGAGGGAGGGGTTTTTGTGCTTTTGGGGGCTTTTTTGGGCTTGGTGGTTGTTATTTTTCTTTAATTGGAGTCTTTTCAGCTATCATTCACTTTCTCTTTGGCTGGGATAAATCCAGCAATGCCTATTCAGTGCCAATATTCTAAATCAACTCCTCTTATCTGACACTATCTTTTTTGATTTCTTTATATAGATTATTTCCCTCATTTATTTTTTTTCTTTCTGGCTGACCTATACCAGCATTCATTTGAACACGCTGATCAACGTAAGCTGTTCTCTCTAATTAGACTTTTTTTAATTAAAACAGATTAAGATGAGTTATTTACATGAAATCAGCTTTGCTACTAAGAAACCTTTATTGGTATTTACATGATTGCCTTCTGCACATTTGCTTTCATAATTATACACATGTTAGCTCGTCATGGAATGAAAAGGGCACTAGGACCCAATGCTTTTAATCTGTTATCATTTACATTCCAAAGTTGCTAAATAGGTGCTCTGTTGAAGACACTTTTTTGGTGGAAGAGCCAGCACTGCTTTTGTTCATCTAATCTTGCACTCCTATCCATTTTCAAGTGCACTAAATAGAAAAACCAAAACTACTAAAGCAACTTAATAGTAACTAAACCTCCTTTGCAACAGGAATACTTCTGTACAATGAACTGCAGTTCCCCACAAATCCCTTTGAGGTTAGTGAAGTTCTCTCACCAAAAAAATAGACAGCTGTAGTCACAGGCCAGCTTGAACCTTCTGTTTTCTGCCCCAGCAAAAGCACTTTAAAAGGGGCCTGCCCTGCGAAACCAAATAAAGAATAATTGCTGAGTTTATGAGTTGAAGAAATGTAGGAAAGTAATTAGGGAGGAAAAAATGTCAGCTTGTTACACTTCAGCTGAGAGGAGAATGTGATGTTGATATTCAACCCCCTTTCTATAGTACCCACTCTGCCACCCTAAATACTTGTCCTTGGTCCCCCCGAGGTGAGAGAAGTCAGCAGTGCTCCCCTCTCTACTGAAACACAGCAGTTCAACCCTCTTTATTTCCAGGAGAGGAGCATAACCACAATGCCTGCAGGCACTCTCACTGGAGTTCAAAGAATAGACTGACTTCACAAAGCAAACAGTAGTTTTGCGTAGGACTGGTTAAAAAACCCCAAAAAAACCCACCCCAAAACACAAAAACACCCCCCTCACACTCCTACTCAAAGGTCAGAAAGGGGTTTAGGGTTTGTAACGGGGTTCCATCACTCTTCTTGTGTTTCAGTGCCTACTTGGGAATTGAAGACCTTTGCAAAGTAGCCAGGCTCTGGGATGGACTTTAGATGGACTTGGATCTCAGTTTTCAGCACAAACAAGTCTACCTATCTCTGGAAATTCAAAAGAGAATCATAGAAACATAGAATCATAGAATGGTTTGGGATGGAAAAGACATTGAAGATCATGCAGTTCCAACCACCCTGCCATGGGCAGGGCCACCTTCCACCAGCCCAGGGTGCTCCAAGCCCTGTCCAGCCTGGCCTTGGACACTCTCAGGGATCCAGGGGCAGCCACAGCTTCTCTGCCCAACCTGGGCCAGGGCCTGCCCATCCCCACAGTAAAGAACATTCTCCTCATATCTAATCTAAACTTTCTTCTAGTTTGAATCTGTTTCCCCTTGTTCTGTCACTACATGCTCTTGTAAATAGTCCCTCTCAGTCTTGCTTGTGGGGTCCCTTCAGGTGGTTGTTCTTTCTGGAGGAGAAAGAACAGGGAGCTGTGCAGGTGTTTTGCCAAACAGCAGATGAAATACACTATTTACTCCCTCTTCCATCTATACTTGTCAGAATTGATCACAATATAAAACCAGTTAGTAATTTATTTTTTTTTTTACTTTGCTTTTTAAAAGCTAAAATAAATGGAATTTTTGAGCATTTCCAACCATCTCTCCT
Organism: Anabacerthia variegaticeps; assembly: GCA_035583185.1. Classification (NCBI taxonomy): domain Eukaryota; kingdom Metazoa; phylum Chordata; class Aves; order Passeriformes; family Furnariidae; genus Anabacerthia; species Anabacerthia variegaticeps. The sequence continues at coordinate 3,378,114 of JAWWEW010000001.1, read as the reverse complement.
TCTAAGCAGTCATGAAGTTGTTTATATGACCAGCCTCAATTATCAGACAGTGAACTTCCATCCTGTGATTTAGAAACAGTGCAGGCCATTGCAAAAGGTAACCTGCATGTGACCCTTTTGGGGAATGGCACTTTTTGGGACTAACCTTTTACCATCCTTTCTGGAATGGACAAAGGCTTTAGAATTCTTGTGGACTTCACTTAGACAGCTCAGCCAAAATTTGGTAGCTATGTAGTGTTCTAAAGAGAACCAAAGAGAACAATAATCCTATGATAAAATGTGGCAAAGGGGCTGAAAACGTGCTCTGTTTGATACCTCTCTTAGGAGCCCACCTTTGAAAGCTGAGGCTGCTTATATGTTCACTGGCAAATTTGGGGTTATTGAGGGGCAGAACCAAATTATTTTCAGAAATCACTTTGCAAACACATAGAGCATACTGCAGAAACACCAAGTATCACAAAGCAGCCAAGGCTCAAATCTTCTAACCCTCCCTGCTCAAGTTTTGAAGGCCATCAATCAATAGCATCGTAAAACTCATGATTACATTCCACATATGCATAAAATACGGGTTGTTTACAACATCCTGCTTGTCAGACAATTAAAAATCAACAGAGGTATCATAAAACTTAAGGTAGAAGAAAGTGTGCAGGTCTGAAACCTCCCATAAACATCCATCTGTCTGTCCTACAATGGAGATGAGGAGAATTCCAGCAAATGAACCTTGGGAAGGAAGGATGCAGAAAAGGTGGCTCAGTTTCCCTGGGACTCAGAACTGTCCCTGAAACAGCACTGGGGATCAGAGCACAGGTCCCACCCACAGGGACAGAACCTCCCTGGCACCTACCTCTGCATATTAAAGATTTGTCTGCTTAATAACATGGGAAAAAACCCCACTCCTGGACCTCTTCCAGGAGAAGGCAATTCTCACAGGAAATGGCAGGAAATGGTAGAGTAAAGCAGGAGAAATATTAAATCTGTCAGAAGAATAATAAATGAGCAGTTTTACCCTGCAAGGGGCAGGTGCTGCTTTACAGGCTGTGTAAAGATCTCCCAGTTTTATGCTAGCCTTGGAATTAACTCACTGGTCATGAAAATGCTTGTTTGCTAATTGATCAACAGAAGAAATAGGTTCGATTGCCAGGGGTTTCCCACCTTGCCCCTCTCCCCCCAGCCAAATCTGCACTCATAAAGCTCTTTTTGGGTTTTTTTAGTAGCTTATTATAATCTAAAGCAGGTTGTTATTGTTTCATGCAGTATGAGATTTGGTGGCATTTCTGATTCGTATGAACCTGACATGGCAGCGAATAAATAGAAGTAATAATGGAGGAAAGCTCAAAAGAGTAGCTCAGTATCCAACATCTAATTCTGTCTTTTAATAACCTGCCTAAAAAGGAAGCAGCCTGAAGGCTTGAAGGGTGTATGGTAACCACAAAAGAGGCAAAATCTTTATACAACATTAAAATTTGAGAACGTGGGGACTGATGATATTACGAAATATCCTGTTTTAGGTGCTGACTGTACAGAAATCAGGGTAAGCTACTGTGATATTGCCATGGCATCTTTTGCCTAGTATAATTTTAAAAGAGAAAGCAATGCAGGAAAGAGGAAAAGGAAACCCAATAGAATGAAGAGAGCTTGATTTGGCCAATGAGATAAACCCCACTGACTCGTCACATTGCAGGCAGGTGTTCAGTGCACAGTTTAGGACACAACATCTCGTGATTCACCACATCTCAGAACAAACCCCAACTGATTGCACAGTGCTGAGGCACAGCTCTGTTCCCAGCTCTCCAGAGGACTTTGAGCATGAGCTCACCCTGCACACATCAAGAATAAAAGTTCTTCAGTCTTTCAGCTCATCCAATAGGGGGGAATTTCCCCTGGGTGGGGAGCAGATATTTCTGAATACTTCGAATTAACTAGGATGAGATGAAGAAAATTGCAATGTTATATTTACACTTCAGCGTTTGTTCCTTACTGGCTTTACAGTTACAGTGTCACAGAAGCTTTAAAATTCACAACTTTGGATGCTGGGAAATTTCAAAGACCTCCTCCTCCACCTAAAAGTGTCACCTCCCCAGCTTTGGCTTGAATGCAATCACACACTGAAGGTGTGTCAGCCACTGAAAGAATTGCAGCTTCCAGGCAGGGACACCTGAGGCTTTTGATGAAATGTGAGGATAAACAATTCAATGATTAACATGGAATTAAACCAAACTTGCATTAGATACATGCATACTGTGGCTTAGGCTTTTATGAGATCTTAAAGCCCTGACTTGCCTTTTTTTTTTTTTTTTGCATTTTTTGTGTAGATCTTTGCCACAGAAAAAGTTCAAAATGAGCTGCTACCATTTAATATGTGCAAATTAATGCACATATAAATGGTAAATGTAAACCCATTCTTTTTCAAGTTATCACAACATGTTACTATAGTGAATGAAATTTCTTCCTATTTGCAAAATCTCCTTTCCTACAGAAAATTTTGTTTGTTTCAGACCTCACCCATGTATAAATTAGGAATATCAGTACTGAAACAAACTAAGCTGAACCTGGTGCAACAGATTAGGTTCCACAAGACCTAAACTGCCATTTCTGCATATGTGCAAGTCATTAAATAGAATTTAAGAAATGGGGAGAGGCAGAAATTGCAAAGAGCAGTGTCAAATAAGCCACCCTGAGGACTCCTGTACCAATATTTTTTTCCCTGTTCAATGTCATCGACCTGATTTTCTAATAAAGCCAGTCCATTGTGACTTTTATTCCTGAGACTTCATCACCCCCCAAGTGCACCTCAGAATTTGGCAAATGCTGATAGTGGGTGAACTCACCTATTTCAAGTGCACAGGAAAGTTTTCCAAACTAGCTGTAACCAAAGCTCTGGGAGAGGAATGCCTCTAAAACTGAGGGAGTGGGGCAGAAAATTCTGATTCTTTATTCACAAAGATTTATAGCCTTCTCCTATCAGAGCTTTACTGGCCTTGCAAAAGGGTTTCTCCTATTCCATGAGTTTATGTTTACCTACAAGTTTCATTAGTAGACAGAGGAACGGGCGGGTATAAATGCTAATTTTACTATAATATCCTATACCATTCACCTGCTGTGACATTGGAAAGATTTGACTATCCATTATTTCTTTGCTTTATGGTGTTTCCCACTTCTAGTCTTATTAAAAGCTTTCGTATTTTGCAGACAGCCCCAGGCAGCCCTTTTTCAGAGACTCCATGTCATACAAAGAAACACACCTTTAACATGCATTTTAAAAAATTTAAAGATAAAGCTGTTGTCGTGCACCTTGGCTTGTCCAACACCTTCTGAACATCCCCCTTTCTCTTGCTGCCCTCCCTGCTTCTCTCCCCACAAACAAAACCTGAATTTTAAAGCCATAAATAGAATTACAGGAATGTTTCCATCGCAAGTGATTTGTATAAAACCCCTGAACCCCAAACATATCAGGGAGAAGTGAATATGGATTTCAGCAAGCTTTTTGACCAAGTCCCTCATCTCAGGCTCTTAGAGAACCCAATCTGCCTTGAGATAATATGGAAAGCCTGCTTAGTAATTAATAACTGCTCAAGAAATAGGAAAGGAAGGCTCTGTGTGATACAATCCCTCAAGTGGAGCTTGGCATTACTACAGCCTGTGCTGGAAGAGGAGCAGGTAAATGAAATCAGCTACTTACTGAAGACAGCCAGAGAAGATCTGAGACTCCTTTGATCATAATTGACTGCAGGGTTTTCTTTTCAGTGCGTGAAAAAACACCACAAAGGAGAGGTTTTTTAAAAGTAAGGGAATGAATGTGAGGTTTGGGGGGTTGATGGTAAGGGGGTTTTAACATCATTTCGTGTCCTGTCTGATTTATTACTATTTTTCTATGGAACTTCTGAGGTGACAAATAGAACTTCTTGAGGTTGATATTAAAACCCCACATTGCCAAACAGGATCCCTTTTACCTTGGAACCTGTGAAAGCTTTGCTGTCAAAAGCTGAAACTCAGTTCCTGCCTTTACTTTTTTAGAGTGAGAAAGCTCACTGCTTTGACTGAGTTTTCAGACACCATGCTCATCAATTCCTATAATTGATCACTAACAATCGATTTCCTGTGGTTATATTTGTTTCCCTTGCCCGATACCCCCAGAGGAAAGAGCCAGCACTACTTTGTCCAGTTTGTAATGAGCAAAAGATAATCTTGCAACTAATAGCATGTAACTAATAACATCTAAACGACCTGTGTTCCTTCACGGCCTCAGACACAGGAGCAATTTATGGTTTTCATCAACTTGGCTCGAGTTGAACTGCTGAACTAACCTGTAAACTCAATTAACACCAAGGATAATTCAGTGGTTTCCTCTCTGACTGGTCACTGGGCAGTTGCTGTAATCAGCTGTCATCCTGGGGAATATCAGAGCTGAAATAAACACTCCAGAGAGTAGTTTAAAAAATAAAATCAATATGTGTAATTTTTTAAGGTCTTGGGATTTTTTTCCCCAAATAATTTTTAATATAGATCACTCTTGTCCAGTGACAGATAAACCTGGTTCCATATTCTCAGCTATCATTCTGCTCCATGCATTACATGGAATAAATCCACATTTTGCTAGGAAATGGGTGCAGAGTGACTTACCACATTTCAAACAAAGCCTTGGGAAGACATTTCTAATTTTGTCTTAATCTATTGTAGTTGGAAACCATGATGATTTTTTAATATTTTTTTTTGGTAAGATCTGAAGGTGAGTTACCTGGTTATTTAAAAGCATTTTTATATCCTAAAATCCTTTGGAGCCCTTAAACCCACATAGCCCTGAGGCAAAGCTTATTAAGCTCCCACACTTCTGATGTCCAGCAACAACTCTATAATTCTGCAATGCTCCAACAGCTCCTGGTGTCTCTTTAAAGTGCAGAGAGCCCTGAGGCAGCCCTTGCCATCACAGCATGGCCAGGAGGCACGAAGGCAAGGAGGGGCAGGCTGTGTGATGGACACAGGGACACTTCACTGCACCAGAAGAGGAAAATTGGGCATTTGTGGCAGGAGGAGCCACCTTGATCAGACCTAAAATCCAGCCAGAGAATGCACACAGTGCAAGCCACCATGCAAACCCAACTGCTGGCCCAGGCTGCTGCCTTGGGGTGGATTATGCCAAAACCAGCCTGATTTACCAGATTTTGAATACACATCATGCTTTTTGAAGCAGGACGTGGCAGATAAGCCAGTCTGCTGGACTGTAAATGTGTCACTACCAGCCAATCACTTTATATTATAATAAAAGTCCAGTCCCCCTCCACACAGGCAGGTTCTTCTGCCATAACTCTTCTGGTGTGGAGATTCCTCCCTTGGCTGGGGACACCCTCCAAGGACACCCCTCGAGGCTGAGGAAAAGAAATCTCCCCACGAGTGTTGGGCTGGGTGAGTTTACATCAAATTATTTCTTTTTGCTACCTTTAATATAAGTGCTCCAATAATTGCTTCAATATAGTGCACTATCTTATACTCTACTACTAGTAGTTTTAGTCTTTATATTGTGTATAAATAATTCTGATTAAGACCCTTTTCTGAACATTTGTAATAATAAATTATTTGTTTTATAGAAATATTCTCATTTTGCCAGTCATTAAAACCTGTGGGACAAAGTGGTTCGATCACACCTCTGTAATTCCTTAAATTTATACTGTTGGCATAATCTGAGGCTGAGATTGGATCCAGCCACACCTGAACTCCCCACTGGGAAGGGGTTTAGAAAGCCAGGGAGTCCTTTCTGCACCTCAAGACTGAACAGCAGGGCTTTTAAATAAATTTTGGCTAAACCTTCCACTCCCACCCTACCTACCTGCAAGGCAGGAAGAGCTTACTCCCTCTTCTCACCACAAGCAGGATAATGACTGTCACGTGAAAGGATGCAATCCAATTCAAAATGTCACAGCAATTAGGAGAATGGATATGAACTTAAGGTTTGATGCTGTCGCAGCTAGCCTGACACACAGAAGTCAGGAGGCAAAACACACAGAAGAGAAGAAAAGCCCAAATGTCATGTATGATTAGCACCATCACTGCACAGAGAGCGAAGGGTTTCTGCTGCCTCTCCCCAGTCATGTAACACCAGAGCTTTCAAACATTTCTATTTAAGGATGTTGTAAGAGATGATAGCTGAGTACAGGGAGGCAGAGGATCCTAAAATAAAGTTGTCATCCTTAGCTGACAAACGCAGCCTCCTTTCAGCTCTTTGAGCACAAAGACAGAGGGGACCACAAGGGAGCACAGAAGCGTTGGAGTCAGCCAAAAATCAGTATTTTTGATCAGAGCTGAACTAGTGCAAACTACTGCCCAAGATTTTTGGTTTTTCCTGTCAAATTAAAACTGAAGATAGGAAATTGATCACATGAGAGCAAAAAAATTAGTGTTTCTGCCTGTAGCTCATCTTCAGAGTCAAATAAACAGTCTTGTAGAAAACAATAGTAGATGGAAATGGAACATTTAGCTATAAGAGAAAGACAGGGGGTCCATAAAAGAAATGCTGTCTGGATTCTCTTCATGAGGTTTAACAAGTTTGATCACTGAAATAGTGGCATCATTGCATTGATGCCAAAGTGACATGAAGATTTACAGTATATTCACATTAAGAAATCCATAGGATTACTGGAGTTGTTTTACAGCATTAAGATATTCCAGTTATTGCTATTGTAGGAACTCTCTGAGTAACATATAAAAACATTCAAACATCTGCTTTCATTCTCTAAAGATATATTTCACTGTGTCGTGTACTTGAGCAATAAGCAAACATGAAAAACAACAAATAGAGCTATTATTTTTTTGTGCCTAGATGTAAAAGGAGGTAGAGGAAGAAGCAGGTGCTCCAGGATGGACAGCCAGGACTTTACAAGGAGAAAAAGGCAGGTCAGACCTAACCTTCAGTATCTTTTCAGGCTATGAAATCAAGCAGCAGTTCATGTCACTTCAAAGGAAGCAAATGCCATAATATAACATCACAGACACATTGATGGGCTGACACAAAGCAAATAAATCCATCAGCAGATAAGGTTTGTTTGACATTGAGTCTGGGGAGATGAGGCTGATGGCTCTGGCCTAACCAGCTGATGGAAATTTTATGAACTTGGACAGCACAGGTTTTGACTTCGTGGGTGAAACTGTGCAACAGAAAGAGTTTCATTTGATGCAATTCATCGGAGTATTGATTTTCAGGGTTGATGATTTATTAAAGTAACATTTGGTACATTTGGATCTCCCAGTAATGATGATGCTGTTACTGACACCGAAAATAAATCACTGTAAATCTTTAAAAGAATAGGAGACCTTAGCTAACAAATTGCATGTCCTGGATTTGCAGAAGCTTGGGAAATCCTGCCAAGTGATATAGTGACCTCTTTTTTTTTTTCTGTGGAAGTGTTCTCCTGTTTGACAACACTGGACAAAGGACAAGTTTGTTTAAACATGCCAGGGAGTTTATAGCTCCATTTTTTACCTATTGGACACAAAATTGTGTGTTACACCTCTAATTTAACTTCTTCACTACAAAGGCAATCCTATATGAAATTCAGACAAAGTTCTAAGAAACTGAACAACTAACCCTTGGTTCAATGTCTTGTGTGGAATACTCACAATTTTAACCATAAAACCCACCAGCCACTCATCATAGATGGAAAAGCGAATCTAAACTGACCAGGTTTGAAAAATACTATGTTATGATCTCCATGTTTCTCCATACTGTTTTGTGGCTAAAAACCAGACTGAACATGCTAGAAGGACTCAGAAGGTTCTGGCATTTCCCCTGTGGAAGTAAAAAGTCACTTGGAGTGCAGAAAATCAGATGGAAATGACAGCAAAGCAGATATTCTCTCTGTATAGTTAACCTCCAGTCCTAAAAAGAAAGCTAGAAAGAGACTTGTAAGAATCAAGCCAGTCTTACTTTAACTGTAAGTGACCAACAAACACCTTTTCCCTTCAGATTTAATGCAGTCCCCACTGAACACATCACTCCCATTTAGCCCGGTGCTTTATATACTGGCATAAACTATAAAAAGGACTAAATTTAAGCGCTTGACTAGACCTGGAAATAAACTTCTCACTCGGTCCAGCCACTTGCTGTGCTGTACCTTCCAACCAGCCCAAATGAAAACCAAGCAGTGCTGCAGTGGCTGTGTAAGATACCTGACCTCAGTGTGGTGTCAAGGCTTGGATTCTGCTGCATCTCCAACATAAACTTATTCTCCCCATTGGATTTTATTTCTAATCAATCCAATTCAACAGTTTAGAAAAGCTCTGGGGGCACAAAGACAGCTACATGTCCCTGTGCTACCAAATAATCTCTGAGGTGTCTACCTGGCAGGTGCCTCCCAAACAGCCACCACTGAAGTGCCTGCAGAACTTCCCAGGCCTGGAGGATTTTCCTTCAGCAGCATTTTCTGCTGTTTTATCTGCTGCCAGTGGTTTCCAACACACACTTTTTAATTAAGGCAGTACTCAGGAGCAGGCAGGTCTTCTCGTGGGGAAAGGAGCACGACCAAGATCCCCAAGATTCTCCACCCCAATAATGCTGCTCATCAGGCTGCCACTGCATTGCTGCTCCACAACCACTTTTAGAGGGCCTGAGATGTGATGTCCAACAGAGCATAGACCATTCTCTGTGGCAAACAAAGAGATATTAAATGCTCAGTAGCACTGCACATGATGAAAATACATTTTCCAAGCTAAATTACAGAGAAATAATAACTTCGCAAGGGGATCACCACTTCTTTTTCTGCTAAGGCCAGCTAGTTCATTTTGCTTCCTGACAAGCTTTATTTTCAAACTCTTATTTTTTAGGGTTTTTTTAGTGTGAGAGAATAACCTTGCTAAGCAAAATATACTACAAGCAATTTTGCCTATTTACATTGTAGCTGGAGCGTTAGTAAATGAAAATCCCTCAAAAATTCTGTGATTAAGCAAACCTGCAAATGAACCACAAAACTGAGAGCTAATTTGTCACATTTAGTCACAGCCTCGATGAGAGGTGTAAAGAATCATCTTCCCTGAAGGACCCAAACTTCCCTGCTGCATTGCTCTGTAGCTGCACTCAAGAGGTGATCAATTAGCTGAAGCTCATTAAGAGATTCAGCACAGTGTCTCTATACCAGGGTTAGACCAGTGACTGCAATACAGAGGAGGGGAACTGCAGCCTTGAGGTGCTCTTCCAGATGTTAAACTTCACAAGGATATACATGAAGTCTGACTTCTGGAAAAAAACATAGGCAATTCAGGGTGAGACAGGTGTAAAAACCAGCAAGTGACACCAAATTTCCCCATTTCTTTCTGTGATTATTCAGGATGCTTCTGTCTCTCAGGCTGCCACAAAATCCCCCTTGCTTTCTCAGTAAACAGAAAGAAAAATGAAGATGACATATGTACATCTGCAGAAGTCAGAAGTTACTTGCTGTTTGGGAATTTGAAGGTTTTGAAGGCTAGATCTGTAAACAAGCTGCTTTTTAACTTTTGAATAATTATCTAAATGGGGCTAAAAAGGAAAAAGGAAGAAATGGGAGTGATACCAGATGTGTAAACGAGGCTTGTTCAAATGTGAAAAACTGGCCATGAGTTATGTTTACCTGAAACCCTGGCAGCTGTGTCATGAGCTTTGTAGCAGAGTGACGTGGATCTTCACTGTTCAAGGTTCTCCTGCTGCTGCTGCTGAAGGAAACGTGGAGCAAGGACTGCAGAGGTGCTTGGTGCAGGTGCTGCCTCAGCGTGAGGGAAAGGGAGGAAATTCAAAGGATTGATAACTCCACAGCAGCTCTAAGGCTGCAGTCCAGCTCTGAGAATCTTATTTCCTTGCCCCTGCAAATGGGTGCACAGAACAAGCATTACACTGAAACCTGGGTACTGATGATTCCTAAAGATTGATGACCAGCCGGTGTTGGTGGGACCAGCAGAGTTCTTGAGCAGAGAAGCAGATAGAGAGGAAGTAATCTCAGTTTTCTCACCATTTTTTCATGATCTATTTAGGGATTTTTCTGCCACCGGTTTCTAGTTATACTCAGATTATATCTCTTCAGTTGCCTGTAACTAGTTTTGTAAGACAAAGTATCAATATGTGAGCTTTCATGAAGATGAAAAAATGCCATAATTGAAAACTTGATCTGATTTAGCTTTGACTGCTCAAGCTGAGTAGCACTTACTCAGATGTGTAGCCACAGTAAATTCAGAGAAGTGCAAATCACTTCTGTCTCATTCCAGATATGACAACTGTGTCACATACAATTAATCTCCTTTACATCTATCTACTCTGATAGACTTGACTCTGCGAGCTCCTTCGTCACTGGTACATTAATGTCAGGGAGCCACTTCCTGCTGACAGTGACAGAGCTGTAAATCAGGGTAAATCTGTTCAGCAGAGATGAGTCCAGAGACACGTGGGATTTGTCCCAGCCAGTCTGCTGCAAGCCCCACACTTAGGGGAGGCTGTATAGATTCCTCGCAGAGGGTTCACATCAGGCTCCATATGGGAGCAGTAATGCAATGCCCCCCAAAATAGTTGGATTAGTATTTGCAGCCAGGAGCTGGAGCTGCAGCCACCTTCCCCAGGCTTGCTTCATGAGCAGAGGGCCTGGTTCAGGTGGTCTCAGCCATGCCATGAAGGTCTATCTTTCCATCTGTGAGGCAGGGAATCCAGGGGGATGTGTTAGACTAACCACCTTATTTAGGTCCTACAGCCTGCATGGTGTAAATAACCCATCTGCTTGTCCTGGCAGGATAGAATCTCTTTTCTTCCTGGTGGCTGGTACAATGCTGTGTTTTGAATTGATTTTATTTTATTTCATTGTTAAGCTGTTATCTCAACCCATGGGTTTTACCTTTTTTTCCCCCTGATTCTCCTCCCTATCCCACCAGGCAGGGGTGTAGGTGAGTGAGTGGCTGCATGGATGGCACTCAGTAGCCAGCTGGGGTTAAACCACTGCTTTTCCCTACAGCTTTATCACCTCCACACACAATGAACCTCTTGATAGCAAGGTGCAGTCTTCACTGATGTTCTAAGTGGGGTCATTCCCTTGAAGTCAGGAAAGTCCTCTTGTCTCTGACCTGTGTGTAAACCTCTCTGACCCCAAACCTGACACCTGTCTTACATGAAACAGATTTCCCTTGGTAGGTGCTGGACTGAAATTGCTGCTAAAGGGTGACCTATAACCGTGAAAGAGCCCTCCTAAGAACTGGGAGATGTCATTTCTTCCCTTAACACAGGCAGCATTGCAGTCATCAGGAATTACAATGGAAGGACAAGAGCCAGACACAAAAACATAAACAGATTAAAAGCAAAAATGATTCTTTTAGTAATTAAGCATTTCTTAACTGAAATTGCATGAAATGCAAAAGCAGCATGAAAGGTTAGGAGAGATTTTTCAAAGGACGCTGCAGTGGAAGGGAAGGGGAAAAAAAGCAATTAAATACAAAGATAGAAAGTTATGATGCATAGAAGATTATTCCAAACAAGTGGCTGCCAGCAACCAGCTTCATTGTTCTGAATGTTTAATTAATAAAATAATTTTCTTAATTAACCACTGCCACTGGGGAAGACAGATTGGAAAAAACCATGCAGAAAACAAACCAGACACATTTCTTACTTGCATGCATTTACATAAGTGTAGAAATCTCAAAAGAAATTCTATTTTTTTCCTCCAAAATGATGACTATGTGGTTATTACTAAAGCTACATGTGCAGGGCAAGTTTCCTAAGTAACATCAGAATCCAGGAGTGGAGGGACCTTCTGAGACAGGCCAGGAGGAGCCCAAAGTGAATCGCTGGAGCTTTGAGAGCACACTATTTCAGTTCAGCCAGGAGCTTTGACTCCACTCCTTTGATTGCAAAACCACTCCTGGAGGCTGTTTCTTGCCACAGTGCATGGCCCTCAGGCATTTTGGAGGCACTTCCAAGAGATCTGACTTCTTTAGCTGAAATTTCAAAGCTGCCCCACACGACACCACAACTGAGCTCGACACGTGCTATTTGCCTGCTCAGGTAGGTCTCTAAAGATGTACCAATTGGCTGGTATGATTCCAAATATTTTATTGTTTTTCTCCTCAAAACTGCCAGTTCACCTTGACCCAAGGCACTGTGCCTTCCCCTGCCCTTCTCATCGCTTGAAAGGACTCAACAGATGTCCCACCATCCCAAAATTGTGAGCCTTGCCAGCAAATCAACTACCTCCCTGGCACTGCTAGAGCCAAAGCAGGGCAAGGAGGAACGAGGGTAGCAATAAGAAAGCACTGGTAATCTTTGGTTAGGTGTCAGTAGATAGACCTGATCTGACCAGCAGAAGCTTCTGGCAGTAGACAGAATCCTGTATTTACCCATAAGATTGCTCTCAAAAGTGGGCAGATCTTGTTCAGGGAAGACACAACTCACTAAGAATCAGCCATTACATGCAAAAGGCTCTCCCAGTTACACGCAGGCAGCAGTTTTCCCAAAACTTCTGCAGCTCATCCCTACTCAGGTTTTTAAAGGTATGTTCCTGACCCAAAGATGTGTTTATTCCAAGATCTCATGTCCCTTCTGCAAGTTACAAATTGACAGGAATTTTAAAAAGCCAGCAAAATTTACCAACACAATTGTTTGGGTGGGCTACAGGATGCACTCTTTTCTTTCCTTTATTGTGCATAATACTCAAAGATAGGAAAGGCAACGGAGAGAAACAGCATCTTTAAATGGAAACAAAAAAAATGGAAAAAAAAATTACCCCAGAAGTGAAAAATGCCCAGTCTTCAGCAACCACAAACAGGTCATAATGCCTTTGTGTGAACAATACCCTCTTCTGTATGTATCTATTACCTCCTGTGAATCAGAGAGCATAAACAAACCCTTGCCAAGAATAGAGCCTCAAAGTGTTTACTGCTCCCTTCTCAGAGGTGAACACAGAGCGGGTGGCCTGTGAAAGCAAAAGGATTGAGTAAAGGGACAGCGTGTAGATATTCAACACCTTTCTTCATGCTTTTTGTGTGGGGTTTTTTTTTTTGTGTGTCCCTTTCTGCCTTCAGCATTAGCCCATGAGCAAAGCTGAGCTCTTGCTCAGGACTCTGACACGATCTGTGATTAAAGCAGGGCCCTGATCAAAAGCAGTTTTCAAACTCCCAGCTTGCTATTCTATGCAAGAGAGTGACTTTGTCACACCATATGAATCAAAAGCCCCACTGGATGCTGTTGGAAATAAAAACACTTTAAACAACAACAGCAACAATAAGGAAGAATGAATCTTTGATCAGGCTACAGTTAATTGATTAAAATGTCCATTTCATTGTCCTTTCATGTCTAAGCTTCAGTAAACAACACGAGAGAGCAGAATCCAGCATGCAGTAGCAGAAAGGAGGCCACAAAGGAAAGCCTGGTAAGTAAATAAAGATTAAAAAAGAAAGGAAAAATATAGATTATACAGAATGAATACAGAAACTTACTGTGCTCATGCCCAGAAGCTTAACCCAATTCTCCAGCTCTGCCACTGAAAGGCACAGGAATTAATAAATATCAGCAAAACACAGACTCTTATTTGCATTTATTTTTCTCACAGTAACCACATAAACCCCTTTCTACCAAACCCACAATGTGATTTGTGCAAAACTAACCTAGTATAATGCTTTCAATATGAAATGGATTAAGCCCTGGGAAAGGATATTGACTTTCTTTCTAAGGAGATCTGAAAAAGAAACCTTGTCTTTGGTTAACAAATAAATCAGGTTTTCCACTCTGATGAAAGTGGAATTGCTATAGTTGCAATTTCTTGCTCATCTGAGAGGTATCAGGAGGGTACCCAAATTCCAATCATTCTCAAATTATTAACAGTCACTGGAATGCTTCAGGATGCTTACAATTAGTCAAATTACAGGCTACAGTAAGGAGTCAGGAGAGAGCCACAGTCCTTTCTGTCCTCTCAGGCTCTCTGGTACACCTGGCTCATCAAAGTCCATCCTTTTTCATTCTCCCTTGGTACTACGACTGGGTACTAAAACCACCCGTGCCTTTACTTCATAGTTTGAGATGCAAGAATAGTCTGAGATCCAGTGCTGATCTTGGAGAAATTCTAGATCATGTTTATAAATATAGGGGGGTGTTCTTAGTTAATATTTTTGTTGTTAATAAAACATCCTGCTTGCTTGCACCCCAGTGTCGTTTGAGCTGTGCCACAGGTTCAATATGCAAGCACAGGAAGGAAAGAGAAATCCAGGTATAGCCCACTAAGTCTCAAATGTGCTCAGAAAGGCTCCAAGAGAGCAGTGCTCTGCCCAGATACAACAGCTAAGAGTGGAATACAGCACTGAAATTATCATAACAGACCTTAGAATGCTAGAATATCCTGAGCTGGAGGAGGCACACGAGCATCACTTGCTTTTAGAACCAAAGAAACGCTATGTAGAAAGGGAGGAATGACAAAAACAAATTAAAGATGGTAAGGCATATCACATGACAAAGGGTAAAAGATAAAGAACCAAATGTACCAGTCACAGTAGCGAGTACAGAAATCACACTGCATTTTGTTCAACTTATGCTTAAAATCTGGATAAGGCAGCAACACTTCAAGGCTCTAAATATGGCAATAGTGAGAGGTTCTTAAAAAGAGATCACAACTTCATTAAACAAGTATATCCAATGCCGGACAAAACATTTTTACATGGATAACATAAAATGAAATCTTGACTTCTGAAGTGCTAGCATTATTCTTATTTACATTTTTACTTTTGCATGAAGAACATTGGAGAGAGACCTTAAAAGCATAAGATACTCAAACAAGATATTTTAAAACTTGAATTTTATATATGAAGGCATATAAAGGACAATGCAGCTGCGGGTGAGGGAAGTGAATTGTGCCTATCATGTAAAACCTTGGTTTAGATTTATTAAAGAGGAGAAAAAATGACTCCAAAGGTCCTAGCTATTTTATCTTGCTGAGTTAAAAACTTACAAATACAGTGGTTTTGAGGAGAATAGTGACATTTTCACTAAAGCATCATGACTGTCACTGCTGTAATAATAGCCCACTTGTGTCATTGTCCAGTCCTAAACATATATGAACACATGGAGAGACAGAGAATTGCTGTCAGTTAAATCTTTATTGCTTCTACAGTGACTGATGCTTTGCAGCCCGAACACACCCCCCCAGAGCCAAGCTGCATCTTTTTTTTTCCTCTCATTTAACAGCCCAAATATACATCCCTGGCCACTAGTTGGATTTTCTGTTATTGCCTGGTGCTTGCACTGCTTGATGTATGAGCTCTAGGCAACTGGCTCTCAGCAAGTGAGAGCTGCCCAGTGTCCCATCTGACTCCGATTAAGCTTAAAATATAAAGAGCTATTATTGTTGCTTGTGAAAGAACTGGCTGCCATGGCTAAAATCTGCCCAGAGCAGACACATTGCCACCTCTTACAGCAATAAATCAGTCAATTATTAAGGGATATTGGGGTAAAGATGGCACAATCAGATATTTAACAGATGCAGTAGGTAGAATATTAACTTCAGGCATAACATGACAATTTGCCTGCAAGTACTGTGTGAGCAATTTTCATCTTTGCAACAGTCTAAACGACTTCTACACCTTGGAAAGGCAAACAGCTGTGTACAATATATTTAATAATAGGCCACTAAAATACTTCTGTTCAAGTAGTCAGACTTGCAGCAGCCAGCCCCGAGATAATAGCTTTTATGCATCCTTGAACAGCTGCTGAAGGTTTGAACTGGAATACCAGATTTGCAAATGTTGCCTCAAATATGTACCTTGCAAAGAGGTGTTTGTTAATTTTGAAAGGTGAAGCTGGTAATGTGATATCAGAGTGTGCCTGAAGAGCACGTTCTATGAACTGCAATGCTTTTTGTTCCCTCCTCTAATTTATTAATGTGCCACACTTCAAACAGCAGGGGCTTCTTCAATCATCTCATTTAAGTGTCAAAGATGCTCCATACAAACATTTCGAAGATATTAATTATTAGACTGTTGATGCATTTTGTTTTGGCAAGTAGTCAAATGACACATTTTGATTTAATTTTAATTTTCGGTTCACATAGAACATTTTCACGTGGTTTTCAAAGCTACTGATATGTCAGGCACAGTCTTGTGGCTGGAAATAGCAAGTCTACAAAACCCAGTAATTTCACCTAACCGAACTCAGTGCAGAATCATTTTTAGTTAATTTTTTTAAATGCAAAATCTGTGTGACACCTCCCATTACTGATTTTACCTCTGAAAAAACCAGGATAGCTTGGAGCTGGGAATTTCTTGGGAATCAACTACGTTTCAGTCCATGAACTAAAGCCTATGGATACAGTCTTAGTGTGGATGGCTTCTCCTTGGGAATGCATGAGATGCAAAGGGAGATTGTCACACCACAGACTACATAACATGTAAATAGAATGGCAGATTAAGCATTATCCCATCGAGGCTTTTCTGGAGAGCACTTCATGTCATCACAAGTGGCTCTCCATCTGAACTATCCCCTAAAGGAGCTTATCTCTCTCCACTGATCATAGGAAAACTCTGTGAACTCTGTGTTGGGTGTCCAAAGCAGCACGCAATTAAAAATTACCCACCAGAAATATACATATATATAGTTAAGAATTCAAAGAAAATTTGTTCTGGAGCCCATCAGAGCTAAGCCATGCATGAAATGTTGCATTGCTTGTCATATTCCAGCTGGACGTCTGAAACTTCATCTGCAGCCCTTCCTTGCTGTGTGTGAGGGTGCTTGTTTTGTGGGACTTTCTTGAATGCAAATAATCCACCATAGTTTAATCAATAGAAAGAAATATTTCCCCTGCTACAGAAGAGAATTTTTTAAACTACTAATCTATGTATGTAAATAACTAGGGAGAAATACAAGACAAAAAAAACCTCTGAGACAAACTCAAGTAAATTGCTAGATAATATTTCTTGCTAAATTACTTGTACTGAACTTAATTCTCCAAATGGCTCCATTAAACAGATGAGATGTCTGAGAAGCACACAGGAATAAGCAGCCTGATTTTGCTCCCCAATTTGTTTGATTAATGTGCTACAAAACTAATTAATCTTGGGAGAAAACATGAGAGTTGTGCTTCCAGTTGTTAACCAGTAATACACACAAAACCCCCTTTTGAATCTAAAGGGTGCATTCACCTCTCATATGTTCTCTACTTAATATTACATTTTAGGACTGCTTAAATATTGCTGAGCTTTCCCTTAAACCCAACTATTTATAGAATAAATTTGTACATTCAAAAATACACCAGAGAAGTTGTGTGGACAGACTTGCAAAGTTCTACTTGCAGAAAAACATTTAATGCCATCATTAAGTGTTGAACTGCAAACTACAGCACTTGGGTTGTGGGGCTGGAATTTTTCAAAGGGTAAAATTTCATCATCAATTTTTTAACCCCTAAAGCAAAGACAGGCCTAACACTGAACATAATAAAGAGACACACTGAATATTTGTATGCAAGCCTGTGAGACAGAAGACTACTGACTCTTATGATGATATATAAATAGATGTCAATATATGCTCCCTAGAACAGGAAAAGCTTTCCCTCATTCTCTGCATATAAATGGAGCAGCCAGCCTGCATGTGAAACCATAGGAAACAGTACAGCTGAAAGGACTCTGAAAAGCAGGATATTGCTTAATAAGGCTTCATAGAATCATCATAGAATGGCCTGAGTTGGAAGGGACCTTAAAGATAACTGAGTTCCATGGGCAGGGCCACCTTCCACTAGACCAGGATGCTCCAAGCCCTGTCCAACCTGGCCTTGGGCACTCCCAGGGATCCAGGGGCAGCCACAGCTTCTCTGTCTAACCTGTGTCAGGGCCTGCCCACCCTCCCAGGGAAGAACTTATTCCTAATATCCAATCTAAACCTCCTCTTTAGTTGGAATCCATTCCCCCTTGTGCTATCACTCCCTCTCCCTCTTCCTTGCAGCTCCCTTCAGGTACAGGGAGGCCACAATGAGATGCCATTGAAGCTTTCTGTTCTCCAGGCTGAACAATCCCAATTCTCCCAGCCTTTCCTTGTAGGAGAGGCGCTCCATCCCTCCAATCATCTTGGTGGCCTGAAAGATACACCACAAATATACACCAAGATTTCCCTGAGGAAGTTAGGCCTTTAATGAACATGGCCAATAAAATAAATAATACAAGTTCTGAGTCAGGCTTTACCACCAAGGACCTCTACTAAGTTGTGTTTTTTCTTTGCGAAAACACATGAAATTAGTAAAATCTTCCCCCTTGTGCTGCCTTTATGCTACAGGCTGTTGCTAAAACACAGTGACAGAGAAGCAACAAGGTAGACAAGAACTGCACAGGTAGGGTGCTGTCTTAGGGAAACTGAGACCAACCCAGATGGGAAAGACCAGGGTCTGACAGACTTTTCCAAGTGCAAAAAGCAATGGCAAAGTCCAGATAGGAGAAAGTAAGTGAAGTCTTGTATCAAGCAGTTAAAATTGCATTCTTCTGTTCATTGAAGACCCGATTGTCCATCATCTGAGTGCACGATCAAGGCTGAGAGAGGGGCTTTAAGAAAAATCCTGCAGCAGGTCAAAACACAGCTTTTGGTCTTCAGGTCTTACAACTCTATAAAATCAGCTTCATTCTTGTTTTGGGAATTGTCACTTGCTCTTGATCTTTTAAGACAAGCAATTAGTAAAGAAAGAACAGACAACTGAAGGTCCTGTTTCATTCTGTCTCATCTGATAGAAAAGGAGAAATGACCAAGGAAAGGAAAAATAACTCAAGATAAAGTCATAGAGGAACATGGACATAGGGACATTAGAAATTGGAAGGAGTAGAAACTAAACCAAATTATCATCTGTCAACCAGCAAAACTTTGGCTTTGTCAGACTCCATAGTTTTCATTTTGCAGAGGCTGACAAGAGAAAAATAGCACCTAACCGAGGTGAACTGCTTAGTTTTGAGAATGACTTCTGCAAATAATGCAGACTTCCCTTGGCTTCATGCTGCAGCACAAATATTTTTGTGCTTTTTCATGGGAGCCTTCACTTTGATAACCTAGGCCGGAATAGTGTGCAAAAATCCTCACTGCCCAGGGGAAAAAACAGGGAAGAAGTGTTTCTGTTGACCTTGCTTTGAAACTTTCTCAGAAAGGAAGGGAGTATCTGCCAGTAAAAGAGGTGTTATATACTCAGAAATATTATTTTGCTTGTTAAAAAGTAAGAAAAGGCAGTTGGCAGAAAATCCACGCCAGGTGGGAAATACAATAACACTGCCCCCTGTGCTGCTGCTGTTCATCCACAGGTGCCTCTGCGTGACACTGGGACAATAAGTGCCTGTGTGTGCCAGTGCCACATTTTAATTCATCAGACTGAATACCTCTTAGTGTGGCTAGCACATAGGTATTGTCAGCAGAGCAATGCAAGTCAATGTGCCTCCCAAAAAATGATCTCCAAGTTTGGTGTTCAGCTCCTGAGGACTACCCTGCACAGCTCATGCACTGGTTAGTTTAACTGCAGTTGGATTTATGAGCTCACCAAAGAGAAGGTGACACCTACTGTGGGGTCTATTTTAAAAAGTGTCCTACCAGAAGAGATGCCTTTTATGAAGCACTGAAGGGCATGCCAAGAGCAAACCTGACCAACGTTACACATTAATATTGTCCTTTAGTGTGTGGGAAGGTCAGTGTATGAGACATGAGGAGCACAGCCATGGGCATTTAGAGCTCTCTAAAGCACAAACACAGAGTGGCTGGAACAGCCATCTGCTCTCCTGCAGCTGTTAATTCACTAGATGTCAGTAATTCAACGAGTTTCTCTCCCATCTTGGCGTATGAGAAACATTTTGAAGAGGAAGGTGTAAATCACCACGCTACAGCACACCCAGCCAGTGCAATCCTTCATCTTCTTCTCTGCGCTCCTTCAGGCACTGCAAAGCAAGCTGCCCGGCCTAGAGAGGTGTGTCAGCACCAGGGACAGGTCCCTCAGGAGAAGGAAGAGATGGAGGCTGAGAAAAGTGGTGGGATGAAATACAAAAGCCATCCCTGCTGGATCACCACCAAAAGATTAGTGCAACACACTGCTCCCACCAAAGCACTTGTCCCAGCGCTGTCACCTACTCTTAGTAGCTTCTTGATTGTTTTGAAAAACATGGTTTTTTGGTGGAAAATGTTACCTAATCACTAAACAACTTATTGACATACCAGAACACTTAAACCTAGATAAGCCAAAGGTGATCACTCATTTGTGAGATGTTTAGGCAAAGAGATGGCACATTTTAAGTTTATTGAGACGTGTGGAATCCTCCACCCAAGCAGCTGTACAATTATATGTAACAGGTATCATAGAAGGGATCCATAAGCAAGCAAATAATTATAACCCAAAGCCAGCAGTGCTATGGGACTGTGAGTCACCCTCAGAGGCTGAAATTGTGTTTGGTGGAAACCTGCAAGCTGGAAACACTTTGGCAGACTTCAAGGCAGCTGAAATAGCATTGCTGCTCTGTATTTCTCCAATGATCAAGATGATTGTAGATCAAAACTTGTTTCACTGACTTCAGGGCAGTGCCTGTGAATTGGCACTGGGCTTTGTTTTGGGGGCCTAAAGGCAAGCTAAATAATTTACTCGTGATCCCAGCATCTCTCTTTTTATTTGTACCTTTCTGTCTCGGTTTCTACTGGTAATAACATTCTTGCTGCTGGCAAACTGTGCTGTCTATCACCAAAGTCTCATCACTGGGATGGTTAGAAAATGTAACTCTTCTCTTTTCCCTGACCATAAGGGTGATACATTTTTTCCCTACCTGTCATTAAAAGCAATTGTGGGAAACCAAACCAAAAAAACTGACCCCTCTAACTTTGCAATTACATCTTGCAGGTACTAAACCAGGGAGCTAGAAACGAGAGAACATTTTTTTGAAGTAAAATCACCCCTAACACAGGCCTATAATTCACTCTTGGAAAATCAAGTTCTGTTCAATATAAACCTGGGAGAAAATGCAGAAATATGAAACTTGATTTCCTACTTTTGGAGAGACAGTGGGATGCATTTTTTAGAGTGTTTAAGGAGAAATTTGTGCTCTGCTCACTAGAGCTACAATTGTTGGTTCCGTTTTAAAACTGAACCAGAAACAAAAACTGATTAAGGTGTATCTGAAAGGGTTTTGAGGAAGCATTGTGGGAAAAATTACATCAGAGACCAAAAAAGGGACACATGCAGGAACTGGAGCTATTGTTTTAGATGAAAAATGCAGGTAAAGCTCTTTTTTCTGCATGAGAAAAAAACCACAAACCTAAACCCCAAAAAACCCCAGCTATTAAGATGGAAAGGTTTATCACAGCTGCAGATAGCAGAGAGAATTCAATTCATGTACTTCAGATGCAGGGGAAAGTGATCTTTTTTGGTGTTTTTGTAGGTGGAGGTGCAACTTCCAGCTGGATTGTGGGATGATTGTCCCACACCCCAGCACACAGGAGTTGCAGAAATTAATGGGAATAAAAGAGAAGCTGCTCTCCTGCCTTGTATGTTCATTGAACATTGATCTCTAACCTGCAACAGGCTAAACCTATCAAAGCTCCTGCAGTTTTTTTCTGCAGCAATTGCTGAGAGAATGAAGGGTCAATGCATTACAATGTCAAGTCCTGGCAGCCCCAAGCCCTGCTACAAGATGGATAGTATTGAACCCACGCCTCAGAAAAGGAACCAAGCAGTTTCCTCTATACAACAGTTTCCCCTCAAAGAATTATCACCTCAGACAATTGCATGTTTGCTCCGTGGAAATCAATACATATTTTACCAAACACTCCTTCGTTGGAGAGACAGGAAAGCTGGGTGATGCTTTTGACAGAGCTGTACTTCAGTCTTTTGTTAATTAGGTGCTAAATGCAGCTCTCAAGGGGTATTGCTGCTAGACCTACTAAGGGCAAAATAATACACATGAGAAGCACACAAAATAGAAAAAAATAGGTTTATATACAGTAATTGCTGTTTTCTGTTACGTGTCACCCACCCCTGATGCCATATTCCTGTTCTGTGCTATGGGATGGTGTCCTGGTGTATCTGGTAAGGTTGTATTCTCACCTTTACTTGAGAAGATGGATTGTTGCACATTTTGTGTTATTTACAAAGATGAAGCAGACACACCAGGCACAAATATGATCCTAATACATATCAAATATGATCCCAACAGGAAAGACTCTTACTCCAACTGTACAAGGAAGAGGCACCACAAGGGGAATTTTTTTGTCAAGAATGCATCCCAAAGAAGTTCCAGGCTTAGATCAATACACGGCAAAGAGCACCATCACAGCACCATCACTTTTATTTGGCAAACCCCTGCTTTGTAAATAAGAAAAGATGATGAATGTTTCTTTCTGGTAATTTAAACTCCAAGTATTTGAAGTTGTGATTCTCTTGCTCTCACTTAACATTTTCAAGCCATCAGACGATAAAACTGTAATTGAAAACATTAAGTAATAAAAGAAACTGCATCCAACTTGTTTCTTAATTTTATCCAAGCCTGACTGTGTTCTTGTTCCTTTTATTTGGTGGAAGGATCCTTTAGTAAGCATACTAAAGAAAATCCCTTTCTGTGCTCCTGTCCACATAGGTGAAATCCCTACCAAGCAGATACAAAATCTATGTTGTTCTTTGTGAAGTTTTTGCTGCAGAGCAAAGTAATGAGTTTATAAGTACCAAGTCATAACAACCAGTGATATGAAGTGCATTATAATTTCATCTAAGTCCTCCATCCTGAATGGATTTTTTTTTTTCCTGCTCTTTGCAGTTCCCACAGTCTCTTGATTAATTTCTGCCATCAAACCTACAGCCGTGACAGTGGTGACAGCACAGACTACTGGCTGCTGTACTTGCATATTTCTTTGTAATTATTTTCTTCATAAGGATCCTCTCAAGTGAAAACACAGAATGGCTTGTGAATTCTGCAGCTCTTACAGTCTCACCGTGTTCCTTTATTCTCCAATGGCCCTGAAACTAAGCTCCTAAATGTTTCTGTACTCTTGGCATTTCCTTTCTCTCAATTCTTTTAAACAATAGCTACTGTGTCTCACATTTTATAGATCTGCAATCTTGTGTCAAGGAAATGATTCTCCTTAAAAGGCACAAACACGCTGAGTTCCTCACTGTGTAATTCTATTATAAAATGCAAAGTATTGATCAACATAACTTTATGCAGTTCCTTGAAATGACAAGAATCTGGTGAGAACTCTAAAGCACTGAAAATCTACGTGTGCTGTGCTCTTAATAAGTCAGTTCTGCATGAACTGAGAGTCAGAAAATTTCAGGGCTCATTTACCTAAAATCTCTGAGCTTCATTTGGAAGGTGCTGTTTTTCACTTGTGAAGATACACGTTGCTGTCTGTATTATCTTTGCTTCTCTTTCTCCTGCTTCCCCACACCTGGTTATCTCCCTGCTCCTCCCCTTCTGCAAAAAAACTTATTGAGGATGACTGAGGAAGGGTCTATTTGGTGAAATGTGTTCAGGTAGGATCCTTCCACCACTGAAAAAGAGCAAGGCATGCCTTGACCATCACCTCCTGTTGCTACAGGAAAAGTTTAGGTCAGATGCAGAATGACTTGAGGATGTGAAAGTCAGGGAAATGAATCTGATGAATAACACAACATTCCTATCTTCCTCACATTCCTGCTCCTGTACCTGAGCCACATTTAGCAAACTCAGACTCCACCTTTTGCAAAATCTTTCACAGTCAGGTGATTTCCTCCTTGTGAGAGTCCAGGACCTGCAGCAAATTATGGGATAGCAAGTGAGGAACATCAGGATGCACAACTGGAAAGGGGGAATTTATGGTCCTGAGCTTGCCTGCTACGATGTAACTACATCATGCATTAAACCAGGGGTGGAAAAGAGGGATGGAAACCACAATTACAGGCAAGAGTCAATCAAGTTCAGAGAAATGCTGGAGCATGAATTACAGCTGACCAGAAATTGTGAGTTAAACCTCTCTCAACCACAGCCATTAACAATGTGTAAAAGGCCTGCTGCAAACAAAAATCAATACATAATTGTAGCATTTATCAAGTTCATATAGATTTGTGTTGTTCCTATCTAATTTGGATGGCATTACCAAGGAGATGCCCACAAGTGGGATATCAAAACAGCACCTGGGAGGTGATTTCCTCTTTTTTTTTTATACTTTTGGTATTCTACTGAGGAATAAGAACTGCTATCAACCTGAAAATAGATTTTTATTGACCACACACCCACAGCTATGCCTGTTAGAAAGCTGTGTAAGACTTTCCATATGTGACTCCTCTATGTGGCTTTTCTCCATATGTTTATCATTTTTCCCATAACACATACACACAAAAAATCTAATCTAAATGTTAAGTAGGAAATAACATTTAGAATATCCAATGGAGGTTGTTTACATTCTGCTTTTATCTTGAGGGGGCTATGTTTTGCTGAGAAGGAATGAAAAAAAAACAGTAAAACAGTAAAGAAATGAAATAAAATATTAAACTTTGGTTTCCAAGAGCCAGCCTGAGATCAAATTTGTTCAAACAGGAATTACCTTTTTCTTAAAAAAAAACAAAACCAAACCAAACCAAAATCCCTTAAAAATATTTTTAATGCCTACAATGCCTGAAAAGTCAAATTTTACAGCAGTCATCCTGCATGAGAGATACTGGCAGTAAGAATTCTCTTCCTGCAAAAATCCACAAAATATAAAGCAATCAGTGACCCAAATGTTGTTCCACTGTGCAACACTGACATTCTTCACACAGGATAAAGGATTAAATGCAAAAAGGAAATTAATTTTTCTGAAGGCTCCTCCCTCACCAACTCTCAGTTTTTTCTCCCAGCTTCCCACTCTGAATATTTCGAAAGCTGGAAACCAGAGGGGCTCCAAGGGGCAGTTCTGAGGGTGGGTACCAGGGGGAAATGGTTGGGTATAGTCATCAAATATGGTAATTACTGGAAGTGATAAAAACTGTAACATTTGACTGGCATGGGTGTGTGTATTTGATTGTGCACTTGGAAGCCTCTAATAAAGGGGCTACTCCATCTATCTATCATCTATCTATCTCTATCTATCTCTATCTATCTATCTATTTATCTATATATTTATCTATCTCCACTAATATTGTTTTGAAAGCCTTTTCCAGGAGCTTATTAGGGGCAAAGTATACCCCCTGCACAAATTCAGCAGCAGCAGCAGAACTGCATCTTTGTACAATCTCAAAACCAAATCAAAACAACTGAGAACATACAAACAAACCCCAAACCAAACCAAACCAACCCAACACCGAAAGCAAACCATGAGTGCCTTTCCAGGGCAGGGCTTGCACAGAACCTCAGGGAAGCTGAAGTTGTGTGGCAAATACATACATTGACATGGGAATTTCAGCTAATGGTTGTCAGCCAGAGCTTGTTAAGATTATTTTCCTTGTTCTTTTTCTACTCACTTGGGTAGTCGTTTCGTGATTCTTTCCCCTGTTTGGAGTTAAGAAGCTCTGCTTAGCCAAATAGCTCTTGATAGAAACTGCTCTGCCATGTAATCAAAACATCTCACAAAAGGCTGCTCTTCTAGAAACATCAAATTAGCACCATTTGAAATGTTTCTTTCCTACACTTTCAACAAAAAAACTACAGGAAACTGGTTAAAGGAGGATCAACAGACCTCATTCTGAGTGCACTGCTGGTGGTGATCAGTGTTTGTTAGTCCAAAGGCAATGCATTCCATAAACAGGCTTGAATAAAGGTTATGAATAAATTAATCATGTCACTGATTTGGCAAGTACCGTGTGATATTAAAGTACAAGGATGGCAGATGTTTAAAAACCTCTTTATTTTTTAAAGACAACATTGCAATATTTTTAATAGACATGGTCAAGCTGGGGTTATACCACTACTACTCCCCCATAAAAATCGTCCCAGGAGAGTAGAAGATGTATTAATCTGAGTGAGAAAAATATTTTACATGATATCATCTACCAGGGGAGACACAGATTGTGATTTCTTCCTTCTGCTCTGCTGTGCCACAGAAAATTCAGTGGCTTTTGTTTTCACTCAGATTGAAGGAGCTGCAATGCAGTTTGAGGCAAATGCTGAGCTCTAACAGCGTAATTAGACTCACCATATCTACATTTAATAATAATAATAATAAATACATCCCAAACTACCTTCACAGTCCTCCCTCCCCCAGCGAAATGCACAATGACTCAAAGCATCACCTCTTGTATTCACATTTGATTTTGAGATGGATATTTTGGATAGATATTTCCTTTCCTACTTTAAATTCTCAAGGCTTTTTTTCTGAATCTCTGAAATGGAGTGCTCGTGGGAATAAAGCTATTACAGTGGGTAAGGCTAAAATTATGAGCTCTTTTAAACATAGGGACTCAAGAGTCTTCTTGCCTTCTCAGGGTCACAGTTTGAGGGTTTCGGAGTCTTATTCTGAGGGAAACACTAATTTTCTTCTCTGTATTGTTTTTTATTGATGAAAAAGAGAGGTAAAATATTGGTATATTTTGGATACAAGAAAGACATGGTAAAAGCTAAAAGAATCAGGATTAAACAAAAAAAGACTGTTGTTGTTATTAGAACTAAATCAAACAAAACTAGGGAATATTTTTCAGCCTTGTAGCACTTTAATTAGTTTTTAATATTTGAAATTATATTGCTGACTTCTCTGGTTATTAATGCTATTTCTAAATGTAAATCCAAATTCAAGATATGCCTGACATTTACCCAGCTGGCATCTTCTTCTGATTATTTCCTTAATTTTCCTTTTCCTACCAAAGCACACCAGACTTGGTGCTGCTGCTGTGAGAACAGAATTCTATGAAAAAGTAGTTTTTGCATTCTGAATTATTTGCTTAATACAACTTTGTATTTTTTACATGTTTATATTCTGTAATGTCCAGGGAGCTGGTATGATTTTCATAAGATATCACTGCAATTGGACTTCAAAAAAAGTCAGACATGAAAGCCTGCAGAGACATCCAGTTTCCTTCTCTGTATCAGGACATGAAAAGAAATATGGAAACAGACACTTCAGTTGAATAAGTGACTCACAGAAGCCAAAAAAATCACAGACCAGCTTGAAAACTCACAAGAACTCAACTGCTGCAAGAAAACCCAGACAAAAGTTTGTAACAAAATAACCTCTGAAAATGCAGTGATGGCTGTTTCTGGTGTTTATTTTATATATTGTTAAGGCCTTTATGGACAGAAGGTTAAAAAAAAAAAGAAAATCATCACTCTGGCAAGGTTATTGAGGGTAGTGCAGACAGAGCAAACTTTATGTGAGATGGAGCTGAACTCCTTCCGTTTAACTCATCCCATGTAGCTCATCCCAAAGTCAGCACTTTTCAGCCTGTGTTTTTATAGTTCACCCCAGCCCTGGTTTATTGCTCCTAGAACTAAAGGATCAGTGATTCATACACAGGGACAGGTGCTCCAGCATCCTCCACTGTGTGAGTCCTTAATTGGGAGAAGTTTAATTAGGAATTGCCACTTATAAGACACGGGATGAGAGGAGCCCAGAACAACCACATCCATTTCGTTTCCTAGAGAGAAGCATTGGAAAGGCAGAATCACTCCTAGTTTTCTTTATTTTTTATACTAGTTTCCTTTACCCATGTAAAACAATGTAATCCTTGAAAACACTTGCTCAACAGGAAAACCAACCCAATCAGGGTGACATTTGCATCAAATAGTATCCATGTGATTACTAAATCAATCAATCAATCAATCCTTATGCTGCGGTTTAGCCTTAATTTCTGTGATTGTGCACCACCTTTACGACCTGTCAGGTCTTATTGCACCTTCAGAAGGCATGAAATGACAATTTCTTTTCAAACATCATCGTGTGTCCAGAGCTCCATGAAGAAATCATCTGGGAAGGTGGAACCCATGCTCAGGCAGCAAAGCACAATTTAAAAATCCATCAGGTTCCAGAGGATGCTTAAGGTGCAAAAGAAACAGGTTTCACTGGACCCCAGTGATCAGAAACTGATAGTTTCAACAGTGCTTTATTTATAGAAGGCTCAGAAAGCTCCTCTTTAACGAAGAACTTGGATTTATGAAGTGTAAATAGCAAAAAAAGCCCGAGTGACAAATGAAGCCCTGCCATACCCTCTCCTCCCGTGTGCTGTGTGCCAAGGATAGCCTGGCAGAGACTGTGGACTGAGAGTTCATCCTTCGTGGGGCAGAAATGCCAACACTCCTGTCACCTCTCAGATTTCCCTCGGCAACACAGTCAACTGCAGCACTGGTGTTTAAAAGGAGAAGGAAAAAAAAAGTCCCCAGTGTTGCTGGCTTCAAGCAGAGCTTGTCACTGTCTAGAGAGACGCCGTGTTTGTCAGCACATCTCGGGTTTGATGCGAGTACTAAGCCTGCAGGAGCCAGCCTTTCTCTGCTTGAGACACTGGGAAGGCTCGAGATGATGAACAAAATCTTTACATCACATCCATTTTGCTGGCATTTCAAAGCAAACCTCCCAAGGCAGTGCTTAGCTAATCATTTTCAAGTTGGCAAATAAATGTGAGTTCTTGTCGTTAACGTTGCTGTGAAGAATAAAAATTAAGAACAAACTCTACATTCCGTCAGAAATATTGTTTGTCTCCTGCTAAAGTGAAATCTAGATTTCCTCAGATTCAGGTTCGACATTAGGGTTTTGTTCTGACTCATGCACTGAAGAGAAAAGAAATAAGGAAGATTTTGTGAGAATTTCTGCCTTCCAAGTTCTTATTTTGTCTCTGTTCTGACACTTGTTAGGAAAAAATGATAATTTCTCCAGAAGGAAAAACCTGTATTTATGACTAATAAGGTCATCTGTGACCTTATTAGTCATAAATATGTGACCTTGTCACATAAAGTAATTTATAATATCCTTAAGATTTTAACAAACTTGAAAGAAATGAAAAGCCATTTAGGTGATGATGAGGATCAAAATGACTGTAAATGGCACCACTGTTCCATATGAAAAATTAAGTATTTTGTAGATAACTTCAATACTTTCAGATCTGGATCTTAAAGAAATGAAACCCACGTGAGACACAAATGAAATGTCTGCCCATAGGCCAATGGATAAGGGTACACTTGGTCAGGTGCATGCCTGAATTGAATTGAGACATGGTGGAAACCACTAGACTCTAGTTCAAATGTAAATGTGTATTTACTAACTTCCTTTCAATTCCCACTAACTTCAATTCAATTCCCACTAATTCAATTCCCACTAACTTCAATTTCCACTTAAATAATTAAAAAATCAGAATTATTTCAATAAAATCCCAAGACTGTAGGAGGGGATCTGAAAACACCACTCTCTCTTCCATGCACTGTAATTAAGCTCATCCCCAATTTTAAATAGGGAGAAAACATGCTTGTTTTGTGCCCTGCCTCAAAGTCTGCTCTCATCTACAGCTCCCACAACCTCTGTGGTACCACAAGGTGAAACTGCAGGGGTAAAAAAATCTGATCTGTAAGTATCCTACTTCATAATACCTCCTTTTGAAGTCTTTTTGGAAATGCAAGCTTTTACTGCCTCCAAAACACTCATTTAATCGTCCCCCCCACATTTCTGCTTTTGGAGAGTAGAGTACACCCTTCTTCACGCTGAGTTTGTGTCATCCCATGAAGTGACACAGCCACATCTCACCCAGCTCCAGGTTCTTCATGAATATTAAAAGCAAAGACATCGTGGGGAGGAGAGTGCAATATTGGAAAGAACATTTGAGAAAATCCTCTGAAGAATTCCTGAGAATACCTCATCATAAGGAGAAGGAAACTAGGTCACCTCCTTCCCGTTTCTTATTCCTCGCTTCAAGTTAAATATTTATTTTCAATAGTTTAATAAAGAAAACAGAGACAAGAACGGAGGAAAAGCTTCAGTTTCTGAGGAAACATAGCACTTGAGAGGATTTTGTCTTAAGGCAAAGGCAGGAGCTAGGATGAAGGAGAGAACAGATATCTGAAGGAAAGAAGAAGGGTTTGGAAGGCAGATGATTTTACTCGCAGTCTGACACATAAGGGATTTTGGTAACTTCAAGGAGTGCAGGTAGAGGCTTGTCTTCAATGAAGAAAAAAAGAAGCCAACAAAAAACCCAAATAAAACCCAACAAAAAGCAAACACACACACAAACCCAAAACAAAAAAAAAAAAAAAAGAAAAAAAAACAAATCCCAAATCTCACTAAATGACATAAGTAGGTACGTACTGCCCTGGACCTCTTACAGTAATTTCAGCAGTAATATATCCAGAGAGGCTGAAATATTTTGAAATACCTGCAGGGATGTGAAACCATTTAGTCCTGCTTTCATTATGTCATTTTCCTGCCATCCTTCCCACTGTTTGCTTCGTGTCAGCCCCCAGAGTTCTCCCAAACCTGGGCTCCACAGGGTCATTGTGAGCCAGAGGACAGATGCCTGTGATTTGGGGATTATCACTATTTTATATTAGAGCAATATGAAGAGGCATCAGCTGAGGTCAGAACCTCTCTGTAAGATGGTAACAGATGGAACTTTCAAGGACATTAGTTAAAAAAGACAGAGTAAAGTGGAGAAAGAGACCACATCAGATCTCTCAGTGGTGGGTGGGGGAAGAAGGCAGTAAAATTGAGGTCTTCTGTACTGCTCAGTGTCATCTCCACTAAAACTGCACAACAAGGAAACCTTGATTTCTTAATGCTGCAAAATGCTTTAAATTTTGGAGATGAACAAGGTGAAGAGAACCTACACCCTTGTGCAGGAAGCTGCCCAAACCCCTCCTTGGAACTCCTCATGTAGTCTTCTAGTGAAATGGAGAGAAAACCTTTATTTTCGCCCTAATCTTTCAGATTTTTGAAAATAACTCCATCTTTATAAAAAGGGAAAAAAATATTTCACATCCTGCCCCCTCAGAATTCCTCCTACCTCTTCCTACTCTCTTCCTGGTTATCTGTAATCCCTGCAAGAAATGGAACCTGTAAATTCAGATTTGGCTAGAAAATGCAGACATGGCATTGCTGTAGCCACATTTGCTCATAACAGAGGTGAAATTATCTTCAGGTACCACATTTTTTTTAGTTTCTAGGAGAATCTCTACTCCATATTCCTCTGGCAGCCTCTCCAGAGACGTTACAGTTTAGCAGTCCTTTAAATAATCACAGAGATTTTCCTCCTTATTTATTTTTTATATTAAGGATTTGTTTACCCTTCATTTAATGTCTTTGGTCTTTGCTACATCAAGCAATGATAAAGGGGAAAAAATTAAAATGAGCCAAACAAACCCCAGACATTTAAATACCTTTAATACAGAATAATTGCTACAAAAAGTGTTCTGTTCGAATAAAACAAAATTTATGCATAAATTAAAACATCAGGCTAGCTTGTTTACTGTTGGCAATTGAGAGTCTGGATACAAGAAAGCAGATGACTGGGTAAGATGTAGGAATCCCCAAACTTACACCAATTTTACATAGGATTTAAAAAAGAATAAAATTGTAGATAATAACCATTGTTGCTTTAGCACCAAAACCCGTTTCAGACTTGCTTTGTGACATTCTGTGAACACAAATACATTCATCAATCACGTGAATCCAGTCAGCACCCAAAATATAGCAATATTTTGCTGGGCTAGGGGGTGTGGTAAGATGCACACAGGTACCCCCAGAAAGGCCAAGGCAGTGGAAGGAATCCCAAAAGGTTTCTTTTGAGGTCGAGAACATTAAAAAGCTCACAAGGAAACCTGCACCAGCAGCAAACAGCACTGGGCATGAGAAAGACACTGCTGTTCTCTTCCAGGCCTCTTATCTTCTCTGTCCTCCCTGAATCCTGGAACATCTGTCTCTCTCTCCACATTCCAGAGGAAGAAAGGTTGCATCTTTCACTGGAATGCAAGAGGAGGAGGGAAGGAAAAACATCCAACTCTTTTTGGGGAAGGTACTCATTGGCAGGAAACACTTCCTCAGCGAAAAGGAATCCTAATGCCTGGTCACAAATTGTCTCTCCTCTCACAGGGTGCCCAAGGAGTGGGGAAAGGACACAGCCAGGACAGCTGACCCCAGCTGACCACAGACACGGATATCCCACCCCTTGTGGGGTCAGGGGAGGATGTCCAGCCTTATGGCATTTGTGATGCCAGGGTGGGGCATGACAGATCCCTGCCCTCCCAGGGTGGAGAAGGAATTCCTAGGTTTGCTTCACTTGTGTGCACTGCTTTTGCTTTGCCTTTATCTCAGCCTTTCTACCTTTTATCCTGACTATTCTCTACCCCATCTCAATGGGGAGAAGGGGGTGGGGGAGCAGAGCTGCCCTCCAGGGGTAAACCATGACCATCTGGAAGCCACAGCCAAAAGAAAAAAAACTTTGCTTATCTCAAAAGGAGGTGCTATGATCACAAGGAGTAATATTCATGAAGCTGAGCTGGCCCAGAATAAAATAACACCAGTGAAGCACAAAAGGGTATGAATGACAAATTCTTTGGTTGGGAGTTATTCTGAAATGAGATATTTGCCTGTGGGCAAAGGTCAGACCTTCAGAAAATCTCTCCTTTGCTTCAGTCAACCAGACAGAGCGAGCAGGCAAATAATGAGGAGTAACCCCTCAGTGCTTCTGCTGGGGGAACAACACCCCCATCACCCCTGAGGGGAAAACAAAGACTTGGAATATAAAATTCATAGGTGCACCTTGTAACCCCGAAATGGAGAACCCTTGGAAAGCAGCATTCTGTCCTCCTCAATAAGCACAAGAACAAGTAGTGTTCTTGTAGGATATGGGAAGCATAAATTCATTGTAAGGATTGTTTGGGATCAATAATTCCCTCAGCTCTAATTATTAGTACAGGGCTCTGGAATGTTATTGATGAACAAGCATCCCATAAACCTCCAATAACAGCCAAAAAAGAAAAAAAGTTATCTGGTATATTTAGTGCTACATCCTACATTAATAAAAAAATTACATAGTTTAGGTACTTTCCCATTTATGTGTTTAGGAGTTCTGCAGGGTATTTTAAACACATGGAACCGGAAGGTTAAAAAAATGTAGGAAATATAGGAAATTCAGACACTTTCTGGGAAGGTCACCTGTTTTCCCTAAGGCCTGGCTCCCCATATGTGATAGACTGCCCTGTCTCCCTGACTTAGAAAGGAAAATGTTTCATAAATAAAGGAAAATGTTTCATAAATAAAGGAGAGGAAGATTCAGAAAGAGAAGATCCCACAAGCAAAAGTAAGCACCAGGGAATGCCACAGCACAGTAAGTATACAGTAACTAAATGGTTAAAATTAAAAAAATCAGCATCATTAAGGTAAGTCAGGGGTTTAAACCATTTTTCCTTTTTTCTTTTTTCCTGAAATGTGTTTTCCTTTGAGAGACTGTGAAACAGCCATTAAGGAAACGCTGCACCAATGTTGCTTTTCACCTCCTTGTTGTTACTGTGGGTTCTGTGGATGGATCAGTGGAGAGTGCCGATTTCAGATGCCACTAAAAACCCTTGTTAGTTCTAAGATGGGCCACGTGTCACAAAACCAACACAGAAAAATACCCTTTATTTCCTTCTACTTTTTCCTAATATTAACTTCACACTTTTATTAGCCAATTTAAATCCTGCATGTAAGGCAGGGGGGAGTGTGAACAAATTAAAATCCCTAAAATCCTCACTACAGCGCCAGAGTAATCATAGCTATTAGACAGCATTTAATAAAAGACATCTAGTCATATAGCTGAAGTCACAGAACCATATAAAATACTTAAAGAAAGATAAGGCCATTATAAATACATTTTGTTGTTGTTAAATCTAGAAAGTTTTCAGTGAATTAATTCTTTATCCCAGCAGGATCAATTATTATGCCAATGCATTTGCAAGATGCACATTTCTCTTTATTTCTTCAGTTTTACTCCCATAAACTCCCAGTAGGATAGGTATGTATGGCAGTATGTCATAGGAAGAGATATTAATGTGGGCCGTGCAAGGAACATCTATTTTTTAACATCTGATCCCCCCTTCTGCCCTGTCCACACCAAAATCTTGGTTTTCTCTTCCAGTTTTAAAGCCAGTTCAACAGTGTATGTGGATTAAAGCAAAACTGCAGCAGCAAAGTCACCTGCTGCAATGATTTCTCCCCCTGCTGCATCACAGGTGCACTGGCACTGCTTTTTGGGGGGAAAGGGTTTGTGGTTTCAGATGTGCAGACTTCACATCTCTCACATTCCCATTAAACTCTGACTAATTGCAATGCAGAACAGATGCAGCAGTACAGCTTTGGATAACAGCTTCACAAATGCCACATATGCTCCTTTATACTCTTAATTAGCACTTCCTTCCCATTTCTGTGTGATGAGATTATTTGAAATTGCTCAAGTCCCACAAGAACCTGTAGTCTCATTCCACGCAATTCCAAGTTGCCACGAGTTCTGCACCTCCAAGAAGCATCAACAACCTCAGGAATTTGCATTTAAGTGGAAAATGCATTTTTAGGTTTGGCTGAGCAGTGTTTTGCACAGTCAGGGCTGTTTCTGCTTCTCAACGAGGGCTGGTGGGGCACTACAAGTTGGGAGGGGACACGGCCAGGACAGCTGGCCCCAACTGACCAAAGGGATATCCCACACCATATGACGTCATGCTGGATATCCCACACCATATGACATCATGCTGGGAATATAAAGCTGGGGGCAAAGAAAAGAGGGGACTTTTTGAGTCATCCCAAGTCACCCTTACATGTGACAGAGCCCTGCTCTCCTGGGCATGGCTGAACCCCTGCCTGCCCATGGGAAGTGATGAAGGAATTCCTTGTTTTGCTTTGCTTGTGCTCATGGGTTTTTTGTTTTCCCATTAAACTGTCTGCAGGAACCCACAAGTCTTTTCATGGTTGTTTTTAATATTCACTCTCCCACCTCAGCAGGAGGGATTGAATGAGTTGCTGAGGGAGGCTGAGCCACCAGCAGGGGTTAAAGAAAAACAACCAGTAAAACAACGCTGTGAAATGCCTCAGTCAAAACCATCACCTTGATATCAAGATGACTGGTTTATGTGAATTAAGCATACAGCAGGATCCCTCCTAGGTTAAAAAAAAAATAAAGAAAGAAAGAAAAAACCCCAAAATTAAACCCAAACACACATGTGTAATTTTAATCCATCCAATATAGAGAAAAAAATTTGCTCTGCATTTAGGAAAAGCTGGATGACCTGACCCTGGGGAAGTTGTTGTTTAATTATGCTGAATCTTCAAACCTTGCCTGAATTTGCCTGGAGTGAAACCCACAGTGGAGCTTGGAACTGAGGAGCTCCTGCTGAGAGGGATGACATAAACCTCACCTTTGAGTTCGTGTGAGGAAGGGAACTCTTGTCAGGTATCCAAAAATGATGCTAAATATCTTTCTGATTCTTTTTTCACCAGTTCTTGTTAGCACTCAAAATTTACTAATGCTTCCTATTAAGCCCCTTTAATTATCACACTAACAATTATATAATTAGTTGGACAGAATGTGTAGCATTTTAGGTTTTCTATAACAGAAGCAAAATTAACCTCACAAAATGAGGACACACAGAGCTTAAGGATGTTCTGCACATAAGAATATGTCAGTTGTTATCACTAAAAATAAGGAAGTCTAGTAGATCTGTAGCTCCTTTGTCCTATACTTGGGAGACACACCTGAAAAACTGATGAAATTGGATTTCTTTAATAAAAATTACCCCTTATTTGAAAAGTAAGCATTGTGTGGCAGCAATATGGGATGAAATATTAACCTTTCCTATATTGCAATGGCTGTTCCAGGTGCACGTGGTACAAAACATTGCACAAATATATTGCTTTTCTAGAGCTGCAAATCTTTCTCGTGCCAAAATGCCTCAACCATCTTCAATCCCAAATGTTCATTGACAGGAGATTTGGGGAGATGCCATAGATAAAGAGAAATTCTAGCTCAGAAAAAAACATTTCAAAACCTGAGTCTCCCTGTATTGAACCTTCAGTTTTCTGGCTAGCTGTACCTCTAAGCTTCAGGAGTTTATAGTTACAATGGAAACAACCAAAGTTAAGTAAATAAATAAATACATAAATAAAGAAATGAAACTGAACAACAAAATACCCACTTTATGGACAGCTTTCCTGCGCTTTCCCTGACACTTGCTGGGACACCCTCTAGGGAGAGAAAGTGTTCAGTACTGTCTGCTTATGTGATTGCTATCAGATTTTTATCTGAATTTGCTTTTTATTCTTATAAACACTTAATACAGAATTGAATTCTAAAATTAGCGCCTTTTTGTTGGGTTTTTTTGTTGTTTTTTTTTTTAAGAAAAACTCACCTAAAAGAAACATAAGACGTTCTAAATATGTTCCTCTGCAACAATGGAAAAAAGATAAATAAAAAAAATGGTTCTACTGCTTAATATTGTCGATGATGAAAAAAATCCCAATTTTTTTCCCCATAACTTCTTCTTATTACTGATGTTAGGCAATAACAGTTTAAGAAAAGTTTTTAAGAAAAGATAAATTAAGTGGAACTTGTCATCTTCAAGCTCTATTCATCAGAATTACACATTAGATGCAAACATTTAGTATATAGCTATATACTATAGTATATAAAGTATATGTTGACCCTACTGAAGATTTTTAAGCTTTACAGAAGTACAGGTGGTAGTAAAAAGTAAGCTTAGAAAATTTGCTTGGCATAAATGAGCTGTAGCATATTCATATACAGGACATAACCTGCTATTCAGAAGGATTAAATCAACCCTCAGTAAAAATTAAAGGTGTGGTGCTTTTCCTCAGTTTGGCAAAAAATGACTTGCACAGTCAGTAAAAGCTGCATTCTAACTCATGAAATAGTTGTATATAAGAGATCCTTGCATACTGATTTCCAAAAGTGGCTAAATTGCAGAAAAAAGGCTTCTTAAAAGGAGTTCCTTTCTCTGGTTGGGAGTTGCACACCATGTTGTAATAAATTGAGTGCCAGGAGTAAATGATTTGACTCCAGGGTAAGGAATTCCAATAGTACTTTACATCTGCTTGGATGGATATTCCAACACAGATGTGGTGACCTCCCTGCTCATAAGCAAGGCCAGCACAACAGCTCTGAGATTCAATGAGTAACAATTGTTACACAGAACAATACTGGGGAGGGAAAGGAAAATTCCCCTGGGCTGTAATTATGCCACTCTGACTTTGTTTGGTGGCCTGGGAGCAATCTCGAACCTCTAAGCCTTGCAGAGGTAATTCAAGAAAGGTAAATCCTATTTGTAAATCAATTTTTGCAAAAGCCTTGCATTTCAGTGTCGCTAGTGATGTGTCAAATCTCACCTGTGCACTGGCAAGAGGGCTGAAAGCTGGATTAGCAGTCTCCTCCTCTTGTAATTCTTTTTCACAGAGGGAGACTTTTGTCTTCTTCCTGAAAATTCTGGTGCCTCCAATGTAGCATTTGAAGTCTTACACTCTGCCTTCAGACTGATACTTGGAACGCTCTTGTGGCCTCCCACTCAGTTTGGAAATTAAAGCTCAATATATAAGCGATTCCAAAACTATTTCCCTAATTATTTTCTCCCGAGTCTCTTGGACGTTGTCACTTATCTTGTTCCCAGCTCAGTGGCAGCGTTGACATTTACACTTTTGTCTGAGGATGGATTCACATATGCTCTTTCCTAAACTATTTCTGAGCCTGACAAAGTCTGATAAGCAACCAAATGCCATTTGGGATGGGGAGTCAGTGAGCCAAAACACACTTCTCTTGTATATATGATGAGATTTTTTTTCAGACTGAAAGGAGGTAAATTCCTCTGCAGTATCCCAAGAAAAGAGGACAATAATCTTGACATCCAGACAAATTGTATGACTGAATACCTCCTCACACACCAGCTACGTAGCAGTCAATCCATAGCAAGCAGTAACAGCCATCCAAAACTCCTCTGCTTGCTGAGCACAGTCCTTAAACCCAACTGTTGATTTCACTTATATACATGTTATTATACAAAACTACCACTCACAGATGCTACCTCATAAAATTACAGACAAACAGAAACAGATGAACATACAGATAAATGCGTGGCACACATTTTGGTATCAGGAAGAAGGAGCAAAACTAAAACACAACACAAGCTGTGTTCATGATTCTGGAACTCACCTGAAAATAGCTATATAAATAACTCTCCTGGGGAACATCTTGCCTGAGATGTGCTATGGAAACTGCAGGATGGCTGTGCCATCAGGAAGCTTGGGTTGTGATCTTTCCCAAAAGCAGAGATGTGACAGGCACTGCCACCCCCTGCCACTCGCTTGACAGGTTGGGGATGTATGCTTATGGGGAAAATGCAAATATGGAGAAGTTTAATCATTTGTTTTGCTGGAAGTGGAAAGAGATATGTAAAATAACTGCTTGCTGCTTTTTTCCCTGTCACTTCTATTAAGCAGCAGAACAAATAAACCCCCAGATTTTACAGCTGTTTTCTCTCTGACAAACACTGAGGATTCCTTTTTGGGGTGGTGAAGCAACGTGACCTGAGGAACAGCAAACACATGACAAAGGGAGCTTGTTAAACGAGCTTAACAAAGGTGATACAAGCAAGGTTAGCCCAGGTTAATATCATATTTTACACATTGTCTGGAGAATTTGTGGATGTCCCATCCCTGAAAGTGTTCAAGGCCAGGTTGGATGGGGCTCTGAGCAACGTGGGATAGTGAAAGGTGTCCCTGCCCATGGCAGAGGCTCTTTGAGGTCCCTTCCAAACCAAGCTATTCTATAATTCTATAATTTATGGTCTATATGCCTGTTGATGACAAAGCATCAAAGCAAGACAAAATAGATTTTCACTCGGTGAAACCACATAGGGCTTGAGCCCTGTAGGGTGCTGAATCTGCTGGAATCTTTCGTGTTGGCCAAGGGGGTGAAGACATCAAGAATGACATGAGCTATGAGGCAATATACTGGCAGCAAAGTGTTCATTTCTAGACAAAGAACTCTCAACCTTTTCCCTTTGAGGTAAATCCTGCTCTCATGGCCACAAGCATAGAAAGAGCAAGACCCAGGGACATGGGAAGAGAATTTGACTGTGCATGTTGGTGAATGAGACCTAAAGGACAATTGCCACGTGTGCCAATTGCCTCCATAACACATCAAAGCTGCATGAATCGATTCTTTCAACCACAGAAATAGTGCCACTTCAATATTTGTTTCAGTGAATGCCTTGCTTTGCAGGCATTCCTACGTTGATACAAAGCACATGCCAGCTAAGTCACAGCATTTGTTGAGTAAAAAGTTTCTCTCAAAAGAGGTAATGAGTGCAAGGTGCAAGAAAGTGAGAATTATTTTGCTTTTAACAAAGGGGTAGCTGAGGCATTGGCTGCCCGAGTTTCAAGCAATTTCCTTCCCCACTAACTTGAAGAAAAATTTCTCTAAATGCTGATCAAATAGCCTGCTAACTTCTGGGTTTGTTTACAGAAAAAATTAAAATGAAGTCATTCTGCAAATCCATGAACCCCTGAATCTATACCCCCATATGCACAGCAGCAGACAGAGCACCCCTTACTTGTTGTAACCCTCAGGCTCACAAAAAATGAATGAATGTCCAAATGCTGTGTGACCTCTCTGTGAATGGTCTACAAATGCCCAAATAAGAAATTTCCATCCATCAATAACCTGTGTTTTAGAAGGTATTTTTGCCCTTGCTTATGCTTGTACCAGAGGAGAAACTGGGGCTACCAACAAGTTATTAGTAAAATCAGCAACGTGGCAAGCAAGGATTTTGGTGTCCTATTGCATAGCTCTGGGTGGTCATGGTGACAAACAAAACTGCTTGAGAGGAATCCAGCACAGTCACTGGGATAAAATTCCAATAAATCGTCAGGTATTCCCATTTACTAACTCTACAGCATTTTTCAGGGCACTGTTCAAAACACTCCCTTTCCATCCCCAACATTTTCTCTTTACAACCTGTTAAAATAACACTGTCTACAATTACAGGGTCATTTGTTATGCATGATATAATAGACTGCAAATATAAAAAGGCATTATCATTACTTTTGTCCTTTGTTCTTCCAGGCCAGAATATTGCATAGTTCTTTACTTTGACATTTATTGCTTTTAGATTGGTAATAGAATGGTTTGTGTTGCTCATTATCTTGAATGATGATAATATTAGAGTTTTGGGAGCCTGCGTTCCCTGTTAAGTAAAGTAAAGGCTTCATATAATTTACCAAAGGTTATTACTGGACAATTACCCACAATACAGTTCAAGTCTAATAAATGTTAGCCACATTCACTCTTAAATACCACATCTGTAGTCTGGGTCCTAGGAAACTGCAGAGAATGATTTATGTGTGTGGGAGGAGAGGGGTGTTTATATGTGCAGATGTATATACATGGCTTTATTTGTATTTTTAGTGTTTACTAATGGGTGTACTCAGAGAAAGGGTTTAAGTGAAAGACCCATCTAGCTGGGACTCTGAGCAAAGAATGGGAGGGGACGAGGCATAAGGTGTAGACTCAGTTTTCCTCCACAGTATTGAGAATAAAGGAGTAAGTCCAAATTGAAAGTCATAAAAATTATATCAGATTTTGGCCTAAGACTTTACATAGCTCTTATATAACAGCCTAATGTATTAAATTAACCAAATAGCAGGGCATGAAATTCAGAGCCTGATTTCATCCTCCCATCCCTTTTATCTCTGCCTGTAGTTAGCACCCCATCCTGTTCTGGACAGGCTCCACCACCCTGAGGTGGGAGCAGCTCCATCCCTGGCAAGAGTGGCTGAGGCTTTTCCACCTGGGAAACTGGCTGGCTTGGGGATCCTTAGCAATCTCCTCCATTTCAGATGTTTATGTGTATCTAACACCCTGCACACAGGCACACACATGTATGCAAACACCATTTTTCCCCTGTTCCTTTTCTGTTTGATACTGCACTTTGCCTGCAGTCATTTATGTTCAATTTATGTTTATCAGTTCATTTCTCCAGCAGCTGCACTTTCAATGAAATGTTTCTATTTGGTGCCAAGTAATAGTAGCTAGAGTTATTTGCCCTATGAATCTCAGTAGATTAGTTTTTGTAATTTACATACATATCCAATTCCTACCAATTTCCATTGACAGTTTTCACTTTGGACTTTGTTTCATTTCTATTTTTGAGCTGTAGCATTGTTTCACACTTACAGCTCTCTGTAAACTTTACGATAGACTCTGCATTATTATAGTTATCTAGTAATGCAAAAGCGAGAGAAAACCTCTAAATCTAAATGTTAAAACAGTCTGCAAGGAAATGAACTTAATGTTTCATGAAATAAATGTCATAATACGGAAAACGCATTTTAATGGCGGTTTGTTCAAAGCCTCAGATGTTTCTTTTCTGACTAACATCAGTCACTATTCCTCACGTGAATCGCAAACCCCAGGCTGATTAGGTCATCTGATTCCCCCGTGTGGCAGTAAATAATCTGAAAACTGCACAGATTTGCAGACATGATGGGCAGACACAAGAGGAGCAGGAGCCTGTGGGTGTGAGTGCTGACACCCCTGCCATGGGTTTGCTCTGCAGACGGAGCCTGCTGATGGCTGGCATTTCCAATGCTGTTTTAGAGCCAGATCAGCTGTAAAGCAAGATAATGCTCTCCCATGCTGTGCTGGGAACGGGTGAGGCAAAGAGAAGCTCACAATTGCTGTTATTAGATCACTTGATAGCCTAATGGGTGGAGAGGTGCAGGTGGGAGGTGCCCACCTGTGGAGCTGGGCAGGTTGCTCAGCACAGGCTCTATGCAGTCATCTCTCAGGGTAAGGGAAGGCTTTCCAGGGGCTGCAGTGGGATTGCCCCTGGCAGAAGCTGCACAGGGACATTCAGCAGCAGTTCTGCTCCTGCACACAGCAAGCCTGGCCCCTCATGTCTCATCTCGTGCACAGCAATTGGATGTGTAACACCCAAACGTGTCTGGTGCAGGGCACAGCTCAGGGAGTACAAGTGGAGCAGCACCAGTGCCTAAAATCCAGGAAAAGTTCTCAGGACAATTTTAGGACAGTAAGGAAGAGAGCAGGTCTTTAATTATAGTGCTTCAAGGTGCATAAAATTCACTACCACACCCACACAGGATCGCTTTTAAGATTTTATAATACTGACTAATATATCTAATGAGATACCCTCATCCTGAAGATTGTCCA
Source organism: Anabacerthia variegaticeps (assembly GCA_035583185.1). Lineage (NCBI taxonomy): Eukaryota > Metazoa > Chordata > Aves > Passeriformes > Furnariidae > Anabacerthia > Anabacerthia variegaticeps. The sequence continues at coordinate 3,336,082 of JAWWEW010000001.1, read as the reverse complement.
TCCCCAGGACCTCCTTCAGGTCTGCCCTTAGGCTCACCTCCCCAGATTGGGTGGGTGGTCTCCCACAACCACTCTTTCCTCCCATTCTTCATCTTCCTCATGTCCTCTGACCTGCTTGGAACAAATCTGAGGCTTTCTGAATAGCTTTGACTAAAGCTCTATCAAGGAATTTGCTGGATAGATCTTGTTCCAGCGCACTCTCTTCACACTAGATGTGCCTTAGCTTGCTAAATATCTACGGAAACCCTTGATGAGAAACATAAGCAACAGTTTGGAGTTTGGTACAAAAGTATTTAGTTAAAAGCTCTCTCCTAAAATTACTAAAGTGCTAAAAGCTGTGCTGAAATCAGTGTACTTACGAACCTTAAAGCATCAGATAGGTGCAGACCTGTTAACTCTGCAGTTTTTTGTTAAAATCTGGAAAGCAGCAAGTGCTGTCTGGTGTTTGGGGAAGGCAATAGAGTCTCTCTCTCCCAGACCAGCAGCAACACAGAACATGTTCATGAGTATTTTCAAAACAGCCTGGGCAACTTTGAGATACAAATGCCATTAAAATTAAATCAAGGTGCTTGTTGTTTCCACCTGCTTTCAAGACTTCACTTTATTTTTCAAAAGCACAGTGGCAGCATATATAATGAACAGATCTAGACTTTCAACTTTTCCCTGTCCTCTGGGCCAGACTCTGGGAGTGAATTCCACTGCACAGCAAAGATACAAGGAAGCAGACAGCTTTCCCATATAAGAAAACAAATTAATTCCTCCAAGGTCTGTGTGTCTTGACAGAAAAAATGTATGAAATTCCTCCTGTACTGTCATCTTCCAAGAAATGAAAAGAAAAAAGTCAGAAAAACACGTGTTCAAATCTAAGCAATAAAAATACAGCTACATTTTGATGAACACTGTTGCGTTCAGAGCAACAACAAGAGTGTTCAACAGAGGAGTCTTGATAACAGCAAGCTCCAAAGAGACTCTTTTTTTTCCCAGATTGAGGCAGGATCCTCATAAAGCTGGAGGGACTGCACAGGATCTTATAATTGAGCTGCACACAGGCTAAAATTCAGCCAGGAGAGAGGGTAGTCACCTTGGAGCTGGGTAGCCAAACCCAAGTCACAGAAGGCTGTGAATCAAGCAAGGGTAAGTACTATTGATTCCCTCTCCCCCCCATTGGATACTGGTGATGGATGTGTTTCAAATGCCAATGAGCTCGTTCAGTATGATACAAGCTTTGCATTACATTATTGGCAAACCCCTTGCTGCTATTTGCCCCTGCACTGCCATTTGGTGCCTGCCCATCTGGCCTTGCAAGCACTTGCTTCTTTGTTTTTCCCTTCCACTGCCTGTCCTTATTTCCCCAATGGCCAGGCAAACATAGCAAACTTCTCAAGTGAAAGTCACCTTGATGCCTAAGCACATTTTCTCTTTGTCTTGTTCAGTCCATTTTAAAGGCAAGCTCTGCTGATAGGCTTGTATATTCATTTTAGCTTTTATTAGTTTATGTTCATGTAGCAGCTCCTGAAACATAGGAAAGTCCTTTTTGATCTATTTGTGCAATTTACACTTACACATCCCCTGGCCAAACCCTTAAAAGGTTTCAGCTCTCTCCAAGCCTCAGTCAGCATTGGTTGCAGGGAGTCAGCCAGCATTGGTTGCAGGGAGTTTCTTGCTTCAGGTACCAAAGAAGAGCTTTGAATTTACTCTTCTCTCCCCCTAAACACAATCTCTGGTCCCATCTTTGCCCTTAGCCCATTCATATAAGCGTGGAAAACAGCAGAGAGATCAGTTCCAATCTCTCTTTTTCCTGGGAGAACCTGAACCTAAACATCTGCCAGGACACAGAGAGTAACCAACCTGGTACAGCTGTCCTGAGGGGCAGATTTTAGTGCTGCCTTTTCAAGCTATTCCACTTTGCACAAACAACAGAAAATGTCAATTTTCTCTGTTTGAATGAACGACATTCTATTAAAAAATGGCATCATAAATGCAATCGTTGAGACTTCAGGCTTTTCTGACACACAGCATCACCCCCAACACTCTCAGCACCACAGCAAAACTTCACACCTCTACCACGACAAACAACTCGGAACAGCAGCTTCAATTTGCTGTGGAATAAATACAAATACACATCCCTCTCTTGCCTACAGACCCCTGCAGGAACTCTGCTGCTCTGCTGACCACAGGAGCTCAGCTTTAGTCCCAGAGAGCTCCAGGTGACTGCAAGGACTTGGCAGAGCTTTTAAATGCAGCAGCAGCACGTTTGAATTCATGCAATTCCTTAGCCTTGAAGACACTCTTCAGTAGGTACCAGCCCAGTGCTGCCACTACACAATTTTTCCTCAGTGGGAGAAGTCAAGATATCCCTTGTTTCATACGGTCTAAACCACACAGGTACCAATATTCCCATGTAATAAATGCATTCAGGAGCAAAAGCTTCAACCAAAACGTGTCTGCAGCTGGCAGATGCAATAGCATTGCAGCAATGTCCAGTTCTGGGAGCTTGCCTCATAGGCAGGAGCCCTAAGGCCTGAGCTAGATGGATATGTTTGGAGTTACAGCAGTGCATTTGGGTTTAAACATTACATTAAAACAATGGAGGGTTATTGATCACTATGAAGGAACTGAGTAAGCAAGAGTATGAGCAGAAAATTACAGTGTTCACGTTGGAAAAGTGGTGTGCTAATCTATCCTGGCATAACAGGTCTTCAACAGAAGGCTTACAACTGCAAAGGTGTGACACTTCCCTAGGGAAAGAGAAGCCTTGCTAAAAAAGGGAATTATTTTCGTTGTCTGAGGGAAAAATTTTCGTGGAAAACTTTTAGGACCTTAAGAAAACAAAAACCATATTTACCTCCTAGGAAATTTTACTGTTAAATGTCTGAATGAAACATTTTAACGACTATTTGTGTCCTGATTTTTTTTTTTTTAACAGATAGAACATAACTAACAAATGTTTCCTAGTCTTATTCTTTTTGCAGAAACAAGTAAAGCAAATATACTTTTAGTCTTTTTGTCTTTACCTGCACAGAAGTAATCTGGAAGAGTGTTCTGCTGAATGACTGCCCCTTCCTGCCACCAGGAAGAAATAGGCTTTTCTGTGCCCATTGTGTCACCCTAAATTACAGCCTAATTGGTTGCCTGAAGAAGTTTGGCTGAGTCATTCCCTACTGCTCGTTTCCTGTCACTACCAGTGTAGAAAGAGGTGAGAAAACCAAGTGTAGAGCTACATCTACTGCAGATGCCTAAAGTTATGTGAAATTAATCCTGCCAGGTATTTCCTTTTATGAATTGACCCAAAAGATCTATGACACAAAGAAACACAAAAAGCAGTTGTTTTTATTCGCTGTGAATTCTGGATTAGGTTGTGATTCTAACTCCTTTCTTGTTAATATTCCAGAAAGTGTCATCTGTGTGAGAATTAATGGAAAATTAATTACTGCCTTATAACAAGTGAAGTAGGAGCACACATGTGGTTGTCCAGAAATTTGATTTGTGCTGCATATTCTATGCAGTCCAGGGAGCTGCAGTACATTATGGTGAGGGATCCAAGTGGACATTTTACAGACCTTTTATGCTTAAATAGGTAGTACCTCGATCTTTAGCACAAGCTGCATGAAAGCTGCCAGATTTGATTCTGCAAGGCCTTCTTTTGCTAAATTACTGCCATTTTAATTGCTGGTGAGGGGATGGGCTCCCAAATCCATTCTGACAGGTTGATGCTACAATAAAAGATCTGCTTGGATGAAAGGTTCAAAAAGGCACCTAAAACTTAGCAAGTCAAAACAAGCTGTTCCCCTGTCGAATCTGGTACCCATCTCAAATTTGAGACCATACCTGAGGCATGATCTCTGCTGGGTTTGGGGGGCTGTGAAGCTCCTCTCCCCTCCCCTTCTCTCCCTGCAGATGAGGAGACAGGCAGGGAGGTGCTGTTTGTAGAAAGCCCACATGGGTGAAGGGATCACAATTGTCCCCTCCCTGGGAAAAGGTTTGGGGAAGCACAAGGCTTGGATCCTCCAAGGGACATGGTCCCTTCTCCAGCACACAGGGCTGTGCTGAAGAGAGGAGGGAATCTGGGGATCCACAGCATGAAGGCCTGGAGACTTCCTTGACTTTAAAAGGCAAGGGAAAGAAGAGCAGATAAAGCCTTCCTGTAGTCCTCACCAACTGTTTCAACCAGGTGTAAAAGCCTTCTGAAACCTGGCATTTAATTCTATAAAAATCAAAAAACCCCAAACGGACAAACAAACAAAGACTTAAATATAATCATATTTCTCCAGAACTTTCCCTTCTGTTTCGTTCAGAATTCCATTCAAAATCCTAATTTTTTACAATCCTGACCTGCTGTTCCAGACAGGTAAGTCAAGAAACATTGGTGCTGCTTTAGGAAGACAGAACCATGAGAGTCCTCCTGCAATTCTTAGTTGTGAGAAAAGAGAAATACACCTGGAGGGACATCTACTTAACCAGCAAATTAGAAAGCAGAGAATAGAGGATGGGTCATTCTTTCTCCTTGTGTTTTAGTTGCTCTGTACACATAATCAGCATTAACTCAGTATTTTATTCAGCCTACCACAGCCACTTCCCACGTTCCTTCCCTGTTGGTGAGACACTAAGAAGAAGGGCAAGGCAGTGGCACATGAACTCCAGTAAATCTTTTGATCTCTGTAGCTCAAACATAAAGGGGTACCTCAGTGAAAGTGCTCCTACAGGGCAAATGTAACTGAGGTTATATCCCAGAAATAAATCCCAAAGCAGCACTGCCTGTAACAGACATGACAGAGCTTATGAGCTGCTACATTCTCAAAGAAGTGATATGCTGCCCTGTGCTGGAGGATTTCTTCTGCTTAGAGGAAAAGGCAGCTGCTATCACTACAATAAAAAAAATAAAAATAAATAAAAAACCCCAAAACAACTAACAACAAAATATCTTTTATCTAGACATCATTACACAAGTAAATTCTTACTTCTTCCCCTCACACCCCCTCTCACTCATGCATATATAACACATAGGAAGTTCACACCACAGGAAGAAAAGAAAACTAGCAGAGAGAATGCATGTGCAGTGTGTAAAAGGACAGAGCAGTACTAGAACACTTCCTGAAGCTTCACTTGCTGCTCTCCAGCTCACACACAGGGTAGCAATGCTCTCCTTACCAAAAAAATACTGCCTGCAGGGACACAGCCCCTGAAAGCAGATCTGTATTCCTGTATAACAAAGAGTTCTGAAAATCTTCTTCCTTACAATGACTCTGGCTCTCTCTTCCACCTTTTCTTTCAGCTCATGACTTGCAAACATGGATCTCTTACAGTGATTTCATTTGTTTCTGACTTTTTAATGCAAAATCAGGTACTATTGTACTTCAGCTGCAGAAACAAATCGAGCTCGTTCGCCTCATTTGGGGCAACAATGATTTGATTTCTTGAGTTACCACATCCAAATTTAGCAGCCTGTGTTTTTAGGTAATCCATCAACCCAGAAATGGCAATCCTGCATCTGGGCCCTCTTTTCCTGTGTCATCCCTTTGATCCCTCACCGAATATATTTTTTATCATTCTTTGTACTAAAGTAATGAGTAGCTTAGAAATGCATCTACTGCAAACCACATAAAAAGCACCCTGCAGCCAAAGGTGTGGCTAAAGCCTCCTCCTGAGAAGCACCTGGCCAATTTTATGCTGTTCACTCCCTCTCTTTGAGAACAAATCCACTTTTCTCATTTATCAGCCAGGGACTGGTGGCACAAAACATGCAGGACGTGAATTAAACTTCCCAATTTGCAGTGACCTTTATATGAAGAGAAAGCCAGGGGAGTTTTCCCAGGAGCTGTGGTGTACTTGCAGTTCCCATTTGAAAGTCACTTTGTCTTCTTTGAGGAGAAAGTCCATTAAATCCAAGAGTAATGCACATATTCACATTGCTTTGAGATCTGCTGTTCTTGGTGGCATTTCCTGTAGTGCTTACAGGTCAGATTTGCACTCACTCGAACAACACAAATTTAATATGCAATCTGAAATTGTAGTGCCTTCACATTTTTTTTTTTTTTTTTTTGTGCACACCTGAAATTTAAATTACCTACATAACTCTTCCCAGACAGGTTTTAATTATTCACTGTTTTAAATTATTTATATTTGCCACAATCCACGCATACCACCCACTGGGGTATTTTTTTATAAAGTAATTTTACAAATACTATGGGACTGCAAAGCTAGAAAAGCCCTCCTACATTGCCAAACCCAGTATTCCAGTATTAGCAAACAAGTTGCAGTCCTCATTTTCACATGGCTCCATCATAAACTTTTCTTTCAAGGATTAAAATCCTATTTTATCTTGCAGAAAGGGCAGGGCTGAAAGAGAGCCATGCCCACAAGCATCTCAGATGTAGTTAGCTAGCCAGAACCTCATTGCCTCAAAAATCTGGTGTTTTTAGGAGACATTCTAATGTTGACAGAGCTGAGCCATCTGCTTGCTACCCACTGAGGCTTCTCCAGGGGCAGCTGTATGGGACTGTCCTCCAGGCAAACCTCAAGATGGTGTTCCACTAGCTTGAAATTGCCTGGTAGCTTCCATATTTCTGTCTCAGACTGTGCAAAAAAAATGGGCTCAAGCATTATGTAGGCAAAAAAAAAAAAAAAAAAAAAAAAAAAGAAAAGAAATTAGTCTCTCTTTCAGTTCTATGTTGAAATTCAAGCTACTGCAAGCCATATGGCTACTCTCCTGCTGCTCCAGGGATCATTAAAATGGGGTGCCAGCAGAAGTGGATCAACAAGCATTGGCTGTCTGGAAGGGAAACAGGAGGCAAATGGCCCTGTGAAGGTTTAACTCTAGCACTGCTTTCCACTCTGGCAGAATCCAACATTTGTCCTGAGGACAGAGGTGAATCCTTACAGTACCTCCACACAGGCCCTGTCACCCTCACCCTCCATGCAAGAGGCCAAAGAATGGATTTTTATAAGCTATTTAGGCAGTGTTTACTTTTTTGTGGTTGGTGTTTACTCTCAAATTTCTCTCTCTGGATGAAAATTGTTTGCATGCCTTTTATTTGCCAAAGCAGCCTCTACAGGACAGACAGTGAGTTGCAAACCCCTCATTATCTTCTCTCTCCCTCATCATTCCAGTGGCTGGGACACTCTCCTGAAGTCAGAAATACAGCAGTCCTCTCTCAAGTTCCCACTAACATCCCAGATGAGCATGACAGCACCTACTACTCTTTCTACCTCCAGTTTGTGCTTGAAATCTCATGGCACAGCCTGCATTTCCACCCCTGCTGCCACAATTCCACATCTCCTGAGCAACATAAAAGCCAGCTGCATGCTAAATATATGAAGTAATCAAAGCAAGATAAAGGAAACAGGAAGGTTTTAATGTCCTTTGCCCTGGACAGTCTGGAATGAGGCATCCCGTTTTTCAGGTGAGCGATGGAGGTGATACGCTCATTTAAAAAGCCAGGCATGTCTTTTACCTCAAGTGAAGTAGGAATCAATTATTGCTCATATGTTAACATAATCAACCCTAAGCAGTACCAAGGCATGAGGGTGGGGTGTGTGTATATGTTTGCTTCCAGTAATGACTTTACATTTTGGATATTTCTTGTGGTAGATCTTGTTGGAAGGGTGATGACTCGATTCAAGCTTTTCACAGCCAGTGAGATGTGGAAAGCAAACAAGACTCTACTCATCGACACTAAGTCTTCACAGTGAGGTGTCAGCAGCCACTTATTGTGGCAGGAATAGCAAAAACAATAGGAAATGGGTTAATGTTAAGTATCATATTAATAAAATACCAATACATGAGCTCTGCTTTCTGTTCTCATAAAACCAGGGTCCTGCATCAGGTTTACTTTACAGAAGTCAAGACTGTAGGGGCAGACAAACCCAAGGCAAATTCTGTGTAACTCTGAGAAAGGCAAGACTCTTCTGGATGAACACTCTCACGACTCTGGGTCTCTTAAAGACACAAGCCAGCACAACAGAGTACAGTCAATGCACAAATATGAACCATCAAGAACAGCTTCCAAGTCCTAGAGCAAGTTATCAGGAAAATACAGCACCACAGATTTTAAATTTCATCCACACCCAGATCACCTGCTCAAATCAGGGTCCAACTGTATGGAATTACCTCCCTTCCTTCTCCTGCTCATCCTTTGGTCCAGGCAAACCACCTGTTCCCAGCCAAACAGCACCTCTGATATTCTTGCTTCCATTTGGCAGCTAAATTTCTTCAGGAAGCTTCTTAGGTTTCTTTGCTTGTTTGGTTTGGTTTGGTTTTGAGGGAGGAAAAAGCAATTATTTTTATTCCTTTCAATATTTGTCTCATAGCACACAGGAGCTTTAACGACGGACATATAAGAGATGTTCTTGGCACAGTGTCTGGCCCTTTGCAAACATCTTTGTTTGCTGCCAATGGCAGAGACTGAAGTCTGAAATCTGGACTCAGTGAGGACTTGGCAGCCTCCAGGTGGAAACACAACCCACCATCTGCCAAACCAACACCCTAACAGATTATGCTGTTACCCTTTCTCTCCGCTGGTGTCCAGCAGCAGCCCAAGTGGATGAATTGCCTTTGTGTTCCTCATAAAGAAGGCAGTACAAATGATTCAGGCTGTTGTGATGATCTTCACCTGCTCTGCACTCATGTAGGGCCTTGGTTTGTGCTCAGCTTTTGTGTTCATATCATCTTACTGGAGAAGATTGTGAGTATTTGTGCTCAACAGTTTTTAATAGAACAAAGACCTAGCACAGAAGCAATTATTCATAGGCTTTACACTGTCTTTGCCATCAGGCTTTCGTAGCATTTGTACAGCTTTTTTGTCCTTCCCACCATGCTTCAATCCAGGTAAGTTCTTTGGCAAAGTGCTTGGGTGAAATTGGCTTATATTTCCTAAACAAGGTCAACAAGACTTGTCAGCAGGATGAGTTGTGGGAGTTGCTCCACTTGCTGGGAGATGCCCAAAGAATAATCAATTCCCTGGTTGTTTGAGTTTGGTTTTTAATGTGGCTATGTTAATGAGCTTCTGATCCAGTACAGGCAGTATAACTATGTTAATGAGCTTCTAATTCAGTACAGGCAGTATTGCTTTTCAGAAGAGGAGATAGTCTGAGGGATAAGGAGGAAGGTTGACTTTAAGCTGTCAGAGTTAAAGCAATGTTCCTGCTTGTCTCCTCTCCTGCCCTCCAAGAAGGCAAACTCAACTTGATGTAAATAGTCCTACATCAACACAATACAGAAAGTGAAACAAGCTATTACACTACGATGCATGGTTTCTATGCTTTTAACTGCAGCTACATCTAGAGCTTTTACTGATGTAGTTGTCAGACACAAAGATCATTTAAAATCTACCAACTGACCTAGTTATGCAACTAAATCCTTGCAGCCACAAGGCTGAACCCAGAGTTAAGGCCTCAGAAAACTGAGCATTACTGATGTTCCTAAGTCAATTATTCTTTAGCTTTCCAATTGGCTCTGACAGACACAAAGCTCTGGTTTTGCTGATACTGTTCTGACCTCAGTCTTCAAAGCCACTGACAACTATCCATGTCAGCCAGAGCCTGCAATTGAGAGCTGATGCTGGCTTGTACTGAGGAGACAGGTCTGCATCAATACGAAACTCCTCGAGTGCCAGAGAACTAAACATCAACCCAGTCAGTGCTATTTCATCCATGACGACACAGCCTCACTTCGGAGCAGCACTCTGTGCACCCTGTGCTGCAAAAGGCAGGCAAACAGCTTCCCAATAAATCCCAGCCTTCGATGGACAAGCAGGCAGAGACTCTTTGGCAGTGTTTAATAATCAGTCATGCCTGTAGCAGAGCTAACACACTCCCCTCTGCTGAAGGCAGGTTTGTGGAGACTCATGTTTTGAACATAGCAGAGATTTTGCATGTTGCTTTTTCTCTCCCCCACCACAGCCCCTGCCCTCTCTTCTTTTTTTTTTTTTTTAATAAGGCCCTAGTTGTGTTGTTAAATATGTGAAAAAGAGAACTTCAACAGCCACAAGGACAACCCACTCCTTTCAGTGACACCAAGCTGAGGAAGATGTTCTATACAGCAGTGTGACTACAAGCTCAGGACCAAAGGCTAAATCAGGTTGAAAGGAACCTCAGAAGGTCCATGTGAACTTGAGAAGCAGCGAATCAATACCCCATTAGAGCCAGGAGAACACCTGCTGCTTTGTGTACATATTGCTAATTCATTGAAATTGGATTAAAATATTTTCCCAGAACTTCACTGTGAGGGGCTTCCTCAGTTACGACCCCTGTGTTTGTAAAAGCTCCCCATGGGCATTGAACTGCTGCAGTCTGGTACAGCACCAAACCACAAACAGGAAAGTGCAAGCTATGACTGCTGGCAAGAAGTTTATAAGAAGGACTTCAATGGACACAAGAGGAACAGACATGAGGAACTGCAGCCAGAAGACGAAGGCACGGTTTCAAATAATGTTCAATTTGTCCAAGGCCTCTAAAACCTTGCTCAGTACCAGCCAAAGAGAGACTATTTTCCCTCTTAATAGCAACCTGGGCACTGGGCAGCCTTATGTAAAAGACATGGCACTGCTCCCTTTGAAACACAGCTGGTAGGAGTGGATAGCATTCAGCCCTCCAAGTTTCCCAGCCAGTGTGGTGTTAATGTCCTCACAGGCCAGGCAGGGTGTGCTTTTCAGTGACAATCAAAACAAACTGCACCACAGCCAAATAGCTACCTTCTTTCATTGTCCTGGCAGCTCTCCCTCTTATCTACAGGCCTGTGTCTTTGTTAGCTTCGTTTTCCCTGGGTGCAGCAGAAATCTCATCTGTTGTACCAAGGGAACAGCTACCTCTGGTTCGCCCTTGGCAGCCAAGACACCGAACCTCCCCAGTGGCTCCTTTTTATGTTCTCTCCTCCCCAGGCAGCTTAGAGCGCTTTGTTATCCATCCAAACTGGATGAGTGGCTCTCTTGGTTTGGATTTTACTTTGGTATTATTTTCTGCCCTTTGGGAACATGATCTTAAGGTTGTTTGCTGAAGACAAAACTATTAGCGAGACCAAACCGGCTCCCTTTATTTCTGACCATTTATTTCTGGCCTGGATTTTTTTTCAGCTCACTTTGTTCTCCTCAAGCCAAACAGTTGTTTGCATTTATAATGCCTGTAACCAGGCTCTTTTTTCCCAGCTGATTGCTCATGCATGGTGCCATTACTCTGGCCCTGTCATTCACTAATTCATTTTCCAGGACATCCAAAGGCACATGGCTTTCAATATGGCCATTCACTCTCAAGTATCCACTGGTGTGCACGTACCCAAACTTCTGGATTAGTCTCAGTAGAGAAATCCAACATCTCCTTTAAGTAGCCTTCATCAAGGACAACTGCATCAAGCATATGACAAATAGCTGGGGAATAGGAAGCACTTGCATGTAGCAGAGTTTAATTCACCTTCATTCACAAGTCAACGTTCGAGGCAGGAGGGCAAGTCAGACTCACTTTAAATATTCAGTATTATAACACTGGCACGGGAACATTGATTTTTACTGCATCCCCTCTTAGTTTTATCAATGTTTCAGCTGGGCAATTTTGCATCCTTTTCTGTTTGTTCTAGTGCTTTCTACCTGAAGTAGCATCACTAGTTCCAAGGGGACCACTCACAGCTGGTGAACTACATGTATTGCACTTTGAACACTAGCTTTGTATAGCAAAGGGACAGAATCCTTTTCCATAGCTGTTTCCTATGTCACCTTATATGATCTTTACACTCTGCTAATTGTAAATACCACTGTCTTAATCTTCTACTTATCAGGTACTGAGAAATGAAATACCTTGCAAGTCTATCAATAAGGGAAAGACGTAATTTTCCTCCAGAAGATACACTCTGAAGTTATGTTAACACATGTTTAACCTAAGGGTTTTAACTACCATAGAAATGGAGGAACAAGCACCACACTTAGGGCTTTGATCTTAACAAATTTATTTTTCATGTATTAAATTACCCATAAGTGTTGATGAAAGCAAAATGATAATTCTGCAGCGCAGTAAATAAAATGCAATTAAAAGCACCAGTGTAGCAGCACACCTGGGAGTTCCATGGGTGTGAGAATGTGATTCAGCAACAAATTAATGAAACATATCTCAGAACCTTTAGTGTAATATCTGAAAAAAAAAAAACCAAACAAAAAACACAAACAAACAAACACAACAACAATAAAAAACAACAACAAAAACCAACCCTGGCAGATTAATTATGGCATAAGCTTAATCAAATCACAAAAGTCTCAGAAATGTCTGACTCAGCAACTTCTTCTTAATGGAAATATAATACAGCCACATCTGCCAAACAAAATAAATTTCCTCCTGGTAAATCTGCATGGGGAGGAGAAGCTTTTCATTATAGTTCATGGGCACATGACTTTAAGTGCAGACTTCCTTGTGCACTGGTCACTGCACAGTAGTTAGAAGAGATCTGCTATAAAAATGAAGTATTGTTGGCACATCACGCCATCTCATCCTTCCAGCAATAGCAGTTTTCACATATGTACCATGTAGCAAAAGAATATTAAGTAGACCTGTTGTGAGTGATAACAAATGTGGCTGTAAGCTTAACATATGGCCCGGAAGATTTAGAAATGTCTGTCTCTAAAAGTAGGATTAATGGAGCTTGCAAAGGCTCACTGAAAGAAAGGTGCATTACTGGCTCATTTAGTATCAAACAATCCCAAATAAAAATACAGGCAACCTTCACAAGGTCATTACCCTCAGGGATATGAATGAAATCAGCACTGTCACATCTTAGATAGCTACTGCTTCTCTTCCTCTCTTTGTTTTGCTTTACAGTGACCACAGAGAGAGGTGTGAAGATCTGCACAGATCAGAGATGGAAAGATTTGGCTGAGGATGCTTTTTAAGACCAGTTCATCTAAACACAATAGGGAGGACCTGGTGAAGGAAAGGCAAAACCAGCTGGAAAAGAAGCAAAGAGTATATAAATGCAGTCAAAAGAATGCACTCACTGACTCTCCCTGCAGAAACAGCTTTAAAGCATCACCTGAAGGACAAGAAAAGAGTGTAAAAATCACATTAATTACCTTTGCAGGTGATACTGAAAACTACGGCAGTATTTGCAGGTGGAAAAATAATATATTGTATGGCTTCTGAAGAAGATATTGATATGCCTCATTAGAAGGTAAGTAAAAAAAAAAATTAAAAAAAAACCTAAAATAACTTTGCAATTAAGCAGTCATTAGGAAAAAGAGAAAAAGAAGTAGGAGCTTCCTGTCCCAAACCACATGCTCAGGAAGAACCCTGTGGACAAGCCCTGAGCACCCCAGCACTGCTTGGGAATGTTCAGCACTCCTGGGCTGTGTAAGACTCTGGTGGTGCAGGGTAAGACACTGCTTTGAATTCTGTGTCCTTCTGGAGAGGAAACCACGTGGGGAAAGAAAGAAATTAAAAAGGGCTTGAAAAGACAACTTAGGAGGCAACAGGAAATAAAATGAAGTGGCTCATAACCTGTTGGGTTGCTCATTTATCTGGTTAACTTAGAGATCAGGAGGCATATTAAATAATTAGGAGCATCACAAAATGTGTATCTCTCAAGGGGTATCCCATCTCCCACATAAGGTTGACACAGGAAATTCTGTGGTCTTCCCAAATCTAAATAGAAAAGAGCCCAATGGACAAACTAAATATCTGCTCTGTTTCTCCCAAGGAAAAAAAAAGGCCAAACAAACTTTTCCTTTCTTTTTGTTTTGTTTTGTTTTGTTTTTTTTTTGTTTGGTTTGGGGTTTTTTTTTGGTGCAGATTTTCTCTAGTAAGTAATATTTTGAATGCACCTATTTGTCACTATCATTTGGCGTTGCTGGGACATCAGTGCCTCACAAACAAAGCTCACATCAAAGGAAAACCTTCACCCTCAAACTAAATATGTGTCGTTTGGCTAAACTGCAAAGAATATAAAAGTAAAATAAATAAATAAATAAATTGCTGAATGCCAAACACCTGATGCAAAAATAAAAAGCATTTTTCCCCATGAACATTCAGTTAATCACAGAAGCAGAGAAAACAGCACCACAAGGGACATCATTAGGTCAGTTAGTCCGTCCTTCTTGTTCAAGGTAAAAATCAACCCTTCTAAAATACAGAACCTGTAAATTAGCATTCATTTTAATGTGCAGGTGCCTTTCACTACTTTTCATGCTGTGGTGACAAAGAAAAGAGGACCAGGACTGACTGAATCCCCATTTCAAAACAACAACAAATAAAATATTTTTTCCTCTTGTTTGAGACCTTCAAAATCCTTCAAAATTACCGCAGTGAGGTGTGAGGGATGTACAAAAAATGAAGAATACCATCTAATGAAAGAAAGGAACACTGTGAAATGAGTGATTTGTTGGATGCTGTGATCAACAGCAGCCAGGAATCCTTTTCAGGAGCAGTCAGAAAAGCTTACGATGGCTCATAAATCTCAAACTTGGGGAGGGAAACAGAGATGGAAAAAAAGGAAAGAAAACTCTTTAATAATGGGGATCTCCCTCACATGAGGTGGTGTCACACCCAGTGGTGTCAAACAACAGGATTTTCCTCAAGCATAAGGAAGTTGACACAAGGAGTTGGATGGGTTGATAAAGTCCATATCCACACCAGGTCTGCAACCAAAGGGACCAGATCATTCTCCTCTGCCCCAGCACTGGAGCTGGGAAGGAGGGATAAGCTCCTCTTGGATGTTCACAAATCTCAGCCTCAGTGGAAAACCTGGAGCCACTCCCTGGCTAAGGGCCCCTTGTCTCTGGCCTCACACACTGCCCATCTGCAGTGCAACCCTGCCCAGGCACAGCATGGCTTTGAGGCTCCCTTTGCAAGGCTGCCTGGAAAGGAATGGAGAAAAGAAATTCAGGGGCACGTACTTGTATTTCACCTTGCAACAGGGCAAAGGGATCAAGAGGGTGGGCAGGGGAAACAGGACTGCTTCCATGGCTCATGGTGGCCACACGTGAAGCACCAAAGTGGGACTACATTTAGATGTTAGAAAAGGTCTGTAATTCACATTCTAGTGCCCTCTCTTTTCCTCTCTTTACACAGAGCTGTGCATACCATGGTGTGTAGGTGTGGGTTTGTACACACCCCTCACACTCCAGCACTGGTCTACAGAAAGTGTCTACTAAGCATCACTCATTTTTGAAAGATTGTTTTCATGTCCCATCTTACCAGGCAGCAAACCCACAGATCATCTAGCAAATACTAAGACAGAGATGTTATTTTTATGTAATAACGGATGCAGCCTCTTTTTCCAATTATAAACATAAGGACACAATTTATTCTGCTCTCCCAAACATGTTTTCATAAGAATAATCGCCTTTGTAACTCTGGCATTTTATTGCCAATATCTCTGGGCATTTATCATTTTTGGGACTAATGGCAGTCGGCAGGTCTGTATATGAACATTTAAATTTATCTGCATGACATTTATTGGGAAAGGACTATTCAATATAAACAAAACTTTTGGGATTTTTTCCCTGATGTGAAATACAAACATACAGCAACCCAGTTAACTATTTGCTACACACCCATGCCCTGGATATAATGGTAAAAGTGACATCTGAATTTCTAGCTAAAACAATTAAATAATCATATGGAGATCTTAGTAATCTTCACTTCTAGCATTCAACACAAGTCAGATTCGGTGAAAGCCGAGTTCAAAGTGAGACTAAAAGAAAAACCTCCAAGGATTAGTGTACCTGATTAAATAAAAGACTGAACTGAATAAATCCAGAATGGAAACAACGAAAGGGATATGAATACACAAAGAGCACGCTAAACGAGAGGAAATTATGCCAGCCTGGAGAAAAAAATGCCACTCTTTTCACTCCTTTTGTATCATTAGAGCCCTGGTGAGAGTTTTGAAGGTGCTAAGACGATGCTGTGGGTCACTGAGCTGGGCAGCTGAGTGAGCTCAGTGTTCCTGAGGGTGCTGGACATGCAGGACTCGAGAGTGAAATCTTCTGTAGTCCATGGCCAAAGCTGCAGAAAGGGCCCATTTGCCATGCCCCATGCCATTCCACCCCTCTCATGCCACCTCAGGTTAGTGGATCCCCTGCTGGAGGGAAAAGCAGCTCTTTAATGGCAGTTGTCATTCAAGAATATCTGAATTACCTCTTCAAAAGACAGTTTTCTGTTTTTATGGAGCAAGGCCATTACCTCAAATAACCCCCGTTGTTACACTAGAACTTTTTCAGCTCTTCCAAAATGTGACCTTTGAGACTGATGTTTCATGACACAGGAGCTATTGTAAAAGGACTAGCTTTAAGTGTTAATTAGCTTTAATTAAGACTAATTTGTCCTGGCTACTCATTCCTGTCCCTATGCAGCAATTTATCACCTCCTGAGTTTCGCTGCTACAACCTGTTTTAAATCAAGTTAATTAAAAAACCCAGGCTAAAACCAACCCTTTAGGCAGGATTTTTTTTGTTTTGATTAATTTTTTTATATATATATTCAACAGGACAACCCACAAGAAGCTAACTTGATTGACATGAGGCACTTTACTCCTTAGAGACCAGAACATACTGCAAGGGGAAGGAAACAACATACACTAAACCCATGAAAAATAAAACTTTTGCAGCATAGACTTACAACCTAAGATTTCCCCTCTCAGTAAATCTGTCTGAACTTCCTAAATATAAATTCTTCTTGCTCTGGGAGACCAAGAAAAGAGATTAAGTGATTGCAGGCACATGCTGGAAGCCACAGAGCATGTCTCCAGATCCTTGGCTCCACAGCAGGTGATTTCTGATGGAAAATGCCATCTGCACAGCCCAACTTCCCCCAAGCCTGGGGGTCACTTCCCAGCAAGATATGGACTCAAACTGCCTCCAAAGTTTCCCATTTCCTTTTCTCAAGGCCTTTATCAGAATTACCTTCAGCCCAGCTCATCTTGTATCAAAACTGGGAAAAAAATAAGGGCATTTGATGTGTCAGCTGGAGCAAGTACTGATACTGCTCCTAACAGCAAATCCTTCCTTATTGGAAAAGAGATGAAATAAAACCAGGAGCAGAGCAGAGCACCGTGCTTGCTCCCTCCTGCAGCAACAACACAAGTGTTTGGCACTTTCCAAAGCAGCAATTCAAGCCCATTTCCCCCTTCCTTCTCTACGCCTCCCTCCTCTGGTTTGAGCCACTCAGCTCCCTCCTCCTGCTTTGCTCTGAAGTGAAGTTGGCACCTTGCTCCCGTTTGTTCAGCTGCTGGTTTTAAACCAATTTTCTTTTGTCTGCTTTTTCTCTTATAAAATTGGCATTCTCGTGCCTTTCCTGGGCACACACAGTGTCCTGGCACAGGCTGATGGATTCAGCCCCTGGGCAGTGCATTAGCCCTGGGCATGGCAGAGCCTCTGCCCCTTTCCCCCCCAGCATTAAAGTATCCAAAGACCAACCAGAACTGCCAAAAGTGGGATTGTTTCTGCTCTGCTCCCTGTTTCACCTCAAAACTCGGAGATATTTTGTTGAATGGTAGGATTATGAGGTCAGCAGTGACCCAGCCAGCCACCACAAAGGCAGAAAAGTCATTTGCACTCAGCTGTTCTGTTAAGATTCTGCACCAGAGCTTTCACACTCAGAAAAAGTCAGAGTTCACAACTATATCATAACTCTAAATATGACCCCTTCATGCCATTGCAGTCAGGAGATACAGAATTTTTTTTGCCAGCTGGCTGTGGAATTTTTGCTGTATACATTAGATGACACAGATTTTTGAGAGACACTGAATATAAAGCACTGATAAGCAGCCAGTCTGGAGCTAAAGGGAGCCTCAGGCACAGGACACAGGTTATTTTCAGGAGTCAGTATCCTCCTCAGTCTAACATCTATATTCAAAGACTCAGTCACCACATCTTTGTTGCAACATCAGCAGTGTTGAACATTTGCCCAAGTTTTTGGGTGTTTTTTTTTCTTTTTGTCTTCTTATTCTTCTGCCTTGTTCTAAGTGAGCACGCCTTAGGATCAATAAAATCTCCATTTCACTTCATCATGAGCTCATTCCTTATTTTAAAAGGGTGTTTGTGAATAAGGGATTTTAGAGAAAAAAAAAGAACAACCCAAAGTGTGCATTATTCCAATGGAGAAATTAACTTGTTTGGCCATAAGACACATTTTCAAATAAGATATCTGTGAAAAGTCACACGCTAAAGCAAATTAAAATATCGAACCACCGACCAGAAACCTCATCAGCTCTGAGCACCTGAAAAATTCAGGTTAGCAGCACAATACTTTTGTTACAAAAAAACACCCCCTAATATAAAATTCCTGACCCCTCCTGATTTACTTTTATTTTAAAATGATATGTGAGCATGTATGTTTATTTTAAACATACATATTTAAATGCATCTGTAGGCTGGAGACAACCTTTTCCTTCTTCCAATATTTCCTACCTTTGCTCTTTTTGAGTGAGAGATGACCTGAATCCATGATTTCAACCCTACACTACGTGGATCTTTCTTAGCTGGTAGCCACAGGTTAAAAAGAAAAGAAAAATACTCCTAATAAAACAAGAATTAGTTGAAGACTAAGAAAGTATCTATTCCCTAAATTAATAAATTGCACAAAAATATAATTTGACATCATACATAATGCCTCTGAGTATTTCTCTGACACAGGTACATTCATCAAATTATAGCAGCCTTTTGATTTGATTTTATTAAGAAGTAGGGGGAAAACTTCACCTTTGAACGTGACAAATGTCACTATAAGCAAAAATGGACAATGACTGATCACTCAATAAGAGAGATTCTTCTCCTGCTTATTCCCATCATCTGCACCACAACAGCAGAAACAACTATTGAAGTGGCCAGGAAAAGACACAAGTCGTGATGTGTGAACTTCTAATGCACTGAAAAAGCCCTTTGGAGGACGACTTAGGTAAAGCCAAGCTTAAAATACTCGTCTTTGCAAACAAACTTTGCAAGATGGTCAAACTTTCAGTGAGCCTGAGCAAAGATCAATGTTTATGTGCTTGGGACACTGCAGTGACATCTTTCCTGCACTCCTGTGGGTGTAAAGGCAAAATTGCCATTTCATCTTTCAGGGTGGTTTTTTTTTTAATTGGTTTTTCTTGTTTGTTTGTCCATGATTTGGTTCAGGTTTTTATCTTATAAATATCCCAAAGCAATTATAGAATAGCAGGCTAGCAGGGGACCTCAAGGATCATCTGGTTCATTCTTTCCTGGCAAATGCATGTCCTAAAAAAGATGGCCCAGCACCCTGTCCAGGTAAATCTTAGAAGTGTCCAAGAGTGGAATACGTTAGAGAGATTATTCCAATGGCTGTTTGTTCTCACTGTAAAAAATTTTCCTCTTCTGTCTAATTGGAGCCTCCCTGGCAGTAATTTGTACACAACTCCTCGTCCTGTAAAAAGGGAATCTCTATCTTCTTTGTAGCCACTTGCAACTTGCCTTTTCCTTTATTATTGAAAGGAAGAACAAAAGAGAACCAAATTGTAGCAGTCAGCTTTGTGTCTGCCTATTAATTTACTTTCTATTAAAAACCAGACAGCAGAACTGAACCAGAACAACACTGTAAATTTACACAGCCAGAATTTGCAGACTTTTTACGCATTATTGCCGTGTTCGCAATTAGCCAAATTAATCCCAATTTTAAGGAGCATTTAAGAGCAGCAAGGAGTGGTTGATTTATCTGTTGCTCACTCTCCCATTTATTAACCTCATTGTTTCACTCTTCTGCAGTTTACCAGCAGTGAACAAATCCCACGTGGAACCCAATAAAATACTTCTTTTGTAATGTTAATGCTACTGTCTTTATAAATCTCCAGTTGCAGGCACAGCCTTAGCTCCTCTCTGGCTTTGATTTACGAGTGGGCTGACCTGGGCCTAACCCTGTCAGCTTTAGTTCTGAGACAGTCCTTAGGATTACAGGGCTCTGATCTGGCAAATTCCTGAGAGGGAGAAATTTAACGCAGGAAAAGGCTCTCTCTGACAAGTGATAAAGCCCTTTTCTTTTCAGGTTACACTAGAGATGGGGTTATGGTCAGAATTAACTGGGGGACACACAAAAAATAATCATGTGAGTAAAAAAAAAATAAAAGAATACAGAGTTTAGGGGAGAATTACAAAGGAGAAGACAGAGGGAAGCAATCAATTCCCATTTATAAGGTAGGGAGTCTAGCAAACTAATTAGCATTAAAGTTAGATCAATTTTCTTGCACAAAGTATTTTATGAGATTGTTACATGACAGTGTACTAATTAAAACTGATTGGCCTAATTAGAGCAGCATTAATAACATAGCAGGCACTGGCAGCAGCACCACGTTAGTCTGTGATGTGCTTTACAGATAAAGACACGTGAGAGTCAGCCCTTGTTTTAAGGTAATGCTTGGGGAAATAATTTACTGGGAGATTCACCCAGGCTTTGCTATCAAATAAAAGGCTTCATACAATGCAGAGAAAATAAAAACCCTGCACAGCTCAGCAAATTGCAGAGCCAGGAATCTGCAAACACTCCTACAGGGTTCCAGATTTCCCTCCAGGACTCAGTGGACAGCCAGAGTTTCACCAGGTTGTTCTTGAGATGTTGTCCACACTGAAGTTTTGATCTTTCCTCTACAAGAATGTTTTTCTGAATGTGTCTCCAAAGGAGATGCACTTCCAACATTGCTTCAGCTCTACTGGAATTTTTCACTCCTGTGGGTAAATTCTCACAAGTAAAGCAATGTAATTTCAAATAATGCCACTAATGCATCAGAATTCAGGGAGCAATTTATTCTAGAAATTTATTGTGCCGTGAGGGTCAACTTCTCCAAGTAGAAAAGTACTTAGAATTCCCCTCTGGAGGAAGAGGAGAGAGGAAAATGGGAAGGCCCATAAAGAACCAGCAATAAATGACAATACTTGCACTTAAAATTCTAGTTATTTGTCTGTCATATATGAATATGTACTCGTAGTTTTTACATTAATTTCGTATACCATCATTTCCTAAATCTGGACACATAATTGAAGCAAAGTGTAATAGTGCAAAAATAAAATGCACACAGGAATGAATTAAGCTTTTCAAATTAAATTAAAATTATAAAGTTCCATATTAATTACATAAAAGTATTTATGCAATGGAGAAGATGAATTTGCCACTAAATTATAGTCTGAAACCTACAACGAGTGGGAATGAAATAAAATCTTTCAGTGAGCTACCTCAATTTCTTTGCCAGTCCTGTCTTTTGCAGGTAGAGAAAACTTATTAGTTTAGGTTTCTTTGTTCTGTGCATGGTTTCTTTTCTGATCCAGTTTTTCTGCACAGAGTTTCTTTATCCCTGGATGGCCCTACAGCTAAATTACCCCAAAGAATTCTCTTTTTGTTGCTCTTTAGCATGTCCTTTATCACTATCCATTCTGCTCCCTTTCCACTTTTGCTACTCCTTAAGCTAACATACTTAGTAGTTTCTTTTCTCTTTTGGAGATTTTTCAGTCTGCAAAGTCTCTTCCTACAGATTAGAAAAATCAGCTTTTTCATAGGTTGCATCCAGACCTTTTCTCCTGATACTCTCCTCTGACAGAAGACATAGTTTAACTGGACTGACCTGGAAGAACTGTAACTCACCCTTCTTGTTAGGACTAGCAGTATATGACTAACTCCACATATGGTAAGCATTGATTGATGGAGTTACATCAAAATACTAACTAAAATTCATAAATGGTACAGGATATGTGAAAACAAGCTGATTTTCAATCACCTCTTCCTACCCTGAACATCAGGATACACCTTTATTTGTGTCTCTAAGCACAGATTTGGTAGGATAAGTTTCCAAGCTGTAGTTCAGCTCTGATGGAAAGTTGTAGTGGTGACACCCAGCTCAGTTGGTGACTGTGGCAGTGCCAGATGGGCATGATGGGGGTAATGGCACAAAAAATGCAGTTCAAGCTGATCCAAAGACAAAGGTCTATCCAACCTTTGCTGTCAGCCACTGCTGGGCACACACATGAACTTTAATTAGCTTTAAAAAAGACCAGAAAGCATGAGAGTGTTAACAGATATCATAACACATCTGAGAAATGTGAACCCTCAGGTTAGCTGCTGTTTGCAGGTATTTGCAGCATTGGGAAGCCCTGCACCTGATTTTTGGGAATCCTTTCAAAAGGCAGCTGTCTTCTTCTTCAACAGTACCCTGAAGTGTATTAAAATACCACAGGAAGGGCATTAATAAAACAGAGGTGCATCAAATGCGTCAAGATTAGAAAGTGCTGAGGGGTCTGAAATGTTCCAAACTGTAATCATGTTTCTGAGCTTTTATTTAGTTTTGTTTAAACACACCACTAATGGATGTTAAATATAGTGGTCCACATCCTTGGCTGGGGGAAAAAAAAATCAATAAAGTTTAAATAGACTTGTATCAGTTGTGGTTCTGCCCCTCTATCCTGATATTTTATATTTCTGGTAGTTTTTGTTTTTTTTAAGTCTGCTCATGAAGATTTTGAGTTTTGCAAGCCATGAGAAAAACATGATATTTTAGTCTGCTTCTGGTGCAAGTCTCACTGCTGGAAATATAATCACCCTTTCACAGAATCTCATTTTGACTGGACCTGCTCAAACATTCTTACTGCTCCAAAGGAAAATTAATAGAGTAGATGAAGTCCACACATTCCATGATAGCTTATCTGCAGCTGTATAGCCTAAATACAAATATAAATATAAATAATATAAATATAGCCTATAAGCCTCTTCTTAGGCCATGGCCTCCCATTTGCCTTTACTTGGAGGGTCTATAAATTAAATAAAACAGCAATGCACAGTATCTGAGACATGAAATCACCGTCAATACACTTTCAACTAAAATAACCAGTGCTTTGTTTGCTTCAAGAGACCTTGCCATGCATTGTCACTTCCAATCCAAACACTGCACTTCACTATGGGCACTGATTCTCTACAGACCAGTAAAGGACATGCCCTACCAAAAATCATCATTGGAAATAGTGATATCACTGGAAATGCCACAGGGTAATCATCCTGTGAGGTAACACTTCCCCTCATCATTTACACTAGTAATGGGTCTGCTTTCAAATAACTTAAGAGACTTTTAGGTCCTGTTCCTCTGAAACATTTCTGCATGAACTATATATGACAAATTCTCTCTGGGCTCCTTTGGCACTCATGGAAAGCGGAGTGGAAGCTGCTCAGCTCTGCATGGACCTCATTGCATGGGCAAGTTGAGTATAAATCACAACTGAATTAGGGAATGTTTAAGAGCTCGAGAAAACCCTACCTCATGTTATTTATTTCACTTAAAAACAGTCTCCTCACTCCCAAAAGTTCTGTAAGTATAGACTGCCTTTGGTGGAAGAGAATTTTTTTTTCATTTTGAAGCTCTTGGTATAAATGCTTTGTGAAAGAAGAGGCTGTTTGACAGTGGTTTGTCTTAAACATGTAAGATTTAAAGAAGGAAAAAAGCCTTTCAGTATTGTTAGAATAAATGTTTCAATGGGCTTCATTCTCACTCTACTGCCCTGTTGAAAAGTGCATTAGAAAGCATCAATGTGTTTTAATCCCATTATAAAATATTTGCAATAGCAATCTGTCCTGAAAGTGGAAAATTTCTGAGCCTGACCACAGGAAAAAATATTCCAGTTATGGAAAAGAATCATTTTAACCAAGTTAACCCTCTAGTGAAGACACACCATACCATATCTGTTCTAGCACTGCCAAACAGATTGGTACCATGTGCACAAGTGCCTTGATCAAATCCTACACCAGGTATTTCAATGAATGGCCAATAAATATGTTTCTGTCAGAACATAAACAGGGAAATAAAGAAGCCCCCAGTTTTCACATACCAGAACCTTGAAAATCACTCGTACTTACAGCAGCAACAAAACCCCAGACGACTTTCAGGTCAACTTTTCAAGGGAAAATTATGCCAAGGGACACAAAGGACCCAAGGAGAAGTTGTTCATTCAAGGTGACAAGAGCACCAACTGAGAATAGAGCCCTGGCTTCACTCATACCATTTAATGACCCCGTAATTAATGTGCTGTGCACAGTTTCACTCAGCACGATGAAAAAAAAAAAAAAAGATTTAAAAAGAGACATCTAAAATAGCACAAGGATGCACAAGTCATGAGCCAGAATAACTTTCCCATGTGTGACTGTACTGCTTGCTTGTCTGGAGTCATCCCAACCACATGGAATAATTTCACCAAGACTATTTTGACTGTGAACATTTTATGAATTTGGGGGCCATAAGAGCATTTCAGTGTTGATAAGACAACAAATCAAACAACTGTGCAAAAGGATCTGAATAATGAGTCCTTATTCCAGATACCATTAGTGCCAGGAGTCTGTTAATAGAGAATCTACACTCAGACCTTCTGGATCATATTCAGACTCCACTGCATTTGTAATACACCGACTTCTCTTGCCAGATGGTAGAAGATTTATAAATAACCCCTCCACAGTGACCATCAGTGATCCCTGGGATTAACTACAAAGGGTTAAGGAAATGTTCCATTCCACTTTGAACAAACAGGGAGAGACATGAGGTGATGCTGCAGAGCTTTTTGAGATGGTTGGGGGGACATTTCTCAGCAGGCTCTCTGATTGTCCCCCCGAGGAGAAGAGCAAAGCGTGCCCTGAGGAACTGGAACAGCAGTGGCTCTGTGTGTTTGAATCTGCAGGCAGTGGCACGACTGGGTCTCCAATAACAGAGAGGAAATTAAGAAGCAATGAAGCAGAAAATGCCTTCCTTTTGCCATCTGTCTGAGCTGAGAGGCCTTGGGGGGCCACCTCCCTCACACAGGACATGATGCTGGGAGGAATTGCTGGTCTCTGTGGCCGAGCATCCTGTCCCTGGGGAGTTCCAAGGGTGGGCTGGGTCTGCAGTGCTGCCTGAGGACAGTCAGCTGCTTCATCCTGCCTGGAGGACACGATGGCAGAACACAAGGATGGCAGAGGACTCCAAAATAAAGCCCAAATTTCTGCCCCTCTCCTCCTAATGGGCCAAGGCACGGGATACTCCATGGACACTGTGAAGAGGTTATGTTGAAAATCTGCTAGACATGAATTAAAATTAATTGCAATCAATATACAGTGTGAAAAAAAAAATCTAACCAGGTATAGCCCTACTGATGCCCCCAGCAACTTGTTTTGGAAAGCACAACTTAGTGATCCTGCAATACATCAAATTCACCACAAATAACAAGCAAGAGAGCATTCAGGGGCTGCTGCCTCTCCTGATGGGTCTGTGAAGAACCTCCCCATGGCAGGAATAATTTTATGAATATTACGTGTCCCATCGGTGTGATATTTAGGTCTGTGCTTCGTGATGCCAAGATGTTAATTCAGGCAGGAGCACTGGCAAGAGCTTTGCATTACACCATTTAGCAATCCGTAAAGGACAACACAAGTGGGGGTTTTTGCGAGGAAAAGACACCTCAGGCTATTCAGAACCGCAGCAGCTGCTTGTAAACACAGATAATGGAGTGCAGGAGAGAAAACAGGCAACATTTGGTGGATAAAAGCAGTTTTTAAGGAGTAAGAGGAAAACGGAGTAAGGAGTTCCATGAGTTCACCGAATGTCCCACAGTTATCAGGAACTGGGGATCCCAGGAAGGAAATAGCTGATAAACAAGTAATTTCCCTCAAAGGTGCAAATTGTAATGTACAAATGCTTTGTTTGTTTGTTTATTTGTTTTTAGCACCTCATCTCTGTTTCCTTTCCTGAATCTCAATTACATTTCCTCCCCAGTCAACCCTTAAAAGCTGCCAAGTGGAAGAGCAAATGTTACTAAACACAAAGAAGAGTTCGAACCTTCTAAAGCTTCTCCTTCAGTTTCATTTTTGGGAGTGTGGTCCTCCCTCTCCCAACCTCTGCCTGCTGCCTTGATGTTGGAAAATGAGATGCCAAGTTCTGCCTGCCCAAAGGAGTCCCCTCCACGAAACAGCATCTGCACTTTCTGCAGCACAAATCTTTTACTTGCCTTTTTATTTGGAGTGAAGAAGTCGAAAAACTGAAGCAAAAGCTCTTTTCCAAAAGAATTAAAAAAAGGAGAAAATGAGGCCTGTATAAAGTACCTGCCCATGTGAACGCTGTTCAGTCATACATTTTATTCTGCACTGCTGACATTAATTTTCTGTGATTGTGGTCCCTGACTGGGGAGGGAGAAAAGGTCTCTGATCCAAGCGAATCACCACGGAGCACATAAGTGTGAAAGCTCTTTTGCTGACAAATAAATCATTCCATAAGTTTATACCCACACATACTACCATATCTTAAATGCTGAATCTCTACTAAACTTTTAAAACTATAAAATTCAAGGCTGCAGATGATTTAATCAGTATTTGAAGAGAAGTTATAATCATTATAACAGTTATGCTAACTTTTTGGCAGGGGTTGGGCTTTCCACATGTTCTTGAAGGTGTGGTTATGTGGTAGACACTCATTTATAAGATTACCTTTCCATATATATGGTATTTATATAGATATATACATATGAATGTGACACCAAAATCAGTTTTAAGTTTCTGGGTGCTCTTCTTTGGATTTAATAGCACTTCTCTGCAGGATGAACTGCACCAATTCACACTGATGTCAGCAGGAAATAGTGTTGTTAACTAAGAGTTTTAGGAGGTGGAATCTGCAATGACACCATAGTAGTCAAAATACAACTGCAAACACATCACACCCCACTGAAGAGCAGCTCAGCTCTCTTCTCACAGCAAACAGGTGCTCAACTTTGAAGTCCTTCATTCCTTCCTCATTATCCTGCACTACAAAATCATTCCTTCCTATTATATCAGAAGGAGGACTGGCTGTGACTGCCTGCTGATCTCATGATCTGTCATTACTCAAGTGCTTGTTAGGGAAAAAGAACTCAGAAACTTCAGAATAACCTGGAATAGCATGAACACTTTTGGGAGAATCTTTCAAATGATGAAAAGTTCTCAGTTCTCTTCAATTCATTTAAAAAAATAAAAAGGAACTGTAGAGCAAGCATTCGCCAGGGCAGATTTTTTATTCACACAGCCAAAGTTGCAAGTGCCACATTATCTACTTTCTCATCTTATTTGTAGAGTAGGGGGAAAAAAAATCCATTTTATTGAACTGGCTGCTCAGTGCCTTCTCGCTAATGTACTATTAAGCACCCTTTGCTGCTCCTAAAGCAGAGCTTTAAATTAAGCAGCAAATCCCTTTTGTCAGCTGGAGCGTGGCAGGAGCAGCCAGCCTTGGAGGATGCTGACAGCTCAGCCCTGGCTGCTGTGGGTCCATCACCAGGCATGCCTGGCTAATGCAGCACAGCTCTTGTCCACTAACCAATTTAAGCTTTCTCCCTCCCCCTTCCCACAAGGGCTTTATTGATAGCGGTTCCTCTAATAAAAATCCTGTTCTAAATTCAATCAACAGCTGTTTTTTAGTAGGCAAGACACAGAAAATCAAAGCTTCAGAGGCTTGGGGTTTGATTTAAAAATCGTTTATGGAGTCTGGGGAAAATATTCTCTCTGAGCTGGGAGAAAACAAAAAGCAGCTCTGGGTTGTCGATTTATACAGGTGCGAGGAAAGTCAAAATAAGGAAAATATTTGCAATCTATCCCCTTCAGGCTCAGAAAATCGAAGGACAACAGAGACAGCTGAAGGGTTTGGGGACTATTTTATGGTTTGCACTCTTGTAAATTTTAGGAAGTTGACACATATCATTTCAACTTCAATTGTTGATGTGCATAAACGACCACTCCTGACCTGCTCCTAAATGATGGTGGTGTCCTACAGGCTGAGCACAGCTCACCTGATTTGTTTGTGGTCAAGCTTGTGTAAGTCTTAAGTGTTTACCAAGTTGTGTTCACTACAGGAAAGCAGAAATGTCCTATCCTTGGATTTTCCCTGGATTTGGGCCAAGCCTGCCTTGAACTGGGATGCCCAAAGGATTCAGAGCCATATTACTCTGCACACCTTACCCAGCTCTGCTGGCAGAAACCAGCCCTCGCAGGTCTCTTAGCAATATCTACAGCAATTTCAGGGGCACACGTGAGAAATAATTTGCCCCTTCCTGTTTAAAAATGAAAAACACGGTTTTTAGCTGCAAACTTTACAAGATCACTTTTGAAACGAGGTGTGTTCTTAAAAAAAAAAATCATCTAGAGATTGGTGTAAAACTCCTTTGCGATTGCACAGCTTGCCCCACCTTTCTACTGATGAATCAACAAAACCCAGCATATCTGCTTTTATGCAATAGTCTTTTTTTGCACTGCAGTGCATTTATTTCAAATCAGTAAATTGCACAGATTTCCTAGACTGTATCATTTCATTAAAGACCAGAGTCCAGAACTTGACTTCTAAGGAGAACAAAAACAGAAAAAAGAGCTCAGAATTCTCCAGTGTTTGGAATTCAGAATTTTCTTTAAAGGCTTCAGCTTTCTGTTTTGAAGCATTTCTCAAGAACTCAATTTTCAGAAAATACCAACTTTCATCTTCTATAAATCAGGAGAATAGAAACACCTTTGGCACAAAAAACCCCACAAGAATACACAGGACTGTTCCTTACCATGCAAGGTGAGCAAATAATGGAAGTCTGAAACTCTACATGCCTTTTTTTCCTTTCGTTTTTACTAAGAATCTGGACTTGGAACAAATTCTAGGCACACTTAAAATTAACAACAAGGATCAAGAAATACAATCTAAAATGGCAACAAATAGGTTAAAGACTATTTAGGCAAGTTAAAGGCATCTCAGGTGGCAAATGATGAAGTTGGTAAAAGTGATCTTTGAATCCCAAAATGTTGTGTAAGGATAAGTGCTCAGGGAATTGAAACACAAATGTCTATTCATAAGGGAGACAGAAGGAGGAAAGAGGGAAAGAAAAAAAAAGAATAATAAGAAGAAAACCAGAAAAAACTCAGCTACTGGAGCAAGTTTTCTATCCACAAACCTCCTTTTGAGCAGGTTTGAAGAGTTCATGCAACTGGTGACCTGCAGCCTCTCTGGGGGCATGGATTAAACCCAGAAAGTCTCTGAATAAAGGAGGAGTGAACATCCAAAACTGCAGGGCTGAGAGGCACATATGAACATGTCCCACCAGGATACCTTTTTTCCCCTCTGCTTGTTTTGTTGTGTATCTAGAAATTAAAATGTTTGAAAATTACTGGTGGGATTTAAGGGATTTGTGAGGCACACGTAGCACAAAAATAGTCACCTGTGCTTTGGTCAAACCAGGGCAGCTTAAATTGGGGTCTGCAGGTCATTGGGTTTGAGGAATTGGAAGAAAATCACTAAGATAGAATTGAGCAATATTATTTTAGATCAATGACATTGCTAAAAAACCCCAAAACTCCCCCAAAACAAACAAACAAAAAGCCCTAGAAGTTGCAGCTGACCAAGAGAAATGTGCCATAACACTGAGATTTTGTCAGCTTGCAGCACGGCTTTTATTCCATCTTCTGGACAGGATAAGACAGGTCCTCACCTGGAGTATTTTCTCTCTCCAGCAGTGGGAACAGAGCTGCAAGACAGACAAGGATAAATCTGCCAAAAAAATTGAGATGTTTGGGAAAATGTGACCTCAGCAGGGAGGTGGAAAGAACTGATTTTGTTTGTTCTGTGAAAAAGGAGATGCAGGAGAGCAAGGACAAGGCACGATTGGAAAGACTGCTCTAAGTGTTTAAGAAGCTTCCAAACTTAATGATAACTAAATTAAGAATTAATTAAACATATTCCATGTAATTTCAAGGGACAGTCATATATTGTAGTGGGTTATTCGGGGTGACTGTGACATTGGATATATTTGGTGATGATCTGGAGAAACATCAGGCAGGAATAACTTGTGCCCAAAAACTTCTGTTTCAGTACTAAAAGCATAATTTCTAACCTAATATTTCCGTGAGTGTCATTTCAATTTTCAGGACCATTTAGATTTATTTTAATCCAAGGCATTAAGAAAGAAATACATTAAAACATACTTATTCAACACTAGAGTCAGAAGCTGGGTGTACTATTTTGAGTTAAAATAGCAATGAACAATTTGGCTGAAACAAGACAGCAAAGAAAAGCTCTAAATGAACACTGGGCACAGAATGAGGGACAGAGTGAACCACAGACCAAGTTCCAAACCACAAGAACAGGTTTAAATAAAGTGCTGAATAAAGGAGTAAGAGGTGGGAGATGTCCCAAAATTCTGATTTCTTACATGACTACGTTATCAAAACCTGTAATCCAACCTGTGACTTTTGGACTGCAAAAATATGAAACTAAAATAGTTTTAAAACAAGCAACTAGTACAAACACGAATATTTTCTTTTGCTATCTTGACCTGAGGGTTCTAGCCCATGAAAGAAAAGAGAGTGATGTTTCAGGATTTCCCCATCAGTTCATTCTTCCATGGACAAGACATTAGTAAAGACAAAATACACATGCAAACTCCAGAAGGTTTCAAACCACAGGGTATTATAATTAGCTATTTAATACACAGATTTATCAGTCTATGTTAGAAATCATTTTGGAGTGAAGTATATTAGGAAAAGTTACATGATATTACCTGGAATATTTTTCTAAAACTCCTTTTTAACATAAAATCATAGCCCCAAACATAGCTGTGCTTCAGAGGACCACTTACAACCACACTTATTGGCTGGACTTACCAAAATTGCTGGTTGTATTCAATTTTTATTTAAAGAAATAAATTGCATCATTTGAGGGACACATCTGTTGCCTTTCATGACCCCAATTTTTAAGGAAAAAAAGAGAGAAAGTGAAAGAAAAGTTCCCCATTTATATAAAAAAGGGTTAACCAATACCAGAACAAATATATTGCATTTTGGATTCTTCTGTTGCATTACTGCTGTGTACACATAATTTGTACATTCGTGTTGTATCTCCAACACTGACAGTCCTTCCATTATGACTAGTCCAGCTAATGCAGCAAATCACTGAAAATGGGTCCATTTATAGCTGATTTTAACACAGAAAATGGTTGCTATAATGCATTACCAGAGCCCTTTATGGAAAATCAGGGCTTTCTGTTTGCAGGGGAGATGCAAGTTGCATCCTTAGCAACAAAATCCTGGCCTTGTTATCGGAAAACTAAATAAAGTGAGGAGTGCTCACGGTGTGTGGGGGATAGAAAACATTAATCTAGAGGAGGAAACATACAATAAGCTGCCTAATTTGAATTATAATTTATTTTTCAGGAATATACCATCGCTAATGAAAACAGAGAAATATTATAGAAAAGTGCTGCTGTCACAGGAACAGAAAACCAAAGGTGAGAACAGAAAAAATACATCTGATTCTGCTTTGATTTACAATCTGACTACGTGGATTGTTCAAGATGTTCGAGAAAATGTTGGATTTGTTGGTTTTTTCCTACATTAAGTACGTAATTGGTGTGCATGCCAATCTACACACTTAGAGGTGGATGTTACTAAAATTAGTAAAATATTTAAAGTACCAAACTAACTGGAGTAACCCCAGTTCAGAGAAGAAGGGCAGCTTTGGGAGCAGCATTACCTGAATGATAAAGAAGCTGTAGTAGTGTCTATACTGTCATTGTCTAGATAACTATGGAATAATTGCTCCAAACCAAGGCAATTAGCATTTCTTTTATCTTGTATGTATGATAATAAGAGTCATTCTACTTGTAATAAGGCATTTGATTAATATGAGTGTCTGGTAATTTCAGATTATTAATTCCCTTAACCATAAAGAGACACCCATGTACTAGCAAATTTGATGTAAATTGAAGCTGATATAAATTATCTAACACAAATTGAAATTTACAGAAACCATTAAGCGCCACAACTATGAAAATAAATCATACTTGGCAAACTCATAGACCTATTTGCCTCTTCCAGAATTCAGATTACTCAGTGAAAATTACTCAAACTTTTGGCCTTAAAACAATTCATTCAAAGGAAACGAGGACAGTTCTGGTTGGGTTTAGCTTGGTGGCCAAGGGTGACCTCCCTGATGCAGCACAAACTGCATTTAACCATATGTGGGATGTAAAATGACACATCATTCAAATCATGCAACAAATGTTGCACTCTCTGTTAACTACATTCCTTGATTTTTTATTATTATTATTATTATTATTATTATTATTATTATTATTACCACCTAGCTATTTGAGTGGAGTCTCAAACACACAGAAGCTGGGACAAACCCAAGTTATTTTACTGGAGGAAAGCAAGGACAAAAATGCTGAAGAGCAGTGGAGTTTTTCAATAAAGAAGAGAGAAGAGCACAACCCTTTCCATGCCTGGTGGGAATTCCAGCTCAAAGCAGCACCAATTTCTCCATGGAAAAAGTCTCTGTAGGGATGAAGGATGTGGAAAGAAGCTGGATTGAAAACATTTTGAAAGGCTGTAAATGTACATAAAAACTAGTAAATGCTATTGTTGCATTAGAGAAAAGTCAGACAGAAGATTTTAGAAAAACATGGTTGCACAAAATAAATCCTTTCCAATATCAAAAGTCCTTGGAGCCACCCTAAGAGCTGGAACAGTTTAGCAGAGACATCACCTATTTTCAGACAAGGGTAAAAAGGAGGATAAGGAAAATAACCTGCAATGTGAAGGAAGTTCAAGTGTTACTTTAAGTACATTAACCCTCTATATGTCGCTTCCATTTAGAGGTAAATTGCATTTGAATTGTTTCAACTTAATCCTCCTTCATGGCTTCATTTTAAACTCTCTTGAATTCCTCCCTCTTTAGCCATGGCCAACATTTAAGAAGACTGATAATCTGATAAGAATGCCTAGCAAATTGGGGTTTATTTATTTAACTCTAACATTAATTTACATCCTACCAGAGTGGTACCTTTAATCTAAAACCCAAAAAAAACCCTCCTGTTGGTAACTATGGATTGCAATTTTGCTCTTCCAGGCAGCAGGCACTAACATCAGGATCTGAAAAATAACTTTGCACACGATTAGTCCTGAATTTTCCTTCATTACAGCAGTTGTGAGCAGAATTAGCGTGGCAGAAGTTGTGATTAGCAATGCACAACTTTACTGGGATCAATCAGGGATTGATCTCAATCAGTTCCCAATCAGGGATTTCTTCCTGTGCTTTACACAGACCAGGACAAGCAACCCAGTAGTGGGACTGGATGATCTTTAAGGTCACTTCCAACCCCAGCCATTCTATGGTTCTTGGTCTCAGGACTGTGAAACTCCAAAATGACCTTGCTAACAATGCAGGAAAAAATGTTGAAGCTTTTGTGTTTGTTTTCTCACGATTTGGAGTCACTTGGCTCATTTTTAAGAGCATTTGGCAACAGAAAAATAAATATGAAAATTTGGGAGGAACCTTAATCTGATAATGAAAGAAAGATGCATTTAATCCTAAATAACAATCCCAAATAACTAAGACACCTGCTGCTGTGTGCTTTTTGAAGTATTTATATTTTCATTGCTGAAGAACAACTATCAGGTATAACAGACTAGAAAATACATTTGTGTTTATGAAACTACTTTATATCTACGAGATAATTCTCTGCAGCATCCTTATTTCCACAGAAAGCATGTTTTAAACATGAGCTTTTTAATTTTTTATTCTTATTATCCTTACTCGCTGTCAGAAGCAGGTTTGAAAACCACGCTTGTAAGTACTTGAATAAAAAGGACTGGGAGAGAATATAAGAACACCTAGTTTTAAAATGGCATATTTGTGCACAAAATAGAGATGTAAAGTGCCTGGACTGCACCCAGAGATGCATCTCAGCCTTCTTCAAGTGTTGAATGGAGCTCATGGAGGGAAACACAGGTGTTCTGCAGGGTAACTATATTTTGGCAACTGCTCTTACTCATAGGCTGGGAAAGAGCTATTATTTGAAGTGGAAAAACCCCAAACCAGACAACTCTCTGGGTCACTGAGTGCAGCTGGGGATGAGGCAGCAGAATATGCACATGGTTTCATTCCTGCTCACACACCTACAATGCCTTTCTGTTTGGCACCTCCACTTTCACTGAGGGGAAGGATCAAACAAAACCTGGTGGGAGAAGGAAAAGTAAAAACCCTTCTGCCAGCACGATGCAATAATACAGGTCTTGTCCATGAGGTTTCCAGAGAGCAGCTCTTCATTTTCACACAGCACAAAGTCATTGCTTAAAGACACAAACTTGCTTGTGCTGCTTGTTTTCAAGCAGGGGATGCTCTTCGAACAACGTTATTGATGGATATTGCCAACTTTCATCTATCAAAAGTAATCAAATGGAAATTTCAGACTGTATCTATTTTTTGGGGGGAAACACTTTTCACATGAGACAGAGAAGATGGGCTTGTCAGAAAGGATTAGTTCCAGTGCTCCAGCTCCCTGTGCCTGTCCTGTAGAATTCAAAGCACTAAAACCTATCCTGTTCAGCTTCAGACAAGGCAAACTGCACAAACTTTTAATGACCAGGACTAGTTCAACAATAAATTCAAAACAATATTAAAAATATTGATAGAATGCACGTGTATGGCAGAGGCAAATATCTTCCATCAAATACAGGTTTAAGGTATTTTCTTACCAAGTGAAGTAATAGCTCACAACTTTCTTCTCTCTATTTGATAAGAATTAAACAGAAAGTATGGATTTTTAGCATTTTCAAATTGCTCAAAAAAAAAAGGGACAGAAATTCATCCATAAGGGACTCTGGTTGCTTAGCAGAATTAGTCCCTTAATGTATTCCATAAAAACAGTTTAAAACACTTCTCATTATTTCATCATCTCTTGTACTTTCAGGAGAAAACTCAATTTTTTTTTCTTCAGTTCTGGCATGATAAAAGTCATTCTATAGAATGAATCAGCACAGTAACTGGTGTGTGAGTAATCTCATCAGAAATAGGCTATGTAGGTACATTTATTTCCAAAATATAACTTGCTCCATTCCACAAACTAAAGAACTAATGTTCAGTTGCCATCCTGGACGTGTGGTTCTTCAGATAGAAGCCAACATTTGAGAATCTATTATTAATTATCTTTATGCTTGTGTTTGAAAAGGTTAGCAGTGGAATCAAACCCCTGAAGACACAAATACACCCACACTCAAACAACAGGCTACGCTGCATTTATCCTGAGCAAGAATTCCCTTTACTGCTCCCATGAAGCAGATTGTTCATGGGTAAATCAGCTTTATATCAATTAGCCACCACAGGCTGTAAGTCTCTAATAGTCCAAATGAAATCAGCCAGCTCCTTTCACTGATTTTCCATAGTGTCTCACTTGGTCACCCCACCCCATGGCATTCAGGGGAGGGTCTCTTGTCAGCAGTGAAGGAACAAGCCCTTTCCAAGCCCAAGGAGGACTAGAAGGGGACTGGATGAGCCAGCACAAATTCACCAAGGCAGATGCAGCCTAAAAAGTGCCAAAGAGAGGGGGAAAAACTGCAACCCAACACAAATTCACCAAGGCAAGTGCAGCCTAAAAAGTGCCAAAGAGAGGGGGGAAAAACTGCAACCCAAGGCAGCAGTGCAGCTGGCTGTCAGTGCTGGGAGGGGACACTGCAGCATTCAGCTGGCTGTCCCCAGAGCCCCTGTGTCCTTCTCTAGGTGCTTTTTGTGCCACGAGCCCACACAGTGCTGCTGTTGAGGGTGACTCCAGCCCAGGGACTGGCAGCTGCCTGTGCTGCTGTCCCAGAGCTGCAGTCAGCCCAT
The DNA here is from genome assembly GCA_035583185.1 of Anabacerthia variegaticeps. Classification (NCBI taxonomy): domain Eukaryota; kingdom Metazoa; phylum Chordata; class Aves; order Passeriformes; family Furnariidae; genus Anabacerthia; species Anabacerthia variegaticeps. The sequence goes on along the minus strand of JAWWEW010000001.1, from coordinate 3,300,513 downwards.
TTCTCCAGCAGCTCCCAGGAATTTCCAGCGAGTGCATCTCTGCTCTGTCATCCAGGTTGTTAATGCAGACATCCTACAGCCTTGGCATCCCTGCCTACCCCTGGGAGCTGACACCAGTGATGAGCCATCAGTTTGTGTCACTGATCACAACCTTTTAAGTGTAGCAGCCCAGACAGTTTCCATCCACTTTCTCATCCACTTATCCAATCCATATCTCACCAATTTGGCTCCAAGAGCAGAGTGGGAAACCATGCCAAAGGCCTTGCTGAAGGCGAGGTAAACAACATACATTGTTCTCCCCTTGTCAAAACACCTCTCAATTCATTACAGAAGGAAATGAGGTTGGTCAGGCAAGACATGCCCTTGATAAACCCAGGCTGGCTTGTCCCAAATGCCTTTTCCTTTGTGTTCCTGGAAATGTTTATCCCACTGCTTCTCCACTATTGTAAGAGCAACACAGATTATGCTTCTTTGATTTTTTTGGGTTTTGTTTTCCAGCAAGACATACTTTTTCATTGTAAATTCTACATAATGCCTGGGCCTATAAGTAAATGTGGTCACTGCATCCATATCTGACAATAAATAATAACTCAGCCTCATCTATCCACTGACAGGGCATTATGTGTTTTTCCTCTCTGAAAAAGTACAATACTGATGGGGTCACAAATACATTACTTGTGTCAGAGTAAACTACTTTTTTTTTTAGCAAAGTTGTTGTTTCATCATGTAAGAACACCTGATTGCACTTTTTAAAATATTTTTAAATAGCACTGACCAGCAGTGCTGCAAAGAAACACCTTTTGAACCGCTTCAGAAAAATCTCTGTGCAGATTTATACGAAGCTCAAAATTCAGCAGGAGCCTGTTCAACCTGGTTGAGAGAAGAATTGAGTTCTGCAGCTTAAGACTCGAGGCTATCAGCTGAAACTGAGCTTTAATTAAAATGGATTTGATAATGCACAGTAGAGTTTGGGACGGCTTCAAAACCCATTTCAGAGAGCTGATGTGATTTGCCACCTTTAAAGGCAAGTAGCAGCACTGTATAGATGCTCAAGTTTTTAAATAATGCTTAAAAATAGAGATGAAATCTGGGTTAACCAACAGCGTGAGTATCTTCTAAACAAAAGACTCTGCTAACAGCTCACCTGTAAGTGCCTAGAACTTTGCTTGTTCCACTTTTGGGGCTGTTGGCCAACAGCACCGAGCTGTTGGAGGAAAGCCTTCATTCTGGGGTTAGGGTTTGTTCATTTTTGCCATTTGGAAGCTTTTGAAAGGTTGGTCTCATTACACCTAAGGGTCACACAATCACAGGTGGACTTTTTGGTTAAAGACAGAGGCAGAAAATGAATAGGAAATGTTATAGGAAGAAACAGACAAATTATCCTGCTCAGTTCAAAGCTGAGGAAGGATCTTCCTCAATTTCTCAGCTCCAAACTCAGATTGTAGGATATATTGGCAGTGAAATGCTGATGGGTTTTTTTTCATTCCCTCTTAAGACAGGAGGAAATCTCAAACCTGCATTCATAAAAACATTTCCTTCCTATTTTCTTTTCTTAAGCTTTCAGAAAGTATCAGTTTTCTAGCTTTAATCAGTATGACTTTGGGAGGAACAGCTCTATTAAGAGAAACTGTAAGATTTCCAAGCTTTCATGTATATATTTATATTAAAAAAAAACCAAACACCAATATGTTATGTGATGTGATGCAAGAGTCTGACTCGCCAGACTCCACTAGAAGTTCCAGGAAAGCAACCAGGACAAAAGAAAGAGTTTTAAAGTTAACTGACCTTCTCTGTCTGGGTTAGTAGGTGTGATACTATTACAACAGATCTAGAACTGAATTTCAAAGAGACAAAAAGCACAGTCTCACACAGATTTTGCACCCTTAGCCTGTAACTTAACCTGTAACCCTGAGCCAGGTTTTCAAGTCACTCCAGAAACAGGAGTGCCCCTCTTGCTCATTCCTTCAGTTTCTCCCAAGTCATACACACAAACCAAGGCCATACACTCCTTATTTCACTGAGCTGAACCTGGTCAAAATAAAAAAGCACTATTTTTTTGTTGGGGGGATTTTTTTTTCTCCAGAAGAGCTGCAAACATAATTGAAGAAATTTCCCAAGTACAGCTATGCCAGAATTTGGAGGGGAAGGGGGAGCACAGATTTTTCAGGTCAGCATTTCTTTCTACCTGCAGGCTTTGCTTCATCCTGACCTTCCCTCCTAAATGCCAACATCTGCTATTTCTGCTCAGTACTAGATTGTTTCATTCCTCTGATCTGACCATCCACACAGCCCTGCAAGGTGTTTCCCCAACTATTTGGATAAACAAAAAGCTGCAGAAGAGATGAGAACAGGCATGGTTTGAAATGCACGGTGTATCTGGGAATTTCTAATTTTTGCAACTATCAGCGAATGACCATAATCTCTGGTTTTAACTTTCAAAGCAGGAATAGCAAGGAGGAAATCAGAAATGTTCTTCACTTGTACATAATAATCCCCCTGCAAGCCTACAAGAGATTGCAACTAAATAAATAGGTTACTAAATTCAGCCAGAGACTGATCACATACACAACATTTTCTGAAACCACAGCCATGAACAATTGTCCAATCTTACCCTGGCAAAACCTCTGAATTCACTAAGGGTTGTTGATTCCAAAACTATGGCCATGTTGTCCTCTCACAGTTTTGGTTATCTGTTCCAAATACACACATTGATGATCTTACAGACCAGCTAAATTGCACCCAAACTTTGGCACCCAACAGAATGCTGCAGTAGAACATACTTTTGATCACTCTCCAAAGTCTCCATCATCACCCGACACTCTGATCACCTAAACCACCCAACTTTCACTCAATTAACCCTTTGTTCCACTTAATCTCTCATTCATTCCATGCAGGTACACCTCATCCAGTCCATTTAGGTGAAAACTACATTCAGCAGGGGATTTGGCAGGTAATTGGATTTTGCTGAAGCTGAAGTTCTGCAAGTCGTGACCTTCATCCCGTGTTAATGAAGGTTTTCATCATTGAAGAGAGAACTCTCTGCCTTGGAGAGTTGAAGTGTTTTATAACTTTCATTAAGCTTTGTGTATGAAATTCTGGCTCCTCCACAGTCCATGGAAGGTTTCCACTAATACTGAGGCAATGCAAAGTCGTGCAGCACTCCCTTCCAGTCACTGGAGAGTTAAATACATGCTACAAAAGTGCTTGAGCAGACCATCAGAGCAGCCTTTTTTAAACCAGACTCCACACTGGTTAGGCCACTGCTTTAAAATATAGAACAATTAGTCACAAAAAAAAACCCAACCAAACAAACAAAAACAAACCCCAAAACCCCCCCAAAACAAACTAAAACCAACCAACCAAAAAAAAACCCACTAAAAGTACTCCAGAGGCTGTATTTTATTTTCTTGCCACATCAAGCAGCTTTGGCATCCATAAATAAGTTACCACCCATTGTAAATCACAGCTATTCTGGTCACAAAACTCAAAATCCTCTGAGATTTTAGACACACCTGATTTTTTTATGGTCTTGGTGATGAAGGTGGTTGTCTTCCAGTAAAACAACTGAGATCCAGCAGTTTTGTGAGCTGTTTTAGAGGACACAAATGCATTCAATGGGATTAAGAAACCAGCATTTTGTGTACTATCAGCAGGTTCTTTGTATTAGGTACCAACACCAGCCAAACATTTATCTGGGTAATGAAACAAGCACTTCAGTCAAACCCAACAGTGTCATTCACATACTACCTGAAGGCTACTGTTCTTAGAATTAATTTATTGCTCATAGTATTTAAAGAAATTATTGAATAGAATAAAATTGAAAAAAAAAAAAAAAGAAATTCCCCAAAAGAATATGATTAAATTTGAAAAGTGCTCAGATGACAATTATTTGGATCATCCTGAAGATCAGAGAGGTGCTTTCTGATGCCTGAAAGAAATCACCCTGTCTGTAGGATTAGTTAGAATATTCAGCAGAAATTAATAACTCCTGGATTTTGTTATCAAAGACAGTGCTGTCATCAATTTACAAGCTGATATGCAAAGAACACATTTGTTATAAAACAACAGGAGAAAAAACGTGTGTGTGTGTGAGAGAGAGGGGAGATTACACAGCCAATTTCTGCTGTTAAGTAAAAGTCTTTATGGAATAAAACATTAAAAAGAAAGAATTCCCACGGGGAGGTGAATGTTGCTTTTAGACCTGCATTGGGGAAGGATAATACATCAGCTATTCTCCAGCAGCATTTGGATCATGAAATAAAATTGAAGATGGTGTGGAACTCCCAAAGCAGGGCATGCAGAGGGCTGGCAAGATCAAGACAACATTCTGTACAGCCAGTCATAAAAATTGGCCCTGTTTTTCTCCACCTTTTTTTTTCCCCAGAAATACACGTGAACAGATAAGATTTGACTCCCACAATTTCCTTGCTCATGAGTTGGTTTGGGGTTTGGGTAGGGTTTTTTATGCTGTTGCTTTGGTTTTTGCTTTTACAATAGTACTTATTTATCAAAGTACAGCAGTGAGAAGGAACCAGCAATACAAGGGAGAGACACAAGTGGGTGACAGGGTTTCTGGCTGCTGCTTTTCCTTCCCTCCCCTTCAGCCTCATTTGTGCTGTGCATTCAATTTTGGAGTACCTGCCCCTGCATTACATTGACTCCCCACCTAAAAATTCAGTTTGACTTTCAATCACCAGCCTTGCCAAGGGTAAGAGAGACATCAGTTATCTTTGTATGGTGACTCAGGTCATCTCTTCCACTGCAGTGGTGGGAAGTGACAGCTCCACTGCTGGATCCTGCTTTGCCTTCTTGCACTAAACAGCTCAGTGCTCAGAACCTCCCACCCCTGGAGTTGGGGAAGGGCTGTTTTCTTTTCCAGGTCATCCTTCTTGACAGGGCTGCCTCTAAAACCTAGAAAATACCTTCTAGTAAATCTTCACTTTGAAATGTAATTGGCTTATTGTCAGTAACAAGGCTGCAAGTCAACAATGTTATGCAAGCAACATAACCCTGAAAAAATAGCAGATCTCTCCCAAAGAAGGTTTGTGCTGCAGACTAGATATAGAAATGGGAAGTATTTCTTACTATTCGTCAATTCCAGCCTTGCTAGTTATCTTTACCCAAAGTACAGAGTTGTAGGATTATAGAAATGAAATGAAATGAAATAAAATAAAAATCCACTACAACACAATCAATGTGCAAAACCAGGGCTCCCCCAGCAGGTGAATATGCCTGAAACAGTTTGAATCCCCCATTTGACTCTCACATTTTGGTAGGGCAGGAAAAGCCCTTTTCCCCACCTCTTGTGCACTTCCTGCATATCCCAGCTATTCAGTGCAAGGTGGAGATCATCCATTCTGCATTTACCTCAAAAGGTGCCCAGCACAAGGTTTTTAGTGCTTCATCAAAACTAATTTCTTGGCCAAGGGAGAACGAAGGGTACAGTCATGGATCAGTACAGTACCTTGTACTCCACCTGAAAGATTCTCATTTCAGCACATTTCTATATAATAACAAACTCTTCCTCTGTCTAGAGCTTGCTTATCTGACTGAGGCTTGACCAGATATCTCATAATTGAATCAGAAAGGTCAACCACCTTTCCTGAGATCACTCCTCACAAAGACAAAGCAAGGGGCACTCTTCCTGCTAACCAAGGAAGTAGAGAATGATTTTTATTTATTTTTTTTTTTAATTGCACTTTGAAGCTGAGTTCTGTGGGCCACTTGTAGGGAAATTAATTATAAATATCAGTTGTTGTGCCTTGTCAGGGAAAACACTGAACTGCTGGGGTAGCTCCACTGAGCTGAGCACTTCTGAGATGAACAGGCTCACGATCTTATCAACAGACTTAGAGTTTGAAATGCACCATCCAAGCCTTCTGCCTAAAAAACATGAGATCATGGACTGATATGGACTTTGCTCATTCCAGAAGGGAATGTTCCCTGCCTTGGTCTTCCCTCTAAGGAGAGGTGCATCAGTGAAGGTGAGCCATCAAAGAGAGTCAGGCACAGATCAGCAGCCCAAAGTTGGGATGCTTAGATGAAATAGTGGAGCCTTGAATCAGCAGTGTCGATGACATTTTAACATCATAAGCACTGCTTTAAATTCTAACATGGAAAGAGTAGCTAGAAAGGATTTTTTTTTGTTTGTTTTAAATCATCCTAATCACTGTCAGGGTTTTTTTATAATTATTCAGGGGATGAAATCAGGAGTGCTAGATGACCAGATTGGTTTTTTTTCTCCTACATTTTTTTTTCATTGAAGACTTCAACTACCTTTCCTAGCACAAAATAAGTAAAAAAAGGCTAAAATTGCATATACTAAAAAAAAAAAATAATTGGCTACATTGGTTAAATTCTGCAGTAGGCATTTTCCAACTGACTTGCACAGTGTCCTTGTAAAGTCTAATAAACCAGGAGGACAGACTGAAGAATTCCTTCATTCCTTATCCTTTGCTATAACTATTCAACTACTCCCCTCTGGTTTCACCACGACCATCCCTGCCAGTTCAGTCACGATGTTTCCCTGTCCCTTGAGACATTTGATGAATAAATACTGTCTGTTACAATGTATTTCATTCCCATAAAGGGATCAATAAGCTATAATTATACCTGCAATATCTTTGGCCAGATTGTTTAACACCTGAACGTGCACTGTGCTGTTTTAGGATTTGGTGCTGCATGGGGAAAGAGTGGGTAGACCAAATGCCTGGCTTTTTTTTTAAATTTATTATTATTTTTTAATTTAGTTTGTCACACGAAGTCCCATGATTGATTGGGAATTAATAATTGTGACATCGAGCTGACTGTAATACACTCCTTTTCCAGAGATGTCATGTTTATTGCCTCGAGTGAGCTGCATCAAATTGAAAGTCCAAAAAAAATTATGTGCAAACGTTCCTGTGGGCGCAATTCGTCACCCACCCTTTTCCAAGGCCCTGACATGCAATTAAAATAGCATCATATAAATAGATGGGGAAAGTTGGAGAATATTTTAATTCCTCAGAGAAGAGCAACTTGGACAATACAGTAAATTACTTTTTATTACCCTTCTGTTTTGTGCTGTCATCTTTGGGTAGGAGACTGTACTGAAGGAAAACACAAATCCATGAGGTTTGGTGACAGGAACTATCTCACTTTTGTTTTCTGACAGCTGAAGAAAAAAAATAAATAGATTTTTTCAGAAACTCCAATTTATGTCGTTCTATCGAATGCAATAAATAAACCCATTTCTTTTGATGCCAAACAGCGTCAGGTTTGATTTTTAGTTCACCTTTACTTTGCTTCAGTAACTACAACAGAGAAGTCTAAACTAAGCTCCATGCAAAGTTCCCAAAGAAGGTTTAAACAGGAAAGACTTTTCAAAATGTGTAACACGTTGAAATTATAATAATATGAAGATAAAGGCTTCTCTTCCAACTCCAAAAGACGTATTTTCTACCTTTCTGCATTGCAAAGTAAAGCAAGAGTGCAAGAGATGCTGTGATCTGTCTCAGACTGACAATAACTTAGAAGAGAGTCTGAACTTGCAAGAAATCAGTTTGCAGGTTATTCCAAATTCACCCCAGGATTCTTTTAACACATTAAGAAAGTGACTAACCTTGCTGGAAAAAATACTCATTTTCTTCTCACATGCAAGTATGGCTCGGGAGAGACACCAGGATGTCAGAACCCAAGAGGGTGCACAGCTCAAAAACTGCTTCAGCCACCCCTTTCCTGTTACTCCCAAATTTAAGTTCATCAAGTGCAGGAACTTGTCTCATACAATAGGAATTTAGCATTCAGCACTCAGGTTAATTTTTCTGGCATCTGCTTTAATCAGTCAGGCCATTACACTCATTCTGGGTCATGCAGTTACCTCTTATTCAAAGCTGATTTCTATGAGATCATCTGGGGAAAAAGAAAAAATAATTCCATATACAGCATTCAGGGCAACAATTTCCCTTCTAAAGGTGGTTGTTTTGCTTGTAACTACAACAGAGCATATTTAATGTCTTTTTTGGATAAAACTGGCAGCATGATTACCATGCAAGCCTTTTGTTAAATTAAAGCAGCTTCTGCTATTCTCTGCCTACAAGTTGTACTCTGCACTTCCCAGGAAAAAGACCATGTAAGGTGATTAAGTCAGTCTTTATAATACATGAATTGCAGCTTCTGATAGAAACCTCCCAACTGCTCATGCCAAAGGCAGATGTTAACACTTTTAGTGGCTGCTTTCAAAGACTTTATTTAAAATATATATATATATATAAATTACAGCTCCTAAAGTATATAGGCAATGATAAAGCAAATAATTGAGCTAAGCTACTGCATTATTTATGAGCTGAAGCTTTATATCACTGCAGCAAACTCCAAGAAAATGCAGCATTTAGTTGCCTAGCAAAGGGGTTTGGGTCTCACTGGAGTCTGTAAGGAGGGAAAACCAACTTTTCTACCCAAGGCAGGCACGAGTGAGCAAAACCCCCCTGCATTTTCCCTCCTACCAATCTGGCTGTAAACTTTTAGAGGAGAGAGATTCCTGTAACTTGGCAAAACTTCACCTCACCCATGGCAGATCGATGCTCATGGCCAGATTTGGGGCAGAGAGAGGGGACAAAGCGCCCACACTGTGGCACCTTCCAGTGACAAAGATAGAAAGAGGGCAGGGCAAGGGCATTGCTGAAAGGGACTCAATAAAACTGAGTAGGAATCCTGTGGTTTAGCTGCAAAGCCACTCCTTTAGAGCCCATTTTTATCATCATTAAGCTGCTGCTTAAACATGGCACGAGAGCAGGAATGTCTCTGTTCAGCAAACTGAGCTCCTAGGGGAAGGGCACAGCCTTTTTCATTCGCTTCTTTATTCAGATTTCTGGATAACCACTCTCAGAAAGCCTTGAAAAGCAAAATACCACTCACAGGTATGGCAACCCCAGAGATGGGTTTTAACACTCGTGCATAATTAATTCTGGTTTCTCCTGCATGGGCCAACACTGAATAGGTGCTCAGGAGATGTGAGCTGGTTGGAAATTTATACATCTATTTTTTTTCAGTTTTTGTGGTCAAACCAAACCCCCACAAAGCAGAGCAGCTCACCCCACTAAAAATATAAAAAAATAATCCACAAAAAACCAAACAAATCAGAAACAAACAAACAAAAAAAAAAATCCATTTTGGACTTCTTTCGTTTTATCACTGAAAGAAAACGAGATTACAAAGACTATCTTGTATTTATTATTATGTTGGGGGGAAAGGAGAAACTGAAGGATACTGTAAAAATCTGTGTTTGATTTATAGGCATCTGGAGACAAGTGAAAATGGTCATTTTGGGAAATGGCCAACATACAAGGCATAAATTATTATGGTTATTATGGAATAAGCTGACACAATAAAAGCACACAAGCCAAATCAATATAGGCATGCTTAAAGAGTGAAACCTCACCTTTTTTTCCACCCCCCCCCCAAAGTTTCTGGTTGCAAGGCCACACCATTTTTAAAATAGTCTACAAAACAAGCAGTCTGATGTCTTGATGGATTACAAGAGCAGCACTAATGTGTCCAAGCAAGTCCACTCTCCCAATATCCTGCCTTTGACAGCAGCCAAAAATGGAAACTAAAATGGAAAGGGCAAGATCCATATTGATATTTGCTTAAAATACTTTGGGGTTAGGTATTTTTCACTGATATTGGAGGATTTCTCTGCTATGAATTTCTCCAGTCTCTCCTTAAATTCATGTGAAACTTTAGCACCAAAACCACCATGAGGCAAAGAGTTCCACAGATTAAATAAACACTATTAGTGATTATATTTTTTTGTTCAGCTGCTACAGTTGAATTAGTTTCTCTGAATGAGAAAAGAACAGGCAAGACCCAATGGTTGCTGACTGCTTGAATTAAAAAATAATATAATAATATATTAAAAAAGAAAACAAGATCCTGATCCTCTACACCAAGCCTTATTTTGCCTATATTTTTGAAGGGGGCATGGGGAAAAGAATATAGACACCTCAAAAATATTTTAAAACAATAAGAGACAAGAAATAAAGGTGTCGTTGAAAAGCTTGGCAGCTTTGGCTCTGCTGCCACCTCTTCTGGTTTCAGGACTCCTAGGACACTCTCCTCCTTGATCACAGGCAGTGCATTAATGGACCAGCCTCTCTCAGGCACTCAGATCTTAAAGTCCATCAAGAATTACATATCAAAGTCAACCTATTGAATTACATCTGAATATTCAGTGAAAGTCCATGTGTTGTAAGCACAAGAAACATGTCTCACCTTCATACCCCTGAGCCAAGCTAGTGCAGCCATTGCTGGGAGTGATAATTTCACTGTTATCACTAAGTCATCATAATAAACCTCAACGTGGGTTTCTGTTTACTCATAACAGCTTCTGAGCAACTCTGTTTGTCTGACCAAGAGCAGAAGCAGCTGGGAAATTAATCACAAAGCCATGAGAGTCCCTGCCTCTCCAGGCAACAATAGAAGAAATCAGCTCTTTTGGGCCCTGGATCAGTCTGTGTCTGCTGGCACAAAGCTGTGACAGCTCATTTCAGAGCCTGATGGTTCATTATTGGTGTCAGAAGTACCTGAGCAGTCACCTGATCAAGGACCAAACCAAACCCCTCACCTGACTTGTTCAACCCACCACAGCTAAGCAACAAACCTCAAAGCAGCCACCATCAATCATCAAACCTTATCAAGGATCACTTTTGAGAGGCCCAGATGCATTAATTAAACTATGCACCTGAAAAAATTCTGTCTGAAAAGTACTAGTTTGTGTTCAGATATAGACTTGGCATGATTTGATGCAACTTATTGATGTGGTTCTGTCACCAGAGAAGTGGGTGGTGGAGAGGGAAAGTGGGAATGTTTCATTGCACAAGGCACCAAATCGGAGAGGAGTAAAATTTTGTTGGCAAAATTCGTCAAGAAAAGAAGTTCAAAATACTTGTTCTTTGATAAAATAAGCAGACTATATTTGGGGAAAGTTTTTGAATGTTTTCAGTTTAGGATTCTTTATCTAAACGTTGTAATCATGAACTGTGGGGAAGCCAAATAATGAAAGTTAGCTCAGGGCAGGCTCCAAATCTCTGTCTTCTCCCCCAGATTTCCACAGACACTTTGAAGTCTCATTTTCCTCCTGATAATTAAAATGCCAAAATCTCAACATTAAAAAAAACACCCAAAAAACAAAACCTCCAGTTTTTTTGTTTGCCTAATTAAAGTCAGTTACCCTTTGGTTTACAAGGTCAGGATCCCTGTCTCAAACTCTGCAATGGACACCACTGGTTTTCAACACCTCATTTCTCCAAAACCATGGAGGTTTCTTGACAATGAGGAATGTTTGGAGACACGATTGTTGGGATCCATAGAAAGCTAAGGTAACTAGAGAACGACAAGCAAACAAAAAAAACCAAAACAAGATAACAAAAAACAACAGCAAAAAACCAAAACAAAATAAAACAAAACAAAAAAAAAAAAACAAAACACAAAAGGGGGAAAAATCTGCACTGGAATAATCAGCCACTTCTGAAGGTGCCTGGAATTTTTAAGTGGTATATCCAGAACAGTGTATATTAGAGCAAAATATATTGGTCACTGACAATTAATTAATATCACAGATTGAAGTCACACATAAAAGCAGTGTGACACTCAGTGAGCTGCCAGTCCTCATAAATAATATCAAATACAAGCAACAAAACTACAGAAAAATACTGGACCTCTCAAGATCCCACAATTAGTCCGACAAGCCTCACACTGAGCTCTCTGGTTATCAGGATCGAGTTGCAAACTCAGTTTCTCCCAAGGCATAAGATCTGATTTTATCTCACCTACCAAGAAGCATTATCAGTGATCACAATATTACCAGCCCTCCAAAAATTGAGTCCCTTGTCTCTGTGTGAGCTCCTGCAGGAGTGAATGCTGCAGGCTAAAATGTGCTTTCCAGACACGAGGACTTCTTTGTTTGGAACCTTCTTTGAGCTAATGTCAATGTCTGATATCAGCGTGGGTTGTTGATCTTAGCAACCACTTTAAATATAAAATCCTTGGCACAGAACAACTTCCACAGGAAAAGAAAGAAAAACCCCTACATTGTTAGGATGATATGCAGGATTATCCCATTCCACACAAAGGAGCCTCCAGGAGACTTTGTGGAAAGCACAAAATGAAGAATGAAAACATTTGTAACATGACCTAGCCACTAGTTGTATGTAGTTCCTAATATTCCCTCATGCACCTCTGTTTTATATAACAAAAAAAAGTTTAATTAGTCCTATAAGCCTCACTATAAATGATTCGCACTCTTACTACATTTGGCTCAATGCATCAACAAAATCTTCCTCATTACAAATACGAGTCCTTTGGTGTCTCATTGGCAAACAAAATAAATAAAGATTATGGGAAAATATCAGTAAAACTCATCATTTATAAAGCACTCACTCTAATGAATCTCATTGACAACAAGCATCACACAAAAACATCCTCTGTACACCCCTAAGTATGGTTATCCAACATGCCCAGGAGAAATGGGCCACCAAAATAGTGAAGCAGAAATCAAACTGGTTGGTAAAAGATCATCAAAAGAAACCCACAAAGTGACAAACTACCTATTGCTGATGTTGTTTTATTTCCCTAAAGGAAATTAATCAGCAGTACTTCATAAGGAGATCAAAGTAACCAATGCTTTTCAAGGTATTAGAGGGGGGAAAGGCCACTTAATATTTTCCTGCTGAAATAGCAAGAAAACACCTTCTATAATGTACATGTTCAACTATCCATAAGCATTTTGGAGATGCATTGTCAAGGCAGGGAGAGAAAGTACCTGCAGAGACAGAAAGGCCAATCTTGCATTTCCCACATTGGTTTGGAAGTCAGGGATGGGATGAGGCACAAACCTCATTGTGTTATCTAATTTTCCATTGACTTTGAGAGTTAATTATCCTTCTTAACATAAGCCCACTAAAAGCAACCACAGCTCTACTGCCTCACACACTGTGCATTTCTCAGGCTTTTTTTACAAAACCTTTTTAAATGACTAAAGCAGCCTATACTCACATCTCTCCAGAAGATAGTTATGTTTTAAAGCATAATCTTAAATGCATCTGTGCTACTATCACAGGAGGAGAGGGGAAAGACCCTGCAAATTAGTCTAAAAAAGCAAAGTACAAATTTAAAGTATTTAGGGTGCTAGAATACGATCTGAAATGAGTATAGAAAGGACCACCAAAACCAATCTCCAGGTTAAACCAGCCTTCTGAATGTTTTAGCACCAGTTGAACCAGTGAGAGAGGCAATTGGAACACCACGGGATGGAAGAGGAGATTATTATTAATTGCATGGAAAGGCAAAGTGCCCAAACTATCAGGTAAGTGTTTCCTAACTGTTGACTTGGAGCTGCCTCATCCAAATCAATTTGCAAACTGCTCTGCTTTTTCAGATTTAAGAACCCTTCAAATTAAAAGTTGATGGCAGATGCATCCTTGAAGGCTGATTCCCATTTAACATTCTGTAGCTACTCGGGTGGAGTGATAAGATTTCACCGAGCTGAAGGTGCTCTGAAAGATGAGCTTTACAAACGTGGCTGGGTATTAATCCAATTGTTTGTGTCCTCCAAAGCAAGAGGGTAAAGAAATATGTGCCATGTGCACAGTGTATCGCTAAAAAACATTTTTAAAAATTGGCTTTTTATTTACTTTAGAAGAATTTTAAATTAGGCACCATGATGTTATGATTGTCTACCTCAAAAACATATAAATAAATCTACAGAGATGATTTTTGTCCATGCTTGTAGTTTCCCTTTGCTTTCTCTAAACGAGAAAATTTAGAAGTTGTAAAAGTGAATGTTATTTTTGTTGTTGCTTAAAGGTCAGAGTTTCTTTGCTACCCTGGCCATGCCAGGCCTCAGGAATGATCTAGACTTTAGGTGAGAAAACCTACCCACTGTGAATCAACATTTTTGATGCTGATGAGCAGGTTTTACAGTTAGTGGTGTAAGAAAGAAAAGTATTTTCCCAAGTGTCCCAGTGCTTTCCTGCCATTAACATTTAGGCAGAAATAATTTGCTTTACACATCCCTTTGACTCTTACAGTGATGAAAAGGGAGACGTTTCTCAGGTTCATGCATTTTCATCAGCTGTCATGAAACATAAAAAAATAAATATATATTTTTTAATGAGAAAAGGCAAATAGGCAGCTGGGTTCAACCTAAATCCTTTGCTAACACAGAACAGCATCAGGAAATTTGGGCAAATTTTGAAATCTGCTGAATGGCAGTCAATACATGATGTCCATCCCTGTTTGCCTCTGGTCACCTTCCCTCACTGACAATGTGACACAGCCAAGAAACCTTCAGCATTCACTCCATCACTCAGTTATCCATAGGAGTGTTTGCACTTTGAACACCCTTTTTAGGATAACTTTTTATTTCTGGTTTTTTAAGCTACCTTTCTAAGACCACTGGATTTACACCCCTTCTATTCTGATGCTCTGACACACCTCAGCAACTACTTAGCTCTCAAGTTATCTAAGATGCAGATTAAAACATATTTGAAAAGAATATTGGCAGAAATACTTTGTCATGGAGTCTCCCACGGAGAACAAGTCTGACAGTGACCTAGAATACCAGCTCTGAGGAATGACAAGGCACAGAATATTATTAGCAGGAATGGTTCTGTCAATATTTTCATTAGAAATAGGCAAGTCTGCTCATCACCTGGAAACACATGTTTTTAGTCATTATATAAATAAATCAATAGGTAAGGAAGAATCGATGGATCCAGTCTATGGTGGGGGGAAAAATAGGCTGAAACTCCTCCTCTTTTGGGCAGCACTGATGAAATCAACCTGCTTTTCATAACAAGTTCCCTGGACCTGCAGGATGTGACAGGATCACAGCACCACGAGGGCAGGGTAGGTATGACATGCTGGGAGCAGAGGTGGCACCAGCCCATTGATTTAACTCCTGGAAATAGAATTCTCAGCAATCTGGGTAAGGTTCACTTGGAGCAAAAGCAACAGATACGAGCCACAGTCTCTCTTCTTATGTGGAAAAGGTCACTCGTGCATTTCATTCTCACTTTCTGCATGTAAATCCATCCTCACTTTCTGCATGTAAATCCATCCTCACACTGCTTCTTTAATTCCAAGGATTATGGAAAAACAAATAAATCCATAGGCAACAAACACAACAACAACCAAACAAAAAAAACAAACCCACAAAATAAGCTTAAAATCTACTTTAATGAATTCTCAGCTCTGAAAAACAGTCTGCAAGGTTTGCAGAACCTGAAACTCCATGAGATTTAAACCACTGCTGAAATGAATTTGCTTAATTTATGGTGCACTGTGTAGCCAGCATCCTAATTAAACAGCAGCTTCCTATAATCCCAGTGAAGAACAAAGCCCAGCAGGTGATCTCAGGTCACAGCCTACATTTAAATATGTGCCCCCACAGCTTTTTCAGATATGCTGAGTTTTAAGAAGTCAGTTGAGAGTGAGGTAAAATGGCTATGGAGAAAAAAGAAATAAATTTTATCACGTTCATTGCCCAGAAGGCTTTGATAGATACCAAAATGGTATCTAAAGAATTAAAACATTTTTAAAGGAAGAAGAAAAATTCACTGTCCCCAGGCCCAGGCTTTTGTTTTCACCATTTTGACTTTGAAGGGCTGGCCACAAGGCAAACAGGTTAAACAGCTGCAGCTCCTTAAAAGAAAAAGCCTCTTTAGTAATTCCTATGGATATTTCTCAACCAAAGGATCATTTTGAACTAAAGAGGCAATTGTGTAATTGTAAACCAGTATTTCTTTTGATGGAAGAACTAATGAAACATTCTAAACAGTTCTCAAGTGGAATTTTACCCCAAGTTAACCCATCTGGATTGCCCTTCATTTTGAAAATCTGCCTTTGTGTTTCTGAGAAAGAATTTGATTTAGGCTAGTGAACTAAATCAGTGTCATCAGTTGAACTCCAGTCCAGACCTACAAAGGCTTGGCCCTCTCCAGCCTGGCTGGTTTCTTGTCATGAGAATTACCAATAACTCAAAATTCCCTTGAAATACCATTCCTCAAACCCCTCTCCCACACCACATCTTAAAACTGCACGTCCTGCAGTACGAGAAGAATCCTTGAAGTTCTAACAGCACCACTTACATCAAACATCTTTCCCCTGGTAAGTATTTTGGATTTTTCTTGGTATTTTCCCCAAGAGCAACTCTGAGTTGCCACCTTTATCAACAGACCCCTGGATTGTCTCGGTCAGATCTTCTAAGCTTTATTCCTTCATCAATTCCTGCCCATTAAAGTGGGAATTACTGATTCTAAATGTGTATTCAATACAACCATGCAAGGGAGAGGGTGTTTCAGGAATTTGTGTTGAGCTTCTGGTAGGATGAGGAGGAAAGTTTATACACTTTGTGTATTTATTTTGTAAATACTCATTATTTACAACCTGCAGGAGGACATTTGACATTGGCCTTTATATTTATCTGGAAACATTTTCACATCTATCTGAACGCAGTGAGAAGGTTTTGGAGCTTTGTAATGTGTCAAGGAGATGCATTACTGATGAGATAACCCAAGAGCATTACAATTCATATTTGTTTTACCAATACAGCACCAGTTTAAATGGAAAATTCTTCTCTTGTCTCCTTTCATCATTTTTATGGAGTTGGAGAATTGAAAAGGTTCCTAAACAACGGTATTTATGACTGCAAAAGAAAACATGGGTTGCTGTAGGAGAACTCAGTGTTTCAATTTTGACACTGGACTTGAAAAAGAATGGCTTGAGTTGAAACATGTCTGTTTTATATTCTGCTTGTGGAATGAATGCCTCATCATTTTCTCTGCTAGAGCTGTTAAAAGTAAATTCTTCCTCAGAGTAGACTCAAAATAAAATATCAAGCTCAGTTGCATTTGAAATAAAAGATATCAAGTGCAGGACTTGGGGTGAAAACAAGAAAACCACGTTAGTACCTGTTCGTAGCCTTTTACACAATCATCAGTGATAAAAATAGCAGGGATTAAAATACAGAAAGTTTCAAAGAAACTCCTGGAAAACTCCTGAGGAGCAGCAGCAGTGCAGCTCTCACAGAGTAAACTACAGGACACAACATAACACGACACAGAAGTCAGCATTATGTAGGTCAAAATAAAAACCCAAACACTGGGACATATTTTGCTCTTAAGAGACAGAATTTTTGCTGGCTCCAAGGGTCCCTGCTTATGTGCAGGTGTAGGACAGTCCTGAGAAATTCCACTTCCCAAGAGGAAATATTAAGCATCGTTCATCTTGCAGTGCCAGTGGATTTTAAAGGGAATTTATAAGATTAACCAGGAATACATTGATACCCAGCACTGAATTTGAATTAACACCTATACATACACAATCTAATCCTTTACACTATGATCTCTTAATTTATTTTTTTATATTAATATTTCAGAGTATTCTTTGCAAGCAGCATTGCTTAATAGTAGCCCAAGAACATTTGGAATGCAATTACCTTTCCTGGCTCTACAGCAAAACCAAATGCATTTGTGTAAAACTGCATTTGCAGCTGTTCCAAGGGGAATTAAAAAGCAGTTCATAATGCAAGAGGTACTTCATTCTTAACACGCAGCTTAAGCATTAATTTACTTTCATGCTGTGTATGTCACACCTCTGGGCATGGCACATTTCACTGTAAGGAGAAAGGGAAAACAATCCAGGCACAAAGAGCTACAGGAACTTAACATGTGACTGGGACTTTAGAGCACAATTACCTGCGAGACAGAAACAATCACTGCAGCTCCTGCTCGGTGGATCCATCCCAGAGGAGGAGTGATGGATGGCCATAAGTGCATTATTTCCCATTATTTTATTAACAAACACCAGCTCAGCTTTCCCTTGCACTTATTGAATGGAGTAAACACAGAAGTGTCAGCAATCAAGGAGAGCAAACTGGGCAAACCAAGCACTTTGGATGAAAAAAAGGCCAGCTCAGGTTCCTGGGAAAGTGAATCCTCCCGTATGTGGAAGTGTTATGGCATGCTCATCCTTTGGTGTCCCGGCAGTCCATTTCAAACTCAAAATGTTGAAGGATAGAAACAGAAAATCCACTTCTCCCTTGTGCCCTGGGGCACAGGAAGAGCTGCACAGGTAGAAGGAAGGTGGCTGCATTCCCACCTCACTCCTGGGCCATTGGCTATGGCAACAAAATGGTCTTACAGATGAAAGCAGCTTTAGCTCGATGGTTTTATAATCATATGGCTATGCCACTGGTTCAACAGGAAACATTCCTAAGCCTTTAGTCCATCAATAGCAATATTAGGTTTTCTGTCCTGTTTTGCATCTCCTGGGTGGATTTGAATTTCTCACTTTGAAAGGAGCAAGATGTTTCTGGTTTCCTGGTTTGGTATGTACCATTTCACTTCACCTGACCTGCTGCATCTCTTCCTCAGATCAACAAGGGAAGTTTTCCCCAGTCCACAACTGCAAATGAGCACAGAGAATCAGGGACAGGAGTGGAAAGATGGACCTTTCCTACTATTATTCCCTTGTGGATAAACATGACATGTGTCTAAAGTAAAAATTCGAAAAATATGACTGAACAGTTAAATTTACCAATCACATATCAGGGACAGCTGGTGAATTGCCCTTATCAAGTTACTCATAAACTTGGATTAGTTTACTGTTCACTGTGGAGATGGAAAGCCACTTTGCCTCTGGATTTGCATGTACCTAAATAGAAATACCTGGAGAGGGAGGGGAAACAGCAAACAAGCATCATATAGAGAAACATTTTTGGCAAGGGCCAGACAGAGAGAAACCAGCTCTCCTATGGCATGCTCTGAGTTTAATTACTTCCTCTGCAGAACTGAGTTTCATTCTCCTATATGACAAAAAGACACTTGTCTGTTTATAAATTAGAATTTTTCCTCACTTCTGTTACGCTAGATTGCACTTTACAGTTTGCAACACGCTATTGGAGATCAGGTCAGATGGAGCCACTGGCATTTAAAATTCAATTAAAGGCTAAAAACTAACATATAAACAGTGATGAAACCTATGATAGTTTGAGGAAATAGGGCTAAAACTCTTTTCATAGCTGAGATTAAAATAGAACAAGGAATTAAGAACTGAATATTCTGGAAAGATTTCTGAAATTTAATGTATTATTCTGATGCATATTAAACAGAAGGTCCTGAGCCACTGACTGGAGCCAAAGTTCAACTATGAGACTTCAGAGCAATAGCTCCAATCATTTGTGCTTGCCACAGGTAATTACTGACAGCCCTGCCATATCCCAAAGGGCTAATGAACTGCCACAGTTGGAGAGCCTATTTCTTATTCTATACGTCCTTGATCTGCAGAATTTATTCCAAAACAGCCATGCCTGAGCTGTTCATCAGCAACACAAACCTTTGGTTCGGTTCACTGTGGCCAGAGATGAACATTCCCTACATAATCTGAACCTGAACTGCTCAGATGAAAAGAATTTGGGGGTGTGAGGAGCACCATGTACAGCTGGTGATGTTTCTGCTGCTAAAAGCTCCAAGTGAAACCCTTCTGAAGCGCTGCAGAGAAACAGCAATGCTGAAAATTCCCAACTAACTCTCACAACACCGTCTCATCTTTGATGGTTTACGCATAATCTGACAGTTTGCAAAGTGCATTGCTGGCAGATATTTGAGAGTATGACAGGTATCAATTCCCTCCTTCCTTAAAGCTCTGTGATGTCTGAATTTTAGCTGCATCCTCCTCCTCTCCACTACAATGGGCAAGCACATTTCCCAGATGCAAATCTGCCCCAGAACAACAGGAAGCTCAGACGCCCCAGGAGTACCAGATTAATAGAGGTGATCATGAGAAAAAGAGATGCAGAGATAGTATTTTATAATTTTTCCACTAATCTGCAACCTGAGCACCCAGATAAGAAGCATTTTGTGCCATGAAGCTGCAAGAGTGACCAGCAGAGGATGGGGAGAACATTGCACACAGCAAGCAGGATCATCACAAGGATTGAAGTAGATTTACTTTCATCAGAGCATAAGGTCACAGTGTCACCACAAACTTCAGCGAAACAGCTCATCAAATGGACCATGTTCAGGTTGAGGACCCACAAAACAGCATCTCAGAGCTCTTCCCATTCCATTTGATCTGTTGCAGTGATGAAAGACAAGTGAGGTCTTGCCAACTGTGTCATGGTTATCTCAGCGATGGGAAAAGGAGCTGCCTATTGCACCATGCCCTGGGGAAGCTCACCTGCAGCAATGCCTTGGTCACCCAACCACTCATATTTCCAGAAAAAAACCCCAGAAAGTGCAATGAAACAGAATGGAAAGGAGATTGAATGTCTCCTTTATCCCCACAGCATGAGGGTTAAAGGGGTGGTTTGTATCTGCTGTGATCATAAAGGCATCAAAGCAAATATCAGTGGACAAGCAAACAGAAAGGAAAATAGGAAATAAATGTTTAATCTAATAGATTAGCTTGAGGCATTTCTAACAACAGAATAAACTGCCAGAATTATACTAGCACTTGAAGACAACTTCTAGAATTACGTCATTCTGGTATAACTTTCCAACTGGAGCAGTAGGGGCAAAAATCTAAATGACTTTTAACAAGGAAATGAGTTCAATGGCAAAGGTCATTGTGTCGGTGGGGTACCCAGAGAGCAGGGTAGAGTGACCAAAGAAGTTTTGTGACTTTCATAAGCTGTAGCACATTAATAGAAAAAAAAATCCCCCAAAACCAATCAACAAAAAAACCCTCCCCCACACAAAAAGGCACCAACACCCCTCAAAAAAAATCCCCCCAAAATAACATACAAGAACATTATTTTAGCTTACTAAAACCACTAACAGGGGCCTCAACAACTATCACATAGAAGTGCCATGCCATGCCCTGCTCTGACATAACCAGGTTGTTGTCAGAGTGCAGTAAGAGCAGAGAAATGTTATTTTCTCTAGTTTAGAACAGAACCCGAGAGCTCTGCTTTGCTGTGATACTGCACAACCAAATGCAGACAAAAAGCAACATTAGGTGCATAAAACCAGGCATGCTGCAGCATTCAGGGCTCCAAGAAACAGAGTATTTTTCAGAGATGTCAATGAGGATGACTGTTCCTAGCAAATTCCCAAAAATCTGTGGTTTCTCTATGAGCAGAAGGATGATGGCTTCAATTAAAGCAATCTTTCCCCATCGTTTAGGATCTTTTTAATGGGGAGAATAAACTTCACTCCATCCCTCCACGAGCGTCACCAAGGAGGAACTCTCCTCCACGGAACTCCCTGATGAGGTTTTCCTTTCTCCCCAGTAATAAATATGTTTACATAAATAAATAATAATAAATATAGATAAATATACTCATTGCCTTGAGGCTCTCATTTAAATGCTAAAGAAGTTTAAGGGAGCTTCCCTTTGACATTCCAAGGCCTGACAGCCCTGTGCATGAGCTATTACTTCAAAGTCATTTTCAATTTTCTCCCACTCTAGTTCAATCCCATTAATTCGTATTCATGAATTTGTTTCGAAGCCAAATGCGTGTTGCATTCCACTTGTAGACATACAATTTCATTTGCTTTCTTTGAGACCCCTTAAACAGCAGATCTAAATCAGTTTTGAATTTTACCTGCTGCTCCGCAGCGACCTCAATTTTTGATTTTGTGGCATCAGCAAATTCAATTAGCTCATTTCCCACATCTGGGTTGTTGATGTTGGCTGCAAACAGGAAAGGTCAGAGCACTGACCTCCACGAAACTCTCAGTGCCAGCCCAATATGACTTCTCCATTTTCTGTTCTGTAATTGGGTTTTACCCATTTTTGTCAACTGTCTCTAATGGCTCAACTTTGCATGGAAAAGCAGCTTGACAAGTTAAGCTGTCTCTTTTTTGAGCTGCTAAGTACACGTTCCCATCACGACTGGCACTTCAGAGGTTTTCTTTTGTTATCTCTTTGCATCACTCCATTTTTCCATTCCCACCCACTCCCCAATCAACTGAGTTCCTGCAGTTGCAAAGTTTAAGAGCATCTCATGTTTCCAATTCTACTGAGGACATGCGATTTTATTTAAAAACATGGCCAAAGAAACATGAAGTTGTAACTTTATTCGTGCTTCATTCCCAATACAACCTTTGCTAAAGCATTTATTCCTAAAAAATTTTCACATCCAGAGACAAGCCTTTTTCACTCTGAAACTCCAAAGTAAAACAGGGAGGTTACACAAACTCCAGGGAAGAGGGTTAGGGGTGCCACCATGCCATTAGTGAAGGTCTAGCTGAAGGTGGATTTGAAAAAACCAATTCTAGCCATTAAATTGTCCAATTAAAAGTTTTCCTTTATGAACCATTTAGTAGGCATCGTCCCTACAAGTTAGTGGAGCAAACCCAGGTAACTCGGCTACAAGAGATTCATTGATTAACCATCATTTGATGAGTTTAGATCACTCTCCATCATTATTAAAAAAGGCATTGCAAGCTGGAGCTTTTTCTACCACCTGTTTATCAACATGAAAAGAAGAAACAAGAAATTAATAGATCTTTTGCAAAAAAATGACCATTCAGCCTCAGTTTCTAGTAAATTGATCTTGCAGACACAGCACCTGTAATAGTGTTTCCCAGAGCTACATTTACCTAAGTTTTAAGCAAGCTTAGTAGCAGGAGATAAACTTGAAATAGAATTTCCAAGGTTGTTTAATTAAATTTTAATTAAAAATAGAGGCATAGAGACCAGTGAGCAATACTTTGTACTGACACAGTCATGGAAAAGACATTTTTGATGCTATTATGCAAAAGTCACATCTGGGATATCCTAGTTCCAATTGAAAAGTGAAACAAACAAAAAAAACCCAGACTGATAACCAAACATGCAAAAATAATAAATAAATAAACAGAACCCAGCTAGCACTTACTTGAAATGAATCCCATTTTCATCACTTGCTGTGTATCTCTAAATGGCCATGTTAGCTGAAGAAGAAGAGGAGGAAATAAATCTGAAACTCACTGAGTTTGATTTTGATTTAAACAGCCCAGTGCACCCTGCAGGATGCATGACTTTCCAACACTGGGATTGCCATGAGTCAGGTATTTATCTCTCATCTAAAAAAACATAAAATCATAAATATAGATATCAGTACTTTGAACCACTTTTAAGTTTTCTAACTCCTGCATGTACAGTGATCACCTGGGTTCTGTCTCAAGATAGATCATCTGAGTATTTACTGAAACACATTGTTAAGTAGAACAGGCTGTAACATTAAAAGAATTTAGAAATTCTTCTAATTCCTCCAAAGCCTAATGCAACAGGCTTGCAGATTTGTGAACTGAAGGCAAGCATTTTGCTGAGCTGTGCTAAACCAAGGCTGTCTGCCTCTAAGACCCTGCTCCCTGCTCAAAGAATGTCATTTATTGCTGGCGCTGGAGCCAAAGCTGATCACCCCGCAGTAAAAACAGCCGCTTGCCCAAATCTTCGTGGCAGTGCATGTTGTTAGAGCTGTGCAGATGATCCCCCCGTTTGCACAGGGCTTTCCATATGCTTTCCTTTGCAGCTAGCTGCTTGTTGGCAACCCGAAACTGTGGGAGAAAAGTGGCAGATTGGGACAAAAAAACAAAAATACTTGCAAGCAGAATGTAGGGAGGAGGGAAGAGTAACTGCTCAGAGAGAGCAGGATGCAGGGATCCAGGCAGCTGTCAAACTGCCAGGGAAAATGCTCCCCCTGCTCCCCACGACTCAGACACTACCATGGGAAGAAGCCCCAGGGCCAAAAGCAGGCAGGAGCTTGGCTCAGGAGTCAGGCTCAGGCTCAGCAGTGCTCCTCCTCAGACAATTAAAGTGCAGATGGCAACGTGGTACAGCCAGGGACACCAGGCTGAATGGACAGCCCCAGCAAACTGCACGGACTGCCTCCCAAAGGACACTTCTTGGGGATCTCTTATTTACATCTTTTTCTAGTCCTCTACTCTCACTCGCCTACAATTCTAAACCTTCTTGTGAAATGTTTTCAGTTCCTTCATTCATTTACAGATGCATAAAGTGCAGCGTTGTGTTCTCTGAGGCCAACCTACAAAAGGCAGGAGTTTAATTGAACCAAATCTTTCCCTTTCCATAAATGAGATGTTTCTGAGTATTACAGAGCACATTCTTCCTTTCACTCATCAAAATCTTAAATAAGACAGTGAAGGGACTTGGTCCAGTTTAAGTTACCTTAACCCATATTCCTTTTGCTGTTTTAGTCTCCAAACACTTCTGGGATAGGAAAGGTTTTAAATAGCTTTCCATGCAAATCTAAAACGTTTTTAATTTACAACAGCAAAGTTCACTGCATCCCAGAAGGGTTTTTGTGTATCAAGAAATTGTTTGGCTATACAAGCCACAGCAGCAGGCACTGGCATTTGAAAGCAATGACATAAGGACTTGAGCTTCATTGCCATGCAGAACCACTGGCCAGTTATTTAATTAGCACAAGCATTAAGAATTTTTATTCTATTCTCTCTCAAAAAATATATGAGTGTTACAGAAGGGTTTAAGAAACACTCCTAGAAAGAAATATAAATACCACCAGGAAACAGATGAATGTGGAGGAAATTCAGGGCACAAAGTCTTATGTAATAAAATGCAAGAATAAAAGTACTGTAGTTTTCACCTAGACAGGGAGAAGATGCCAACAATTATCACAAAAGCAGTTATAGAACTGGATCTTCTATCCCTTATCAAAAGCTGAGCTCCACTCCTTATGTAAGAATTTCAAACTGCAACAACAAAGGTCACCTGAACTTGAGCAGGGGCAGCAGAATTTGCAATGTATGTGCCAGTTTTAGAGGTGGAAGAAAACTTCCAAGGCAATGCACATTAAAGGCTGTGGGATTTTGTGCTGCAAATGTGCTTCATCATCTCCTGCCTTGTGCAACCATCCAGGTAGGATCCTATCACAGGATTAGACAACAGAACTACTGGTAGTAAAACATTTCTCTGACTGTTACTTAGACTGAATGATAACTGAATAACTCCTTTAATCTATTGCTCCTGCCACCACTGATGGTTTGCTTAACCAACACACAGGTTTATGTACCATCACAGCAGGATGAGTTGTTTCCCCAGGGACATTTTACAAGAGCTTGCAGGAAACCTTCTAACTTCAGAACAGTGGCCTGTGTTACACTCTTGCCCCTCTTATGACAGGGGATAATTCATTCAGAGCAGATCTCTTGTATTCCACTCTCAAAAGGGAAATTAATCCCTTTTGATGTATTTGACTGTAACAATTCCTGCTTAACCATGTTTGTGGGAATAAACAAAAAATAAAAACCCAAACCGGCAAACCCCAACAAAAATCCTTTTCAGACTTCCAAGTGGTTCAATACACTGCTCTGTTCCAGCTAAATTCTGCACAAGAGTGAGAGAGAACTCCACATAAGGGGCTGGATCTCACACCTCTTCAAGTCACTGGGAACTCTTCTGGTGACATGAACAGGAGAGAGATCAAGCCCAGGGAGCATAGCAGGGCAGCCAGTTGGCCATGAGGTGTTGGTTGAGAGCCCTGTGTCCTTTTTGAAATAGCATGTTTGACCCTCAGGCTAAAAAGGCTGGCATGGACGATCTGCACTGCACAGAACACCAACTCAGGTACTCACTGAAGGACTCAGCATTCAGCATTTCTCTTTCTCCTCGTGTATAGACCATGTAGCTGTGCAGGAATCTCAGTTTTGGTATGAAAACATTTTTAGCCCTAAAGGCTTGAAAATCAGAAGGCAAGGCAGTAACAAATCTCAGGCTCCCCATTTTTTGCAGAGCAGTGTTGTGGTTTTCAATTCTTTAAGACAAACACCATGAAGAAGGCAGTAAGTCTTTTAGTCTTTGATTTCATCTACTAAAAATAGGAAAGCATAAAGGTAGAATTATGTATTAGTTGGTGATACTTATGCAAGGCCCTCAACTCAGGTGAACAAAAAAAAAAAAAAGTTATTTCAATCAATAGAAAGTTCCACTATGTTTTCACTTTGGAATATGAGTATTGTGCAAATGTTATAACTACAGAATGCCTAAACACTGCTCCAAATGCTAGGCTAATTTTGACTTAATAACTCTCTCCATATGAAAACACAACTCATGGAGGATAAACACTCCTTTATGCAACCTTGCAAAGATTTTGTGATATAAAGACTAAAACAAAGTTTCAGCTGTTAACTGAATGGGGCCATCATTTCAGTTTACACCAGCAGTTTGACACTGCAGCAAAAGTCCAGTTACATGAGAGGAACTGCAAAAGCCACTCCCAGAAACAAAGAATGTAGGCTTTCCACTGGGTTAGATGGAGAGCTACAATGGAGCAACAGGATTACAAAATAGAAGGTTTTCACTGGCAGCAGGAATCCTTATTAATGATACAGTCATATCCCACTGATCAAAAATAGTCAGTATTAGGCCATAAGTTACCACCAGCTCTGATCTCTAGTTGCCCTCCCAACAGATGACACTCCCAATAGAACTCTGCATTTTAACATCAAAATATATTTAGATACTCTTGAAGAGTGACAGTCACCTAAAGCTCCCCGAGAAGGTGCAGGGCTCCTGCCTGCACCCCTGGAGGGAGCTGCAGAGAGAGCAAGGAGCAGGATTGCTCTGCAGGTTGTTACTGACCAGACCATGGGGATAACGTGGTTGTGCAAGTCCTCTCTGGTCAACATAGAACAGAATATAGTGATAGTAACCTCTAACATAAAAATAAGGCACTTTCTGCTTCAATGAGGGCTTGGTGCTGTTCAGAAGGGAAAGGCTCCTCAGTCTTATGAAGCCCAGGTATCACTGACAGGCAAACCACTCAGTCATGCTCCCGAATCCCTCTTTATCCCACTCAGCACAGCATACTCTTCCAGAGGCAATCACCTTCCATGTCCCCTGCCTTGCCAAGACTGTAAATTCCCCCTTCTTAAAGAGCAGGGATTATGCCATTAATTCTCAGCAGCAGAAGACTGAGAAATCCCCCTGGCTCTGACCTGCCATAACACAGGCCACGTACCAAACAGCCATGGTTCAAAGACAAGCTCTATAAAGCATGCTTAGTATCCCAGAGAAATCCCAGGGTGGGTGGCACTACATTCTAAGTAGTCTCTCCTCTGGATGACCTGGACAGAAAAATGCACTGCCAAGTGAATTTTTAAATCTTTACAGGTATGCAGTTGCTTCATCTCACTGGGGAAGGCTTTGCAGAGCAAAGACCTTCACTTCTGTCTGTAAACATAAGACAAAGCAAAGGTCCAAGAGTCAGAAATCCAGCCAAGCTGTTTTCAAGTTCGTACAGGCAAGGCAAAAGCACTGACCTTAAAGCTAACAGGTGGTAAAATGATGTGTCTTTGGTAGATTTCGAGCGCTGTCAGTGATTATGTAAAACAAATCCCATCTCAAAGGAGAAAGCAAGTGTTTGAAGGAGGGCTGTTATCAGACTATTCCCCTTGCTAATCGATATACAGAAAGGATGTTCTGCTGCTGGCACTCTCCCAATCCAAGCAGCATGCATTGTCCTTCCATCACACAGCACTGCAGGGATCAAACCACACCGTGTCAGCCTGCCATGTCTTTCCCCGACACAGTTTCCAGCTCTGCTAAACAAATGACTGCTACAAGATGACAAACGTACGAGGGGAAGTATTAAAATGAGCAGCTACTCTGTGTGGGCATGAATATTAAAAATAAAACAAAAAAAAAAAAGGGAAAATAAAGAGGACACTGAACAAAGAGTGTCCACCACACTCTGAACAGAGAGTGAAAAATAAACTCACCCAAAAGTCAACAATCCACTAAAAATCTACAAATGACGTGCCACTGGGGCCTATAAAACTCAGAAAAGTTCACAATTTGAAGAACAAGGAACACATTGCACTTGCAAAAAATCCTAGTTTTTAACCTCAGTGTTCATTCTTAGCACCCTTGGAAACATTATTAATGTATTAATTGTATTATTCATACAACCGAGACACGTAAATGTACATTTCCCACCTGCACACATCAGCTCCACCACTGATTTTATGAGATTTGACTTAATTTTCTTTTATTTAGAGAAATTTGGTATCTTTTGTATTACCCTCAGGCCTCCCAAAAGGGAAGCCATGATTTACAGAGAGAAATTCATCAAACTGGAAAGCAAAACAATTTCCATATATACATCTTAGAAAGGATCCACAGGAAGAAAAAAAAATAGTGAGATTCTCCGAACTGTCAGACAAGCTCCAAAAGTAGAGACAGCTGCTGATTTAGTCTTGAGAAAATGAGCATTATATTAAAATCTCTCTACCCACTCTTGCCTCAGCATCTAAGTCCCATTCCTACAGATGGTCTGTCTGCTCTGAAAGCTTTTCTGCAGCATCCTCTGCCAAAAACTGTGCCTGGAATGTCAGGAAGCAAAACCAACCAAACAAAAAAAAACCAACCAAAAAACACCCCCCAAGCTGTGCTCAGGTTTTGCAGATATGTGTCAGGGAGTGACAAAAAGCACCACCCAAATAAAGGAAATCTTGGTTGCACCTACCTGGCTCTGAAAAAAGAAGAAAGGAAGCCCTGGGGGACATCACCAGCCAGAGAAGGGAGGGGATTGTCCCATTCTGCTCTGCACTGGACTGGCCCCACGTGCAATATTAGGGCACTTTGGGGCACCACAATGCAAGAAAGATATTGAGCCATTTACAGTGTCCAAAGGAGGGCAGTGAGGATGGGGAAGGGTCTGGAGGAGAAGGTGAGAGGGCACTGAGGGCACTTGGGGTGTCCCGCTGGAGAAGAGGAGCCTGAGGGGATACTTCATTGCAGGGACACCCTCCTTGGGAGGGGCAGAGGAAGGGCAGGCTCTGAGCTCTTCTTTGGGGACCAGGGACAGCACCCAGGGAATGGCTGGAGCTGTGCCAGGGCAGGGTCAGGTTGGATCTCAGGACAAGGTTCTTCCCCCAGAGGGTGGTGGGCACTGACCAGGCTGCCCAGGGCAGTGGGCACAGCCCCAAGGCTGCCAGAGCTGCAGGAGGGTTTGGATGATGCTCTGGGGCACAGGGGGTGACTCTTGGGGATGGTCCTGGACAGGGATAAGGGTGGGACTGGATGATCCCTGTTTACATGGGTTTTATAAGAGGAAACGCAATGAAAGGATGTGTGAGGTTGGTCACATCACGGAAGTGGGAAGAATCTCACGCTGACAAGATTCACCAGACAGTGGAAACCACTTTCAGGGCACTGAAATAAGTTTTATTCTCAGATGGAAGCAGAGTAGCCTTGCTGTTGAAATGGAGTTTTAGAGCAGAAATTAGCTAGTGAGTTATAATGAGCACTGCAACTCCAGCTCCTTCAAAGCAACCCCAGAGTCACAGCAGCACATACAGCTCTTGGTCCACTCCACCCCTCCTTTTGGTGATTTTTTAAAGAGATTAATTACTTCTGCAAAATTTAACTGATCTTTCTCCCCTTTTCCACACAAGATTGATTGCATGAAATCATTTAATAATATGCCACTGTTATGTGAAGCACAGCTGGCTAACCTAAGGCTTAAAGACATCCTCTCTTATTAAGGAAGTGTTTTAAAGCCTTATTGACATGGCCACACCTGTGGCTTTGCTCTGTGAGCATGTGATTTTTTGCTGGAGTGCTACAGATTCTATAATCTGTGCTTTGGGGTGGGAGTAGGAGCTAAAGAACAGGATTTTCACATGAAAAATATCTATAAAACATAAGGTCAAAGGCAATACATGCTTGAAAGCACTAGATTCTTGCAGAAATTTAAGCAGCAGGCAGACATTAGACTGCTTTTTCTCCTGCTGAACAAGGATTTCTGCATAAGCTAAACCTGAACATTCCAGAAGGTAAAAATTCACGGAGAAAATGAGAAGGTTTAGATTTATTTCTTGAAACTCTATAGCATGAGCACGTGTCTGCAAGCCATGACAAAATTCTGGCCCTATGTACATTACAAGCCTTGCCACTGAGTTTTGTGTGGAGGGAGGCAAGCCAGAAGGAAAAGGAAAGGGTGGCTATCAAACCACTTCATTCAAATGCCAGCAATCCACATGGTGCTTAGATATATAACATTCTCTTGCCAGTATATCTGGGTTTTACCTGTGGCAGGAAGCTTACAGCTTTTCTAGAAACCTGCAGGAATAGCCAAAGCTAAATGACAGTGGCTTCCAGTCCCAAGTCATATGTTCAGGTTGCCTTGGTTGAATTTACCCCATGAATATAACAGGTTGAATTTTATTCATAGATATGATAGATATAGATATAAAGTGCGTGCCTAGGACCTTATTCTTTGGCTGCCAACTCAGGTTTTAAAATATGACACTTCATCAGAGCCACCTACTTGTTTGCAGCAGCTGAAAGCAGAGACAAAATCAAATCTGAAAGTTTTGGCTCCTTGCCATTACAAATACTAAGATCAACATTCAAGAACAGCTAAGTAGATAAGATACCATGTGCCTCTCTCATGGCAACTTTAATATTCAGACATCAAAACAGCAGCAAAAATCACTGACAGGCAATCAGCCAAACCCAAAGCAGTGATGAAACCATTTTCCACTTTCATGTTATACCATTTAGAAATTAAGGTCGGTTTCAAAGTTTTCTAAGTGCTGGGAAAGTTGAAGGCATAGCTGATGCCCTTCTAACACTGCCTGTCGTGTTTCTGTAGCCTAGAAGGCAAAGACAACTGTTCCCTGATCCCAAATTTCCAAAAAACAGTCAAGATGAATGTTTCCCATCCTGTCTTCCAGCAGGACACAAGCCTGACCAGGGCAAGACCATGACTCAACAGTTCAGAGATGTAAAAGTTGTTTTGCCTCCAATACCCAATCTGGCAGTCTTTTTTTTAAAGCCTGTGAAGTTCATTTGCAGACAGCTAGAATTTCTAATTCATTCCATTTCTAACTCAAGAATAGAGGCAAATGGGCAGCAGGGCCAGATGTGCTTTGCAGAGTCTGTGTTTTAATTCTGGGTTGTGTTTCTTACAACCAGCTTGTCCCAAAGCTTTCTTCACAGAAGCAATGGCCAGGACACAGATCCAGTCCTATTCTTAAAGCTTTGAACTGAAGGTGTTTAGAGAGAATTCCTTATTTTATTTTGAACATGAAATACACTTTTTCCCACAGCATGTCTATGAAGAGTTAAGTGCCATTAGGAAACTTTAATGGCACAGGACCCAGTAGATTTTCTTTGCAAATGCTCTTTATTGACATTTCCTAAGATGCACCCACAGGAACAAACTGCAGAGGCAGCAGGAATCAATGTTCCTGCCACTCTCAGTGCTGGCCAAGGGAGAGGCTCTCCATTAAGAATCGCTTCAACCACTGTGACAATGAAATCTTCTTTCAGGTGAATTATGACTGGGTGATAAAAGCAAGATATCAAACAGCTTCTTGGTAACCAATGAGCAGGAAGAACTGTATTCCAAAACAAGCCAGGGAGTAAAATCAACCAGACAACACAATAAAAACCCAGCCCACGTTTCTCCTGCAAAAGGGGAGACTGCCTGTAATCCTGCTAATATTAGTGCCTGCTTTGGTGCTGTTAAATAACAGATTCTATGTGGGAGCACTTCAAAAACCTCAGGCCTGAAGGAGGTTGCATTAAAATAAAAGTACACTGCTCCCTCCTGTTGAGCACAACTGTTGTTAAACACTTTAGAAAACTTTGCTATGGAGACATTGCCTCCAAATAGTCTTTTGAGATAAATTCAGATTGAGAGGCAACAACAACAAAAAAAATCTATTAAAAGTGCTTATAAATGTTAAATATGTTTTGATTGACTGCATTAAACATGGGCGCCAGATGAACCAGCTTTGGCATTTCCTCCCTCTCTGAACATGAGTTTTTTTTATGAAAGAGTCTAACCAAAAGCATATTCTATATCAGCAATGCAAATCAGAATTTGTATATAAATGCAAAGGTCCATCCTCCCAAGGATAAATACATTAGTAAGCCTTTAAGCTCTAGGTATGTTTGAGCAAGTGATTAATTTCATGCAAAATAACACACAGCTATCAATTACATAAAGGTTTCCTCCTTATTTTATTTTGCACATTGAGTACACTTTTGCACACAGCATTTTTCCACTTTGAAGAGTTAAGAGTCATTAGCAACCCTTAATGGCACAGGATCCAGTAGATTTTCTTCACAAATGCTCTTTATTGAGTTGTCATTAAAATTAAACTAAGTTATACTCTTTCAATATTGAGTTACTAGCACTGCTCCCCTCTAGCTTGACTAGTTAAGCAGAGGAAGGCTGGGTTTCAGAGAGAACACAGCCAGCTTTTGAAGCATTACCCATTTTAGAAAAAATTTATCTACAAGCTCCACACACAAGTGAATCCTAGTCTAAAGCATCCATTATTCAGCCAGCATCCCTCTCCTCATCTCCACTGGAGAAACTGTAATGAGCATTACCATGAGATTCACATTTTTCTCCTCTGCTCTTGATTAATATCATTTTAACCGCCTTGTTAGCAATTAAAAAGCAAAAAAAATCTTTGAGGAGCAAGGTCCTCAAAGGTGAAAGTCTGTCAAGCTGTTGTTCTGTATCCTTGCTACCCTTGTGTGACTTGCCCTCCACAGAGAAGAGATCCTGGCTGGACTGCATTAAGTTCAAATAAGCAAGCCCCATTCTTCAAGTGTCAAAGGCACAGAGCGAGGTGCACGAGGTGAAAACAGAACACTGGAGGAAAGGTCATAAGTGACACAGAACATTTGCAGGGACTACAGACTGAGAAAGATATTTCTTGGTCAGTCAAGCAGGTGCTTCCCACAAAGTTTTTTCCCGTTTCGACGTCATCGCAATTGTGAGCAAACAACGTCAGAAAAAGCAATTTAAACAATAAAGCTCTATCTCCTATTTAAGAGTTAATTCCAGATCTCATTCTTTTAATCAAGGCTGGCTGCATAAATCTGCCTCTATTTTCTGCGAGTAGAAAGTGATTTATAAGATAATTCAGACTGGATATGTCTCATCCAATCTCCCCCTGAGACCATGGTCAGCCATAGGGTCAGACCGGGTGCCTCAGGGCTTTATCACTTTTGATATGGACACTGCACAAGTGCTTTGGGAAACTGCTCCAACACCTCTTTGTCCTGCTGGGGAAAAAGTTTCTCCTTATATCCTGTGTGAACCCCTTGTTTCAAGATGAGTTCATTGTCTCTCATCTCTCCACCCTGTTTGGCTCCATCTTCCCCATAGTGTCCAGACAGGTAGGAGAAGGCTGCCACTGTATGCACCCCAAAGTCCCCTCTCTCCTGAACAAGCCCAAGAGGAGAATTGCCCCAGCCATTGAGTGACTGTCTGCTGAACTCATTCCAGTAGCTGAGTTCTGCTGAGTTACACTGCTGCACAAAGCTGTCAATAAAGTATTTCAAGTTGAGAGACACACTGGAGTTTAGGCTGATTGCAAGCACTTCAGAGATGTAACAGACAAAAAAAAGAAATAAAATTTAATTACAAGGAAAATTTCAGCCCCCTACACTTGTTCTGTGCAAGTGTTTTATGATCAGACCTCAGAGATGATATATGGTAATGTATTTCTCATTGTCAGTCCTATAGGTACTTCATATGAGGTGAACAGATAGGAGGAGGGAGGGAAGATGCAAAGAGAGAGCAAGCACTATCAATAACATGCACTGTGGCTGAGGGATGAATCTGATGCTGATTCATGACAGCAATATTGTTGTTTTCAGTGACCTAGCCCGGTGCACCTGTGGGCTCTCAATGTTATGCTCCATATTTCTTCTATTATCTGCAATAAGGCACTCTCAGCCATTAGTGTTTCTTGGAAAGATCAGTGACTTCTCAGCAAATCCAGAAATAAATCTGCAAAGCTGTTCTGATCTCAGAACCACACACAGCAGGGAAGAGGCAATAACCCTTTCCCCCTCCCAACAATTTTGTCAGAAGGGTCGTGAAGATGAGTCTTTAACAGGAGATGCATCCAGCTGCCATAAACATGTGGACATGGAGAGAGGGGGAAGGGAAGTCTCTGTCTGAGGCCCCAGGAATCAAAATTAGCACACTATTTCTGCTTGGGCCAGCCAAACATTAGTTTCATATTAAAACCTTGAGTAATGCTGAATTTCTGAAAATAAATAAAAAGTCCTTTGATAAGAAGCCTCTTTGGGTGCAAGTGGGTATAACCACGTAGTGGGCTGACCCTGGCTGGACACCAGGTACCCACTAAAGCCACTCCGTCCCAGCTGGCCTTGGCTCCACCAGACACGGGGGAAGCTTCTGGAAGCTTCTAAGAGAAGCCACCCCTGTAGCCCCTCCTCGCTACCAAAAACCTGGCCACAGAAACCCAATACACACCAGAACTGAAATTCATTCAAAATCTTAAAAACTTAGATAGTTGGTTCATTGCCTAACCACACAAGCTCAGACTTTGATATGCAGAGTGCTGGGAAAGGTGAAACAGAGGGGAAACAGATAAAAATCCTTGTATAAGGATTCCTAGCCCTAAATCACTTATCAGACACCCTCTTGGAATAAAAGCAAACTTTTACTCACATATCCATTCCCTAAGCTTTTCATCAACCAGATGAGTCAGTCACAACAGCTAACCAAAGTATGCCCCAAATACTGCATGAACACGGAAGCCTCACACAAGCACACCAGACATCAAATGAAAACTTTAACCAGCAATAAGTAGGAGTTAAAAACTGATCACTGCAGCAGCTGAAACATCTCATCATGATTTCATTTCCTCCCTAACACAACAGTAATAGCTACTGGGAGAATTAGTGGAAGAATAAGTAGAGAAAAATGGTAGAGAAAAACCATTTTTAAACAGCTCTTTTAAAAGCAAAATAGTAGGGGGACTATAATCCCTGTAGGCAGTAATTGCAGATCACAACGGGGTGTTCTTTCTTAGCTTCCATAGAACAAGACTGAATGCAGATAGTTTCCATTTCTGAGTAGGGCTTCTGTCCAGGAGGAATTAATGCAAAAGGGAAGATTGTCATCACTTGTTTTAAAAGGCAAACTTGAGTAAGTTAAACATGTAGAACAAGATACAGATATATATACATACACACACACACACAAAACCCAATAAGAGAGATTTGCTGAAAGGCAGCTCAAAGTTACCCAGAAACTATTAATTTAAACTTTACTAGAGAGAACACACAGAGCAGTTTTATAATAAAATTAGAATGTCCATTTTGTAATCCAACTTCAGCTCTTTATTAAAAATGGCTTTTTCCTGTGATGACTGTGTGTATATAGGCAGCAAAGCTATGGCAGTGACTAGAGGGAGTTCTGCTGCACATGCTGCAGGTCCTGGCCCTTCATTCATCAAGGACAAGCCCACACCTCAGCTAGAGCTCTGTCTGTAAAACCAAGTCAGGGAGAAGGCAGAACACTCATATTTCAAATATTCTTATTTGGAAGTTCAAAAGAGACAGAAAAATGAAGGATACCTTTGAGCTCTAGAGCCTGCCCTATCCCTCTTCAGGATTTTTTTGTGTCTCCTTGAAGTTCCCATCTATTTCCCCTTCTCACCTTCATCCTTCCAGCCTAGCTTTCCACTCTTGCTTCCAAGCCAGGAGTCATCTGGAAATAGTGCATACTCATACATAAGTTGAACACAAGCCAGCACGTTTGCTACAGGAATCCCCTACTCTGCAGTGGGAAGACCATCTCCAAAATTCAGGCCACTAACTCGGGAGTCTTTGCAAACAAAGCTTTTTGCCACATTGTGCAGCTTTGAGTTGCTAAAGAACCAAAAGGAATTTCTTCATGCTCAGGATTCCAGTACCCTGCAATGCCACACAGCAGCCTTCAGTCAGCTAATTGAAACAGTTACATTAATTCTCTACTAAGAGATGGTGAAAAATCCTTTTATCTCTAATTATAAAATATTTTAAGCATTTCAAATCAACCTTTCCAAATGCCACCAGCTGTGGCAGACAGCATGCCCAAACAAGAGGGAATCCCTTTGAGGAAAGGGAGACCTGCCCTTTGCACAGCTCAAGTCCTAATTTCTGTGTTTCTGTGTCACACACAGTGGGCACCTCAGGAAACCTGGAAAGGCAGATTGGTTTGCAAAACATTTTCCCTGTTTTCAGGGATACATAAACTGCTTACTGCTATGCTCTGCATGGAACAAATAATAAAGGAAGTTATTCAGGACAGTCAATCCTAGAAGAAATCCTACCTGCAGTAACCTCAGATGCTTCTAGTTACTCCCTTCAAGAAGCTAAATCCTCACAGAATCATCTAGTTTGGAAAAGACCTCTAAAATCACAAGTGGAAGGTCCTCTTTCAAGCATCTTGGGGTTTTTAAGCAGTATGGGAAAACAAAAAAGGTAAATTTGTTAAAAAAATCTGTGAAAATACAGACAACTCAGAGCACCACGAGTTAATGAATGCATAAACCACAAGGACATTCTCCAGAGACCCCCTCAGGGGAGCAAACAGAAAGTGCCATTCAGGTCACCAGGTGAGAACAGGGCCAGGAAAATTTAACATTAAACCAAAACACACAGAGCCCACCTTAGAAACATGAATGTAGCAAAATGAGAGGTCATATCTGGAACACTTCCTGCTTTCATTGGGTTCCTCTAAATCCTCCTCTTAGCCTGCCCATAAAGCTTATTCCATCCCATTACCTCCTTACCTCAGCTACCACATTCTTCCTCCAGCAGCAGCTCTCCGTGTAGCCAAACACACACTCCCTCAGGATTGGTATCACCCAGGCACAGAACAGCCAAATGTTTGCAGCAAAAACCCTGGGAGAGCACAAATTCCCTTAGCAGGGCTCACCCCCGACCCTCTCTCAGCTACATTCCTGCTCTCCCCTCCAACCTGGCAGTGCTCTGTCTGTCTCCAGGTCTGCCACACCACTTGATACCTCTCTCTGCTTCTGCAGGGGACACTCCTAGCTCTCCTCAGAGGGGAGAGTCCATTCCTGCTCACACCTCAAAGCCTTTCTCTCCTGTTCAGAGAGGGTGGGGCAGCACCTGCCAGTGCTCAGCTGGAGATTGGGCACACCTCACCCCTCAGCCCATGGTGGGACACTTTATGTGGTGTTGCAGAAATCCGAAACCACACAGTTTGTTCCTAATATTTCACCTGACACAAAAAAAAAAAAAACAACAAACAAACCCCAAACAAACCAGCTAATGTCACCTAGAGCAAGACAAGTACACAGTATTTTGGTCTCAGATGCTAATTTTGTATTGCCATAAAAACCAAAAGAGAGCAACTAAAGGCACTAGAGATTTCTAGATAGCAGAAATGAAATCCAAACTTTTTCTTTGGAAGTCTTACACGCCTCAGATTAACAAAATAATTAATTCAAATCAGTAGGAACCAGGGTTAGGTTCGTCTCTGTCCTTTAAAATACAATTCTACAATTCCTCTGAAGGAAAGAAAAGGTGTCTGCCCATCTTGGCTCTCTTCTCACTTGCCATTAGGAACCAAAGGTGGTCAGACTCCCCTGTGACTCCTCATAAATTCAGCTCATAACATGCTAAAGGCTGAAAGGCTCAGGAAGATGCAAAAACCAAAGAAGCAGGAGTTACATAGGGACAGACAGTACTGAAGACTCTGTAATACTTTGTGAATACCCTACCAGTTTCTCTATTTGTTTTTGACAACAGAAAAGCAGAGTGGCAACCTCACATTAGTGTATTAGTATTAATAAATCTCTTTGCATCAAAGAAAGTGCCTGTCCTTACATGTTCAGCTCATAAACTCTGAGGGGACACAGACTTCATGATGCATTTTCTTAGGAAATCTTCCCTTTAGTAAAATATAACTTGCAGAATGATCAAGTGGAGGGAAATGGGAGGCAGAAGGGAGAGGATTCAGCTGGAATTAAAGAAGGTTAATGGGAAGGTGGAGACATGAGTAGAGCAGGTAGAGAGGAGTCAGCAGCACAGGTAAGAAGAGGCTGAGACACAGTGGCCCTGTGTGTCCTAATATAATGGTGTTCAATAACAGGTCACACTGACAGGTTGTGCTTTAGTTGAACTTTATAGAAGTTGAAAGCAATGTGCCTTAGGAAAGTGGGCAGAAAACCAGAGTCAGTCAAATCTTGAACATCCATTTTCAACTGACTAGAGAAAAGGAGAAAAACCCCTCTTGCCTCCACAGCACAGTATCTCTGAACAAAACATGAAGCAGGCAGTTGTGTGCCTGACTGCTGTCACTGTGGAGATGGATTTGCTGTGGATGACACCTTTCCTGGCTAAAAGCTGCAGAGAACTGGGGCTTCTCTCACTGCCACACAGCCACAAAACACCCACTGCTCCTGGAGGTGTTTGAAGGCACTGCTGCCCCACTGTCCATGCTTGGTAACAAAGTTAGGTTTTGAAGAGCTGTTTAATGTACTTGCTTCCCAAAGAGGAGTGAAGTGCGGGGTAAGGGATAACCTGAAAGCTTGCTCAGCCCTTCCCATAACCCACCCAGTTACTTGATATGTGTTGAAAGAAGTACATGTCAAAAAAACCCCACCCCAACAAAACAAAACACACAGGGCAAGTTTCCTCCTTTACCATCACTTGCATCTCTTCACAGTAAATATATCCTGGATGGCCATGTAATTTTGCAAAGTTTATATCCATCTATAAATCAGATTGCATTTACTACTGGGAATGAGAAAGGCAGAGGAGAAGTGAGCATTCAGATATAGAAGGAGCCATCCATTCTAATAATAAAGGCAATTACTCCAAATTTCCTAAGAACAACAATATACAGCACCTTCTGTGCAGGTACTTTATTGACTTATGCCCTTCTTAATGGTAACAGCAAATACTTTGCTTAGTGAAGGATGCCCCAGCAGCATGTGGTATTTCTGCATTCATCTTATTCACATTTATTAAGATGATTGCCTAATCTGCCTCCTGAATAGTGGCAGCACATCACAACTGACATGGAAGACCAGTCTTTGAAATGACAAAGCTTTGGGATATTTTTTAGCTTCGATTTACTTTCCTGCATGTAGAGACAATTTAAGAGCAGTTCAGTGTAGGTAGGAACTTATGCAATGTCTAATAACTGGTTGGAACTTCCTCGTTTTCTAGCAAGAAATGATAAGTTACTTTGAATTGAACACATGCCTATTATTCAAAACATTTTTGAATAATATTTTGTTTCAAGGGTGAGTGTCATTATTAATGAAGAAAAAACAAAACATAGCACTGGACAAAAGTTTCTTATCAGTAGAGCAGGACTTTGAGGATGGTATAACCTTCCACACCAATTGCCTCAGTGTTTTTGGCAGAGAAATATGAATGGTTACCTTCTAACATCAGGACTGAGCCACCCTCTCGAGCCACAACTCACAGGATTACTCGGATTGCACACATTTCTTGCACCTGCTTTAAAGTCCACCGAAAGAAATCATCCCTCAAGAGGTGGTTTGGGATCAGACTTCAAACTTTTCACCTGGCTTAAGGCACGTGCAGCAAGCAAAGCAACCTCTGCACTTCCCTCAGCTGCCTGTCCCACACTGCAGCACACAGTGGGATAAACCTGACAATTTAGTTCCACACCACGTCCCAACAGAGAGTAAAGACTGCTGATCTCTGCCAGCTTGGGCCTGATTTAAATTGATGGCCTCGAGCTAACAGACTCTGCATCCATTACCATATTTCATGGTGCAGAGGAATGGTTACATATGCATGTGACAGTAAATGGCTTTAATTTGATGAAGACACCTTCTTACCTCCCACTGATGTTGATTCCTTCAACTATGCAGAATGAATTCTGTTGTCTGCTCGTGAGACATGATACATAAAGCAACACAAGAAAGAAAGAACAAAAAAAATCACATTGGCATAGGCTCTCAACTCGTTGCACGGTCACAAATCCTATTAGCACTAATCAAAATAAGATGATGGGCTTCCTAACACCTTTGGTCTGGGAGACAGAACCTGCACAAACCTGAGAATTGGAACTTCACAGAGTGGGGAGGGTAAAGACCTCCCTTACCTCCCAAAATACTGATCCACGGGGCATAATGAGGGAAGGATTGGAGAGCTCATTTCCTGTCCTGGCTCCCCTCGAGCTCTGCACACTGACAAGCAGCTGGCAGCAAGGTGGGGAGAACAATAAAATCCCCCCAGTGAAGCTGAACTGATACAGCCCATTACCTATCGAATCATGCCCATGCAGGTCTCTCAACTGAATGATTACAGCACTACCAATGGGCTGTGCACTGCACTGTTGTATTACAGCTCTGGTTCATAAAATTTTACAATGTATAAGTAAAAAAAATTAAATGCTGCTGAAGAGAGAAGCGTTTCTCTTTTGAACGTGCACCAGACGTACCCAGCGATGGCTGAGGTTGAAAATGTACATACATGATGAATTTCTAGGAAACTGGCCAAAATCTAACACAATGTGGCCACGTGGATCTCCCAAAGAGGCAGCCAAAAGTCTTGCTTTGGAGTATTTGCAGCTGATGTTACAACTGTGTGGCTACCATGGAACTACTGTTTATCCAGATCCTTTATTTTGGAAATAGTTCAATGTGCTTATTGGCAGATGAGCCAGAAAGAAAATCCTTGCTTGTTGGCATGTGTTTTGAAGGAATCAACTATTAAAAAAAAAAAAAGAATATTCCAGCCAAAGCTGCATAACTGGAAAACTGTACAGTCTATCTACTTCTATAAGTGCACAAAATCTAAATGCCTGCCTTATGGCATAGTATATCTTTTCTAAAATCTACATTTTTGTTCAAATTTCTAGTGCTAGCCAAATAGTATTTCCCAAATACTGATTCTGATAAATTTGGGTATGTTTCTGTGTTGTGAAATAGTGACAGAATATCCTTATTATTTGCACAACGTCTTGGAAATCCATGAAGAAAATTACAAGCCAACAGTCTTATCTGTTGACAAGGTATTGAGCAGTGGTATTTGCTACCTGACATGCAAAGCCCCAAAATTAGCTGTGTGATTATTTCCCTGCTAAAATAAGCATGCCATATCAAAATACATGGATTTGTTCAATTTATGCTCTTTCCTCTGGAGGGTTTTTTTGAAAGAACAAGCATGGTCAGGTAACGTTGCATCTCTGCCCCTGTTGTGGTATTTATGCTTCCCTACCCTTGGGCAGCAATGCTAGGCCAGCTTTGTAAAATTAACTCCACCTATACACATATTTGCTCATCACAGTAAATCCCAGACCACATTTCCTGCTGGCATAAGTGGGCTTAACCTAACAATTTCCACTCATTCACACCAGCAGGTAATTTGGGCTGTGGTGTGCACCAAAAAATAGGAATGTGCACTTAAAGCTGATTTCTGGAAGTGATCCCGTGGAGAAGAACATTTACCAAATGTTGAGATTCCACTGAAATTTATGAAATCAGTGAGCTTTAAGCACCTGCTTTCATCACTGATCCTTTGAAAACAAGAAATTAATTGCAAAGTTTTGCTGAACAGGGTAATAATAGTAGTAGTAATAATAATAACAACAATAATAATATAGTGATCATATTCCAGTGAGAAATAGTGATATTCGGCAATTAATTGTCTGTTGTTGTATTCAAATAAATGTAAAACCAGAGCTGGGCAATGAGAAATCATCCTCCTTAAAATTGAACAAGCTTCTGCCCTTGTACCAATCCTGTTGCTAGGCTGTAACACCCAGATATGCACATAAACATTGAATTGTTGTGATCAAACCTTTTCCAGCTGCCACTGAACTTGCTGGGAATGGAGGGATCCTTTCTCCCTTCACCCACATACACTTGGGCCACTCCATTAAACAACTTTTTTTTGCCCAGACTTCAGCCCACACTGTAAAGCAGCCAAGCTGCACGGACTAACCCTTACAGAGAGGTGAGCCCTGTAGCTACAACTTTAGACAATATTCCCTGTGCCTCAGAAACTCAGCTACAACTCTTTGGCAGGTTTGGCAAGATGCTGGCACTCACACCCTCTTTAAGCAGCAGCCAGCCGTGTTTCCAGAGAAATCTCAGCAGTGACTCTTCCAATGGGAATTAAATGTATCAATGCTGATTGTGTTTTATTCTGGATCACTGCTAATGCAGCTGGAGAAGGAGAAAGGCTGGGGAGACCTAGTGAGAAGATGGAGACAGGACTCCCAGTGACTGGGATTTTTCTGTGAACTGGGACACAACCAGAGGGTTTGGTCTCCAAAATGTCAGGTTTCACAAGCAAAAGCCTTTGACCAGGCTGCCTTCAGCTTGGGACACTCCTGCACCTCTCACTTCTGCAGCCAGCAGAGGAAGAGGCTTCCACAGAGGAGGACTCAGAATAACTGCTCAGCCTACACAAAACTAAATTGACCTATGCTGCCTCTTACACATAGACACTAAATTATTGCTCATGTTTGCATTCTATACATGATGGTTCTCATGCTCCACTTCCTGTATGATCCTATAGATTGGTCACTTGGCACTGAGCCTTCAAGGTGGATGATGAACAGGTGGAGGAGGTTCAGAGAGTCATGGAAAGAAACATTCATTTAAAAGATGATAAATTCATTCAATTTATTTTTCTTTCCAGAGAAATTTAGAAGCAGAGAAGATTATGGTAACTTCTATGTTACTGTTATCTAATTTGATAGCACAACCATCTTCAGCCTAAAAGACAAAAGGATGAACAATGTCCAAGGTTTTGAGTTCAAACCAGATAAATGTAGATGAGAAATAAGACTCAAATCTCAAGATGCAAGCACAATCAATCACAACAAGTTACTGCCTAAAGCTGCTTCTCTTTCTTTGGAAATCCTTGAATCAGTACCAAGGGTTTTTTTCAGGTTTTAAGAGGAGATGGCTTTGGCCAAGGTGAGTCCTAGCTTTCCCAAAGACATGCTCTGTCCCAAAACATGAATCAATTCAGTGTTAACACATTAACTCTTATTTTGTCAGAA
The DNA here is from genome assembly GCA_035583185.1 of Anabacerthia variegaticeps. Classification (NCBI taxonomy): domain Eukaryota; kingdom Metazoa; phylum Chordata; class Aves; order Passeriformes; family Furnariidae; genus Anabacerthia; species Anabacerthia variegaticeps. The sequence continues at coordinate 3,257,708 of JAWWEW010000001.1, read as the reverse complement.
CTAATTAGACAACCTTAGGTGGTGATTGGTGGAATCAATGCCATGCAAGGACAATAGAACCTTCAACATCTCTTTAGTAACAAAGCCTTACCTGTACAGCAAAGAGGACACCGACACGTGCTACATACACTATATACGTAAAAAGAACTCCCTTAAATTCAGATTTTTGGTCTGTGTGTAGTAGATGAAGTGACATTCCAGATATCACCTTCCAGAATTCATCAGACAATGCTGGAATATTCTACCTGCACCCACTTTACTATCTCTGGACATCTTAAAATACAAAACAGAAAAAAATCACCCCCCACACCCCTCAAAAGCGTTCTACAAATTTTGAGCCTCACTTTGGAAAAACTGTATCCAACATAAGTTGAACGTGTTGAATTAATTGAACATAAAGTTTTGCTTCAGAAGTATTTTTTTAACTGTAATCCTAAATTCTCACAAGTCTTATTTCCAGCCTTCTCACAGACTGATTTTGGCAAAATCAGACATTTCTAAGAAATATCATTGGAGACATCCCATTGCATTGCTATGTCAAAGGACAGTGGATCAGTTGTCTTTTAGGCCAATATCCTACATATTTTGGCTCTTTGAGTCAAAAGTGCAAATTAAGGATTTATTTCTCTTCCAAAACACTTGTTTTCACAGTCAAGGAAATAGGATTGTTGGTGCTAAAATCCTGACAGCATGGCATAAATATATTTACATGTGCTTGCAATCACATTTACACTGTACCTCAGGGATTGCAACTCTGCAAATAAATCTTGTTATTCTCTACAATACGTAAGCAAATATTCCATAGTAGAAAGAGAACCATTGTCCTCAATAATCAATATTCTAACAATTCTGCCAGACAGCAATGACCAAATTCCACCAAACTGTGGCAAGTTGTAGCCTCCTGTTACAAGATGTGCAGCATCACATCTGTAGCCAAACAGAGGAGGGACAACAGGGCTCTTTATCTGAGTTTTGGGGCAAGTAAATTCTGGAAGCGTTGATTTTCTGCCAAGCTGTATTAGCCTTAATAAATTCAGCAAGGCAACTAGCAATTTAAACATCTGTAACTGCGGGAAGAATTAATCCTGAGTGTAATTTCGTTTGCTTTCTTTAGTGGCATCACTTCGATAGCATCCCGCATTGGTTAATTGCATTTATCCTCCCAACAACCTTGCGAGGAGGAAAATGCTATTAGAGCTGTTGGACAAGTGGGGATCTGAAGCACAGAGAAACTAAATGACCTAGTCAAGGTCACAGAGAAATCTGCTTCAGCATAAGCACTAAATCCCAGATTTGCTGAGTCCTTTGACAGCACAATCCACCAGAACTACCTGCCTGTGTTGTCTGCTTACTGGCACCAGCAATTCTACCTGAAAGCACAAAGACTATTTTATTTTTTATTATTATTTTTAATTGTCATAACCTTTTCTTTTATAAAAGGAAATTAGGCAAATTGCTCATATTGAAAATACACCAGGGAAAAGAATCTGAGATGTTCTACACAGGACTGTACCAAAAATAAAAAATGAAAACACTTTTGTACTTCATAGAGGCAGTATTTTCTTCTTTCAAAAAATAAACATCTTGATGACAGCAGAGCAGCATAAACAAAGAGATAAAACACAGCATGCCTCACATACTGGGGGGGGAAAAAAAGGATTTCCTCTCTTTCTGTACACATATTTCATCTTCCCTCTCCTTGTTCCTCCTCTTCCTTTCATTAAGGAAGATAAGTCATAGCAGTGCAGTTACAGACACCTGTTTCCCAGTTAATTGATTGTAAAGGCATTTTTACTATTTCCCTAAGGATGGTGCAGCTGAGACTGAGAATATTTCATGTTCAAATAGGTAAGCTTAGCTCTAGAGCTGCTAGGACGTGCTCTGCTCAGAGCCAACCTCTCCTCAGAAGGCTCTCTGCTCACAGGGACTCCACAGAGGGTTCTGGGAAACACTTGGACTCCACATTTTTGGGAAAACCCATGTGAATAGCCAAGAAGGTAATTGAAAAGGTAACCAGGTATGTGTGACGGGGAAGGCAAACACATACGGGGGTGAGGAAAGTTAATTCACTGAAAGGTCAGAACAGAATCAGGCTTTTACTCTCTCTGTGCAGGCACGAGGAGAGCAGGTACCAGGGGAGACACACAATGCTAAGCAAGTAATTTCCATTATAAGTGCCTTAAAAAATAGGCAACTTGTCAAAAAATGCCTGCAAAAGGAGCATGGAGAGCAAAGAGGGGATATGAGTTAGTGAATAAAGCATCAATTTGAGCTGAGGAGTTCTAGTTTGCCCGTGTCTGTTTAGCTATTCTGAAGATACTGTTTCCCTCCCATCCTTTGCTCTGCCTCCTTGTAAAATTCAGGAGAATTATCATCAGAGCAATCACAAAATAATAATGATGGCATGGCTGTGGAGCTCCACGCTGTGGGTTCCTGCCAGCCAAAAAAAGCTACACATTATTACTTATGAAGGAATATCTCTTGGCATCTTAAATTTCACTCCAGTGGCAGAGCAAAAAAAAAAAAAAATGGTGGAGAAATAAGAATATATCCCACCACCACAATGCCAGCAAGCTTCTGCTGCAGCACCAGGTGTTGGTTTGACACAGATCCCCCCTAGGAAGGGAATTTCTGGGCCCAGTCCCCACAGCAGAGCAGGTGCAGCTCAAAAACCAGCTGCTTTGACTGTGTTATTCTAAATATCAAATTATGTTCTATAGTTTAGGAGCACCTTACACAGTGACAAGCCATCGATGACAGCTCTGCTGAGTCCTCCCTAACCAGCTTTAACTTTCTTGGCATTCACTGTGCACTTCTAAAACCAGCAGGAACAGGTATTGCCCCACTTTATGGCAGCAATGAGCGAGGCTTTTTGATTTTCAAACTTCCAAAAGCTTTTCGGTGGAGGTATGAAAGCAGAGCAGGAAATGTAACATTTCTCTTTAAAAATATTGCCCAATTTGCCATACCCCTTTTGTGAAAGGCTTTGAAATCACTCGCAGACTCGAGAAGTCCATAAATAACAGACTCTAAAATGAAGAAATCCTAAAACACACCCCCCCAGCATCTAGATTTGCTTTAGCAGAAGAATGAACCAAATACTCTTTCCCAAGGTCGTTGCTACAAATTAAAGTTGCAATTTATCAGAAGGATTAAATTCCCCAAGGGGAGAATATAAATCTCTGCAGTGTATGGGACATCCCTGGTAGCTCATTTCACACTCCATATTTCCATTAGCTGGCACTGTGCATTGTGCTCCCTGTCTCCATATGCTCCGAGAACTGCAGATTTATGCAACTTTGGCAGACCCAAATTTGGCAAATCTCTCCCCCTGACGTGACATCTCGGTGTCAATTCTTCCCTGCCTTTGCCAGCAACTTCCCTGTGGGGCCAGCAGGACACCACCCTGCTCTTGCATAACACCGTGGGATGGGATTTGTGCCTTAAATTGGGCAGAAACCAGTTTGTGCTCAGGTGAGGAAGGCACTGCATTCATCTTGGTGCCGACCTTTAAGCTTCTCCTGGTGCAGAACACACACTCTTCATGCTCACTGAGCTTTGCTTTTGAATCCAGAGGTGAAACCTTCTGACAGAGGTTGCTTGTGTATGTCAGTTTTTGTGAAAAGGAAGTATAACATTTACTTTTTATATTGGAGCAATGTACTGGAGCACTTGGCTCTCGTGCTCTTTAGACATGAAATTCCTTTTGCCCCAAATTGTTCCTGCTCTCCAGCATCCTCTGATTTTCTTATGGGGTTTTCTTTGCAGATTCTAATGGGAGGATAACTGAACTGTGTTTGTAAAAAATGAAACAAAAAATACCAAACAAAACCCAAACCAGAAAACTAAACCAAACCCCACAAAACATCAAAGAGGAGCAAATGCTGTTTAACAAGAAAAATAGCAGAGATTGTGGAGAATGGGCCATACTTGGTTGGCAGGTTGACTAGACCAAAAATGTTGCCTATTTTTATTTTACATTGAAAATGGGGAGTAAAGGGGAGGAGTGAAACTCCCCTTTCAGGAGGGGTACCTTACTAGCTGTCAACATGAAGAGTGAAAATCCACCCATTTGTGAGTTTTAAAACAGCTGGAACTGGTGTTTTGTTTCTTTTTATAGGCTGGAGGCAAAGGGGGGAAACATATTTTATCCCTTCAAAGTCTTGAGAGCCTTTGATCCATTTCTGCCTAGTCCAGTTCCCTGGCACACTAGGGCTGTATGGCACAGGATGCAGGATTAGCATCACAGGACAATTTAGGACCATAGTGGCAGACTTTGAAAGAAATGCTGCATTTTAAGTCTGGTCCTAAAGAAATGAAAAAGCTTTTCCAAAGTCCCACTGCATCACATGGTGCAGCACAGGACACTGGTTGTCAGCACATGCTTGCAATTATTTCCCCTAATGCTTCTATGTTGAGGCAGGGATTCTTGTTCCTCCAAGCTCTACACTGCTAACATTACTTTGATGTAAATATTCATCATGTTCTCCATATATAACCTTCCCAATTCCCCAATTGTTATTTGGATGTGCAAAAGGGGGGTGGGAAACACCAAAAAAGGAGGCAGAAAAGCAACCAACAAAACACAAGAATTGGTCTGGCACCTTATTAATGCCTCCTTCAAGTATCCACACACGTGTCAATAAATCTCATCCATTCTGGAGCACAGTATTTTTCAGCCTTATTATTTTCAATATTTTGCCTGTCATTTCTGAATGGTTGCTCAGAAATAAAAGCTTGCCCTTGAGAAGCAAGAAACAGTTACTATATTTTCAGCCTGGATCACCTCATAATATAAGCACTGAAATGCTAGGAATAATGTAAACTCTCCAGTAAAATACAATGATATAGTATACCTGGAAATACCTCAGCTTAATAGGTGTTGTGCCATTAACAGTGGATTTTATGGAAGCTACTAGATGTAAATCTGTCAGGCAGACAAAGATTTACAGTAATATCCCCTGCAGTGGACAATTTTCATCACATTTAGGACTGTCAGGCAACTGGTGTGTTTTCCTCAGCCCCTTAAGGCGTGAAGGCCCTTTCATTTTATTTAAAGGCTGGCATGTTCACCTTCAGGCATTCTGCACTGAAGGAGGAAGCTCTTCCACGCCCTGTCCCTTTTTATAAATCTCACCCAGAGCTCTGGTGACTTTGCACATTCTCACCGGTTCTTTCTGAATAAGAACCTGATCCTATGTGTTGGACAGCAGGCAAACAAGACCCAAATTCGTGGCATATCCAGTTTATGGCCCTGCATGGCAGTTTACAAGGGTAAAGCAATGTGTGCATATTCCCAGGAAGCAGAGCAAACAGGCTCTGCCTATCCCAGGCATCTCCCAGGGGGACAGCAATGGGATAAAGGCACTGAAAACCTTTTATGGAAGATATGAAAAGCAACCTTATCCAACGTATCCACATGGGATGCGTGCCTAGCAGTGAGGATGACACAGGGAACAAGCACTAAGAGATAGTACACCCTTTCAAAATGTTATGAATAAAACATCCATGCCTTATATCCTTTATTGTTTTTCTTTCTAAATTATATAAATATTAAAAGAGAATTTTGGAAAAAAAAAGTTTCATACAAATTCAAGGCTTTCCGGAAACAAGTGTGAGGAATTTGAGTTAGACATAACAAGTAAGGGACCAAACATGGACTGACCAAAACCCCCATTCTCCATCCCCTGTGCCTTCAGGTGTGGAGCCAGAGGGGTCTGGAAGTCCTGGAGTTGAGCCTGGAAAGCAGGAGAATGAGGTAATGCTGTTTGTGTTTTTGTTTCTCACCATCCCTATCTATGTTTGATTGTAAACAAAATAAAGATCCCCAAGCTGACACTGCTTTTGCTATTGACATGCCACTTCCTAAGTGAACTCCCTATCTTTATGTCAACACAGGAGGGTTTAATCTTATTTTCTTTCCCTGTCCTGCTGAGAAGAGGAGATGAGAAACCAGCTGGGTGGGCAGTGGAAATACAGCCACAGAAAACCCTCCCTGAAGGATTTGGGCCACGTGTGCAGTAAAGACATTTCCTTACAGGTCTCCTTACAGTGTGCAGGTCTCCAAAGTGAGTATGAAAAAACCCTCAAACCCTTAAAAGGAAGAGAAAAAGACACCAAGTGGTTGCATTTCTGAAAAAGGTGGTCAGCCTCATACCTTACCATCCCTCCTATTCCTTTCCTCAGGAGCTGGACCATGCCAGAAATGGAGGTAGCTGGGACACTGACATTTAAACCTGGCTTTATGGGAAGGGAAATTGATAAGAAAACCCTGAAAACACTGTTGAAAGCTTTAATTCCTCCTGCTTTGGTGCACCTTTTACCCAAGAATTCATGTAAGCACATCCAAATTTTGGAAGCTTTCTCAAGCATGGTGAGAGACACCATCCTTGGGATGAAAGAGAAGTTTCACAGGAATCCAACTACAATAACAAAGCAAACCAGGGTTTTAATTATAATCAGTATTTCTTCTATCTCAGCTGTCATCAGTGCACACTGATAAGAGCACAATTATATTATACACCACAGGTAACCTATTTGATTCTTACAGTGCATATTCCAAAAGGTGAAGACCTTCTGCAACTACTGCTAAACACAGAGTCTCACTGTGCTAATAACTGAGGCAGAATCTCTTCCCATCATAACACTCCAAAAGCAGGAAATCTCAGACCAAGAAACTCCTCAGAAGCTGAGCAATTACAGGCTTAAATCTACGTCTGACCAAGAACTTCAAAAGCACCTGCTCTCCAAAAGGAAGCCTGTTATGTATTTCCTGCAGAGAACCCCTTCTCTTCTACAATTCTAATTAATCTTTCAAGCTGCTTCATCTCCAGCTGGCAAACACAAAATGCCTGCATCTTACAGGTTTGCTCACGGAACAGCATCTTCCCAAACCAGTCTGCCTCGTGCCATTGCCACAAATTCAGTTTTGGCCCAGAACCCATGAATGATTCCCTAGCAACACATCCTAAATAATGCTCACCAATTAGCAGTGAAACATCCACCACAGTCAATTGCATCCTGTGCTACTGAAACTAATAACTGCAATTTCCACCTTAAAACTGTCTGCAAGAGAAATTCCAATCCATGCAAGCAGCAGCATTTAAACTCAATTAAAACTCTTTGCCATTTCACTTTTCACCACGATGTGCCCTCCATTTAAAGGCTTTTCCTCTATTAAAGTTTCAGCATTTAAAAGCCTCCTTTGACAACAGCCTGCCAGGCATCTCCTGTCCCCTTCACAGTGTGTTTCAGTGCTATTAAGCTGGGACTTACAGATTCCAGGACCAGAAGAGCTCATTTCAGTCTCTGCACAAGGTGGTTGAGTTTAAAGACACCAAATGGCAGCAGCTCTGCCCCATCCCTAGGTTGGTTTGCTCCAGTAATTAATTACATTTACAATTTAAAGTCCATTCTTTATTTTGATTTTTATAACTGTCTTAACAGCCTTGCTGGAATCCTATAATGCCTTTGCCATCCAACAGAGAGGCGGCTTCTTTTTGCAGCCTCACCAACTTTGCTCCCCCTTCCTTCTGTGAAAAGAGTTTTGGGAAAATAGTTCCATGAAAACGTTTACAGGGGGAAATGGAGCTCTCTGAAGTACCTTTGTATTTGAAGGTGCAAGTTCTCAGGAAGCTTCAGTTCCCTTTCTATTATTTTACATGTTTATTTTGACCATGTACAACGAATAACAACCATCCAATTAATAATTGTCAAATAAATTCACAATTACACGCACACACAGAGAAATTAGATTGATTCCCCAACCACGACTGCCTCCTATCTATATTTAAAAACATGTTTGGACAAATGGTTTGCAATTCTTGATGCAACATGGAAGGAATTAGTAAATCAACATTTCCCTGGTTTTCTTTTTTTGCTTCAGGCACACCATTCCAAATGCAGCGTCAGATGTCCTAGCAAATAACTACAGAGCATATATTTGAGATTTCCTAGAGTAGCCAAATTAAATACAGAAAGAAGAATTTTTTGCCACATGCCTGTATGAAACACAAAATTGGGGTCACTCACCCAAATCAATGAAAAAAAAATACACTGCTACTCAAAAGCAGTCACACCAACAGGGATATTCCATAAACATTACTCATATTCTACATCCATTCTTCAGCACTTTCCCTGGGATGCTGCTTAAAGCCTCCTGGCATGGGATGTTTTTGAAAAAATGGCCATTTTATTGCTAGGAAATGGACACAAAAATATGAAAACTACCCAGGAACTTTGTGCTTTCCTTAAGAGAACCACTGAAAGCTGCAGATCCAAGGCAGAGCCACAGCGGGATGAACTGGAAATCAGCATTTTCTGAACCACTGGTTTTTCTTTTGCCCACATTTTTGAAAATGAATATATAAACCAATTTGAAACACGTGCACTACTTGTTCTTCTCATGATTCACCTTCATACATCTGCAATATTTTACATGACCCTGCCTGGAATTCCATACAAGGTGTAGGAGTGGAGTCCCCTCAATTCTCTATATTTATTTGCAGAATCTGTTCCTGTCTGTATTGTAGCAATTTCTCCAACTGCAATGTGCTTAAACTCCTTTCTTCCTTAGTCTGAAGAGATTTAGGGGAAGGAAAACAGGGGCAAGGAAACCATAAGGAAAAGAAAACAAACCAAAGAAACCAAAACATTCATTTCTACACTTCTGTATTTACTGTTCACAGAAATAAAGGTTCTTGCTCTCTTCAGGCTGAACTTTTCAGGGAAACTTCTCCTAAGGAATTTTCTTCTGTGATTACATCCCCTGGAGCATAAATTACAGAATAAATACAGGGCAGCTGCTGGGCTTTAGCATCATTTGTCCTGGTGCCTGCGTGGCTCAGCCCATTGGAAAAGTGCAGCCCCACGTTGCTGTGTGAACCTTCCCCGAGGAGCTGCAATTTCACACTTTGATTCCCAGCACTGCCTTGCAGGGCTGCTCCTGTAATGAGTTTCTGCAGCTTCACACACCGAGTGAAAGACTTCCCTGGCTGGACTTTCCCAGTAGGTAATGCAGGAAAGAGCAGTGGGAAGGGTAGTGAAGGCAAAGGATATGAACGTGGAAGAGGAGGCACTCAGGGCTTTGGCAAAGGGGGACTTGTCTTTCTTTTATTTTTAATGCTGCAATGTCGTTGTCTTCTCCTCTTCTGCATTTTTATCTCAGAGCTCCGACACAGCTGGGATGACTTGGGAAAAATGTTGCGTTTTTGGGTCACGAGTGCTAATTGCAAACCATGACTTTGTGTGCTGAGAAGAGCAAGTCAATTGAAAGAAGTAGGGGGAAGTCAAGCAGGAAACTTCAGCTGAGGGGCAAAAAAATAAACAATTTCACGCACATAAGCTTCCCAATAACTCTGCTGTGGATCCTGCATATTTCTTTTCAGAGCACTACAAAAACTGTTTCCACAAGTGTCTTTTGGTCAAAGGAACTCCATACTTGGTGCAACCTCTTTTATGAAGTGCTTGCCTTTTACATCTTACATAAGTGAGCCTGTGGACATTTAATAAAGTAAGGATTTATTAAGTCACCTTTCAGCCACTGAAATCTCCAGAGCATTCATCCAGGACAATGACATTTTTATGTAGCCAGCAGCAAGATTATGGCTGGACACTTGGCTTCAAATCTTGTACTTTAAAATAAAATGAATTAAAAAAAAAAAGGGATTAATATAAGAAAGATGGTGGGCAGCCATTTCATTCTTACTTTGAGATTTGCTGTAAGTTGTTGTTTCAAAAGCACTTTCATGATGTAAAACCAAAACAAACAAAAAACCCCAACAGTAAAATTTGCTGAGAGAACTGTATCTCATCACCCACCTTGCAAATAAAGACATTAGCAGTACTGGCATCAGTTTTGATCTTTTAGGGACACAACTCATACCCAGCAACTATTTCAACTTCAGGTGACTGATCAGCACCCCTTGAGCCACATTTCACCCACCTCACTGCCCATATCTCCCCAAATTAGCCACATTCATCCCATTTCATTGCAAGAGGTACTTGGGGCAAACTTGATTCACCAAGGTAAATCTGTGCTGGCTGGTTCTCGTTTCCTTCCTGCTCTTCACATCAGGATCATCAGTCTGTAGCTGCTCAGATCCCTTTTTCTCTTCCTGACAAGAGGTGTGAAGTTTTCATTCCTTGAGCAAATCACCATGACCTTCCCAAGATGATATACAGTACTTTTGCCAGCACCATCACTCAGCTCCTTCAGCAACCCTAAATCCATCCCTTTTTGCACCCAGGGATTTGTCCAGGTCCAGTGTTCTCCCTACCAGGGCAGTGGATGGCACCTCCAGAGCAAGAGGGCTCTGCAGTGTCAGCTGAGCTTCACCACTGGCCATGCTGGAAAGCAAAGAGCTGCCTGGGAAGTGAAGTATGGCTGTCTTTAAATTGCTCCTCAATTTGATAAAGCAGGACAGGTCAATGGAGGCAATTCAGAATGGATAAAATTCTTCACTTAGCCAGAAAAGCAATTACATTTATTTCCCCCTGAATTTGTCACGAAGAGGATCCGGAGGACTCGAAGTCAGCACTGCCACTTTAGACACATTGGTGTGCCAAAATAAAGGCATGAAGAGCTCCCTAGGGAATAGATCAGGGTCTTGTTCAGAACATGGATTGCTGTTTCATCTCTTTCCCACTCCAACCTCCAGCAAAAGCAACAGATTTGGGACTGAAAACAGTAGGAATAGCACTGGGGCAGCGGGAAAGATGGGCAAGAAAATTATTAAAATAAGAGCTGTCCTCCCACTCCAGACAGGTTAACACTCTGACAGCTTCTTCAACTCCAATGTCACATAAACAGCATCCTGAATTAACTTCAGACCTTTTCAATTTCTGATTTCAGATGAAACCTCCTCTAGATGCCCACCCACTTTAAGAAAGGCGATTTAATTAATTCCCTGAAGATATATTTGAAGAGACATGAGAGCCACCCCCTAAAGGATAGGTAATATATGCTCTGTCTAAATAGGAGACTGGGGGAAAATACACCCAAAGGATGTTAAAGCCCATTTTGTGGCCACTTTGTGTCATCTGAGGTTAACAAAGCAGCTGAGAATGAAGCTTATCCCATGAGCTTTAAATGGCTGCTAAAAGATCACTACTTTTTTGGGGTTTTTTTTTTCCTTTTGATATCACTTCTGACTGTTTCAGTGCCTCTGAAATTCATAATTCTATTCATGGTAATGCTATTTTTACCAGTTATGCCAACTTCGTGAGGAAAACTCCTTTTTTTAGCCCAAAACTCAGACCTAGACAAAAGCTCAGCTAAAGATGATATTAGAAGAGGCCAAATGCAGAAATCTCCAGGCATCTGGACACCTTCAACACATCCCTGCCATTTGCCTAAACACTCTGGGCATCAGTCTGGAGCAGAAGAAACCTTGCACACCTAATTCTGGGCATCACATAACTCACACTTTGAACTTCACTGGGCTTTAATTTTTCACATCTTGTCTGATCTGGATTTTGCTGCTCCAGAACCATCAAAGCTCCTCATTAAACATTCAAAGGATCACTAAGCCATCAGTCTACAGAAGGAGCCAAAACTGCATTTACTTTCTCTTCTTTAATCTCCGGGACCTTAATTGCCATATTGACAGAAAAGAAACAGTTGTTTACCTTCTAAAGTCTCAGGAGTGCCTGCCAAATTAATCCTTTTAAGCAGTGTTTCTTCAGCTCCAGAAACAAGTAAGTAGCATGCAAAGCAGCAAGAGGCTCCCTTAAGAGGCAGTAAACATACATACTGCTTCAAAATTAACCTTGACTATTATAACTTGTCAAAGATTTTTACTCTCCTGTTTCATATAGCCCAGAGGTTCCAAAAGGTGAGGGGTTTTTATGTCCTCAAAGCAGCCAGGAGACTTTGAAACTTATCCAAAAGAGTTTTATTACCTAGATTCAGGCAGGGGCCAAACCACACAGTGTTATCTAAAGAGTGAGCTCACAGAAAGCACAGGGAGAGCAGAGTTATTCAGTATTAGACTCCTGACAAGTATGAAAACAACCTGCATGTTGTAAACCCAAGCCATTCTCTCCAAAGGCTGTGAAATAGTGCATAATACTAATGAAGTCTGTGACTCTGTGTCCTAAAAGGGCTGTACATTTTAGAGCACCGTTATTTTTCCTTCCTGAGATTGAATTATCACCCTCTCTGTACATAAATCTACATGAGCTGGAAGTTTGTACATAAACTGGGTCTTGCCCTATAACTGACACATTAAAAAAAAAAAGAGAGAATTGCTTCCTCTTAGATGATGCTTAAACTTCAGCTGCAAAGGAAATCAAATTTGCTGCAAAAACCAGGCGAGTGCTTCATGTTTCAGTGCCAAACTGGAAGCACATTGATGGAGCTGCATGTTTATGTGCATTCCAGCACACAGGATGCATGATTGTCACTTTGCTGGTCTCTGAAGTCCTCATCTGTTTTTAGGGAGCTCAGAGCCTTTCTGTGGTTCCCCACTGCCACCTCTAAACCGGCTTGCAGTTGTTCTTCCCACCATTATTTCAGTCTGGGAATTTGAAGAGTTTCCTTGCAATAAGGAGGCTGCAATCAAGCCAAAGTAAAAACAAATTTGAGAGGAAATAGGTGAGAAATGAGGCTCTTGGTGCCACCTGGGTTCTGAGCAAGACCAATGGGAATAAAAGGATGCCAGACTGATACCTTATCCCCAGTGCTACAAGATTGTTGCAGGCAACACAACTGAATGCTCAGTTCCAGTAATAGTTCTGCACTTCCTGCCATTGGTATGAGGGTTTTTAGGCAGCCACACAAGTTTTTGTAGGCATACCAGGAGCACTTGCAGCAGAGCTGAAATCAGGAGTGCAAAAGGACACATTTGTTCAGACACACAGGCACAGATTGTGCAATTGAGCTGCAAGGCAGCCTTGCCAGCATTCTCAACCCAATATTACAAAGCTTTTTAAGACATGGAAGAAGATGCAAGGTGGGACTTACTAAAGGAATCTCTCATGTTCTTCTCACAATGAAAAATGTGAGTTTTTCCTGTCTATCTCTTCAGGCAAGCATAGTGCAGAAGGTTTCTACAAGCTATTTAGGGCAGAGTTCCAAAAAACAGGGCTCTTTTCATTCTGCCAATCCATTCTGTCACTCCTCAAGACTATTGAAAGAAAAATAAGCTGGTCTGGAAAAACAATTGAGGAGAGCATTTCACTTCAGAGCTGCTCTCCAGCCAACAATTGGCCATTCCATTTTTACCCCACTGATCTTCACTTGAGGGATAATCAACCTGGTGGCAAACAGTAGTGTAGTCCCGTTGATTTTACTTTGGGTGGACCAGTGTTTACAAGGAGCTTGTCTAACTGTATTCACACAAAAATCTCAGCAGCAGCCAAAGCCCACGTGCTTGAAATGTCTTTAGCAGCAAACAGGTTGAACACTGGGTAGTAGTGAAAGGAAAAAACAAAACTGTAAAACTCTTCAGTGAGGACAGACACCAGAGGGTTGGCATCATTTTCCTCCTGGTACATGACTGCTTTCTGTCTGTATGGACTTCTGCAGCTTCAGAGTGCACACAGCTATTTGCATTCCAAGCCAGCAAGCAACAGGCTAAAAATAGTGCTGAAAATACTCTGTGTGGATACTGAACAGTGCTCTAGGAACTTGGAAATTTAAGCCTATTTTTTTTCCCCTAGCAATTACAGGCAGTGCTGCAGAAAAGAAACCCGGGGCTTATCACTCCTTGCAGGGAGGTCTGCAAGAGGAACCATGTGTCTAAAATACATATTAATGCCCCACCATGATGTAGATGTTCACTTCAGCTTCTTGGTAGCCTTCCTGCCTTGGTGGCTCTCCCTTTGCCACGGCTGGAAACAAAGGAATATACAGAAAATGGAACTGTGTTTGCCTTCCAGACACCGCCAGTAAAGACTGTCCTTCAGCATTTCTAAAGTCCCAGGCAACTATTAAAAAACTTTTAAACGTGGTTCCTTGTAGAAAACCCCCTGCTCTGCACAGTCCACTATGGTAGTTATGCACTGAGAAGTCTCTTTTAGAGATGTGCTGGGAAACCTACAGGCCTGAATGCAAAGTATGAACCCAGAGAAGATCACATTGGCAAAAGGCTGAAAAAGTACCGAAAAATCTGCCAGAAATTAAGGTGACCATGGAAGTTTGTGACACCAGAGGACTTCTCTGGCAGGGAGCTTTTCAGACAGCTTGTACTTATTGGAAATATTCATATTTTAATGTACAGGGCAAATGGTAACTAGGGCACAAAGCGGCATAGTAATTATGGCTAGGTTAGAAATATTCCCCCTTTCATTTTTCCTTTTCAGACTATGCCAAAGGCCCCTGAAAACAAGGCTGGTCTCCCCACCAGGAGCCCTTCCTAGAGATGAAGGTCCATGTCACAGCAGGCCATTGGCATCTGCCATCCCACCCACAGAGGAACACAACACTGAAGGTGTCATCGGAACAGCCTCTCAGAAATGGAGCTCATGTCAAAAGGGTGCATCCCAGACAGGGTTGGTTTCATTCAGCAACAGGTTTTGTTTGTAATTATTGAGAGGGGAAAAAGATATATGTTAAAAAAAAAAGTTTTTAAGGAAAGGTTCCCACTCAGCTTTCCAAAAAGCAGCTGTCTGGGTGGAGGCTTTGACCAATGCCTGGTCCCTGGTGAGTCCCCAGTCTATGGGCAGGTGGCCCCTCCCCAGAGCTTTGTGGGGTTTGCCTGCCAAACCTGAGGTCCCCAAGTTTTAGCTTGGTAAAATGAATTACTTCTACCAAAAAACCATATTTAGACCCCAAGTCCCACACCCCCCCAGCTATTCCTGTCTTTGTTAGAGAGAAAGGAAAGCAGAAACTCTCAGTGTAGGAGTCAGCAGCATCAAAGTAGAGCTTTTTTTTTTTTGTTTCCCTGGATCCTGGGCTTTTTCCTCCATGCCAGTTGTTTTTTAGCCTGATACTGACACTAAATAGAAATGTCTTAGTTATTTTCAAAGAGAAGAACAAAGTGTGTGCCAGCATCCTGAGTTATGCCACAAAGAACACCACAACAGGAGATATCTACAACACATGGAAGATGCCAACAATACACAAAATATCATGCCTTTGTTTTCTGCATGCCCCAAATTGACACCTCTAGGATTTTCCCAACCAACACTGACAGGCAGACACTTCATCTCCTTTAATCTCCAGCTGGATTTGTACTATACTCTTTTCTCCAAAGTCTTGCCCTACTTTTAGTAATGGCAGGGCAAAAAATATCCAAAGAGAATAAACAAGCTGTCTCCCCTTGAAAAACAAGAGCTATGTCCCAACTGGGATGAAGGTACACAAGACTCAAAGAGAAAGGTAAGTCAAGCACAACAGGTAGAGTCTCACAAAGACTGAGTTCAGGTTTGCCACAAGCTGCTTCCAGAATCAGGCAGGAAAATTAGGAATTTCCCCAAAAAAGACACATTAGGATGAGAGAGGACACGCTGTGCAAATTAAGAGCTGCAAAACTGGTTTCCTAACATGAGTCCTATCAGAATGTGCAAACCTGCAAGTTGTGTAGCTGCTTGTACTAAAATATCAGAGAGCACACACAAGAACACTTTTCAGGGTAGCATGTCTTAGTTCTACTGCATTGCCCAAAACAATTCAAATCTTCATTAAGCTACAGGCACACAGCTAATCCTGCAAGTCTGAGACTTTTTGGGTATCTCACCTGTCAGAATCTGATGACCTTTAGAAAGGCAAATGTGCACCATGCAATGATTTTGCACTGAATCTGTCACACTAGAATCTGTTGCCACACAAATAATTGAATGTACAATATAATTTGGTTTCTTGTGGCCTTTTAGTCCTCTGTCCACAACGATTAGATAGACATACTCTGCCTACGTTTTCACCAGAAATGGAGCTAAGAAATGCCTTTTCTTTTTTAAAAGCAGGATGCCAATTGTACAAGTGCTCCCAGCAACAGTTTGTTCTGCAGAACAGAATAAAAAAGAGCAGAGTCCTAACCACTCAAACAGCATGTATAGCATGGATGCTTCCCTTTGTCCTTTCAAAGATTTATTGTCTTTGAAGATCCTGCCTCTCAAGAGTTCACCACGGTAATGCTGCATAATGCTGCCAACCCAGTCAGGGCTTGCAGGGCAAATAAATAATGAGGGTTCTTGAAACAGAGTCGACAGGAATTGAGTTTCCCTCCACTTTACACTTCCTCTTTTTTCTCCACCTGGCTGTAATGAGATGATGGGACCTGTTTTGGGAAGCGTCAACCCACTGAGGTATGGCCAGTGCAGTGGCTGTAATAGATCTCCTTGTTCCATTTATTATGCCAGTCATTCATGAGCTCCAAACATTCCCACACATTAAACATTCCAACAGGTAATTAAAGGCAAAGTGCTGCTGCAGTACATCTCCTTTTAAAGGGATAACCTTAATTTTGGTGGTTATATTTCAATTACAAATTCTTGACATTCAGACAGTTTGTAATACTGATACGAAATCACTTTCTGCTGAGAGTGGGGAAGGTGGTCACACTGAAACTGGATCCACTGTCAGCAGGGTGTTGCTTCTTCCATTTACAATAGGATTAAAGAACTGGTATTTTTATTCCTCATTCCAAAACATTCCAAAACTCAAAGCAGATCTCCGTGGGGGCTATAATGCATTACTGGTGCTAATATTTCCTAAAGCATTCGAGGTATCTGGGTAAGAATTGGAAAATGAAGCAAAGAAACATCCATGCCTGAAAGACAGAGTTACTAACCCAGCCTACATCCCATATATGGGACTTCTGGGCCAGATTTTTGCTCTCCCAGGTTTTTTTGTTCCACGTGTTCCTGAAATGCTGGACAGAAAAAATCAGAATGGAAGAACACCCTCTTAACAGAACAAAAATGTCAGCTACTTTGCCATACCTTTCCCCAGTTTCCTTGCTGCACAGAGAATACCAGAACAGGATTGATTTGTGGCTGAAAGTATCTTGGCAGTCTTTTCTCAGGTCCACCACAGACTTTCTCTTTGACCTAGAAGGAAATAATATACTTTGTAGGACAGGTCACCTGCTGTGTGTTCCAGTTACTTAAGTATAAGGGGGAAAAAAAAAAAGAGAGGGAGGGATGTACCTATGACAGGAAGGAAACTTGAAGCTGAATCAAGCTTTTTTTTTTTTTTTTTTTTTTGCTTAAGGATGCTGTGGAATAAAAATTCCTTAATGCAAGAAAAGCTCCAGATGAATTGTTATTTAAGCAGGTGTTAAAACCAACAGCATCTGCACGGTACCCAAGGCAAGAAAGCAAAACTTCAGCTGAACCTTCCCCTGCTTTGTGGGGTTTATCAAAGTTCTGATTGCCTTGACCCAACTTCACTTAGGAAAGAACAACTTAAACTCATTTCAGTATTATCTTCACCGTCCAAGGCAGCGCAGCACTGCAACACTTCTTTGGCTCTGATTAAACAGATCATTTCCTTTTATTTAATCCTGCAAAGCAAGAAGATGTTATTAGCAGGTGGAAGTTTTAATGCCAGTTTATTGGTAGCACTGACTTGGTGCCTGCTGATAGTTACTGTGAAGGCCAAAAGGTTAACAAGAGCTGGCTGGGATGAAGCAGCTTGCCAGGTGTTTTCCTTGTGGCTGATGGAGTGTGGCCAATTGAAATGATCAGTGTTAAAACTAACCACTAGCAACTTCCTTTCGACAGGAAAACACCATTTTAATTAAAAAAGCATAATTTTAAAAAAAAATATTTTTTTTCCTGTCGCTGCAACAACTGTCACATAATTCGTAATAATTAGATCCAGATTTCACTTTGATTTCAGCAGCTTCCTCACAAAGTGGAAGCACAAGAACAGGGTAGCACTTGAAAATAATAATGATCTCTTGGAGAAAATAAAGTTTCACAGCTTTCTGAATTTTGTAAACAATATTTAAGGCACAGAACAGGCATTAAAAATTTTCTAGAGGACTTTCAACTCCCTAATTCATATCTGTAGACTCATAATAAAATACTAAAAATATGAGGCTACCTGAGAATCCCTTGGACTTCCTCCTGTTTAGGATTATGCTTTAACCAGAGAGTTCACCAAACCACGACTCCAGTCTTTCAGGGTTGTCTTTTTGAACATATATGTGTCTATACATATATATATATATATATATATATATATATATATGCATGGGGCACCTAAACACAGATGCACTTACCATATACACATTTTCATCAGTCCTGGCCCTCACATGCCTTTTGCCACAAAGACATCAAGGGCAAAAAGATGTACTTATTACATGTTTAGATTGTTTATAACCTCATCTCATTTTAGAAGTATTTCAAAGGGTCCCAAAAGCCAGAGCGAAGTTCTCACTTTACTTGCAAAGTCAGGATTTCACACCCAGACAGCTAATTCCAAATAGAAAGAATAACCATTGTGGGCAGGGAGATTTCTGTGCCATCAAAACTTCTGGAAATTATTTTCCAGATAAATTCTGCTCCCCGAGTAGGAACTTGTATTTTTGAGGGCTTGCCTTGCCAAAGTTGGAAAGCATTTCAGGCAATTTCTTTGAAAATCATTATATTCAACTGTTCAGCCTCATTCCCTGCCTGTCCATTGTACTGTTCAGGGTCCTGTCATGCTCGTAGTGCTGCTAATGACCAGAAAAATCTCTGTTCCTTGTAGAAATTTGGGAAAGATAAAGCTGAAGTATCCCATGAGCACAAGAGGTATGTTAGGACAAACCTCAGAGTATATGATAATCATGATAGGAAAAAAACAACTTCTCTGGAAAATCTCTTCCAGCACCTCTTCATGGTGGAAAAAAATAATAAAATAAACCCCAGGTTCCTGTTAATAAATCCTTTGGGGTGGATTAGAGTGAGACAACACCGAATAATCAGTGTTTGTAAATATATATATATGTAGGGTTTATTTTAGAATAATTTTTTTCAAAGGCAAACAGGTGTGTTGCCATTTTATTATAACCTATAGTGATACAGAAATATTAAAGCATAAAAATAGCACTTAGGGAACTGTATAGGGAAAGGAAGAGAAAGAAAGGATAGAGGTGGAAGGATATATATAGTCACCAACCCCTGGATCCAGTGGTCAAACTTGGTGGTTACAGCTTTGATGGCTGTTGGTTGAAACCATGGTCTTGATCCATTTGGGCTGGGGGAAGACTCAAAGATCTCCTGAGTTCTTACACACCTCCAGCTCAGGTGGGAGCACCTTGTACCTCCTCTGGGGTGGGGAGTTTTATAATGGATGGGGTCACAGGACATCTCATGAGTGTCTGACACCTCCCAGCATGGTACAGCTGCCTATTGTGTCAGCATCAACTGTGCTCCAACATCTGAGCTGAACAGCCCAAGCCAGATGTGAGATGTCTTCAAGGGTCCCCAGAGGGATTTTCACAGCAGAGTCATCACATGAGGGGGGACGTTGTCACAATAAGAAGGATTATTCCACCTCACAGGATCTTCCCTTCCCTGCCTCTTCCCTTCTGTAGCTCCAGTGTGCACATCCTCCTGCACCCTGGACTGTGGTACCCACCTCTCCTTTTGCAGCAGGCACAGTCAGGATTTGCCACGTGAGCAGCTGCTGTTTGTACTTTGGCCAAAGTATTTTGGGGCTCTTAGCAATGTTTTGGCCATTGCAGTCTCTGACAGCAGCCCACCTCCACTTCTACCTCATGGGCACTATCCCAGTGCATTTGCTTTTCACAAACCAAGATTCCATGGCTTCTCCTCTGCTCAAGTGGCTCTAGAGGTTATATTTGCATTCTCCGGTGCAGTTTAGGCACCCTGAAGCCCAATTTTCATTGATTACACATTTCTGTTGAGGAGATTGAAACCTCTCCAATGTCAAAAAACTTTTACAGGCTTTCCTCTTGTTATTTAGCCCTGGTAATACATTTAAATACTCCCCATGCCTAAATCTCCCTTGAAGTCAAGAGGTAATTGCCTTCTAAATGCTTAATTCACTCCTGAAATTAGTAAAGATTTCGCATTGTTTCCTTCTGTTTTGCAAATACAAGCAAGACCTAGTCCATTGCCATCATAATTACTATCATATATCCATCTTCTGGAGGAACCTCTATTCTTCCTCAGTAAGCAACTTTTTGTTATTAAATTTGTTTGAAATTCAGCAATAACATTATACAATGCATTTTTATTAGCACGCTGGCCAAGAAATGATTCAAGAACATAACAGCTTTTCTGAACTGGATTTAAATTGTCATCAATCACTCGATAAACTATAACAGAATTTCCCCTTCCTGCACGTTGTAGCAAACACCACTGCATGTTTTCCTGACTAAGGCTTATGGTGGCCAAAAGGCACTGTCAAACTTGAACATGCAGGATATGGATTCTACTTTAAAACACAAAATTGCTCATGGAGTTTATCCCCCTCTCCCATTGTTTCATTTTTCTCCCACACTGCAGTCTTCACAAGAATGGCATATCATCATTTTTCAAGATGCATTTTGACATATTGCTCAAATAATCACAGCAACAGTTTCAGCAATTTACTGGCATGTGTATTTATTTTGCTCACTTCTTGTTTGTGTTCCTCTGCTCAGTGTTTTTCCATAGGTTTGTTTTCTTTTTCCCTTAGTGTAATCCAGCCCCATAATAACCTTCTTTCCATTCATACACAAATGTTGTTTGAATTGCCCAGGAATCCAGTTGGCTGTGCAGTAACCCTATAGTTACTTGCCAGAGAACAGCACTCCTGCCCTGCTAATCCAGCAAACACTCTGACTCTGTAAGCAGGGTGAAATGTGGTTTGCAGCAACCTCACTGCAGGCAGATGCTAAAAGGGCCAAGGATGTACCTGCTGTGCAGTTAAGCAGGCCAAGGAAGTTCTTCTTGACAAACATTACCCTGGTTTAAGTTAATTCTGCCTGATCTTGATATAATGGTAAGTCAGGACAAATTTGGTAATCCTGTACTTACTCAGTTGTTGTGCCATTTCAGGGCAAGGGACAGTCTTGTTTCAGCCTCTTCACACAAAAATAAAATTCAAAGCAAATCATTCTTCATTTGGAATTGTCTGTGGTCTTAATATCACAACGGGCAATTTTTAGTATAGATGCCTCTGTTTCCCTTGGCATTTAAATTTAGCACATGGACTGTTTCTCTTAGACAATAATCAAGTAATGCTTCCAGCTTGGTACAGGCTCACAAAGTAACAGAATGATGTTAGATAATTAATTACAAGTCATCCAGGCTAGAAGAACGGGACTTTCAGAAACTTTCAGGAGAGGGAATATTCTGCTCTCTTGAAATAAGAAGTCTGAGTTGGTTTTTACAAAACTTTGTGGCACAGGTGTCCGGAGAAAATTTTAATTCCAGACCAATTTTAATGAGTGATTTAAAATCCTTCGTCTGCAGGACACAGGGCAAACAACAGCAAAAATAAATATAAATCCTGATATATATTTCCAGACAAGGCCAATTACAATTCTGAAAACATTACCAAGTGAGAAATGGGAGGGAATGCAGCAGATCCAATATAGTTGGATCTAAGTGAAGAATCCAACATCTTCACAAACATCTTGCATAGACAAATTCATTCAAGAAAGTTTGACTATGAATGGCAATGTAGAGAAAGCCAAATAGAAGGGTACGGTCCAAAGGTGACAGAAAAGTCTCATGGGGAAATTCCTTCTCTTGTGCAATATTTTCTAAACTTTGCCCGCAAAAACCTGAGTTTTAAGAGTTTATTTGACAGCACAGGTAAAGAAGATGAAAGTGGAAAGGGCTGAGCAAGATCTAGAAACAACACGGCAGATCAACCATGCAAGAAAATGAACCAGCACACAGGTTTTGTACAGCTCTGTAAAGATGCATCTGTCATTTATATCATTATGCTCCTTGTCTTTTTTGTTTGCCTCCTTCAACTGGTACAGCTTGTCTTTTAGACACTCTTGTCTTTGGAACAAGGCTTGTTATTTTGCTGTGTGCTTTATTCAGTTTCTAGCAAAATAGGTCCCTGACTGGCTGAGAATCCTCATGGTATTACTTCAATATAAATGTTAAACAACAATATTATTGTTATGCTATATAGCTGATCCACATCAAGGGATTTGGAGTTGATTCATTCATCATTGTCAGGCAGGCAGTTTAAATTCCATTCGAGCCCAAATGCAACAGCCCAAGAATAATGTGATCACTTTTAAAGGGTATGAGAGGAAAAGGGATCTGGGGAACAATTCCAAATGAAGGAAGCTCAAATGACTTAACAGCTGTAGTCAAACTGGGGCTCAAGAGCTTCATCCAAATTCCTGTACCTGCAGGGCACTCCTCAGGCTGGCATAGCCCATGGGTCTGGCACTGCCTGGAGTGATACCCTGGGGACAGAGCATTTGTGCTGCCCTGGACCCACTGCCACGTGCCCAAGTGGTGATGCCACGGGCTGCTTCTGCCTAGGTGAGACCAGAGATATTCCCAAAGGGACACAGTGCCCCCTGCCACAGCAGCCAGGGAGGCTTTGTAGGCACTTGGAGACACTTGGGTTGAGCCTCAGACCTTCCTGACTTGCAACTCAGTGCCAGCCAACAGGCCCAGCAAAGCAAGAGAAGCCCTGTCTTGCCAAGGGGACATCAGCAGAGAACATCTAATTCAGGCACATTGGCCTGGGAAGCAAAATATTGACCAGCCATGCAGCAGATTAAGACTGAAGGATTTCATGAAGCACTTCCAAGAGAGCACACACTCTCTTTGGTGTGTGGATGTTTCTTTCCACACTCCCATTAAAGCTTCAGTGCTTTTCTGACTCCAGCACTCCATTTTCTCCCCTGCAGGAACGTGTGTACCTAAACTTTTCCTCTGCTTTACCCAGTCATCATATTTTACCTGAAGTGGCAAACCTGCCATCAGAGCCAAATGGACCCAGCTGCATTAGCCTTCAACACAACCACCAGACCTCAAACTGAGGCAAAGTTTACAGGTGATGTGAAGCAAAAACACAGAGCTTCATCTGGCTCCAGTTTCACTCATGGATTATCCCTTACTCTTAGTTCTCGTGGCATGCAAGCAACACAATGCAAACCTCAGACAAATGTTATCCAAAGCCAAGTACCACGGTGAAGTTTATTTCCTCCACTGACAGTTTTTCAAAACAGGTACCAGAGAGAAGCAGTTTAGGAATTACCTTTTTCTCTGGACACAAGTTAGTGTAGTATTTTAGTGTGACAGTCAGGGCCAAAGGCCATTTAATTGGAGAAAATGCCAAAAAAAAAGGTCCTGACTATCTCTGTTCAGTGAAAACCCCAAGGGATTCTTGCAAGTTTGAGCATCCAGCCTGTGTTTTCTCTAAATGCCAAATGAGGTGAAATTCTGACTGTCTTGTTGCACCAGGGGAGGTTTGGATTGGGTATCAGGAAAAATTTCTTCATCAAAAGGTTTGTGAGGAACTGGAACAGGCTGAGTCACCATCCCTGGAGGTATTTAAAAGACACGTAGATGCAGCGCTCAAGGGCATGATTTACTGGTGGGCTTGGCAGTGCTGAGTTAACATTTGAGCCTGATGATCTTAAAGTTCTTTTCCAACCTAAACAATATCTCATCTGTGATGTACTTCTTATTTAAAAAGCTCTGTTGACTGTATTCCAGGTTTAAAAAAAAAAAAAAAAGAAAAAGAAATCTATGCAGAGGATGGTTTATGAAATTCTTCACAAGAGAAAGCCTGATAAATACAGCTTAAGATACCACAAAGCATCAGTAATTATAGTGTACTATAAAAAATCGTTGTAAATAAAGGCACAATATCTTTCAAAGCAGCCCAAGAGGCTTCTCCTGAGAGCTACATACAACCTTTGCATGTTCCTGATGGCACCACGAAAGCCAAACCCCCAGGAGACAGGCAGGGGTGCTGGCAATGTCACCACTCTTCCTCCCCAGTGCAAGAAGGGGACTGGAAGGGAAGTAGCTCCACCTTCCTGCTGAGGAACACATTCAGGGCAGGAGTTTAAAGCTGTTGGGTGATGAGAATAGGTGGAGAACAACAGTTCTGAGAAAATCAATTCCCTTTGAAAAACTCCATCCAAATCTTTCTTCAGATTTATGTGTCCTTTATCTTTTTATTTTTTTTTCCCCATCCAGGTACCACTTGTCCCAAAGAAACTCTGAATGCAAAAAGGAGTCACTACTGCAAATAACCTGACAGCTATTTGCTCTGCTCCTCTCCTTGCCCTTCGTGTTTGCATCACAGTAAAATAGTAAAATGTAAGAGATTTCTACTCCTCCTGAGTTGTTTTCCTGCTCCCCATGGGTGTTTGGTCTTTAATTCAAATGCTGCACATGTTTATGCAGCATCGCTGTGTGGGCTACTGGTCTTTAGCTGCTACCATTATTATGAATATGAAACACACTCTCACATTTTCTGTTTAACTGGGAATTCTCTTTTATGCAAATTATGTTTGAAAATAATTTTTTGAAAAAGGATATGAACTAGTGAGAGCTACGAGACCAACAAGGGGTTTGGTTTTTTTTTATTAGTAATTAGAGATAATTGATATAAATGCGGGATGCAGGAACGAACACCACTGAAGCTGTAATAATCTAAATATAAATGTCATAGTAACTTCTGAGGCTTCTTTTCACTAATCACTGTTTGAATTACTGATTCAAATATCCTGGATCACTTTGATCCTATAATACACTTGGATGGTTTCACCAGTTGTCATCCTTATCACTGGGGAGGCAAACAACATTTTTTTTGGTAAATGGTCTGCTAGTAAATAATGTCCTCCACTACATGTTTCACAAAGAAAATAAAACACATTACTTGTTCAGGATTTAGAAGAGAAATAAGAAGGGTTTCCTGATTCCTGCATGTTTCCTGATCCTTTAAAGAGAAACACAAAACAAGACAAAACAACATCATCAGAAACCTAACACTTTTCTTGCCACCAGCCCATTTTAAAGGCCAACTTTTTCTGCCAGAGATGCTTTTTGCTTTTGCTTCAGGCTCTTTTTGTTCTTCAATTTTTTTTGTTTTTAAAGCCTGTGGTTGAAACATCACCATGGCCAATTGTGCACCAAAGCAACAGCCAGGAGGGATCAGTCCTGGCCACCACAGCCCTGAGCAGGAGCCTCAATTCCTCAGCATGCATGGACCACACCGCGATGTTCTTTTGACTGATGTGTGCCATCATGTGGCCAAAGGCAGCAAATCCTAAATACGAGATGAAAGTGGGACAGAAGGAGCAGTGCCTGCAGAAATGCAGCCATTCAGACCTGTCTCTCCTGCAGGAGCTCAGGATTCCTCAAGTGACGCCTCTCTACCTATTCCTGCACGGCTTCTAGAGAGCTGAATTCAGGCTTATAATCTTTGTGCCTCTCATAAGGGTATATTGCTGCCACAAAAATAAAACCCTAATGCTTCTTCAGAAAGTTCTGCATTTCTAGTAGGTGCTGTTATATCCTGGCAAATCAGGCAAGGGCTCAATCCTGCTCTGGCAGTGCTGAGAAGGTGCTGAGCGCCTCACCCACCCAATGAATCAGGCTGATTAGCTGTCTGGAGCAACCTGCCAAGGGCCCTGCACACAGGGGTCACCTTTACACATAGCAGCACAAGAAAATTACAATTTCAAAAGCATTTAGACACTTAGACCGAAATAGCAAATCCAGTCATTTTCAAGAGTGTTGCTTAACACAATTTCATGGCCTCGCAGCCTTTGCTGAGTGGCACTTTCTGCTCCTTTTCTCTGGACAAGGCAGGGCTGGGTGATTAAAGCTGGAAGAGCTGCAAACACAGAGGGCTATACTTGTAAGTCACAGCACCAGGGGTCACAAAAAAATTGGTGGGCACAGGACAGTCCTTGTGCGCTCACAAGGTCAAGGTGGCCCGACCACAAACCATGCCATGGTTCAGGGATGACCAACTGCACAGTCACCTCTCCTCAAGTCATGTGTGTGAATACTGGAGGCCAAAAGGAAGAGTAAAATGAAAATACCAGAGAGGAGAATGAAACACAACCAGCCCATCGAGCCATAAACAAAATGAAGGAGCTGAGCTTTACTTAAACATTTATTCATAGGGCTTGGAGGCAGACAAGAACATTACGATTATTTGGAATGACCTCCTGTGTACCACATGCCATTAAATTTTCCCCAGTTACCACTGAAACAAGCCCAATAACTTTCGTACAGCTATAGGATGTTATCCAGAGAGGCATTTGGTCTTGATTTCAAAAAACTCAGCAACTCAGAGGCCAAAGGTTTCTCTGGGGAGTTTGTACCAGTGACATCAATACCCACAGTTAAAACTGTGTCTTATGGCTGCATTTGAGTTTGGCTGATCTGCTGTGTCTTTCTGTGCTGCTTTGAAGAGCCCATTATTACCCAGCAATTTCTCTTGTCAAAGGAACTTATATTGCATCATGTCATCCCACAGCCATCTTTTCGATACCTGCACAGACTGAAGTGGTTTTGCATTTCTCCTTTCTAAAAGTTCTCTCCAGCCCCTGGATGACTTTGGAGCCTGTTTTCTAGACAGGCTGTAGTTTTTAACATTGGATTGTAAACATCCAGTTTTCCCAGAACTAAGAAATACAACCCAACAGTCTTTGCCAATGCACCACACACAGATAAAAGTCCTTTTTCCACCTCCCACTCCTTAATTCCTTATCAACAGCCCCAGATCTCAGCAGGCCTTTTTGACACAGCCTTACATTGAAGGCTTGAGATTGTGTAATGCCAACACCTCAGCCCTTCTTGGCTTGTGAGGACACAGCTCCCTGTTTCAAAGCTACCACTGCTGTTCACTCTAATTCATTGGTATTTTACACTCTGCTGAATGGAAATCCATATTGTTTGAATGTGACTTGTGTGTGAGTGGAGCCCAGCTCCCTATTGATCCCCATCTGCAAGACTGTCACTTGCCCTCAGCATTGAACATTTCAATGCCCTTTGTGCCACTTAAAAGTTTTATAAACTTTTTTATAAACATTTACTGCCAGGTGGTGGGTGGGGATGTTGAATAACATACTGAGATGCACCAAAAATGTCCCTCCAGTTTTGGGTAGTGGCTTCCCATATGACTTCCACATCTAGCAAATTCCCAATAAATTAAAGGCACACTGACAAATCTAAGGACTGCTACATCTTCAGGCAACCGTGATATTGTATCAAATTCCATGACACTGTCTAAGTCTATTATATCTTCATGGGTATCAATAAAGTCCTTAACGAAAAAGCCATAAATCTGACTGACATTTTGAAAAAAAATCACCTCTATTTGCATTTATTTTTATCTAAATGTCTCAGTTCTGTATCAATTAACTGTCTTATTAGTCAAAAACTGGACCTGAGAGGAACGTCATGCTGACACGAATTTCACTGTCCATATCACCAAAGTCATCTTGAAATAGGAATTCTATGATTTCCCCAGTAACCCAAAATCAGACACCACAAAATAGAGTCTCTTGTAACTATTCCAGAAGGGGTTTTTACCTGTAATGATTCTTTTTTATTGTAGAATTGAGAGATATCAACATGTATGAATTTTTATTATTTTTTTTAACCATGAGTGTTGGTTCACTGTTTTCTACTATGTTTTCCTTTCCAATTTCCATCTATTTCTCCTCAGCTTTGGGAAATCAGCCCCTGAGGAAGGCTAAGGCAGATGCTACCATTCAGGCAGCTCCTTTTTCCTGAGTTTCCCCAGGCAATAATTAGCAATATCTATATATTTACCATTTAACAGGCTAAAGATTAATATTTCTTAACCAGCCATCATGATGTGCAAAAATGCACCCACTGGGTCCTCAGTGCAACACACAGGAGAGAGATAAAAAATTAAATTCTAGCATTTCAGAAACACTAACCAAGTTTCACTGCTGACACACTCACACCTCTGAGAAGTGGATAATCCCTGGAGAAGAGAGATCACACCAACACAGCAGAGCATTTATCTCCCCGAGCCCATAACCCCTTTTTCTCACATACAAAAATTAAAATTTAACACAAACTACTGACCAACTGAGATGTGAGCCATAGAGCACCGGCCATCAGATACAGACTTGGCCAAAGGAAACTGAGAGTCAGAGGGAATTCCTTCCAGAGCTGAAGACCTGTATCTTCCTGATGAAAATCCATGCAAAACACAGCTGAGCTTCCCTGTTGAAGTGGTGCATGGCCAGGCAGAAACTGCTTCTGCTCAGGAAACCCAAGTTGTTTGCAAAATATTGACTTGCTACCTTGAATTTCTTGTAAAAGCAATTTGTAATTTGATTCTGTTGTCAGAGATAAAATGCAATATGATCCTTAGGATTAGCATTAACAAGCTGCTAAAAACTAGCAGAAAGAGCAGATCTTTCATTATTTTCAAGAAATGTCCTTCAGCTCCTTCTAGACAATAACAATTACTTCTGCAGGTCAAATAAAAGATAAAAATAAGTAACAGTCATCAGATGCGGTATTAGAAAACAAAACCCAAATAAATAAATAAGATTTTCATGAACCAGACCGTGTTTCAAGGAGCAGCTGAAGAACACACCTTGGAGTCACAAGCTCCTTAGACAGGATGAGTAAAATTGCCTCACCTTTACTTTAAACTGCCTCCTCCTTTCATTTGGCTATCATTAAACAAGTCACTCAGATTTAAACATCATTCAAGGGGACAGAACTGAACAGATGCCATTGTTCCAATCATCTTTGGCAGAAAGAAGCTACCCCACAGCACCAGAGAAACCTGTCCCATCTGGGGCATCAGCCATAAAATAAATGCTGGATTTGCATGGAGAGGAGAGAACAGCATCAGTTTGAGGAAAGAATCTGCCTAACCCACAGGGAGTTTGGAAGTAGCTCACTAACCAAGAAATATGCCTTGCCTATGATTATAAATACTATATATAATCATACATATACTATATCTATAAATAACACTTCAACCATGCAAAAAAGGCTACAGAACTCAGGGACTATAATTAATGTGCACTGCTTTTCTTTTATTCAAGTGCTGCTAAGAAATGGCAGGTTGCCACCAGATCAACATCCTACAAAAGAATTAAAGGTGGCTTCAAAAGGGACGACTTGCTGTCTGTGCTGTGAAGGAAAAAAATGTACACGGTATCATCCAACCATTTAAATTCAGCCCAAAATAAAGGTGTTGGTGCAACCTGAGCTTAAGAGATGCAAACATTCAACTTCCACCCTGAAGACCAGAACTGGAATTACCTGCAAGAACTTCAGGGAGTGAAACACAACTGCAAGGAATATTATATTATGTTTATTGCACTGTTGAGTCTGACCTGCTGTTACATATTTAACCAGGCAGTTCCCCTTGCTCTTACCTTCTAAACCAAGTCACAGAAACCAATCTTGCAATCAGAAGGGTCTAACACAATGAAGACTCATCCTGCATTTCATTTATTGAACTACCTGCAAACTTGTCTCAGACTGAATAAAAAAAATTCTTTTGCATTTCTGTCAAGTTCAGTATAGCAGCTTACAAAACTCCCACAATATATCCAGTTTGGAGTGTCAGACTTGTCCATGAACTATCCTGTATTTCTCATCTGTCACAGGCCATTTAGCTCAGACAGGATGATAATAATAGAAGGAAGATGCAGGGGAAGGAATGCTTACAAGTTATCATGTTGACAGTGAAGGGCATAATACACATTGTTTTGTTTTATCTTTTACCATGAGATACTTGTCCAGACTTTGTGTTTTGTGAGGTTTTAGGGTATTTCAGTGCACCTTTCTGATGGAAAAGGGAGATGGCATCATAGGCAATCACACCCCTTAGTTTATATCATATATAGCTATGCCTGATGCCTGAATCTATATCAAGCAATCAAAAACATAATGGACAGCTTTCTCCATGTTCTAATATACATTTAATCTTACAAAGGTACACATTTCAGACTTATATAAAAATATTGAGTGTTTAATATGATTTTTCATGAAGCACTAAAACTAACTTGAAAGAAAGCACTGAACTGTGAATGAGGACTCTCTAAGAACAGAACTCTGGAGCATTTGTATTTTCTGCTTTTGTTTCCTGTAGCTACTTTTTAATCTCTTTTTTTGGGGGGGGGCAATCAATAAAATCACATATGATTTAATATCTTCCTCCAAACTTTAGAGAGTTTTTACATTACAGTATGCTGTTGTTACTGTCATAACTTACTCTGCTTTAGTAGATTGCAAATTGCCCCTTGATGCCTTCTGTGAAGGCATCAATATATCAATATTTATCAATATATAAACACCTGAACCATAGAATCATTTAAGTTGGAACACACCTTTAAGATCTCACAGTCCAACCATTAACCTAACACTGACAAGTCAACCACTAACCTACATCCCTAAATGCCACTATAAGCTTAGTAAAATACAACCTGCCAGTTCTAAGTTACCCAAAAGAGATTAAGGAAAGGGTAAAGGAAGAAAAGGGATTAAGAGAAGAAACAGGAGTAGAGAGAGGAGAGAAAAAGTAAAGAAAAAGATTTGAATAAGAGAAAAATAGTTACTGCTGAGAATCCCTCACATGGTGGTGGTTGGAGAAGGGAAAGAATTTGTTGGCTGGCTTTGACCCAATAATAAAATAATCCAGTGAGATTTCAATCCACTACGGCACAGGGTGCAAAGGAGACTAAAGCAGGCTCTTCTCAGTGGTGCCCAGTGAGAGAACAAGAGAAGATGGGCACAAACTGAAACCCAGACACACAGGAGGTGCTGCCTGAACACCAGGAACCACTTCTTTACTGTGAGGGTGACAGGTTGCCCAGAGAGGCTGTGGAATGTCCCATCTTGGAAACATTCAAGAGACATCTGGACACAGTCCTGGGCATGGTGTGGTGGCGGTCCTGCTTGAGCAGGGCCATGGAACTAGATGACTTTCTAACTTCAACTATTCTGAGCTAATGTTCTCTTACTGCTGAATTATTGGGAATGCCATGGCAGTTCTGCACAAGAGGTCAGAAAGTTGCCTACTTTGGTAACTGCTCTGTACTCATCAGCAGGCTGTGGATGTTGAAGTTCTAGTTCATATAATAATAACAACACTGTGGATGTTGAAGTTCTAGTTCATCTAATAATAACAATGCTGTGGATGTTGAAGTTCTAGTTCATATAATAATAATAACACAAGTCTAGAGATGCAAGGAGACACCAACAAGCTCTTTTACAGCCAGGAAGCACAATATTTGAGTCACCTCGCTCATGTCACTGTGATCTCCCACCTTGTTTAGGACTTGTGTGCAGGAACAAACATCAGGTAACGTCAGACAGTCACTCCCAGAAGGCAGAAGAAGTTCTGCAACAAACATCATTTTGCAATTCTATAAACCTTTGGGAAAATTTCTTCCTAAACCCAGGCTATTGCAAATTGGCCTCTGATTTAAAGCATGAGGGTTTCTATCTCTCCTAGTCCTAGCTCAGTGCCAGCTGTTGCCTGTCCTGTCAGTGCCAGAAAATGCAATATATATATAAATGGAGATGCTTGTGCATCTTCTTCAGCTTTGCACATCTGGGGACATGCTCCTTTTGTGAGAAAATCTAAGCAAAGGGAAGTAAAGCACTGGCTTACAATGTTTTAAAACTGCCAAGAATCTCCTTTGCCTTAACCCTTAGGTGTGTACTACAATTTCCATGGTGTTTATATACACATCTATTTCATTACTTTTACTCGCTTAAAGATCAATAATATTTTAAGAACTGCTTCAGTTAGGTGTATAACTACTCTGCCTGTTGCAAAGGCACTGAAATATCGGGTTTGGTCATCAAAATTGGCCAGCTTTACAGGCTACATCACATAGAGCATTTTGAGGTAAGGGTAAAAGCCACCCTCTATGAATCCTTTAAGGTCTTCCAGTAAGTCACATCTGACATGCCATTAGTCATGCTAAAATCCTGAGAACAGAAGACAAATAGCCCTCAAAGTTGAAGGGAATCCTTCAGACAGAACTCACTTAAAAAGTAATAAGTTAATAAAGTCATCAGGCTCATGGGCTGGGATTTTGCTCAGACCTCTTTAAGTAACTTCCTAGATAACAAAGAGAATTTAATTTTCCTGATAAAATTAGACCAATTAATCAGACAGCACAGCAAAGGATATATTTCTCTTCTATAAGGGGACAACCAGCTATGTTATGATAAAGAATTTATTAGCAAGAAGAGTTCTCCTTAGACTTCCTTGGGAAATGAAGGGCAAGCCAATAGTAAAATATTTTAAAGCTCATTGTGGGCTTTTGGAGCACTGGTGAAATGTGCACCATCTATCAAGATTATTAAGATGAAACTATTAACCCTCTGACAGTTTAATAACCATTCTTTATGTTATAATAACACAGGGCCCCTTTGGGATCAGAGTTCCAATTTTGGAGGCACTGTCCATCATTTGTCAAGGAAACTGAACCTTTGTGTGGAGCAAAACAGCAACAAGGCCAGCCCACCCTACCTTTTCCTTCCCAAGATGTAAAACCTTGCAGCAGGTCCAGGTTTCTCTGCTCTTACAGTCCCTTTTCCTGTAAACACACCCATGGGGGCTGCACACTTCTTGGGGGATCCCAAATCACTGCACTAGAGGAAAAAAACCTGAAAAGAGGATTCATACAGTTTGCTCTCACAGATCTGAGCACCACACCTCAGCATTTGCAATAAAACACTCTGAAGGAACAGCATTCTGGTTTTGGCTGGGCTAGAGTTAATTTTTGTGTCCCTTTTGCTGCGTTTTGGATTTAGGATGAGGATAATGTTGATAACACAGTGGGGTTTGATAGATGCTTAGGGGGGAGAGGAGCAGACAGCAGCGTGGTCCTGAGTGGGCAGGGTTAAACCATGACAGACAAGGACCAAGACTGTGCTTGGACTTGGATCTCAGCTTTCCCTGAGCTCACAAGAAACACTGCTCAGCTCTGAAGGCTGGACCAGGTACTTTGCTCACCCCAAACATGCAGATGCTCCAGTCTCAGTGATGCATCAAACCCACCTTGAGCTGCAGTCACTTCTACAGTGATGAATGTCAGTGCTGCAACCAAGTGACCAAATCACTGGGCTGAGGTTAATTAGCCTGCAGGAACACTTTAGATCATGCTGCTTTAAAGCCTATTTCAAACAGAGACTGAGGGGAAAAGACAACAACAAAAACACCTCTAGTTTAGCTCAGAGAATGTACTCCAGTACTCACAGCTTTGTTCTCCTCTTACCTCTTCAGATTTCCTTTTCTGCATTTATTGCATCAGGGAGTAGGTTGGTTGTCCATTGAGAATAAATATCTGTTTTTGAGCCACTTTCTGCCCCATTTTGCAAAGCAGCTGCTCCTGGACAGGCCAGACTTCAGCTGGTGTAAGAAAACACTGCCATGCACTGAAGTCAGCACAGCAATGGACAAAGCAAGAATAACCCTTGGATTTTTTAATATATTAGCAACCTGTGGGGTTTTCCCAACATAAATCACCAGCAAGCCCTCAGCAAAGCCTGTGTTAGCAATCAAAAAGAGAGGTGACAACAAAGAGGGAGAAACAAAAGAAATCATACCCATGGACTGAATACTCCTGGACACAGAAAATGAGGGGGAAGGGGGTGGGAAATGGGGATACCCACAGGGGGTGAAGGATGAAATTAGACTATCCTAAAGACAGAAGCAATTACATTCACTGTCTGCTGGAGATCTCTAATCAACATAACCCTCAACAGGTACCTTTTTTCTTTCCCCCTCATGTAAATTTTGCTGACTTGCTGTATATTTAAATTCAGAAGTCACACAAACTTCCATAAACATTTGTGCACACCAGCACTTCTAATGTGTACTTCTGGCCCTGTGCCTAATTTGCTGTAGTTCACATCTGTAACCTCGCTACTTTTTGAGAATTCAACTCTGAACTTCATCTATTCCTTTTCCAGAGCAGCTTAATTTTCTGTCCTACCCTACACTTGGCAGAATTGCCTCGTGTTACTGACTGACAGTCCTACCAGATGTCTTTGGGTGACCTCAGTACCCTTCTGCGACTGTCAACTCTTCCCAAGTTTCTAATTTAAAATATCTCCCCCAAATCTCATCAGTGTG
Source organism: Anabacerthia variegaticeps (assembly GCA_035583185.1). Taxonomy (NCBI): domain Eukaryota; kingdom Metazoa; phylum Chordata; class Aves; order Passeriformes; family Furnariidae; genus Anabacerthia; species Anabacerthia variegaticeps. The sequence continues at coordinate 3,223,723 of JAWWEW010000001.1, read as the reverse complement.
TTTTGTGTCAGCAGTCTAGGGAAAAAAAAAAAAAGGCAAAAAAGAAAAAGCAAAAAAAGGAACTCATTTGCATAACCTTTCCCTTCTACAAATATCCAAGTGCCTAAGAAGACACCGAAGAACTTCCTAATGTCACCTTCTGTCCTCACATCTAGGCAAGGTCAAGCTGGGCTTTCCCACTGACCTGAAACCATTTCAGATAAAGGTATTGATGTTTCCTCCCCTTCCTTCCACCCCTGGGAATTTAGGGCACCTCCCCAAAACCCTCCCTGTCTCCCCAGATCCCCACACTAATTCCAGTCAGGGTTCCTCAGGATCCTCCCAAATGGAAGGATTTTAATTTTCACTGTATTTGTTGAAATCACTCACGGAAATCTAACACTTGATGTCACGTGGGAATTCACTTTCATCATCTGATTTCTTCAGTGTTTCCATTTTCTGATGAAATTCTGGGGTGTTGGGAGGTCTGCTGGAGGTGAGGAAAGATGAACCATGACCTGCCTGGACACAGACAAATCTCCAAAAGGAGGCTATGCTAAGAAATGAGGAGCATTGCTTTACTTGATTTGGATTTTTTTCTTTAAAACTTGGGCTTTGAACTAAGGCGCAATGTTGTGTTATGAATTCAGATTATCCATATGATTTCTGAAACCTTAATCTACAGAGCAAAAGACTGGAAATGGAAATGTGTCTCGGAGGTGAGACAATACTTGGGTTCATGAGAGAACTGTGAAAACTAAACTCTGAGTTACTCAGAAGCAGAGAAGGTGTTGCTTTTGGAAAGGGAGAAGGGTGCATTAAATCTGCTCAGAGCCTCTCAAAGATCCCAAAAAGCTGTAAAAATTACCATACTATGATTCTTGTCTCTGAGGAATACAACCTGAGACATAAAGCACCTGAGGAAAGAAAATCTCTACCAGCTTTATTACAACACTACTTACAACTTACAAAGGGATCTGTGAAAGGAAAGAAAACATATTTAGTTTTAGGAGAAGTGGATTTTGCAGGTTTTCTTTATCCAAGTCTTTAGCTACTATTGTTAGCATGTCATCTCTTGACTGTTGTAAATACAGACTTTTACCAGCATAAGCTGTAAATAATGTGAAGGTAAAGTATGAAGTGAACTGAATGAAATTCAAGCAACCCCTGCCCTGTGGAGAATCTCCCACCTCAGTTTTCAGAAGTGCTTCCCAGCACATTCTCCAGCACTTTCCAGGCTAAGGGATTACACCCTCAAGGAATTGTGGTGGCCAGACTGAAAAGAAACCACAAATAGAGAGGAGAAACAACCACCCTCCAGTCCAGCAGCCATAAAGCTGAAAAGGTGCCTGAAATGCAGCACAGGAGTCAAAAGTCCACGTGAATGAGAGGATTAAACAGAGGTGGAAACAATTTTTTTGCCTTCAGACTCTCTGCTTTACTACAGAGTCAGCATAGTCTTTTCCTAATATCTCTCTGGCTTTCTGCTACTATCTGAAAGATATTGTATCTATGCATTCTGGGATGGGGCAAAAAAAACCCACCCCTTTTAAAACAAACAAACAAAAAACCTCCAACAAAACAGCTTAGAAATTTACTGTACATAGCTCAGAAAAAAAAAAAATTAAAGAAGCAAATTGAATAGAAGAGGCAGAGAACTGAAATTAGCAATCTAAAAAGAGTGCTACCGAAATTAGGCTGATTTTATAAAATAACATTTTGCAGCAAACTCCAAAGCATTTCATTTCCTGTGAAAACTTACAGAGAGCCCAAAGGCATTATTTGACCAGCTGTACAATATATCAGCTAAATGAGTGAATAGATTTCCACAGCAGAGGCACCTGCAGGATGTGCAGCAACTTCTATTTCACATATTGGTTCAAGGCAACCATGCAGTTCCACTGGCTCATCCTTTGCATTCACAATGGACAGCTGGCAGCATCCAAATGAAACATTAAACTTGCTTGTGCAAGTAAATAAGTTTGAAAAAGCCACTGAAAAAAAACCCCAAACCCCAAGAACAATAGAAACAACAAAAAAGGAAGGGAATGTCTTCAAAGGTTCTTCCAGATTTCCGAAATGCTGAAATGTCTAATTGAACTTTCAAACGCCAACCAATCAAAATATGCAGCTTTTCATGTATGATGAGAACGAAGGAAACAAACAACAAACCTCTGCAATGCCTCAGAACACTGAATAAATCAACTTGCCAAATCAGGAAGTCTGAAGAAGGAAGTCTAATTATCCTAAGTGCTTCATTAGCAGACCGTGATGCAACAGAATTGTTAACCATGTGTTGCACTTCCCTAAGGGAATGGAGAGAACCAAACAGAAAGCCTTGTAAAGTCTCCTAAGCGTGTGTATCCCTCCCTTGGGTGGCAGGGAAAACATTCCTAGTGATGTTCAGATGTGGCCTTGGACTTGCCCCAACCCAGGTCCCAGTCTCCTGTCTAAGCTCACCCAGCTCTGATGATCCTTGTTCTTCCTGAGTTCTGTTAACCTGCAAGGTGTCATATTGATGTGATGGTTTTCCATCATCTTCCCGGGCATGGAAATTCTGCTTTTTCACAAGCTGGCTTTAGGACCCAAGGGTCACCAACCCTTCAGAAGCTGAGCACGTTCTTTCCCAAACTTCACACTCCCTGTCTTTTATGTCCTTAGTGGAATCAGCTGCCAAAATCAAACCAGCAAGAGCCCAGGGCAAATATCCCTGTCCAGTGACTGTAACTGGGATCAGCTGAGCTATTAAGAGGCAAATCCCAAGCAACAAGGCAAGGCTGGGATCATCAAGGAGCAGCCTGGACAGAGACACACCAGTGAAGAACCCAGATTAAATGCAGTCCTTGCCTTGGGTTTCCCACAGTCCTTGCAAATTTGGGGTTGGGAGTGCTTTGCAGACCTCTTCCACACAAGTTTTATCTCAGACACTTCTTTAGGAGGTCTCCAGGGGTTCATCCCTTTAGTAAATTAGGTCTGTGTGGGAAGTGCTCCTTTGTATCCTACCGACTCTTTTGAATGTTCACAAATAAGAATGGCCAATTTTGGAGCAAGAGAACATAGAACCTGAGTAACTTTCAAATTAAAGATAGGCTCTAATAAGAGGAATTTAAAATTTGCAGGGCAAACATTAGTTTCTCTATCATGCTCTACTGAAAGAGATACCATAGCAGGATGCATTAGTTTGTCAGTCCACTAAATTCCTTTTTTGCCCTTGTGCCAGCAAAAAGAATGTAAGTTTTTTTCAAGATCCTGTGATGGAAGAAAACCATAAAAAAGTGTACAGGCTTAACTGATTGCACAAGCAATGCAGCTTTCCTGCATTATTGTTCCCTTTGATGGACAGGCACAATGAAACAAGAGATTTAGGAGAGTTGCCTGAAGTTACGTATCCATTTTGAGAAACGAGGAGGAGAAAAATGACCTTTTAACCCAGGAATCCCATAACTGCTTTCACAAGTTTGTCCTTCACATAGCCATAACGGGTTTTTTCCATGTGATTTGGATATTCATCTTTAAAGAAATGGACTCAAGCTTCTCAATGCTGGAGGGGATGGCAAGCCATGGGGAACTTGTCCAGTGGATTTATTGCTTCTATGTGGCTGTTGTTCAGAGTGACTATTAATTATCAAGTCTCTGCTCAGCAATACAGTTCACACCTATTTCAAAACCCCATCACAATACACAACCACCCTCAGAACCATTTCTTAGCTATTCATTCATTTCATATTGTATGACCAGTAGCCCAAACCATGGAATGACTCAACTGGGATGTCTATGCAAGAGGAACACCCTAAAATAGGTGGCCTGGTGAAATGCCACCAGTGAACTGAGGGCACAGGCCAACTCCTTATCCTGTTATTTCTCTTCCCTTTTTGCTCTAACACTTCCAATGCAAGAGCATGCCTACAGTTTTATTCAAAGGAATATCTGTGGGCATTTCTTGCTGTACCCATCTTGCTTTCTCATTATTATTGGATAGCTCCTCACTAGGCCACTTTCAGTGATCTCAGCTTGACTTGGAGTCTAGAGCTTGGAGCTAAACACTGTTTTTTTCTTAGTACTGCTCCCTTGAACCTCATATTTACCCCCCTGACCTAGATCACATCAAAAACAATGGGTGAGGGAAAAGTACTGAATTTAGCATTTAAGAATAAATGCTTACAGGCAAGCTGAGCCATGTGACGCTCTCAGAAAAAAAACAGCAAACCACCATTTTTTTTCTTTTTAAACATCTGACATATTTTCTTTTAAGCAGTACCTTTAACAAGAAGCACATACTGGAAATATTTAACAACCTAGTGACAGTTAGAATTCTTCCCTCTGAATTTTCAATGGAGCATGGAATCCAGATCCGTTTTGTGTCTTGAATAAAACCCTCTTCAGCCTTATTCAGTATGCTGAGATCAGTGGAAGTCTTTGTGCCTTCCTCTTTTCAATTCTGATGACTCCATTTGTCAGTGGGTAAACAGACTCGTGGCTGCATGGAACCAGCAATTCCCAGGCAGTTAATGAAAATGAAATTTCTTGACATTGCAAAGAACTACTAATTGTTATTATCTTTCCCTTTGGTGCCATTAAGAAAAGGTTGAAACTGCTTTAAACTTCTGGACTAGTGAATCTCTTTTAAAAGCCACTAATTTAATCCTGGAAACGTCAGGGAATGCTACCAGTGATGAAGTCCTGCTGTTAAAATAAATATTGTATTCCAGTTTGCATCTGTATTTATTTTCAATGCAAACTGCTAAGGCCTTGTTCAACAGTAGGAGTCTATTTATCTGCATAATGCATACTATTGTTTACACATTATCACTTGTTAACTGTTATGTCTGCATATAAACAGAGGAAAGAATAAGATGGACTGAAACCACATGAATCTGACAGGAGGACACTCTTGACAGAAGGGACTGCAGGCTCTGGTTCTCTGACACATCATTTTATGAATTGCCAAGTGATGACAACAGGCAGAATTTTAACAGGGCATATAACAGGCTCTGCTCTTCATAAATGTGGTGCAATTGTCTGCAGAAATAATGCAGAATTCTGGACAGGTTAGTTCTCAGAATAATTCAGTCAGGCCAGAAGAGAGAGACAAGAAATGGAGCTTCTGTCCAGTAAGGGAGGAACCACTGCAGCCAAAGGACTCATTTGGGCAGGAATTGCTGAACTTGACTCACCCTTTTCTTCATCATTGCATTTTTGGGATGGGGTTTTCTAACATGTTTACTACTCACACGATGCTTTCGAAATCCATGTTTGACTTGCCTCAGTCAACATTTCAACCACATCCTGAATTTTCCAGGATGCAACTTCCACCTGGAAGCAGGCACAGCACCATCAGACTTTTCATTCGTGGCATACTAATTCATTCACCAGGCACCTTTGCCTGGCTGACTGTGAGGACTTCCAGTACTGTGGAATTCCTCATTTCATACAAGTTTTACAGGGAAAATTCAGGCTTAAGTGTAAAGATCTGATCTTAAGCTCCAAGGAGGAAATTTAATTGATGACACTTCTGTAGCTGGAAAACAGACATTTAATATATATACAGACATAATCTATATCTATAACATTTAATCTATAAACCAGTCATTTTATATATATATATACACTCATCACTTTTCATCATGCATCCTTCTAAATTCATTGCTGTTATTTTATTACTGTGTTACTTATGCAATCCAGCAAACTATAAAGCACAGGATTGAATACCCTGTTAGGCTTTGCTGATTATATGGTCAGTACTCAGTCCATTTTCAGGCAGAATTTCTCCATCACCACTGCAATCAAACCCAAGGTCTGAAATAAAGAGCAGTGAAATGTTCTTTTGAATTAGCTAACACTACTTCAAATTTTACATCAAGCACAGCCTTTTTTAATTTTTTTTATACGTAGCTTATCTGTTTATATTTCAATAAATCTGAAACCAGTCTTCAGTTTGCCAATAGGACTTTTTTAGTGTTCCAGGGGAAAAAAAATACACATAACCTTCTAATCTTACCCCAAGCCAGAAATACGTGGCCCAGTTTGGTATAACACAGTAAATACATCTTGAAAGAAGCATCTGAATGAATTTGTATCAGTGGCTGCCTCCTCATGAACTGCACTGTGACAGGGTTATGATCCTCAAATCCTCTACTTCCCTCCCTTGGAGCTCTGCTGGCCTGAGCTCCTTGTCATGCCCCAAGTGACAGACAGAACTGGAAAACAAGATCAGTGTAATTTCTGTATCAGCTATCTTGTTGAACACAGAAAGAGACTCTCTTAAATGGCAAAGAAAGAAATGAGTATCATGTTTATGTCCCTCAGGTACCAGTCCAGTCAGTAAATGCCAGTGGACTCTTTTTTGGCCATTCAAGGATTGCATTTACTATTTTAAGCAATTCTTAGAGGAGGCTCAAGTCTGCTAAACAGCAGATCTCTTGGTTTTTTGCCTTAAAACAGCACCACAACTTTGTTGGAAATCATCAATGTTTCTTTTTTTTTTTGGTCAGTTCTCCCAGAGGTTTTACTGAGAAATGGCTTTATTACCATGTAGAAATCCTGTGTTAGCAATTACATCCTATTAAGGACATAAGTGCCTGTTCAAAACAGTCATCCTGCAGACACTGCCCATCCATTGCAGCCTTCAGCTCTGCCCATACATTACCTGTTAGTTGCTGCATTCCCACACTGCCTTGGCTATCTTCACCATTTCCATTTCCTTCCCCCATAAACAGATCTAATCCTGCTCTCTTTTGGTGCTGATCTCTCCACAGAACAAAGAGCAGGGAAAGATCCAGCAAAGTCACCATCCCATTTAATAGCCACTTTCTCCCTAAGTTTAAGAACCAGTGAAGCTGAGGTGAAAAACCTGTCATTCTCCTTGAGTCATCCCACATGCCAAGATCCTCTGCCAGTTCTATTAATTGAACAGATTTCCTGATTTAGATTAATTTGAAGAGGTGTTTGCTTTACTGTTTCTTCTGCCTTCATTAGCATTTGAGAGACATTTGATGATAAAGTCTGATTATATCCATCACAGAAATTTCAAAATCTGGCATTTCAGAGATCATCAGTCAGATGGGAATTAACTTTGGAGTACACTGTAATAGGCAACATATCTCAATATCTAAATTTAACACACTGTACATACAAGAATCCTTTCTGGCACAGATTTGCACACTTCTGTGGACACCAGTGAAGTGACCTGAATAACCAGACCCACGTCTTTCTTGACTATAACAGGGTCATTCTAGTATCAGGTTGAGCAAAAATACACAGTTGCAAATCCTATTTGAGATGATCCTGGTAGTATGACTGGCTCGAAAAAAAATATTCAATCAATACTAGTACAAGGCTGTGCTGGATGATGCAAGAGTGCTCTATCAGTTGTTTGTATCTCTTATAACTTTAAAAAACATCACAGGTAAAAACAAGTCAGTGCATACACATGAAGCATTAAAGCAGTTACAAGAGCAGAGAACAATGGAAAAGCAAAAAAGCAATTACTAGGTTGTTGGTTTTGGCACCTGTTTGAGAAATGTCTGAAGCTATCACATCTCAGAATTAAAAGTAGCAAGACCCTACACCAAATGAAAACACCAGAAATATCTATTAGCAGTTCCAATAGCTGCTGCTGCTGTGCAAACATGTATATACCGAAGCACACAAATTATTGAAGCAACATTACCTTGGAGTTTAATGTGTTTGCATTTCTTGCTGCAGGCACACCACAAACCTCTGTCATAAAATATCCCTCACCTACCAATTCTTTCTTACCAGCTGGGTGCTTTCTTGAATCCATATTATGTAGGCAGCCTTCATGTTGAAGGCTATATTTTTGCCTTATAATTCTATATTTCTACAGCAAAGAAAACCTTCCACCATAAACTATATTTAATCCAGACTAGATCAACATAGTACTTCCCTCTACTACAGGTCAAAATTTGGTTTACTTTATTATTTCATGCATATGCTGGAGTTAGCTTAAGATAGTTTGAGTCCTAAAGTTGCTTCCACAGTTGAAAATTATTACATCAGTAGTAAAAATTCATGAAACATCAACTACAGAATCGACTACAATAAATGCAGAAGCCAACGGCACTTTAAAATTACCTTTGTGAATGATCTGTGTGTGTCTTGTGATTATTTCTTTTTCTGTGCAGATTCTCTGTCATGCTGCACACACTTAGGATTGAAAAGTTAATACAGGTATTTGAACTCAACCAAAAGCACTTTGGCAAAATAAAAGAGAATTCCCAAGCATCCAGAGTCACTGGGCTCAGCTGGCAGAGAAGCTGTGCCCACATTTTTCTTCTCCTTATCTTATTTATTATACATCAATCACTCTGAAGAAAAAGCATCAGGAAAGACAAAGACCCAAACACGAGTGATCCCCTGGAAAACTAACAGCACACACAAAATTCCCATGTTTGTACAAATTCCTGTTAAAAATAGGACCACAAACAAGTCACCTCGGCCACTCTTTGGTAGTTATAGATGATGGAGGGGATTCTTCAAGTTTCTCACTTGCCAGTGAGAAAAAAAGCAAATCTACCCATTGAAATCAATTAGTTGGCTCCTAAATAGAAAGGACTCTCCAAATGTAAAATTAGCCTTCACTTGATCTCAAACAGTCAGAGCATTCTATGGAAACGTGGCAATGGGGCTATGCCAGGAAGTCTGAGCTTACAAGATCAGCAATCAGTTCCTTGGAAAAGTCCCTACTGCTTTCCTAACAACAAAAAAGATAAAATCAAGCCAGTGCCAATATTTTTTTATGAGAAAACCCCCCAAACAAGGACCTAAAACACTCTGAAAGACTTGCTGCTTTATACAATTAGAAAATAGGTATTAGATCCAGCTCAAGGCCTTGCAGCTCAAACACTAACCTTGGCCAAATCACTCCATGCCTTTCTTTCTCAATCTCTTCGAGTAGCAAATGAGAATAAAAACTCTTCCTTCACAACGGCTTACTCAAAAGGTTTACAAAGTGTTTGGAGATCTCAGGGGATAAGTCAGCACATAAAAGCATAATATTTTTATTGCACTGGGCAGGTGTATTTTATCACAGAGTGCAAAGGATTAAAGCAAGTGCCTCCAAAGCCAAGTCCCCATGCCCATAAACTGCAGGCCATGTAAATGCACCGAGCTACAGTCTCCTCACGCCTCAGCTACTTAATAAAAGGCAGGCAACCAAGCCACCACTCTGAGCTGAGTGACTTCAAGTGATTAATTCCTCAGGGACAAGATAAGGAGATAGGGAGCCTCTGAAGCATGTAAATTCCACCAGTTTTCAAGTGTAAGCTGTTTTAAAGTGTAAGGTCTTCCCACCCTGCATAGTCATGCCAGACGTTTGGAGCGCTCTGTCAACACCTGAATGTCAAACAGACACCTCCTGATTTCTTTTTTTTTGTTTGTTTTACTTCAATTTGCCTCGAGACAAGGAAGATCTCCCCTCCAGGGGTCAGCTAAACAACCTGGTGGTGAAGAGAGTGGAGGAAAACACCCTGCCAAGACTCCAAGCTTCAGTAATGGGACAAACCAGAAAGGGCAGTGGTCAGCTTTGTAAATCAGCCGTGAACAACAGGACAGGGATTTAGAATAATAAGACTGGCTTAACTTTTACCAGAATGAGGCAAGCAAAGGCACAGAGCCTACAGAATTGCCTGTGAGCTGGGGGACTCTGTGATCCTGCTCCCAGCAACCTGTTCCCTGGGTACACTGGAGCCCTCTCCAGGGTAGGAGAAACCCTCCCTCTCCACTCCCCATCACACAAAGTGCTCAGAGGAACTGCAAAGGCAATCTCTACTCTCCCTCTTCATTGCCAAAGCTGCTGAAAGACTTTCTTGCCCAAGCTGCAGCTTGATTCTGCTGGCTTTGTGACAGAATTCCAGTAATCACAGAGGATTTGTTGCCCTGAGCAATTTGACCTGGATCCTTCTCTGGGCTTTACCTAAAGCAGAGTCCAACCATCTCATGGGTTATAAGTGTGGGAGCAGCAATTCGTCCAGAAATAGGAATTTTTTGCTGACAGCCAAAAATTCTGTGCAATAAGCAGAATTCTTTCCTCACCTGCACTGGTATTATACAACTCAAGTAATAAGCTCAGTGAAACAGCTTCGAATTTACAACAGAACCAGGAGCAAACATATTTACAATAAGCCCCTCAGACCACTGAGTGCAGCAAACAGAGCAACTTGGCTGTGCAGCAACAAAACAGGGACAGATCATGCTCAGGTTCTGGAGCTCAATAAAAACACATCCTGCTTTGCTCCATGGCTTCTCCCCACCAGGTGCAGATGTGGATGAATTCCACTGATGACAACGCCAACATGCTGCTCCATGTAAAGGCAATACCAGTTCTTTGTGGGTTGTGACATTGTTAGGGTTTTTTTCCCAGATTGGTTCCTTATGCTCCCCTATTTTTCAGCAGCAGCTACCTGGGCAGTTCAGCCACTACTGCCAAGATGAAGTGGTTGTTGAGGAGAGCCTGAAGAAGAAATAGGTGCAGTGTTTACTGAAATGCAATCAATACTACCAAAATAAAATGTTGGCTTCTTAGTAGTCTTGCTTCAGAATGGCAGATCAAGTGACGATTACACTTTTTAGGTTCGTTCTTGGGATAAGCAGACCCTTTTAACCCGTGCCAGAGGTGAGTATATAAAGGCACACACCAGCCAGAATGAACTCAGAGTGGAAGGGAAGTAAAACCAGACTGAAATCCCCTCATTATAAACAGCTAAACATGTGAATGAGTTACAGTCTTCAAAAAGGAAGGAAAAGGGCTGCAAAGAGAAAACAATATATATTTTTGGGCACACCGTAAGCTCCTGAAAACATAATAATGCTTCACTGACACCACTGCATCCTGGAAGGATTTGGTATTTCTATAATGCAGAGAAACCACCTTACTGCAGGGAAATTAGAGATACACAACTCAGATGTGAGAGCGCAGACAGGGTCAGCAGAGATAAATTTTGGGAAGCTTTCTGAAATCAGACAGAGCACATTTTGCAACAGGGGAGAAATTCACCAAGCAGAAACCAGAAGAACTCTGAGGAGCCTCAGTGCTATTCTCCCTACCAAGCAGTCACCTCCAAAAGCCACACAGCCTGCTTTCTCTGCTGAGTAAAGGGGTCCCAGAGGCCAAAGGGCACCCCAAGAGAGAATGAAGCAATACTCTCCAGCTCCCCAAAGATTATCAGTGTCCTGGCTAGCTGTTCCTGCTGATAAGGCCCAAGCACTCAGCGAGAACAATGTCTTTAAATCTTTTTTTTTTTTTTGCTGGTATAATATAACCCTCCTCTTTGCTTGTGTCCTAAAGATGAACCTCGCCACGATAATTGACTCTCAATCTTCCTGATATAGTTACTGAAAATAACTTCATCTAATGTAATCTCTTTATTACTACTGTAAAACACTTCCCTCTTTCTTCGGGTCACAGGCAGAAGGGTAAGCTGTTTGAATGCCTAAGATGGTCCTAGGAACACAAAACTCCAGCAAGCATTAATAGAGCTTCATATATAATCAGCAGTGCTCTCAGCTGCAAGGAAATCTGATTTACATCAGGCTACCACTGCAGCAAAGCCAGGAAAGGTCCTGCAGAGTTGCACAGCTCCAATAAATTCAGAAGCCATTTCAGAAATTAAACCGAGGGTCACATTCTGCTCCTGGTTGTGCTGGAGTAATGGCCCTGCAATCAGTGGAGTTATTCTTGATTTATATCATACCTGGGAGCATAATCTGGCCATCAGTCTCTGGAACCAGGCTCTGTTCTCTGGAGAACTTTGAAAGATTTCTAAGGTTGTTATTTTGAAACTTGCAGTAGCAAATAACAGAATATAGGCTTTTGGAAGCAAAATATTTCCTCCTCCCTAATAAAGGTGTTAAAAGCAGGTCTCCCCTGTGTGGCCCTCAGACACATCCAAAGCCATGCAGAAAATAGGAAACAAAAGCAAAATCTCCACAAGTTCAAAGGGCCATAAACCATCACTATTCAGATAATTAGTCAACTTCCATCACTGAAGTTAGGAATAAAAACCAAAACAAAACCATGAACAACAAAACCCCCACTTTCTAACCAGTTTATCACCAACAAAGGCACTTTGGATGTCTACAAAGTGTGCAGGGCCAAAGGAGCACGAGGAGACAGAATACTTGAGTGTCTGCAGTGCCAGTCTAAGCTGGTACCTTCATTCTGACACCCAAAGCAGAGCTGCTTACAGAAATACCAAGACTCAGCCCCTCTCTGCCAGCAGCACTCTGCTGGCTGCCCCCTCTCCATTTATTGCACCTTACCAATGCATTACCTGCATTCAGGTACATCACTAGGCATGGCTAGTTAAAAAAAAAAAAAAAAAACCAACAAAAAAACCACCCAAACAAACACAAAGGAAAAGAAAAGCCTATCTGTGATATACGTTCTTGTGGGAAGTGCAAACCCAAAGGAGAAAAGCAGATTGCAGCCCGGAGAGCAGGGGCATGCAGAAGTTTTTATGTCACCATCCCAGCCTCCCCTCTAGTTCTTCCAAGTGCAACAGGTTGGTGTCCTCTGTGGGTGCTGAGAACTGAAAGAGCCTCACAGGGTCTGCCTGCAGCCAAACAAGATGAGAGCAGCACGAAGATGGATCCAGAGCATTGGGATGTTCAACTGATACAAGCACTTTTCATTTCCCAGCCAGAGCCAAACTAAAAGAGCCACTCCAGGTTGCTCTGGTTACATCCATCCTTGTGCTGCAAAGACAAACTTCCTTGTTTCCAGCCACTGTAATCTCTCACTCCACCAAAGGAGTCACCCATCATTTAAGGATGACTGGCAGTTCTCTCTTCTATTCCCAGATAAAACAATTGGGAAGTCAAACAAACAAACAAGCAAACAAACACCATCTCCCCTTTTGAGGTCAGAGCTCATGCAATACAAAGGGGAAAGAAAGGCACAGAAGGAATGAGTCATTTGATGTTTGCTTTTCCAGTGCACTGCATATCTACAGGTGATGCTGGGCCGTGTCTAATATTGATTTGTGCTGCATATTTTTATCTTAGCCCATTACTCAGAGGAACAAATGCCTGCTTTTGTGTCAGACACAACAGAGCAAGAGACCTCCCTTTGCTGCGTTACAAATCACAGTGCAATTAAAATAATTCATCATAAGTGATCACCAGGATTTCACTGCAGAAGACTGCAAAGGAAAAACCAGAAGTATTCTCGTGCAGGCACTAGAAAACTGCTGTGCCAGAACACACTTGCCCCAGACAGCAGTGTGTGTTAAGTAATATTTAATGTTAGCATTTTTATGGCAAGCCTGAAGAGAGAGAGATGAAACCCACTAGGTACTACAGCAGGGGTTCAATCAGAAGGGGACAAAGCTCAACCCAAACCTCTTTATTCCTATCATTAGACATTAGTAGATGCTATATAAAGCAAAATAAATAAATAAATAAATAATAATGTATTCCAAATACAGTCTGCATGTGGGCTGGAAAAGCAAAGACCTAGGTATACTCTGAAATAAATGAAAATAATTTTTCCTAAAGAGAGAACAACAAAAAAACAAACAAACCCAAACAAGCAATGCTGAAACAAAGCACAGGACAATAAAGCCATAAAGCAAGATTAATTATGAAGCCTGAAATAATTGTCTAAGAAAGATCATCCAGGTCCTGACAATGACACCACCACAGGGAATACCACACAAAAACCTAAATGTCTTGGCCTTTACACCCCAGAGTGACAAAACAGACTGTCTTGCAGTTAATCTGCATTTACCATCGTGTAAATGGAGGCAAAGCCTAAGCCCTACAAAGGCAGGGAGGAGAATCTAAAGGATCTCTTACGTGAAGGGTGAAAAGGGGAAGAAAAGTGTTCAACTACAGACTAATTTTAATGAGGAAACAGACTGTTAGATGGTTTTTTTCACAAGACAGATATGAGAATGGTGAGAGATGGATACTTCAGCTGATATTCAGTAAAGTATTTCTTCCTAACTATCTGAACCCATTTCTGAGGAGATTGCCACAAAAATATTGGCAAATCTGAGCATGCCCAGGTGAGCTGGGTGGTGAAAACAAAGACTGTAGAACCGACCTACTCCGCTTGTAATTGTTCATGAACAAAATATCCAGAGAGAAAGTGGGTTGAGGCTGAAAATACAAGCGAAGAAAGATATATAAAAAACAGGAGTAGAGAATATCTAAAGAAAACTTAATAGGAAAACTACTGGTTCAGGTAGAAGTCTTCCCTCATTGCAGAAACCAGGTTTCATGAACCATCTGGCAGCTACAAATGGGAACCTCTCCAACCACAGAACTTCAAGGACAAAGTACCACCATCAGGGTGCCAAACCTGTCTTTTATGGCCTTAATAATATCCAACACCTTAATCCATCCACGGTAATCGGATATGAACACACAACCTGCTATTGATCCACACCAGGCACAATTTATGTTTCCTATATACCTGGCTGACAAGCAATTTTTTTCTGACCTTTTTGTTCATGGAGAGGTACAACTGTCTCTCACCTCCAGTATTCCCTCATGCTGCAAATTCCACAGAGCCTACAGAGAAATTGATTTAAGATGCCTAAAAGAGTTGCTTACAGCTATCAAGCCACTACTTATAACCTCCTGCCTTCCCACTGAAAGAGTCAGCATTAAATGCAGGGAGTCATTGATGCTAAATAAGTTTCTCCTTACCAGTTTGGAGAGAATAAACTGCACAGAACCCTTTCAAACCAACCTGTCAGGGTGCAATAGGCACAGGTTTTATTTCCCTCCATCAAGTAAATACCTGCTGTACTTACAGCCATTTGTCTTGCGTTCCTTGCAGAAGCAATTTCCTTGTTTTACCCTGGAAACCAGTGGAGAGAGCTCCTGCCAGCACTGGGGTGACATTGTCCCACGGGCCTGAGACAAGCAGCTTCTCTGCAGTTCCTGCTCTAAGTGGCACTTTGCACATTCCCTGCAATTAGATTGTGCAGGGGAAGTGAGGGAGGAGGGAAAACCAATGGTTGCCAATGGGAAGAAAGTTAAATAAGAGTGGTAGGGAGCATGGGGATTAGTAAAGGGGAAACGAATAATTTGGCAAAGAACATCCCAAACCACCCCAAAAGTGATGGTGAGGGATGTAGCCACGTGAGCTCAAAGGAGAAGGCAAATTTTCCACAGGTAACTGTAAGAGAAGAGAAGGAAGAGCACTGGGAAGACTCCTGGGCTGTGTGGGGCAAAAATCCCACATCCATTCCTCTGCTTTGCCTCCTGCCCTTGGGCATCTTTGCCAGAGAAGAGCTGGAGCCAGCAGGAGAAGAGAGAAGGGCATCACATTGCTCCTTTCCCACAGGTTCCATGAGGCAATTACAGGTACTTGGTATTCCCATTACTATTAAAGTGAGTCTGGCTCAGTGCAAGTGAGGGTTCTAAGACAGAAAGCAGATGGGTTTTAGCTTAACTCTCTGACAAAAGGAGAACCTTTCAAATGAGCCCTGTAAGACATTTGTTTATAAGCACTTTCCTAAATAGCACTGCTTGCTATTTGAAGCAAAAAGCATTTGTGGACTGTTCTCACCCCTCAAAGGCAGAGCAGATGCTGCAGTCAAGATTCTTCTTATTCTTGTTGCATTATTTCTGCAGACATAGGACAGAGCATCCAAGAGTAAACTTTGAGGCACCCTCTATAAAGTTCAGTAACACTGAGAAAGAAAGAGAAAACATTTACTGAAGGAGTAGCCATGCACGCTTGCTAGTGCACAAAATTCACTACTAACATACAAGTTTTTTCATTCACCACTTTGCAAAATAGCAAAGGCTTATTGTTCTGATGAAAGGAAGGGAAGTTGGACATTACCAAAAGGGAAAGGACAAGCTTTTCTTTTCAAAAGTGCCGAACCCCTCACATTTACACATCAAAGCTGATGCCTAAATTCTGTGTAGGTGTTTCCTTGATTCAGCCATTTCTGGATCACACATTATGTGTTTGATTTTCTGAAAGGCAAAGCACATATGTTTAATCATAGATGTATATGAAGCATATGAATATGTATATAAAAAAATGAAGAGCTTCAGCTCAGATGGAAACCATAGCTCAAGCTGTGATCTGTATATCTGAGGCAACACATTCAAAATACAGTTAATTACACAGAATAACTCGTTATAAAGATTTGTGAAACAAGCTCCTACAACTTGTATTCCAAATCCCTGCATGAAAGGGTGACTTCTTTCAGTGCTGGGTTTTGGTACCATTTAGAATGTTTCATTTACATGTTTATGTTTAAGAGATAGCTATTCCAAGTGATCACACAGCCCATCATTTCCCACAGTTCTTGTCCCAAAATGCATCCCAGGAGGCCTCTGCCCTCTCTCCCAACATCAGGGTGGATGGGAAATGTTGGTTGGCTTTGATGTAGCATTAGTGGGAAGGGTGAGCTGGACATTAATGACCACACAGCATCAAATACCTTCCAAAATCAGTTCCCAAGACACACAAGGTTTAGTATTTGCTCTGGATTTTTCAGTATCTCCACATTCATTAGGAGGGCAAGTAATAAACCAACAAACTCAGGTGGTTCAGGCCAGTTGGCAGCCCCAGAAAAAGAATGGGATTCTTGTAAACAAACAAAAAAAACCCAAAAAATCGACATCTAAAGAAGTAAAATAGTCCCACAGACTCTGTATTTATGTTAATTACCAAAAAGGTCACCTGTGCCTTAGTGATAACATGCCTAAATCTTCAAGAGCATGTGAAATAAGCTGCAAAACTGAAGTGTCCTTCTCACACTGCTCTTAAACTTTAATCTGCTACCTATGCAAAATCAATTGTCCAAATCTTTAGGAAGTGTGTGGGGAGGGAGAAGAGGTTAATTCTTCCTATGCCCTTACTTAAAAGCCTTCCCTATATTTAGAGAACAACCATTTAGCTAATTACTTTCATCATCTTGAGCTTGGAGGATCAGAGATCCACAGAAAATACAAGTGGAACTTGTATCAGAGTAAGTGCTTGGAAACAGGAACTTTGAGGATCTGAAAATCCACCAAGAAACCAATATTCAAGTGGGTGTTTTTTTTAAAAAAACATGTAAGAAGGTTTAACTAATTCTTTTTTTTTTTAATAGTTGAACTCAAAATGCTGTATTAGGTCAGTCTCTCAGGTTTAAAATTCTACTTGGTCTCTGCTCTCTTAAATGGGAATTCTCAACCATCTTTCCTTTTTTATCCCTTTTCCACTCAAAACTCTTCCCTGCATCTCTCAAAAGCTTTGAACTGCAAGGTCATCTCTTCCTCATCTCAATCCTCATGGCTGGACTCCAATTCTCCTGGTTTTGCACTCCCCACTGACACCTCTTTCACTCTCTTAACAGAGACAAAATATTTAAATGGATACAACAAATCCAATATTCATGACAATGTGTGTCACTTCAAGCGCTGGCAAATGGCCCTTGTTGTGCAGGAAGGCAGATCAGACTCTCACAACATCTCTCTGGCCTCTGAAAACAAGAGAGAACTCTTGCTCCTTTCCTGCTCATCCGAGTGCTCAGCAAGAAGAGCATCAATCAGGAGCTTATACATCTGGAGTGCCTGGTGTTCAGCTTGCTGAATTCAGAGATGAAAAAAACCTTTATTAGGAAAAAAACTTTAGGAAATCACATTTTGCTTTGAGATTCGAAACCCATTTCATATATGCAGAAACCCTGGAAAGCTCTCCTTCCCTCTAATAAAAATAACAGCACCACCTTTGAAAGGAAAGAGGAATCACCTGTTAAAGTGATGGTTGAAATGAAAAATGGCCTTGTCTACCTGAAATCTGATTTAAGTGGCCTGGAGATCAGGATCTGGTATGTTCATGTCCCTCTTGGATATTCCCATGTCAAAGAACTTGTGTTAAACCCAAAATTACCTGGGACTGAGGCTGGACATGTTTTCATATTTTTGCTGGAGTAGATTCACCAGCAGCCCCTCTGCTGCAAAATTTTTGGATGAAGGTAAATAAAGCTATAGCAATATATTCTGCACAGCAATCTGCTGTAAAAACAACAAAAAAGTGGATTTCTGGTAGTAAAGAGTAAGTGTAATATTAATGACTTTTATATCCAGAATGCACAAGACTTTTAATAACATTAGTGAACAGAAGTCAAAACCATGATCAGATAGGAAAGGGACTACAGAAAATTCAGCACCAATAGTGATTTTATGTTAAAATGGAGACTATGACACCTTAACCAGCAAGACAGAAAAAATCCAGGTCACAAATCTCAGCCTCGTCCAGAGAAACACCACCAACAGGCAGCACATCTCTGACCCTCTAGACCTGTGAGATTTCTCTAATTAGTGCCATTTTGTACCAATCAATATACATTTATTACCTGAAAAGCAGGTCTACTACAATTAGAGTAGAAAAAACAACACACCCCCAAAATTGATCCATCACTGAATTTTCATATGTGAGTGCAAATAGCAATTCAAGCCCCTCTTATGTTACCTCAGCCTTGGCACTACTGCAGGAATCTATGAAAATTATGATCTCAGACCCAGAGATCTGGGCTGGCCAAGGGAATAATTTCACCTGTTTGAGGTAAACAAATAATAAAAATAAATTAACTTGGTCAACACATAAAAGATTATATTACTTTTGCATTTTATGCCACGGGTCATTCTAGGGCTTCGGCAAAGCACAGGTAGAAGAGACTGGACTTCTTTATGAAAGGTTTTGTGCAGCATGAAAAGAAGAGTAATTGAGACAATAAAATGCCATAGAAATGTCATGCATTTATACTGAAATTATTACAAAAATCTGTGCAATTTGCTAGATAAAATCTTTTTTTAAAATGGTGTTAAAGTATCCTATAGAAATTAATGCCATATATAAAATTTTTATGAAACACTCCAGCATGGTCCAATTTAAGATTGGAGCTTTTCCATTAATAAGAATCCTCCAGATGACTTACCTGCAGTTGTCCTAGACCCTATACATGCCATATGCAATACTGTATACGTTTTTAACTTATACATTTAACGCCTATAATATATATGTATGTACTAAATAATCTGTATATTTCTAGTGCCATATTTCGGGCTATTTTACAACACCACGTCCATCTGCAACTACCAATATATAAACAATTTTACATCAGAGGACAACAGGGAGCCAAAATATTACCGAGAGTGGCTGAAACATTATTGAACACTCATAAATTTGGGCTAATTCAAAACATCCTTAAAAAAAAGAGGCAGCAGGAGGTAAAAGACATGACCATCACCATCAGTGGTAGAGAACAAGCAGCAGCACTAAAGCATTGAATTTTATCCTAAGCAATGATTCAAACCCCTCAAAATAGCAATGAAAGAAGAAATACTGAAATACAATGGCAGAATTTATAAGAGGATATTTGTAGCATATTCCCATCCTACTGCAGTAGGAAAGTTCATGAATAATATTAAGGACATTTAGGTGATCCCCTTTCTTCCTGTACAGTGTTTGTCTAATGTAATGAGATCGGGATTGGTTGAGTATAATACAAGTTTAGAGTGTTATACCCAAAACTGATCATGCATGTTACAAGGGGGGCAAAAAAAAAGGCAAATGGAGCATTTTTAATGTATATAATCCCATGTGTTAATATTGACACTCAGCTGCACTAATACAGGAGGTTATTGCTACTGAATTAACAATGCTCACAAACTAACAGCTGTAGCACATTTTGGTTTATATCTGTTGCTATTCAGGTCAAGGCCATGACATTCTAATTTTGTTTGAAAAATTCAAATCCCATCCTCCAGAAGACATGATAGAAGATGGATTTGCTTTATTCTCTGAAACTGAAGTGAAGATTACTTTTGTACCACTACATTTTAATACGGTCTTCCATAAATAAACATACCAGTATACATCTCTCCCTCTCTCTCTCTCTGTATGTATATATTCAACTTATTGCTATTCTAGACACTAAGAGTTGAGTAATTCTTGTTTACAGCTCCAGGAATTCAAACAGGACTAGAGAGAAACCTTTCACTTGTGTTTTCAAGCACTGCATAAACTCTGTACAGTAGTTTTCACCAAGCAGATGGTATGTAAGTCTATTCTACTCTGAAAAGAAAGCCAGAAAATATTAGGTAGGACAGGATGGGTAGGTATAAGTTAGAGGGAACTTTATGTTTATAAAGGGAAGAAAATCAGTAGCCTGTTAATTTTGGTCAAATGTCTCTCTTCCCATCTTTGAGCTCTCTTTTCCAGGTTCTTTCCTTCTTTCTGTGGACTGTCATCCCAGGTAAATCCCTGGAAGCTGCAAAGACACTCCATGTCTTCAGGAAGTGTGTATTTTGGGGGACACCAAGGGACCCCAATCCCTTTCCTTGGAGAGGGATGCAACCTTCAGAGAGGCTTTTTGCTCAGAGCATTCTGCTTACTGGAGCATTTAGGGATTCTAGTCCTAAACTAATTGCTAAGCCAACACAACAGGAAAGCCCAGAAGTTGGAAGGAGAAACATTTGGAAAGCCTCTCCCTCTCAAAGGATGGAAGGTGGCTACAATCCCAAGGAGGCTTTTTTAAATCCTCTTCTTCTCAAGCACTGCATTTCTTCATCTCACTTGTAACAGGCAAACTGCAGCTGACTTGTTATACTTGCATAAGAAACCAGGATCTCAAGGTTATTTCTTACCCAATGCTTTCTAAACCTGTGAGCATCCCTGCCAGCCTTGACAGGGGAAATGCAGCATCCAAAGCACAGTGGGTCTGGAGGGAAAGAAGACACAGCAAAGGACCTCCTGAGACACACAGGAGATGTTTCCAGGGGGTAGAGGCAGAATAGGGAGGGAGGAGCAGTTAGGAAGCCTTCAAGCCCAACATAGGTCTTGACATCCTTTAATGGAGAAGGTCTGGGAGATAAATGTGGTGGAATATTGTTCCTGGGAAATAGCTGTGAGCTGAAAGGGGTTGACAGGCCTGTATGCAAGGCTCAATGGAAATACAAAAGGGAAAATAAGCCAGATTAAAGTCTATATCCAAATGTTACAACACTCTTCTGCAGTAGAGGTTGCAATAGCTCAGCTCAAATATAAATGAACCCAAAGAAATGAGACCTAACTTCACTTTTGCTCCAATTCCAAATAAAACAACCACTTACTTTTCACTCTTTTCCCCATCCTCCTGTAAATTTCTGAGGTTGGCATTCTATAATGCATTCATTATAGAGTCTGCATTTTAGTGCAGTGTGTTCAGAGCTCATGGAAGAGGTGAGATAAATCAGTTATTCGACTGAAGAATAGTCAGATATTATAGAACAGAAAAGCACTGAAGCCTCTGAGAGACCAACCAAACTGATTGTGAGAGCAGGAGTTAAAAGAATTCCTCATAGACTTGTCATTACAGACTGTGAGTTACAGACAAAAAGGGGAAAGACTAGGATTTCACTCTCCTGTCTTCAGGCTCACTGAACTAAGACATGGAGGCATTAACACAGTGATATTCTACTACCAATTGGTTTATTTGTTAACTTCTTCCTCCAGGCCAGGCCACTGACAAGCTGGCTGTGCTTAGGGCTGATTTTCCACTTTTTTCAATGCTCTAGAACAATTATTTCCAAAAGGGGGTACACCAAAGAAAGAAGAGCAAAGAGACCAGGTAGACATTTTGCTGACTCAGAAATACCAGCATTACCATTTTGGAGGAAAACCTTCACGTTCACTTGGTACCCACAGAAATTTGAAAACCAAAAGCAGCCTGGGGCAAAATATTACTATAAATTCTGTAATAAGACTAGTTTTTAAGGATCATTTAAATTTCTTTAGAAGACTAGTTTTTAAGGATCATTTAATGTCCTTTAAATGTTACCTTTAGGAGAGGAGGAGCCCTGTGGAGTGAGCCATCCCACTGTGAGAAGTCCTAAAGCCAGCCATGTGTTATCAGACCACACACACTCAGAGTCCAATACCCTGAAAAAGTACAGCAAAGAAATTACTGCTGGGAGAGAAAACGCAAGGGAGAACCACTCCATATGTTTTCTTGCTTCCCTAAAAATCACAGGAGCACAAGGACAAAGTTGTTATCCAAAGGGATGGGGCTTTTCTCACAGGTCTCACATTCTGTTTCTGTCTTGGCTTGCTGTACCCAGGCCAAAACTTTCATTTTCCTGCCAAGGGGATGCTCAGGGTCCAAAATACATTTAGAAGCCTAAAGAAGACATCAGGCTGTACTCTTTGAAACACACCTGGCTCAGGCAATGGTTGGTGGTGTGAAATTGCTTCTGCCACTCCCACATCAGGCCTTGGCATTCTGTCCTCTCCCCCTAAAGGTATTGCAGAAGAGGCTGGATGTGGCACTCAGTGACACAGTCCAGTAAATGAGGCAGTGTTAGGACAAAGGCTGCACTCCATGGTCTCAGCGATATAAGGTATCAATAACTAATATAAAATATCAATAAATAACTAACACTGAGAGAGAACTAATTTAAAATATCAATAGGGAACTAACACTGAGAGGGTTAATAGAAATAATTGTAGGGGCTTTTGCTGAAGTAGCAGAGATAGACTGCATAGTTGAATTGTTAGCTACAAAGGATATGTTATGGTTGCTATCAGTACCTGGCCTTGAAGCTTCTAAAACTAAGGATAA
>JAWWEW010000001.1:3179363-3191356 GCA_035583185.1 Anabacerthia variegaticeps | reverse complement strand
TTTATACCCTTCCAAACAATTAACATATTTGATACCTATAACCAATCACCATTTCTAATTCCCTCGGTGGTCCACCCCTCAGGGTCCCAGGCTATGCCCCCTGCACCACCTCCAGCAGTTTCTGGGCTCTTCTATTGTTTTCACTTCAGGTTATCTTGCAGGTGTCTCTGAAAAACACCACGACCTTCAGAAACCCTGAGAATATGGGAGAAAATCACTTTAGTAACTTCCAACACCACTTAACATGTGAACAAGAAAACCCATACTTCTAAAACTCTAAAGATCTACAAAATACACACCAAACCCTCTAAAAAATCCACAAAAATACACATCAAAAATACACGCCAAACCCTTAGGCATCATTTGCCCCCTTTAGAGGCTTGACAAAACAAAATTTTGTCTTGCCTCTACTATTTATCTATACCATCTTAACCTATACTTTATGTATACTTGACCTAGCTTATCTAACCTATCTAACCCGACACCCTGAAGGTGTGTAATAACGACAGCATTGATTAGTGCCATGAGCAATCATGCCCACACTAACCACAATTAGAAACAGTATGAACAGCCATTTTAACCAGGTCCAGTTTGGTAACCATGGGGTGAGGGTATGCAAAATGCCCTCAATGTCCCAATTGTTTATCATCAAGTGTTACTTGGTCTAGAATTTGATTTTGTTTTTGGATTTCGGCCAAATCCTTTTTGATTCTTCCACTTTGATCTACATAGGAACAACAACTGGTATTAATGACTTTACATACGCCTCCTTGTGAGGGCAGTAAAAAATCAAGAGCCATTCTATTTTGCAAAACCACACGAGACAAACCATGGACTTCCTCTTGTAAGGCCTTAATTGCATCTATGGTACGATTTTGAATATGTTCAATAACAGCTGAAATGTTGATGATTGCCCTCTCCAGCTCAAATACTTCTAGAGAAGGAATGAGAGCCCAGCAGAAGCTGTGGCAGTGCCTGAGCTCAAAGTCAGGCAAGCCCCAGCCCCGACCAAGCTGTGCTTGGCTTGGGATAAACCTGCCAAATTCAGAGTGAGGAAGTGGGTCAGGTTCAGGGGGTTTGCTCCTCTTCCTCATCAGCATCGTGCAAATAATTCAAATTCACAGAGCTAGCCTTGTATGAAATCAGTGGGGGGAAACAAGCTCATCTAAGGGACAGGCTGGAGATGAAGCACAGCTTAAGAACCCACCCCTGCTACTCCAACTCCACCATCTAAAATATAAGATTCCTCTTTCACTGGGAATCTTGATTACCCCCCAAATCCTTACCTAAAGCTCAATTCTTGGCTGAAGGAACGTGGTGCCTGTCACAAGGTGCCTTTTAACTTCCAAGAATGGGCTTCAAATCTAGAATGACTAAGAAAGGTACAGAAGACCCTAAAGTGTTTTTTCCACCTTCCTCTTATTATAATACCTTGTTTAAAAATAAACCACGTTGCTCAAAGGTAGTTAATCTGCAGTTCTTTTTCTCCTAGTGGTACAGATGACATTCATTTTAAATATAAATCTAGTTCTACTTAATTTCCTAATTTTATTTCAGGTACAGATATTTACTGCAATGAATTTTACATGTTGACAGGCACTAATACCTCAAGGTTTCAAATTCACGTGGAGAAGCAAAGAACACACATTAAAAACCCTGGGAACTTTTTTGTTCACCTCTCCTTACAACCCTTTTCCCTTCAGCCAGCTCTTTTCTGGGGTGCTGAGCCCAACTTCAGTACACACCAGCATATCACAACTTCAGTGATATCAAACAGCCTGCATTTTTAATGACATTTTCTAACAATCCATAGCCTGGAAACCTGCATGACAGAGTGAGAGTGACTCTGTGAAACCTCCTGATGTTTCTCCACACTTGATTTGAACTCCTCCCATTATCACTTTAGAGTGGGAATTCACCCCTAAATTCACCCTTAAATCTTTCCAGCATTTGAGCAATGTAATAAATGTAATAAAAGGGTGGCTGATGCCCATCCCATTCAGGAAGTTCTGTAAAACAAGTTAACACAGGCAGATTGTTCCCCTCCTCATTACAACAATAAAAACCCAAACAAATAAACAAATACAACTCCAAAGCATTAGCAATACATTCTATTTTTGCAGTCTCTGTGCACAAGTTCAATGGCACATATTGTACTAGAGGTCAGAGATACAAAAGATGCTTTAATCTATCCTAACCCCTCTGTATGACAGCAGAAATGGATAAGACTTTTTAAAGAGAAATTTTAAAAAACTTATTTCTCAAGATTTACTAAATTAGGGGAAAACAGAGCAGTATTATTGTTTAATATCTCAGGGGAAAAAAGACCATGCCAGAGCTACATGACAATTCTAAACCCCAAAAACTCCTCCATGCCACTAAAACGTAGTTACCCAGAACCTAAACGGAGGATTTTCCCCTCTTACAGAAAATCAGACATGATAGGTCACCTTTTTTTCCTTCTAAAAATCTTGGTGTCTCAAATATCCTTTTAAAAATGGGCAGAAAAAAACCCATATACTATAGCCAGCACTTGCATGTCCATCCTCCTCCCCCTGTGCTTGCATTTCTGCTGCATGCCACTGGAAGGGTCAGTATTAATTATGTTAATCACTCGACCATTTGCAACATCCAGGTAAAAAGATCACATATTTTAGGGCAATTGAAAAATAATACAACACTTCAACAGTGCCATCTTTTGGCAGCTAAGATGTATTTCTGCTCAATATGATGATGATGTCTCATCAGAGTCAAAATGCCAACCCTTTTGGAAGCTCCTGGAGGAGCAATGAATGCCAAGGGCACAATCCTGTGCCACCAGCTCTGGGCTGGCACTGCTGGAACAGGGAGACCCCCAGTGTGGTCCCTTCCAGCCTCACCTCTTCTGTCCTTATTTGCTTTTATCCTCTTTTATTCCCTTTATTGACTAAACGTATCCACATCCCCTTCTTCCCCTTGCAAGAGTGCAGATATCTTGTTGTAATGACCTGCACGTTAAAGGTTTTGCTTTTATTTCTTCGAGCCAAATCAAAATGATAAAGAAATTCCTCCAGGTTTTTTTTTTAATACTTTGTGATGGGAAATGCAAGAAGTGCAGAGGACACAGAGGTTCGAGTGCACCTATTCCCTCTGCTCCTCTCTGAGCTTTGCTACTGTGGGGTTTGCAGCTCAGAAAAAGACAGCAGCTACAGGAGAATCATCCAAGTGAACTGCCTTTCCTCTTGAATTAACCTGAATTATAAACAGAAGTAGACACAGGCATCCAAAAAACCTAAAAGCCCACTGTGACAACCCTTCAATCCTTCTGCCATTTCAGTCATCCCAGAACCTTCTACACTCTCAGAGGTCCATCTCTCTTCCCAAATTACACTTAATATTTACAAGAAGCACATGTATAACCCAGGCAGAACCTTCTCAGCTACAGAAGGGAGAGTGAAAGACTTTTGAAGGTCACTACAGACCCTGTCACACAACTTTAGGGTTACAGGTTTTCCTTACAGCTTCTGAAACTCACAGCCACAAATGCAAAGGACTGGAGGTGGAATTAAAGCAGAATTTGGGTCTAAATTTAAATGTGACCCCCCCAAACAACTGACTAGCTGCTGGGGAGCTTATTTGTTTATTCACATAGTTATATGTTCAATAAACTGGGGTTTGGAACTTTTCATAACCTGATCCACTGGTCACCCTCAGGATGTTGCCAAAGGCTTAAGGCACCAGGCAGTGCTTAAAATCAGAAACCATTTCTTTGAATACCTGTGATGGAAGAAAACATGAAGCCACAACAATGGCCACAGCACTCCCTCTTGGGGAAGAAATTCAGAGCAACCTTCGTGAAGAAACTCAAACCTCCAACAACAGAAGCAAAAGTGTTTTGCCCAGCACAAACATGCCCTGTTCAAGCAGAGAAATTCAGCTCAAACCCCCAATTTCATCAGCTGTGCCCAGTTTGGAACCTGGGGCCAGCAGGCTGTATAAAATATTCAGCTTTTCTCACAGAGAATGTGGTTGAAGAATCATATCCACACAAGCCACGGGAGCTCTGCTGGTCCAGCAGATGAAATTCCAGAGAATTCCCAGTGGAGCTAATTGACTAGATGGTTCTGGACAATAAGAGGATTAAATGGGCAGCTACAGAGGAGCAAAGGGGAAAACCTGCAGGGGAAGAGCTGAAGAAGAGTGTGATGATGCAATTCTGGGCACAATTTACTCCACAAAGCAGAAATGGTACACTGATACCATATGATAAATATATGATTGTATATTTATAAACAGTTTTTGCCTTCCCTCTACAAAAACATGCACTAAGAGCACTAAAAAAGTAAGAGCACACAATTCCTCTCCTAGACACACATGGAAAACTCCACATTTCAGTGAAACAGCACTGAATGCAGGAAGAGGAATATCAGGATTTTTCCAGTAAGTCACAGTATTTATTACACTATGTGAAAAAGACTTTTTGTTTCCAACAAATAAATCTCTGACTGTACATATTCCATGAAACCACACCACAAAAAAATCCTGGGGAAAACACAGGACACAAATACAATAAAACTTAAGCTACAAGCTGCTGTTTGCTCTGTTATGTGAAAATTAGTGATGTGGTTTCACAGACAGACTCACAACAATTTAGCCATTGCCTTATTAGGCATTCCAGCTTAGCCCCAAAATTTAATTTCTGCCTCCTAACATTGGGAAATTCTCTTTTGGGAACCACTGTAGCTCGTGCTAGCATTTACCACCAGGAAATGAATATTCCTCCCTTACTTTGCAATTTGTTTTCTGCATGAACACTCCAAATGATAACAAGATTTGCAGTTCTTGGATTAGAGCACTCAGCAGGGATGCTTTGCCTCTGGTCCCACCAATCATTACAATCTCAGTTTCCTTCAAACCAGTGGTGCCCTGGTTGCTTGGAAAATGTGCTGTTCAGCATTTATGCCACTTATTTACATTTCAGATTTCATACAGATTGTTGCAACAGTCCCCACACTTCTCCCAGGTCTTCCTCCTCTGAAGCATCTATGCATTTAATTCATTACAGGGTATTGCAAACCCTGCTTTTCCTTCCTTTATTTGCTTCCCCCTCAAGCAGAATCAGAAAAGCAGATTCCAAGTGAAGCATTTCTTTAATTCAGGAGGGAATCTCAAATTTTAGGCTGAGCGTTGCTGGATAGAAATAAAAATAGAACTTCCCTTTGATTTCATTCTTCTGATTTGTAATTTAACACCACTGATAAACTGAAGTAATGCTTGGTCCTTATACTTGAAGCTTCACCTTCAAATCATAAAATATTTCACAGAATGGTTTGGGTTGGAAGGGACATGAAAGATTATCCCAGCTTGAATAGAGTAGCATTCCACAATTTTAGTTTTGCTACACTTTTAATGCTCTTGTCATATTTAGCCTTTCCTTTTTCCCTTTCATGTGGCATCTGAGATACCTTTAGTACTGGGAATTCATTCTAAAGTGATCACTTTAATAAAAACAGTGGGCAACTATAAATCAAATATTTTACCCAATAACCCTCGTAGTATTTAACTCCTGAAATTAACCATTTATTCCATATGCTCCAAAATATTTTAGAAGACAAAAAAACTAAAAAACAATCTGGGACACACAGCAATAGATTGGTCAATTTACAGAACTGCTCAGAACCACGTTGAGCAAAAAGATTGAAATTACCATCCTTTTACTACAATTTACTTACCAAAAGTATTTTGTCCTTAGGAATCTAATTCTTATTACTGTTGCTAGAGTAAAATATATCTTCAACAGAAAGCTTTCTCTTGACTCAGGAATAATTCAATTAAATCTGATTTGGGCTGACAGGAATATATTTTTTTTTTAAAAAAAAACAAGGTTCCTGCTGTCATGAGTTCTCCAGGATTACAATCTGGAATGATTTATGCAAATTCCCCAAATTTCCCTGCATGATATATGCTTTCTTTTGGTATGGGTTCACAAATTGGATTGTAGATGTCAGATATTGAAAAGGGAAAACAGAAACAGGTCAGTGTTTTAAATGTGATTGATTTCTTCAAGGGAAATGGGTGACATGATGCATTACTGCAATAAGATACTCATATTTCTGTTATAAATCACAGGCTTCTCCTAAGTCTTTTTCAACTGGAAGTCATGCAAAACTATCTGGAACTGCTGCAATGGGAACTTCCCATAAAAACTTTCTTCTTTTTTCTTTTTTTGTAATATGTTATTTTTCCCCTCAATTTGCTTTGACAGATGGACTTGTTCCTTTGCAAATAACATTCAGGTTTAGAAGGTTCTATTGAGAAGCCTTTTTTATTTTTTCCCCCACTATGAGAACAACTGTGGAGTTAAAAATGCTTCCCAAATGCCAGCCTATGGCTGGTACCATTAAAATGTGTAACACATGACAGCCTTCACTTGAATTATTGGGTGGAGGTGCTTAAAAACAAACAACCAGCCCTCTCTCCCCCACACTGTTTTACTTTTTAACCCTATTTGATTACAGATAAGCCAGCAGGGTATTAAATTCAAGCACAGCATGGAAGAATGTGCTGTAGAGGACTCAACCTCTTCACATAAAGAGCCCAAAAGCAAA
Organism: Anabacerthia variegaticeps; assembly: GCA_035583185.1. Lineage (NCBI taxonomy): Eukaryota > Metazoa > Chordata > Aves > Passeriformes > Furnariidae > Anabacerthia > Anabacerthia variegaticeps. The sequence goes on along the minus strand of JAWWEW010000001.1, from coordinate 3,184,769 downwards.
TTTTGAAGCAGTGATGGTTGGTGACCAGCCCTGAGCTGCAGCTCAGCCACCAAAAATACTGCAACAAACAACTGGAAGGGATAATTCTGGAGGAGTTTGGGGAAGAAGGCCCAGCTTGATGTTTTCAGTGAGAGGTTAAAAAACCCCACTGCTACAAATTACACCTGGTTTTGCTTCAGCTGTGGGATGTGGCTGAAACCATCCTAGCTGTGTCCACCAAAAACACTCTGATGTTGTACCCAGACCCTTCAGAGTCATCTGAAAATGGACATTTATGTGAATAAGCAAGTTAAGGGGACTGGACAACACCCTGATAGGAGAGGAGCTCAGGCTCACTGCTGCTCTCACCCTCCCAGGTTTCCATACCCTAAAAAGCAGCTTCTTCACTGGATTTTCACATGGTGAACCCTGGTTTTGTTTTATTAAACAATGAAACATCTCACCCCACCATGTAATTTGTACTCATTGCAAAGAGCTGCTTCACAAGCTTTCTTTTGCCCTTCTCACCTCAGAAGCTGGAACTGCAGACAGGACAACTCCTTCCTTTGGAGCAGCCTAAGTGTAGCTTGATGAGTGTCAGAAGAAAACAGCCAACTTCTGTCATTTGAGCAAGGAGCATCAACCAGCACCTACACCAGGAACAAAAGCAAGTAAGACAGACCACAATAAAGATATTCACTTCCTCAACACCATGTGCCAAAAAACCTATTCAACTTACTTTGGGAAATAGTAACAAACACCCTTTTTATTTCCCATTTGCAGAGGTGAAACGATCCAATTATGATTTTGAGATGGTTTTTATGGAGCTGACAGAAATTAGGGCTCCAAAAGTAAGCTCTTCCTAAGTAGGTCTCACTTGTTCCTCTCCTCTTCCTGATTACATGTCATGCAAAGAATAAAGCTGCAAGGTTTTCAGAATTCACTACCAAGGCTGAATGGAAAACATCACCCAACACATGAATAAATGCACAAGAGGCTTCAAAAAATGTTCCCTGAGGCTCTACAAACTCTGTGTATGACTTTGTTCCCTTTGGTAAGTCAGATATTTTTGGAGGGGCCAGGAAAAAAACATAAAAATTAAAAAGAGAGCAGCATAGGAAAAAACAGATCAGAATGCAGAAATATAATTTGCTGATAATAACATTACCTTGTCATATAATTCAGGCTTAAGGTCTCCAATGTGTCTGCCATCCACTTTAGAGACTGTTACCAAGTTAATCAAAGGTTCTGGGATGAAGGATTCTATTGTCTGTTCCAACCATCTTGACCTCAAATCATCATACTCATTACAGTGAAACCGGCCTTAGAAAATAAAAAATAAAAAAAAAAAAAATAAGCAAACATCCAAAGATAAGTCTCTATGCTTTTTTTTCCTGTTTTAACAAATACAAGGAGTTAGACCTATTTCAGAAGTTCTTCTGCTTTGCCATAACTACCATAGAGCTAAAACCTTCTGTGCCTGTGGTACTGCACTTTTTAGAAAGCTGCTGAATTTTTATAAACCTGAGTCAATCTCAACATGCCTCTGCAGAGCAAGCCATAAATATATGAAAATACTTCTGTAGCAATGGACTGCCACAATAAAATAACCTTTAATCACAATCCCTATCCAAAGAATAGTACTGAGTGCCTTCCTGGGCTCCCTGAGCATGAAGTCCATGCCCCTTATTATTTAATTACCTCTGAAATAAATAGAGCATCAGTTTTGTGTATCCTAAGCCGAGCAGTCCAACCCCTAATTTATTTGAAAATTAAACTAGAAGTGTTTTAACAGAACCCTTCTAATTTAAACAACATAGCCAGGGTAGTTACCCTATCAAAAGAAACCCACACCACAAACACAGGATGATGTTTTTCCTCTTATTCCTGGTTTCTAATTTTATAAAATTTTATCAAGTTGCTATTTTCATGGGTCCCCAAGTTGCCCTACAACAGGTTTGCCTTACACAACACAGCACAACTTATCACTCACTTAGGTATATTAAAAATTAAATCCCTTACATCTCACATTATCAGCAACAGTTTGGTCCCTTCAGAAGCAGCCAGGGGATAAAAGGGGGTTGGGGTTTTTTGAAAGCTTTTGAAAGGACAATTCCTATTTAATTTATTTCATTGGCATCACCTTGTTCCTCTAGAAGGAGGGCAAATCAGCTGTAATCTGGGGCAGGTGGCTCTAGTAATGGTTTCATCAACAAGAGCAGGAAGTCCTGTGAATACTTTGAGACAATTATTACCCAAACTAACACATAAACCTGCCAACAGCGATCACAACTTGCTTTAACTCCCTTTAACTTCCCAAATGAACAGGTATTTGCTGTTGTCTTCTAAAACACTGTGATTAGAGCCCTTCTCCAACCCTGAGGTGGCTTGAGACACAGCTTATCAAGTCCTGACACAGACCAATCCCTCATTATAAGCTTTCTCTCTCTGCCTACATCTTGCCCATTTAATTTGTTGTGCTGCTTTACATCAGTACACTTAAATTTACTTACAATATTTGTATAGTATTGGCCAAAGAGATAGCAGAGGGAAAGAAAAAAAGTTTATTCTGAGATTGCAGGTTACTTACTTCCCTGTGGCAACAAATCTACATGACTTTAAGTAACTTCTGGAAAAGCAATAAGAGAACCAGTGGAGAAAAAAACCACAGGGATCACTTGTCTGTCAGTGTGCAGTAACTCGTATTTAACTACTGTATTTTTCATCCTCTTTCAGGTAAACTGACTTCATAAAAATCCCATTAAACAGCATGGAACTATTTGTTTGGGTGGGTTTTTTTTCCCCTCAACGTGAAATCAGGTGCAGAGAGATGGGCCAGGGAAGAGCACCCTGCCACCTTACCTGGCCAGGCACACTGGAGGACAGCCACTGCTTTACCCCCTGGTGCAGCACACACATCCAGAACATCTTCCCCATCCTTCACCTCCAGGGCCAGCACAGGCAGCAGCGAGGCTGCATTCAGCAGGTAATAGTCCTTGAGCCTGCCAGCCTGGTGTCTCTGGCCAGGGAATCTGCCAGGGCTTCTCCTGATGTAGCACTTCAAAGGTGCTGGCAGGTAGGGCAGGGCTCCTGGAAAGGCAGGCTGATAGCCCTGCACACCCAAGCTCTGCTCCAGCTCAGGGCACCCACTGAACCTGTTCAGCAGGAGGGCGTGCTGCCAGCACGAGGGGGATGTGAGGACCTCTCTGCAAGGGAAGAAGCAAAAGTTAGTTATTTATTGACCTTCTTTCCAAGGAAGACTTTCCTTCCAACCTCGCCACTGGATGATTCTGGTAGGATTAAAACATTTTGGTAAGATATGATTAAGAAGAGTAAGCAGGAAAATAATTTTAATAGGGAATCGAGTCACCATTTTTTTTTTCTAATAATTGCACTTAAAAAAGTTTCAGACTTCTTCTGAAACAAGATGTTCCCCATTTTTCATTAACAAATGACTAGAAGATATAAACGATGAAGCACAATGCTCTGACTATAAATACTTCCCCAGGGACAAAGAACAACTGTAATATTAGTTGCAAGTATCACAGCAAAAAGAATCCCATTGGCTTTGCAATGGCCATGCCAGACAACACTATAAAATGCAGGTTTACAACTGTTCTTTTTTAGGTTTTATGTTCTGCAAACATCAGGCCAGAAAAAATGAAAGCAATAGATATTCCTGGAAGACAGTCAGAAAGCAGTGCTTATGTGGTTGAAACACCTTTATTTGTACTTCACTTTTTCAGGCCTTTTTTACATTGATTTCCCTCTTTTCCATTTGAGTTTTTGTTAGGAATTACTTACTTAGTCTCACAAAATATTCCTCAGGGGTATCCACTGCCCAAACCAGAAAAAACACTGATAAAAAAACTAAGATAGTTTTCAAGTTGATTCAATTAAACTAATGCTACACATCTATGCTTTTTATATGCATGTTTAAAAACCAGACAACAATGGAGACATTTATTTTAAACCCCCTTTTAATTCAAAGAGGGAGAATGTTTCCTAAGATGCTGATGATGCTTGGTCACTGACCATGGGGACACTCCTGCTGCCCTTCAGCTCAAACCAGCTGCTTTTGTGCAGCTCCCTGTGGATATGGAGAGAAGTTAAGGGGTGACCTTCTCCAGGGGGCTCTTCCCATGGCTTTCCAAGGAGCTACACCACCAGTTCTTTAGTGGCTTTGTGATCAAAACTCAAATTAAGTGACATCTTTCCCCGTAATATGTGTCATTAACACCCATTCCTTCCCCACCTGCCCAAAACTACAGACCTGACCCTGCTCCATGCATTTCCCAGCTCTGCCGTGTACTGCTTCTCAAAGTGCTCCAGCACAACTCCACAAACCTGCTTCTCAAGTTTCCCTTTTGGTTTACTTTCCAGCTTTGGAGAAAGGAAGGAAAAAAGAAGAGTAGTTAAAAAAAAATCCAAAAAATTAGACAGTCCCTAGTTCTCACAGGAATAAAAAATATTATCAACTTAACTTAGTGAGGATGCTCAAATATCAAGGTCTAACAGGAGTTTCAGTGAATTCTCCTTCCCTCCTGTGCAGGGATCATTAAAGCCTGTTGATTACATCCCTCCATACCCTGTGCTAATTAACACAGAGGACCCTGATGCACCAGCAGTGAAATGAGCTGTGCTTAACCAAAAGAAAGGAATTAATTTGGGTCGCCCAGGGCAGACAAAATGGAGTTAAGAGAAGGGTAAAATGGTCAGGGCTCCAGCAGTGGATGGAAAATGTGAAATAACTACTCCAGGAGGAACCAGAAGTGTTGCAGTTTTAGGAGTTTTAACCCACAAAAATTCTGTACTCGGGGGGGGGGGGGGATAACTTTATTTCCAGGCAAACTTGCGCTGTTCAGAGGGAAACCCCAAAAAGCCAAACCCCTAAAACAGCGCAGGATTTCCCTCCCCAAGGGAGGGCAGGGAGAACCCCAAGGAATTCCATGTCCGGGAAGGGAGAACCCCACGGAATTCCATGCCGGGGCAGGGAAAACCACCAACACTGCCGGGTTTTCCTATGGCACAGGGCAGGAAAATCCCCGTGCCCCGCCCAGGACGGGGATTTGGGTCGGGAGAAGGGAGGGATGCAGGGGGGATGCAGAGATGGATGGAGGGATGCAGGAGTGGGTTGGAGGGACACAGGACGGGATGCAGGGGTGGAGGGATGCAGGGATGGGATGTAAGGGATGCAGGGATGGATGCAGGGGTGGGATGCAGGAGTGGGATGGAGGGACGCAGGACGGGATGCAGAGGTGGGATGGAGGGATGGATGGATGGATGCAGGGGTGGGCTGGAGCGATGCAGGGGGGATGCAGGGATGGATGGAGGGATGCAGGAGTGGGATAGAGGGATGCAGGAGTGGGATGGAGGGATGCAGGGCGGGATGGAGGGACGCAGGGGTGGGATGCAGGGGTGGGATGG
>JAWWEW010000001.1:3139908-3179263 GCA_035583185.1 Anabacerthia variegaticeps | reverse complement strand
TTGGGGGGGGGATGTGTGTTCTGGTTTGTTTTGTGGGTTTTCATTTGTTTGTTGGGGGGTGTGTTTATATTTGTTTTTTGTTTGGTTGGGTTTATTTGGATTTGGTTTATCTGCATTTTTTCCCTGGGGGAGCCTGCCCTGCATCCCAACCCCTCTGGCTCTCCAGGAGATAAACCAGGATTAGGCAGCAACTGGACTCTGGTCTATTCATCTTACAGAGCTGCTCCTCCTCCCAGCTCCTGCTGCACCCACCCCATCCCACCCATCCCTGCCAGGTCTCTGCCTTCTCCCCAGACCCTGGTTCTGGCTGGCCAAGGCTTTGCAGATGCTGCTCTGATGCTCAGCACCTTCTGAACCACACCAGAGATCAGCTCCAGCTCAACCCACTGCTACCACCGTGGAGAACTGAGAGAGGCTGGAGAACTGTTCACACAAACACCCTACACACGTTTTGGGATAAGCTGTTCCCTTGGGACAGGAACCAGACCCACTGTTCCCCAGTTCAGCCACCTCTGGTGGAGCAGCACTAAAGTCTGAGACTTCCAACATGCTTGGGCTGTCTCTGACCCCCTCAAGTGAACAGAACCATGGAGACATGCAAAGTCATGCAGGGAAGGGCATCTTGCCCTGCTTGCCATCTCTGGCCTGGCAGAACAAGCCAGAGATCATCCTTCATCCTCCTTCATCCATCAGCACTGGCCAACTCCCTCACTCCCAGCAATTAACTGTAGTTTTAATTAAAGCCTGCCCACACAGCTTCTGTAAGGCTGAACCTGGCCTCTGAAGTCCAAAGGTAAAGGCAGGAGTGCTATGGTATAGATAAATATTTGAGTTTCAGGCACTGACTAAGGAAGGCTGACAACATTTATGCAGATTACCATCACACTTGAAAGCTCATTTAAAATGTTTCAATCAGGATTGTGACAAAAGGGCCTGTAGGCAAAATGGGTACCTCCTACATATCAAATGTGAAGGGAAACCTGAAAGGCTTTTTGATAAATGAGTTGTAGCAACAGATAAAGAGCAAAACTGATAAAAAAAGTACAGTTCTCAGTGGCTGTAATTCTGGCAAGGCCAGTACCATAGAAGAAAATATATACAATAATTGAATTTTACCATAGCAATAAACCAAAATGTTATGCTGAGCCCCCTTCCCCCAAATTCAGGGCTATATGTGGTAAGATGGTGCCATCAGAGTGGCTCACTGTGCTGAGACAAGCAAGATTTGTCCTTGCAGGAGCAAAGAAAGGACTCCAGTTAAACAGTTCATGGCAACACCACCACCACCATCATCAACTCTGCTATAATCTCAGTCCACAATTCAGGTAACAAATACTTCCTTTAAAAATAAAATTACCTTGTTTCAAACCTGTGTTTCCTGGGCATGTCAGGAAAGCAAAGGATGAGGATGCAGTGTCCATGCCCTACTGTGCCCTCGTACTTTCAGAGAGTGGAGGATGGCTGAAATGTCTTCAAATTATCAAGTTCAAATCAGCAAGTTAATATTCAGAAATAACACCAGCAGCACATCAACATCCCCCAAGCCTTGTGAACAGAAAAGACAGGCCATCACTGTGACTTCCTCAGGTCAGGTGTCCAGTTTCCTGGAGCAAGCTCAAACTGAGTCTCCACCAGTATTATATATAGTAACATATAAATAGATAAGCAAATAAAGTTCTCTTGGTTGTTATCAGGACAGACTTAGGTTTACATGTATACACTTCAAACCCCTGAGTCTCCAGCACTTCCATCTATTACCAGCTTGCTTCTGAGTGAATCATTATTTCTGTAGCCCAGCTACCTTAGTGAGGCTCACCTGGCTTTGTTGGTCTCACAAGTTTAACTGACACACTTTGGTTGATAAAAGGACTTAATTTCCAGTTACAAGCACCAATTTTGTTACCACACAGCAGTTGCCAGAGCAATGCTAAGTAAGAAAATACAGTTTGTATGAACAGTAGGGGGAGAAAACAAAAAGAAGCCCCAACCAAATAAAAGTCTTCTGTCCTAAAATAAGCCTGTCTCAAACTGTGCTTAGTTTTATAATATCCTCTGTTACTCATTCCTTTGACAGATGCATAAAAAAGCCTATGCTGCTTACTTTGTTATTGCCCATCAATCTTTTGTAACGTGACATCATTAGATCAAAAAAATAACCATTTTCAGGAAATATACTGGTTTCTACCGGAGAAATTGTCATAAGACCACTCCTAGCAACCTTGTTTCAAAAGCCATCTGAAACAGCAGAACTGAGAAATCCATTTTTAAGCGACAGATAGGCCTCCAGAGGGTAACAGTTCCCATTCTTTGGGTTTCAGGTTAAAGATAATCACCACAGCCTGTATAAAGCTCAGACAGAATCCATAACAGTGCAATTATAGTGATTATTTTGCACTTAAAACCTTTAAATCTATCAGCAAGGTTCTAGGTTTTATTTAGCTAAAAGTGAAGACCAGAACCAGAACAATTTATTTTCAAGCACTGATTCTCTTTCACATTAGTTCAGCTCATGAAAATTACTATTCCTTGCCTTAGAAGATACATTTATTTTTAAAATATTTTGTCTGAAATTGATTTAAAATGTTGCACATAGATACTGCAAAATGTTCTGCTTATGTAAGGCATTTCTGTGTTCTTGCCACTCCTGTATTTAGGTGCTCTCAGCTGAATGCACTGATATGTTTTGAAAGTAATATTATAGGCAACAAAAAGCATCAAAATCTGACAAAATCTTCTAATTTGTGCAATAAATATGTCTCAATTTACAGCTGTGCAACTGACTACCTCTCAAATATTAAGTGCACTATCAAAGCACTTTATATGTATACATATACACATATCTTGTGGCAATCTATCAATATATTCCATATTTTGCAACATTGCTGTTGCAAAAATATGCAAAACTTCTGCCTATAAGGTCTCTGTTTTGTACATTTTAGCAATGTAAGTGAAATTTGCAGCCCATAAATATTTATGACTATACCTGCTTCCAAAAAATTGTAAATTTATGATAATACAGGAAACACGTTGATGCTGTGCATTAGTTTTATTCTATACATAAATGTCACTTTGAGCAAATAAAAAGACATGGCAGTATAAATTACTGAAAAAAACCCCACCATAGTAAATTACAGAGCATATTAATAGACAAAACTGTATAAAACATTTTTGAGTACTTTGGTCACATATTGGTAGAATTTATTTTAGAAACAAAGTCAAAACTGGTACGTGTCCACACACACAACATACATAACACACAGTTCATATGAAAATACCAACATCTGACAGTTTCTCAAATTTTGTTACCACAGCTTATTTAGCTTTATTTTTAGTAAAGACTTCCATTAATTTGTTTTGTGATATGAGGTAAAATAAAAAGGTAATACACTCCTAGAAAGGGAAGCTGTAAAAAAAATAAGTCTGCAAAAGTAGAGCCTTTAAGCCAAAAATTTAAGTGGTAGCACAGCTAAAGTTAGTAAGATTGAGATTGCACACAGAAACCTTAATGCAATCTCCCTTCCACTTTATATTGTGTTTGTTTGAAGGGAAAATGACCAAATTCTGAGAATAATCAAATCATGGTACACTTATTAGAGTACAACAAAAGTACTCTCATGTAGTCACACCCAAACTGTTTCATCAAACTAGCAAAGTTGGGCTATACCTCCCCACCCATTCCAAATTTATCTTGAGGTGGATTCCAGCCCCCAACATATTCTATAAAAATCTTCATTTCTTTTTGATTTATGTGGTAGATGCCTCTTTGTGCAACTCACTGCAGTGAGGGGTATATGGCAAAGATTTCCAATATCAAAGTGCTGAGAACATACATATTGCATTGTTTTACCATGTACTAAAGTCATTTGGTATTACCATGTTATTGAAGACTGAGAGAATAATATGAAATAATCAATAATAAAATACTGCTCCTTAAAAAAACCCCAACCCTTTAAATGGGGGTTTCATCCTTACTGTAATTAAGTGGCTTAACAATATACCCTGACACAATAAACCAATGGCTGTCTCCAATGTAAGAGGAAACACATTTAAATAGAAATATATCAAATTGTAACCCCTCTTGTTTAACATTTTATTTACTTTAAAAAATTATATGCAACAAACACACTACATGGAACTGTTGTATAAACCCTTAAAAACCAGGGTTTCTTTAGTTTTCAAGATGGTATTTTAGTATTACTGAGATTAAAACCTGCTGGAGCTTATCTGCATATTGGTTGATCCAGCTCTCCATCAAATTTAAGACTCAATTAGTGCAAAACTGCCACTATGTGCAATTTTCTTAAATGTTGTAGTAGTCAATATTCAACTCCACTTTTTTCAGCAGAATTTATTACCTGTGTCAAACTCAGTTAACAAAACAAAGAAAACAATGGGTAAGAAAACTTTTAGACAGTTCAAATAGCAATTTTATGTATCAAATGCATTTATTTTAAACTTTCCTTTCTATCTTACCCTCTGCTTCAGATTGCCAGAAAGATCAATCTGGTAATTTAATCCCTAATAAAGGGTATTGCTGCCATAAGTGTCAAACACACTGCATGTGTATGCACTCGACCATCAGCTTTCTAAAGCCTCCCAGGTATCCCTTTATTGGGAGTAGGTACAACATGTCCACTCAAACGTTCAAATCATCTTATAAAAAGGTAGAAAAATATACTCAGTATTTGTGTAGCCTTTCTACAGTCACCCTATCATACATGAATCTTACAAAATGCTTCAGAATAATTTATCAGCTGAGGAAACACCACTGACTGCACAGCACCTGGAGGAAGGTCTCGGTGTGGATGTACAATCCAGTGATCTTGAAGGTGTTTTTCGTCAGGTTTACAGCTATGTATTTGCACAAGTAAACCACATAAATATTCAGTACCGTGTTCACATGGACACACAGACCTTTCTTGACCTCATTCTAAACCCTGAAGAAGAGCTGGTGATGTGAAGTAAAAGTCTGGTCCACTAAGCACGACAGAACAAACTCCATATTTAAGTGTCACCAGGTTATTTTGCAACGTGCTGATAAAGTACTGTTTAAAAAATTTTCCTTCGAGGGCAAAAAAAAATGTTTCTGATGGAATTTGTTTCATTTTGTGGCTTTAAATTCTGTTTGTGATCCAGTTAAGCAATGACATCGTGGGTATCACTGTTGGGTCTTTGGCGTAGAGTCAGTGGGGGCAGAGGCTTTCCATAGAAATCTGTGCCAGAGAAATAAAAACACATCAATCATCTGTCATCTACCACCTTCCTTGCTTAAAGGATTTTTACAGATGGGAAATTCTTGCTTCCTTAATGAAAGCTAGGTAGTCTACAAGGTGAGAGCTAATTCCTACAAGCAGCTTTCAAACCTAGTGCTAATTAATGTCTCGAGGTGTATTGGCCAAAAGGGGGTTTAATTACATTTTGTTTTACAAGCATCAGCATTTGCAAGATCAAGCCCAAAGGTGATCTGTAAACACCCCTAAAAAATAGGGAATGAGAAATCCAAAGTGTACAAATAACAACTGAAAAAATGAAGCATGAAAACTTGAATGTTGCTGTAGTCAAGTCTTCACTGCAATATAGTTTTAAGTGACAGTAACATTATGCAGCATCCAGAATTTTGGGACCATTTATACGTGGCATTTATCTTGCAAGCCATAATAACTTCCTAAAAGAGCTATATTAAGAATTAAGAAATAAAACTGCAACATTTCCTTTTGTCAATGAAGGAATTTAAAGCAGTAAAATTGTTCGAGACCAAGTTAATAAGTACATCAGAAGAGAATAACAAGTATTCTCAAACATTTGTAATTGATATGAAAGAGGAAAAAAAAAAATGCAGATGGGAACATGCAAAGCACTTCACAAGCCAAATATGAAAGATGGCAAGAGGAAAACAGGTGGAAATCAAGAAAAAAAAAATAAAAGCAGCTTTTTGAAGCATTCAAATCTCAATTTTGCTTATACAGACCACCTCTTCCCCAACAAAGCCTTGATGGCCTGCCAACACAAAATTCAGCTTTAATAAATCATAATTTCCCAAGAAGAATATATTCCACTTGTTCTACGTGTGCAATAACTTCTGTTAAAATTGCATTCCTGAGCTAAAATTAACAAAAGCAAACAAGCTGGATCACACTACTCTAGGAAAGTCTGTAGGATCAAGGTTTTAGTTATCCTTAAATTTTATCAGCAAAATGATAACCCTTTTATATTATTGCAGTAAGTCTTTTGATTTTAATAGCAAGAAAACTGCAACTAATGATTATAAGGTAAATGAAAACCTTTCCAATGGATGGTTTTGTTAATCAGATTCTTGAGGTCTGGCAGACAACTTTAGGACTGGCAGATAATTTTACCTCCTCTAATGGAAGAGGTTTATCACAGACACTCATTTTCCAGTGTTGTGCCAGAATCATTAGCATGACTGGGAAAATTGCAGTCTTTAGTGAAAATCAGTGTATAATTAAAGATTTATATAACTGACTCTACTGCCTGTTAACTCTGCCTCAACACCCAATGTAACATTCTCCTCTAAGAATGACACAAAAATGATTCAATATATATACTAAATAGCCTGCTCATCAGCACTTTAATTTTTCAGTTTGCATCATTAAGACAGTTATATGTCTGAGAAAGCCTAGCATTAAAAACCAGACCTTGGGAGGTTGTTTCAGCATCACACTACCCTCATTTCACATATTTAAGCAGCAAGATCTACCACGTATCTGACACTTCAACAACAGAAAAAAAAATACTACTGAAAAATATGTATACTGGAATGCCTGGGAATACTGAGAAATGCCTGTGAAATCCAGCAGAAATCAACACTACCAATTATCTTTGTGTTGAAACTTAAGGGCTGACTTACGTTGAGGAGCTATCAAATGTTTCATGGACATACTCTTGGACACAGACTTGGAGGGTACTCCTGACAAGAACCTCTCTGCACCCCCAGGGCTCCTTCAACTTTTAAAAACAGACTGTGAAGGACTTTTTTCTTCTCTTGCTCTTATGGGCACTAACAATTTTATCCAGAGTCCTGGGCATCCTGCTGCAATCGAGGTTTGCAGTCTGGTCTACATGAAGGGATGGGCTCATTTGTCCCACATATAAAGAATTTTCAGCTACCTGGGCAGTAACAGTTTGTCAAAGCAAATTGTTCAATTGCTAGAGAAAACGGCACTTCAGAGAACCCAAAAAACTCAGAGAAAGTAAAGCTTTACTAAAGGTAATAAATTACCTAAAGGTAATAAAGTACTTAAAGCTTTCACTGCAAATTGTGCCTTCAAGATATTTATATAAATTAATCACGAAACGAATGCCTTTTTATTTCACTATTTTTTCACTTTTTATTTTCTGCCTGAAAAGCTTTTAAACCCAACCTTAGGGTGAATTTTGGGCAAAGCTGGGAGCAAAGAAACCAGCACTGAGTTATTTATCTGCTGAAGGGACAGCCAAAAAGCAGCTGATTTTCAGAAAGATCCAATTCAGAGAATATTCCAAAAAAAGAATCAAAGGGAGGCTCCACTGCTCTTAGAAAGGCTCCAATGCGTTTCCAATCAGGAGCAGGTTCTCAGGCTGCAAAATATGTAAAAACTCACTGAAAAACACTGTTATGTGACAGAAAATGGGCAAGGACAGATGGCAAGTTAAACCAGTGCAAGATGGACTTGGCGAGCCTGGGTTAAACAGTTGAACTCAATGATCTTAGGAGGGTCCCTTCTAACCTAAATGATTCTATGGAACTTAAATAGTCAAAATGAAGAAAACAAATAGCTGCTTTAACCAAAATAAATAACTGATGCTCTTTGGTATCAGGGCCTAATTAAAGACTTGACAATGCTGGACTGTGCATTTGAAGAGGGTTTTTTTCATTCATAACTAGTGCTTTCCTAATAGATGTTTCTTGCTTCCTTAGGATTTTCTGTTCTGTGTGATACTTGTGAGTCTCAAAACTCCTGATAAAAAAAATCAGCCTCAGCAAAGAGCAGGCAATGTCTTGAATTCATCTGCAAAGCCCTAAGCACTTCAAGTTTGCTCTGGTCTCAGTGGTGACACCCCTGGCCAAGAGATCCTCACCAACACATTTTCATTGTTGGCTTCCAAAACAATCATTGTCCTTATTTTACAAAAGGACTAAATTAATACAGGTGCCAGGTTACTAACTCACATACATCCCTGTGAGTAGGAAACTTGGCTTAAAGCAGTTTTTTTTTCCTCTTTGTCCCACCCATGCTCTTGCTACCAAATACAACAGTTGATAGCACCTCTTCCCTTCCTTCCCCTCCCTACCTCTTCATCTGGCTTGTCTTTCTTGCCGCCTTCTCTCTACACGCCTTTAAAAAAAAGAGCAAGATGGTTTTATGATTAAGATTACAAATTACACTTTATGCACATGACTCTCATTCCTGTTAGAAAGGAATATCATGGGTTTAGAAATCTTGTTTTCCCTTTAGGCAGCTTTTGATTCTTTGGCAGAGAAGCTCCATGTTCTGTTGTTTCAGAACTTCACATGGTGCTGTACCACGTGACAGTAGTTCCATCAGTTCAAGTCAGGAGGAAGCTCAAGGGTAACTACAGCCACACAGAGCTCCTTTCTCCACAAGTTCCTCAATTATTTATTCCATTTGTCTCATTTTGAGACAATGATTCTCATTGCTTTAATTTGGTTATTTTCCTCTCATGTTACTCGAGATGTCTCCATATTCATGTGGCTCATCAAAATTTAAAAAATAAAAATGTAAGAAAAATGAAGAAATTGCCATCTAAAACTCAGAAAAAAAATACAGTATGAGCATACAAAAAACCCCCAATCTTCCAAAAATAGAAAACAGCCATTATTGAAGCAAGAAATCAAGAATCTGCCTATCACAGCTTAGTATTTTCAGTTATTAAATTTATTTCTGCTATGAACCTTCAGGGATAATGGTTCTTCAGGTAAAGTAGCAGATCCCAAACTTTATCACTGACACTTCTCCTTCCAGACCATAAATTTAGTTTTCATTTGGACTCCTAAAGTAACTGGTCCTGTTACTCTTTGTCATATGGCATCTAGAATGTTTAGGTGCATGCTGCTGTGTAAAATAACTTCAGGTCATTAATAGTTCCTGATAGCCTATGGCACTTTATAAGGAAATCTAAGATAAATATTTCTTTTGCATATTAAAAAAAAGAAGACTTGAAAAATCAAAAAGATGCTTTCTATAAGCAAAAAGGTTAGCTTTTGGCCAATGAAAATTGGAATGAAGAAATGAAAAAAAAAAAAAAGATGAAGAATGAAATGAATGGAGAAGTGAATGAACAATGAAGGATGTCCTTAAAAAGTACAAAACCCAAAATATTTTCAATTACCAGCACGATGTGTTTCACCAAGAGGCTCAAGTTTTCGAAGTCTATTAAGTTTGGGAGTTCCCCAGCCAACTAAAGGAAAACAAAGACTGTCAAAACATGCCAGGACTGCTCTTGATTCTGCTGAACTGTACAGAAGCTTGCTCATATACTGCATGCATGGTGACCAAAGATGAAATACCTTTAAAAGAAGCCAATTTACCTTTAAAAACACTGATCATTTTAATCCCTTTTTTGGGAGTAGTCAATTTTCTGACTCTCTTTTTGGGAAAATAATGTTTTCCCCCCACGGAACAGGCTAAATCAAAAGTGCATCAAAGCTTTTCTAGAGGGGAAGGTTTAGTAGCCTCTCTCTGTATGAAAACCGTTCCAGTTTCATCATTCCTAAGTGAGTATTTTAACAGCCACAAACTGAGACATCAATTACTGTTTGTTGGTCCACTTACCTGGTGGAAGTGCTGGTGGTGGGGTTGGATGTTTGGGAAGAGAATCCTCTGTATTAACAGGTTCTACTCTGTGGCCCCTTTTTAATTTTGGTTTTTTATTTTTTTTCTTACTGTTATCTATACCAAGAGAAATGAAATATTATTTACCATACAGAAAATATCTTAAATCATCTCTTCTAATACAACTGCTGGGGAGAAACATCAGCGTTTTCAGACCAAACTTATACACAAAATTATGGGACATGTAAAAGTGACACAGCATTTGGCTAAAGAAAACTAACTGTAAGCATCAAATATATACAAACTCTGTTTCCATAAAGAAATTCAACTTAGCTTGGTCCTGATGGAAAGCAGACTTCATATCTGACTCTGAGAAAAAACAAACCTAATTTCACACCAACAAACACCAGCTTTTCCAACACAACAACTGAATTCTGCATGTTTGTGTTTTCAGTGGATTAAGTTGATGTGTGGTACCATGAAAAATAATATGGACAGAAGGAAGAAGAGTGGGAAAAATGCCCCGAAATGCCACATTAAAGGGAAGCAGTTTTACCTGAATCAAGGCATTCTGAGGCTTGCTGATCACTCTCTTCTGCATGCTGCAAAAGCTGGGTAGTTGCAGAGTTGCACATTTCCAGCCTGCTGTCAGTGGTGTTTTGGCTACTGCTACTGGATAAGTGCTGCCCATCCCTCTGGTCCTGCTCTGTTTGTGATTTCAAGACAATTGTAGCCTTTTCAGTCTCCAACTTTTGCCGCTTCTTTTCCTTTTCGATTTGTTTTTCATTCTAACAAAAAGAGTAGGAGTTTTTAGTGACTTCTAATGCTGTAAACGGATTAATAAGACAGGAAGGTTATTAAAAAAAGAAAATATTTTTCTGTCCCATGTATAGCATGGAATTTATCTTTAAATAGGTGAAGAAATCAAATTTTCCATATCATCTCCAGAGGAAGGGAGGGGGAACTAACAGGAAAAGAAATGATCTTTAGGTTTATTGCCTGTTTTCTTGCTTTACTTTTCATCACATTAAAAAAAAACCCAAACAAACTAGTAATACAAACAACATCAACAGTACTGAGGTTAGAAAACTTCTCATTTCTTCCTCTTCAATTACCTTTTTTTTTAATGTTTTCATTAAAATACACATGCACAGAACTTAAGGATCCTGAAAATGCCACCACAATTTGGACAAATACCTGTTGTGTCACACAGACTCAATCACAGGCTGTTTCACAAGTCCTGTATCACTAACTCACCATCTCTGCAGTATTCACAGCTCTACCCTTATCTTCTCCCTTTGTATGTTACTATGAAGTGTATTATTGTGCATGTAGCTGACTTTACATGCTATGTGCATGGGGGAGCTTATGTCCTGGAGAAAAGCAAATGTTTGAATTACTTACTGGAAAAGTCTATGCGTTTCTTTAGATTATGTTATCTCCAGTCAACTGAATAAAAAAAATATGGTAAAATAAACAAGAACTACCTGAACTCAGAAACGTGGGTTAAAGAAACTTTAATATGTGGATGTGATTTTGATATTTCAGTTTTCAACTGAAAAGAGGTTATGCTCAGAAATCTAAGCAGTTGAAGAAGTCAGGCAGATTTTATAAGACCCACTACATCACTAAAACACTTTTCAAGAAACTAACAGACCTTGAATATTTTCCACTTCTGAATCCCCACTAGTTTAATTAGGAAATGTGTTCAGTCATGTGTTTACATTTATTTTACTGGGTCTACAATACTTTTGCCCCCAGATGACTAAGAGGGGTTTTCTTATCATGAAAACATTGATTCAATGCACACAAAACAAGACTGCCAAGATTAAAATAAAAATGCAAAAAATGCTTACAACAATTTTTTTAAATTAATATTTTTTCCCCATTACCTCTCAGACATTTGTTAGTGGGAGTTCTAAAATGATGCAGATTTGCACACATTTTCCTACCTCAGAGATTACAGCAGATATAGGCTGGAAGGGGTTGTGGGATTTGCCAGGCTCAGAGTCTTCCTCATCAGGTACACCTCCTTCTTCTTTTTCCCTTTGTCATTGTTGGTGAGTTCATGTTGTTGTTTCAGTGGGTTTGGCATTTGTGGGTTTGGGGTGGGGGGGAGGAGAATGGAGGGGAAAGAGGGAGAACAAACAAAGAATTCTGAAGAAGCCAAGCCATAAATTTTACTTAACACAGAAAAATTATTAGGTCATCCAACTCATCCTCCCTTTTATACTTTAAAGGCCCCTTCCAACTGATTCTGGGAAATAACAGGGAATCACACTTGCTTCATCTACACTCAGAAAAGTCCAGAAAGACCCTCCATGTTCAGTATACCAGCACTAGTCACCTTTTATGCTCCAGATATCTGTGTAAGAAATATAGAATAGTACCTCATTGATAAAGTACATACAGGTTTGCTTTAAGGCACAAGCAGCTTAGTTAAGCCTTTAATCCAATTTAGACCCAATAAATGTTTCCAGTGAACAAAGACAATCACTGCATCATCTTCAGTTTCCTCATGCCTCACCTGCTGGATATCCTGAATTTCATTAAGCACAGTGTTGAATAAAGTTTCATATCTAGCCTTTGCTAGTCACACACAAGTTACAGAGTCTAACTTAAGAGAAGTTTATTTTAGAACACATTTGAAGGCAAATTAAGATTACATGACAGGACTTATTTTTTGAGGTTAGCCTTCTGTGAAGTTATATTAGTAAGGCCAAATTTATTCCACAACCACCTTGCAGTTCTCATTCACAGCACATTTGCAGCATGGAGCAAATGAAATAAAGGGGATTAACCAGACAAAAACCTGTAGCTCTTACAGAAAGGTTCTGGCATTCAGGTCTGTACTTTTAATATGGGGACTCTTGACTTGTAAGCTTTAAAGCCTTGATGGCTTGGTTGCTGTAAGACCTATACAGAGGAATGATCAAGTAGCTTAGAGAAAAGAGGAAGAGGAGAAAGCAGAAATTACAGAGAAAATACCTCTCCTCTCGTATCCTCCTCACTCGCTCCGCTCGCTCCAGTTTCTTCTGCTCTTCATAGGCCTTTTGTTCCGTGGTGTCTCTCTGGATGCGCTCATTTAAGGCTTCAAAATCTTTTGCTATGATATGTAGAAGCCAAAATAACCCTTTTTTGATTGATTTATCAATTTTTTTCCCATAGCCCATGATAGCTGAGCAAGGTTCCTGTAAATATAAAGGGAAATTAGCTAAACAATTACTGTTTACTGCAAAGCTTGCAAAACACTGAGAACTAGGGGAAATAAATCTGCATTTTGGTATTCCATAAATTTAAAAATACTCACGAACCTTTTTTTTGCCAGGATAAAAATGACATTAGTTCTACCAAATTCCATTATTTCCTGGGACATTTAAAAAAGACTAGAATACAGAAATATTTGCATGTCTATATCTAACAAATACACACAGCTCTTACATATACACCAGTTATGTATATATGTGTATATTTACACACCTGTTTCTGTACACATCCATATTTATACATCCATATAGAAATATAGAAATATAATTTACCAATCCCAAATGGTTTGCTGCTGGTTTATAAATAGCCCATGTTGTATTTATCTAGCAAAATGGGAAAAATGAGATGCAAGAGAATCAGCTTTGCTTCAGTTCATGAAAGAAAAGTATGACTCTTTCAGCAGCTTGGGGATAAATAAAATCAACTGTGGAATTGTCAGCAAAGCTGTCAAACCAATTCAGTTTTTTACATCACAACAGGGATAACATCTCAACTGGAATCAAACTTTTTGTCATTATATTCTCATCAGCAAGTGAGAGAAACATGATCAAGGCAAACCTGTTGGAAGGTAAGAGCAAAACTCACTGAGAAAAGAGTTTGAAATATTTCATCTAGCTTGGTTGTAATAATTCAAGGAAATGGATTGACTGGGAGGAATCAAGAGGAGACAGTGAGAAAAATCAGAGAAAGCTGGTTATGAAAACCCATCTGGTAAGACAACAATGAAGAAACAAAAGTGGTTCTGAGATTAAAAAGCTTCAAGGAGATAGGATAAAAGCCTTCAAAATCACAAGGTGTAACTGCAAATATGAAAAGAATAATTTCCTCTTCATATTCCATATCAGGAGGACAAGTATAATGGGCTTTAGTTTGGACAAAAGACATAGGACCTGATTCAAGCTTAGAACATGGAAAAGGACCATCTTCCAGAATTCTTTGGAGTTTGGGGTCTTTTAAAACACTCTCTGAATAACAATTCAGACCAAGCTATGACATGTAAAAATGGTATTTCACAAGGATTTCTGGGTAAGGCTCTCAAACCCCACCCCAGTGATTTACTGCTGGGTTTTTTCTTAACATTCTTGACTGTGAATGCTACATCTGAAATTCAGTTATTTTAGGACAAATATTAACTTGCAACTAGCTCTAGTAGTGTTCTTTGTTGACTACAGTGCTAGAAAACAGATGTCCTAAGAATTAGATTACATTCTTACTGTTTGTTAGATGTTAAATGATGACTTTAGCTGTGAAAAGAAACGAGACAAATATCACATCTGAACAGTGAACCTTCCTGAATGTCAACGCAGGCAAATTCCTTTTCTGCTTCTCTTTAAAAAGCTGGAATATTCAACTTGCTGTTCAATTAAACAAGTTTTAAACCATATCAGTAACTTAATTATTCTTACATGGTTTCAGAACAGAGCAGCAATTACATTTTGAGGATCCCCACTGTACACATTTCTTCAACTGATGCAGAAGCAGAACAAGATGAACAGCAGAACTGCTTGCTGGGATTTCAGGGTTCTAGTTTCAGTTTTACACTACATGGCACAATCCCTGACTTCACTGGAAGCTTTACATGTATGTTAGAAAGTGAAGCATGTTAAAATATACATACAATTTGACAGAGACACTTGTGTTCATTGACAAGCCTTTCCAGAGACAAGGACTCGATTACATCTGCTTCTGACAGAGCTCCTTCTCTGTCCTGCTTATTTGCCAGCCTGGAGGAAAGAGCAAAAGAAACACTTACCACCCTGACACAAGAGAGATTCTTAGATCTCCAAAAGCTAAGGTTTTTGAGAAAGGAAAGGTAAAATGCCTTGTTTCAGCTTTAATTAATTATTCTATTTAATAA
Source organism: Anabacerthia variegaticeps (assembly GCA_035583185.1). Classification (NCBI taxonomy): domain Eukaryota; kingdom Metazoa; phylum Chordata; class Aves; order Passeriformes; family Furnariidae; genus Anabacerthia; species Anabacerthia variegaticeps. Next base: position 3,164,344 of record JAWWEW010000001.1, on the reverse strand, counting down.
ACTTTTTACTTAGTCCATGCACCGTTTTCAACAGACACTAAAATTAAATAATCACTAAGGTGCTTAGTAATCACTTCATAATTATTTATAGAGAAATCAATTATATTTAAAGGTAAGAAGATAGATGTAAAAGAACATCCTGTTTTACATCTGAAGTTACACAGTACAATCACTGGAGTCACTGGATGAAAGTTCAGGACTTTAACTTCCCCAACCATAAGCATTTCCCTACTTTATGATCATCTCAGGTCTGACAACTACCAAGTATTTCTCTCTAAGGCCAAAAAAACTTGCTATGTGATGCTTTGAACTTTCTCTTCCTAAGTAAAACTAAGCTTAGAGAGAGGAACTTGCATGAATGGCTCTAAAAACATACTTTATTAAATAGCAGGAAGCAAAAACCCCACACAGCTTACAAAACAAGTGTTCTGTAAGATGAAGTGCCATCATTGTCTTATTTCTCAGATATAAGATAGCAAAGAGGACTCCAGAAGATAAGACATCCATTTGGAAGTACAAGAATACAACACAATCTTATTTTGCACTTTCTACAGCAGTAATAATCCAGGCTGAGTGCAAAAGCTGCAAGAAGGCTATTGCATAGCATTAGGGAATCTGAAAATTGCACATGCTTCTCTCTCATAAAGGAATTCCACTAAAAATATGGTTTTCTGACATTTAGCAACCTTTCAGTTCCATGAGAATTCTGATTCAACTTTCTGGATAAGAAGACAAATATTTGGTTTCCAGGAACCCAGTGGCAGAAGGTTTTGGGACCAGACATCACAGCCTTCCTTCTGAAATCTCAAGTCATCCTCATTAACTCAAATGGCTTTTAGGGAATGTTAGGCCAAAGTTTGTACTTTGGATTTATCATACTCCATGCTGGAAAGGAACAATGGTAAGAATTCACTCCACATGTAGCAGAATTCGTCAGCACTTCAATTTTATCTAAGACCTTATTCTTTCCTATTTTCCAGAACTGCACTATGAGAACTTCAATTTTTGGTTATTTCACTCCCTAGAGAGTTTTTAGCTTCAAAGAAACATTAGAAAAAAAGCTGTATTGCATCTACAGCTCAAAAAAAACATTCCTTGTCACCATTACCCTCGTGATTCATTATCTAATCTTTCATCTTTCTTTTATAGAAGAGTTTGTTTATGAAGGAAACCATAGAAAAAGCAGCTTCTCAAATGTCCAGTCTGTCTCAACCTTCATCATTCTTAACTATTTGTGGTCCAAATGGCTCACTTTTTACCATGATGCTGGGGATGCCATCCCTTCCCCTGACTGCTAATCAGAACTTTACTGACTTGCCTGCAGAGCTAAAAAGAACATAAACCCCTTCTCCCTGCCCCTCCTTTGATAACCTGTTCCCACATCTCAAAGAGAATACTCCTAAGCACTTTGTGATTCCCTGCGGAGATTCCCATACACAGAACCCATGATATTTTCAATATACGGAGGATACTCAGGCACTTTTTCTTTTCACCAGCCAGCTAGAACATGAAATGTCCTCTCAGTATTTAGCTATGAAACAGGCTAAACCATGAGAAAAATGAACTGAAATTCAAGAAAGTTAAGGAAAGTAATTAAAAAATTGGGAACAATTACCTCCACCTTTTTTCCCCCCTACACACTTAACCTATCTCTGTTACAGTCTGAAAATCCGACTGTGCCGCCCTTTAGTCTCAAAAAGCATTCCTCAGCAGTGCTGTCAATTCACCTAGATCTAATGGAAGTAAATATTTCTGAAGAGTGTTTGTTGCCACAGCCTATTCCTTCCTCACCTGAAGATTAAATAACTGCCCTCTGTAGTGTGTTATTGCAGTGCACACTCTACAAAGCACAGCTGAAGCAGAATGAAATGCTGGGGAGCTGCATAGCTCAGTGTCAGTGTGACACCAACGTCCTCCAGCTTGCAGGAGCTGCTGCTTTTTACCCTCTGACACCTTGAAAAGTGTCATATTTGTCTTTCTGGTCAATTAGTTTCCATCTTCTCTGCAGCAATTACTGACTGCACTCAAAAAATACGGCTGAGGTGCTGTGTCTGGAAAAGCAGCATATCCAAGGAGCTGTCTCCACCTAATGCTCCCCAGGAAGTGAAGTGGGTTTGCTCAGGTCACACACTTACTGCCCACTTCAGACTGTAGGGCAAACCCCTAAATGGAGTTAAAGCATTTTTAAGATACTGCAGCGAAAGGCATTACTTTGCTGGGGCTTTTATTTTGCCCATTTGTACTAGGATCCATCCAGCCTACCTTCCTTTTTCCCTTAAGGCTTTGGTGGAGAAGCAAGCAAAGCCCTGCACTCACCCTTGTGCTTCCAAGGTAGGCAGTGCTCCACTGTGAGCTCCCAGGGAGCTGCTCCAAGGCCCTTCCTGCAGCTGGGCAGGTCCAGCACTGATCCGCCCCTCAGCAAGGCTGGCTTTCAAACAGGCACAACCAGATTCCCCAAGTAGAAAGTAATCAATCTGCCTGTCTCCTGCAGTTGCAGAAGTCAACTCCTCTCTCTCATACTGCCACTCCTGAGGATGAACACTCGGAGAACTATGTAAGAATCAGAAGCAGAAGGAATGAAGAAAATCCTTAATGGGACTTCACTCAAGACACATTGCTTAGGGAAATATCCAGAAAAATGTTTCTGAGATTATACTCAAGTTTAACCTCAGGAGTTTGTCTGTAAAGGATAATACAGGAAGCCACCAGCACGGGATTCAGAGGTAAATACTTTCCTCTTGCTCAATATTTATAAAGTTGCAAGTATGTGAAAAGAGCCGTGCAGTGGGGTTTGGAATGGCAATGTGCCTAAGTGTCAAGGCATACAGATAATATATGTCTACCTAGCAGAGAAGGAGGTATTTCTGGGGGTGAATATAGTCTCAGAGCTCTGCTGCTCATGCACAGCAACACTAGGTTTTGAGTTTTATGCACAAAAACACCTTCTTCAGGGAATACATCACAGTTATCTTAAAGGATAGACCTTGATTTTAATTTTCCAAGTCAGTTAAACTTCACATATAGCAATTTTTCATGTTTAAAAACCTGTAGGAGGTATATATCACAACACACTTGAAAGCACAGGAGAGTGTCTGTTGGTTTATCATGTTAAGTTTGCTGAGTAAGAAGCTTTCATATATAAAAATCATGCTTGGCTTGCTTTCAATTTCACATAAAACATATCTGGAATTGTCTTAGTATAACAAACTTACCTCATACAAGACATAAAAAGTAGGCAGCTACTGCTTTGATATCAAGTAGGATTTTTCTAAGCAGCTGGAGAGCTTTTGAACTTGAAGAGTCACAGGAAACAATGTGGAAAGGGAGTGTATGTGTGCATTGGCACAAGTGACATCTACAGCTCAGTGACAATATTTCTCTTAGGAGCCAGAAGACATGCCAGAGAAAAACAAAATCTGAATGCAAGCTATGTGAGCTCCTTGAACTGTTTATAAAAAGTAAATTACTGAGTGAAGAGGGGAAAAAAAACCCCAAAACCCCAAGAAACAAACGAGTATTAAAGTTTTCTTTACAATACAAAAGATCTGGTGGGGAAAAATATCCATTATGAAATGGACACACTCGTATCTCAGCTTTCATCAGAAATGCCACAAGCCTTGCAAAAAAGGGGTTTTGTGGCATGGGGGTGTTTTGTGTGAGGGCACGTGTTTGTTTTCTTGTTTTGCAGACTTGGAGTTTCTTTTTAAATACTTTCCAACTGATGCAGTTCTCTCCACTGGTATGGGATTCCTGTAAGACTGAACAGTGAATACTTTTGTGGGTACACACTGGGGGGATCTGTAAAAACATCTCAGATGTGCTGCCTTTGGAGTTAAGTTTAATCAGAATCAGTGATCACAAACAAAATTTTAGGTCAAGCCTCCATGGTGGCCATCAAAATGAAGAGCAAAGCATCTCTGAAGTCAAAATATCACAGTATCAGAACTATCTACACATAATTAAAAGCCACTTTAGGAAAATGCATCTTTGCGAGAATGATTTATCTAAGATCATTAGTCTTCAAGGCTACTTCAAGAAGCTGTAGCTTTGAGGGACAGAGTTAGAATTCCTGGGGAAACAAAGAAGACAGAATCTTTGAATTTAACAGCAGTCTACAAACAGGAAAGAACAATGCTGTATTCTTCAGTCTACAGTCAATCTTGTAGTTAAAAAATGCTGTTCTACCTTTCCTCCCTTCAGAAATTTTATCTCTCATCTATTAACCTTTTTCTTGGGCAATCCTGTGGATGTTTTATCCTAGAGAAGTGAGGCCTCAGCAGACACAGCATGAAAAAGTTTGCTAGTCTCTCTAGGCTTTGCTTAAGTTAACAGCCACAAAAGTCAAACTCCTGATCCACAAACATGCAGAAAGATGTCACTTTGCCAGACTCTTTTGCTTGTTCTTCCTTCTTCCATTACTGGCAGCTCATGAGCCTTTTAAGGAAGTCATGGAACACAAAATTCTTCGTATTTTTAACAAGCAAACAGAACAGGCCAACAGTTTCAGGCCCATGGAGACCATAAGGCACCCTTGAGATTAAGTTCTGAGCCTGCTCTTTCAGCGGACCTTTTGCAGATTGCCTCCCAAAGGAAGGGTGTTAACAGACCTTAAACCACCTTCTTCTGGAGCAGTCCAAGCCCCTGCCCTTCTGGATTGCTGACAACACCTTTTTACTGACAGTAACTTTTTACTGACTGACATGTGGCTCTTTCTCAAATAAGCTGCCTTACCTCATTTCTCTACTTTGCTTTTCGTGCCTTCAATTCTTATGGAAAACAATCCTTTGAATATTAGGGTAGGCTATAATGAAGAAATGGTGAATAAAGTGCTACGAGATTACCTGCCTGCAAGCCTCAATTAAGAGTTTGCTTTCATGCAGTTGGGAACTACAGGAGACATTCTTCTATCTTAACCTTTCCCCTAGACAGTTCCTCCAGGTCACATCTGAATAAGAGAATAGTTAAAAAGAAGATGCTAAACTCATCCTGTTCATAATATCTCTAGGCAACTTCATTCTCATATTACCTTTTGAAGTGGTCACAAGAATGTCAACAATTATAATTTGTTTCATTTTGTTAAGAGGCCTCATTCTTACCATATAAAACAAATTGTAAATATGAATTGTTTTCTTATACTCTATTTCTCCTTGATGCATCAATATCTAGGCAAACAAAGTATAGTCAAATTGCCTATAAGATATGCTTTCTTAAAAAGCCTGCCTGGAAATCCTTACATTTATTACATTTATGAGTTCCAAGGCTGTGATACAGCCCTATGGTCTGACAGAGATGAAGTGGAGATGGAAAGTAGGTGGGATGTTGTACAGGACAAATTCTGAGTCTGCTATTCTACTGTCAGGAAAACAAAAATCTCAAACCATTCAGAGCAATACAAAGCTGTTAACTAGGATATATTTTCCCAAAGACTACTATAAGTATTTCCAACCATATGTATTTAAATGGTGTATCTGTCTCACTGTTGTTTTTTTTTGTTGCCAACTTAAGACATGTAAGCAGTAATCAACTTCCAGACCAGAATATGACTCCAAATACTATTCATAGCCATTGTGCTCAAAAGTTACATGGGTTTGTTGTCAGCATATATAACAGAGCCATAATGTAACTGCACCACAGCTGGGAAATTAATAAAGTAAAATTTTAAGATTACATGCAATCCAAAATTCCTCTGGGACATGTTGCCTGAAAACACCCTCTACCCACTGCCCTTAATTGACTCATAACTATGGGACAGGAAATCAAGCCAAGCTTCTTTTTCAGTTGCAGTCATAAAAAAAAAACCCAAAACAAAAAAAAAAAAAACCAAACCAAAGAAGAATCCAAAAAATTGCCTGCAGGTCCTCTTCTCTGGAAGAGCATGCAGTATGTTACAATGAGGTAAGAGAGCATGCAAATTTTATCACAGATCCAATACAAGCAGAGCTTTTTATGCCAGGCATTTTAATGAAGGGGCCAAATAGCCAAGAAATAGTGAACAAAATTATGGAAATTAAAATAAACAGGAGGCTTTGGTAAGTTGGGGCATGGGGAAGAATTAAAAAAATCCAGCAAAGCCAAAAAAAGAAGCCATTCTATCTAATTACAACCAGTAACAACTTAACATATCCAGTTATATCTTTTAACCTAAGGCAGCCCAAATCTCATTTTTGGATGTAGGCTCCTTTTTACTGGGTGTACTTATAAATTCCACAGGTGGAAGAATATTCTATGTGGACACTTTGCAATTAAGCAAATGGACCTTTCAAGTGGCCTTTTTTTTCTCCTTACAAAATAGAGAATGTAAAATTTTTCATTTCCAGAAAACTCATTCTCTTTGACTTTAGGACATACTTTATCATCATGACAGATTAATAACGGTGGTCCAGCTCTCAGGATCTATTATTCTTCCAGTCAGTGTGCTGAGGTAATTGTCTTTATAAAGACTTTCCCAACCACGTATGTCATGGGTTTGTCTGCAGAGATTCACATAACCCTGATGAGGAACACTGTAAAATTATCAGGAGGCAAAGCCTCTTGCAATCCCCTTAAAATGTATTTAGCAAGGGTGTGCTAATTGCATTTCTGAACCTGTCAGCTACACCTAACTACATATAGCTATATGTAAAGATGCCTTCCAGAAGAACAAATACAAACTTAATCAACAGTGGATTTTGCTTGAGGAGTAATGCTTTTCAGATTTATAGGTATAACAACATTTAGAGCCATTTCTAAATATAACCTAAATTTTAACAAGTAAATGCTTTCCCACCTACTGATTTGCTTTGGCTTTACTGCAGTTGATCTCTTGACTGTTTTAACCCAATTTTCCATCCTTTGATGAACAAAGTCTGATGAGGATGTCCTAGGCTGTGCTACTTTATCACTGCAGAAGTATCATCTTTTTAAATCCCTTTTTTTTTAATATAGGGGACATACTAAGTCACTGGATTGCTTTCAGTGCACATATTCTGTTCACTTAAGTCTCAAAGAATAGGCACATTCTCCCCTTATTGACAAGAACTTCAAGGAAGTGGATCTTTCATCTCGATCAAAAGAACAACCTGAGGTGCCCCTATACATACACACAAACATGCAGGACAAAAACAAGGACTCAGTGTATGAACAAAGCTTGTTGTGGAACACTCAAAAAGCCAAGCAAACAATTCCCAAGGTTATCTTTGTCATGAAGACATCCTTATTTATTTGAAACCAGCATGAGTTTCAGTTGCTAGTATAATCAACCACATTTATTGGCAAGCATGTTCAGTGGCAGGTTTTGAAGGCAAACCCGACAGAATATAAGATATGAAACTAAGGTTTCAATTGCCTACATTCCATTCTTTTGTGAGACCAATGTTTAAACAACAGTGACTACAAAATATTAACTATTCTCTGCTTACTTCTTTGCAAGTTTGATATTTGAGAATGTTTAGATTTGCAATTCTGTTCTTTCCTTCCCCACTCCACCCCCAATTATTTGAAGGCCAATGCACCTAAGACATTGAAAAGCAGATGTCAGTCCTTAATGGATACACAAACTGAAGATAAAGCTCAGTATATGCCCCAGTGTTTAACTCACTTTCAAATCAGAGGAGATTAATCATATGAAAAATGGGTAACTGCCATTTTGAGAAATTGCACTGTGGTCTGAAGGAATAACTGGGTGATAGCAGGCACATTTTAGAGCTTTTCAGCTTTTCCTTGCCTATCCTTAGATACAAGAAAGTCTTACCACCTCACACCATAACATTAATGGTGCCCTTAGATCTTGCCTTTAATCACAGGTTTGCCAAGCCATGCTAAGTTAACATGGGTCAATAGATGTGCTAGGCTGCAGTGAAACAGATTTTCAGGTCACTTCTCTGCAGCCTTGCTTAGCACTCCTGGTTCCTCTCACATGCCCCAGACTGAACTTTCCCTGCAGCAGCCTTGGTGGTGCCAAGCAGCTCTGAAACATTCCTGAAGAATGTTATCCTGAAGAAATTGCCTGATTTCTGCTGTGGGGACACACACACAAGGGTCAGCAATGAAGAGGCATTACTGTAATGAAATGAATACATGTGGCTTTTTTCCCACCCCGAAATAACACTCTCCAAGAAGTAACTTGCAAGCTTTTCTGATCACAAGTACATTACTGTAAATTCTAATGACTGCAAGCTTTTGGGATTCTCTTGAATCAACACTACTAAGGGATTAAGGGAAAAAAAGAAAAAGCAGTAAGGGAAATCACACTAGGGTGAAATATCAACATTCTTTCCCATAATTGACCTGTGAGGCATTTCAAGTTTTGTTTTTCAGCTAATCTTCCTGCAGAAAACCACATTTAAGCCTGTGAAGATGTGTCCACACTGTTCAGCCCCATGATTTATATTATGCAATAATATATTTAGGGACTTTAAATGCGCATAGGGAACAGAGATACCAAAACAGTATCATTTCAAATTGTTCAAACACAACAAAATCATTTGCATACAATACATGCATTTTTGACAGGTTACTGGATTGATCCTTTGCAGTTATCACAAATTTATCCTTTTGGATACTGTAGAGAAGTACTACATTTGCTTAGTAAAAAAAAAAATGAAAAAAAATCTTTAGAATCAGGGTTTAAGAAGAATTGCACCTGCAAGTCTTTCCAAAGCCTGCCCTGAAACCTCTAAAAACAGCCCAAAGATACCACTGTGCTGTTTAACTGCTTGAGCAGCCCCTTGGAAGGCACACATTTCATTTAACCAGAAGACCCCAAGTAAAAAATCCTGTAAATTTCTAGTCTTCAACTTTTTCCTTCTTACTGAAATTTTCCATTCCTGATCACAGTCCAAGGAAACAATTCACGTAGAGTTTGAGAAAAATACTTTACTCCCTAGAATTAAAAATAGTTGAACCTTGACATTTTCTAAACAAGCACAATGGAAACTTTCCCTTAATTATATCTTTAGTAAAGCCTACACAACAGCTAGGATATAAACCAAAACTAAATCCTCTTTCTAGTAAGAAACAGTACTGAATTGTATCCCACTATGGTGCACAACACACATTTGCATGCATTTCATCAAGACTGCAAATGACAATGTAAGAATAGAAGACAGTAGTTCAAAAAAGGCTTAGAAAATCTCCATGCTGCAATATTAGTGATACAGATTCACCTCCACAAAAATTCGAACAAAAAAAAATCAATTTTCATGCTAAATTACTAGTTTTTAAATTATGAGAGTTCTGTTGTTCTGTTTTGTTGTAGAGTTAACTGCTGCAGTTACTATCCTTATGACTCCCCACACAAGGGAAGGCAAGGAAAATGAAGAAAGGCTAGCAATTAAGCACCACCGAAAAACCTAAAGTAGCTCATTCATGCCAGAACTCTGATTGTTAGCCAGTCTGTCCCATAAACTCAAAAATGGAAGTGTTTCCTACAGAGAATCCAAAAAGGGAACAGCAGATTCACTTCTATCTCCCAAAAGATTTAAATGTTGATTAGTTTTCATCAGATAAAGAATTATGATAAAATAAGAATCTGAGTTACTTCTCTCTTCCTCCCCAAAATAAAAGAACTCTCCACACATCGTGTTCTTCACTGGTCTAAGTCCTGCACTCTACTCACAGAAATGGGCTCGGGCTACAGATCACTGTATGGGTGAAGAACACCACAGGGAAGAGGCTGAGGAAAGATTGTTAACCATACCCATCTGAAGATGGTTATGATAAAGTCCTGGAGAGAGTGGAAGAGATGGGGGAGTGCACTATCAGCACCCATCTCATACATTTGTTCAGAGCACCCACCACTTCCAATCCATTGCTACTTTTACTTCCCTGCAGAGGGAAGTAGCTCTACCTCTAAACTGCTTTTCATGTATACTTACAACTGCTAACACTGATTGTTGTTACATTTTGGTTGCAGTGAAACAAAAAAAAAAAACAAAAAAGATACTGGATTAACTTCCTGTGTTACAAGAGGGGGGGAAAAAAAGCCCAGGAAAACCTCCCTGAACACAAAAGTCATGAGAGATCGACTGCAAGAGCTTAAACTGAGGGCTAAGGAACTACAGACAGCTGGAGAAAACAACAGTGCACCTGTGCAAGAAGAGGAGCAGGAGTTTGAACAGCAGGCCATTATTTATGAAAAAGAACCCATCACTGAAAGGCACTTGCATGAAATCCAGAAGCTTCAGAATGAAATTAATAATTTGGTGGAAGAAGTTAACAAATTCAGTCAGCAACAAAAAAGCCTAGTGTCTTCAATGAGGAGATTCAGTGTTCTCAAAAAGGAATCTAACATAGCCAGGGAAATAAAACTTCAAGCAGAGCACATACGAAAATGTTTGGATGAACTGTCAAAAACAGTGAAAAAAGCTGAAAATGAGCATGGGCCATCATGTGCCACAGTAAGAATTCTGGCTTCCCAGCACGCCTTCCTATCCCACCGTTACCTCAATGCCATGCTCTCCTACAATGAAGCTATAAGTGCCAAGCAAGAGAAATGCAGGAGGTTTATTGTCCGCCAGCTTGAAGTAGCTGGTAAAGAGGTATCTGAGGAAGAAGTCAATGACATGCTCCAGCAAGGAAAATGGGAGATTTTCAATGAAAATCTGCTCACTGAGGTCAAAATTACTAAAGCTCAGCTTTCCGAGATTGAACAGAGACACAAAGAACTAGTCAGTCTGGAGAACCAGATCAAAGACATAAAGGAACTTTTTATCCAGATCTCAGTTCTGGTGGAGGAGCAGGGGGAGATGATCAACAACATAGAAATCAGCATGAACAACACCCAAGAATATACCCAAGTATCTAAAGAAAAATTTGGGCTTGCAGTCAGGTACCAAAGGAGAAACCCTTGCAGAGCCATTTGCTGCTGGTGCTGCCCGTGCTGCCAGTGACAGAGGAAATGAACTCCCTGAAATACCAGCAAACTCGTCTTGGAAAGCAGGCTCAGCATCCCTCAACTGCTTCATTTTGCTTCCCCTTTTCCCTTCAACGGAGCTCTCAGGGAAAACTGTGGCTGTTTTGCCCAAAGAGAGTTAGAAGAATGGGAAGAATTTTATGGTTTTCACAGAAATACATGGACCAGGAGAAAGGATCAAGGACAGAAGTGCCACTTTTTTGTTCTTCTGACTCAAACTAAAACAATGTGGCAACAAACTACCTGTGCTTTTGGGAAGCATTGAAAACATTGTTAATCTCACAGACAGAATTCATAATAATGGTTTAGCTACTTTTCACAAAATAATAACTATATTTTTTAATTGCCTTGCGGTTTTTTTTAGTACTTGATTCAAATTCTAAGGTCTTTTTTCCCCCCGAAATCTGGATTTCTACAAACCCAATCTACACATAAAGCAGACAATATTAGTATCAACCCAGAATGTGATGCCTAAAGCAAGCTTTGAAGTCAGGAAACAGTTCTCTGGAGTATTTCAATACTACCTCTATAGGAAAAGCTACTTACCTACTTTACAATATGAAGCAATGGTCATGTTAGAGAAGGACAGTCTTATGGGATGCAAAACAGACATTGGGTTATTTATTTAATAACTCCATGCTGTATTTTTTACAGATGGGGTTGAGCTGCTGTTTTCTGAACAAATTAAAGCATACCAGCAGCAGCAGAGCACATCACCCAACCTACAGGGACATTTGTTAGCAGTTTGCTGAGAAGCCAAGCATTAACAAACTGACACAAAGATATTTATGCTATTCAACTACAGCCTAGTTATTCAATTATTGCCTTGGAGGCAGATCCCTCCAAAGAAAGGATGGGGAATAACATACTTTATCACACAGTGGTAAAGTGTGTTCTTACTGCTGCCTATCCCATCTAAATATGCAGTCACATCTGCAGTCTCTCTTTTGCTAGCACAAAAATTAAAGAAATAATAAAATAAAACAATACAAGTCCACATTTATTAAAAAAAATCTAGAACCAGACAATTATTTAGTTCAGGTTGGAAGGAGCTTCTGGGGAACCTCCAGACCATCCCCTTACTCCAACTTTTGCTCAAATCCAGAAAAAGTTTCCTGGTTGCAGCTCTTGCCCACCACTTCTCATCCTCCCACATGCCCCTGAGAAGAGCCCTCTTCTGTTAGGTTTGTTTTTTGGGGTTTTTTTTTACAATTCCAACTCCACATCAGCAAATAAGAAAATCTTTAAACTCAATGAATCTACAGAGCATTGAATGAATGTATAGAGCAGGGGAAAAACAGCAAGCAGCTGGAGAATGCTTTTATTTAAATGTTACTGTCAGACTTGTTTTTACTGTAATGAACCAGACTACTCAGTTATAAGATAAAATCATCTGTTTTTCAGTTCTCTCAATGAGGATATGTTATTTTCAATTTTTAATCTCTGAAGATAAAACAGGAGATATCTTTATATAAGGGAACTTCATGATTCAGCATGTATTTTACCCGTAACCTCACACCAAAATCTGCTTACCTGAGCAGAAAAAGGTTTTTTCCCCCACTACATTTTTAGACCACTTTTGAAAGGACACATCTCCTACAATGGTACCACTGACCTTTATCAAAGTCATATGGGTAGAGGCCAGAGACCAAAACTAGTTTTAATTCATTCACTTCACCTATGCTCAAAGGGAACAGCCAGCCATGTGCCCCAAGTGCTGAATGGAGGAAAGGAAGGAGGAGGAGGGCAGGACTTCAGCAACGAGGGAGAGAGGTCAGTATGTAAGAAAAGGTGAGTATATGAGAGAATCTGTTAATTCAGTAGTACAGAGTGATACAAATTGTATTTTATTGCCTCTTGGAATTACCACTAAGGAACCAATTTTCTAAAAGCATTCAACAACAGATGTCTCCTTAAGCCACATCCTAATGTTCTTAACACCAGGAACTCCACAACTAAAACAGGATGAAAATTCTGGGATTCTACATATTCATTTGCCTCAAAGGGAGTGCCATTTCTGCTTGAAGTGTTTCTTTTATATATGCTGAGATATTCCATTGTACAAAGGTAGATTTGGAAGAGAACTCTGACAGATCAGAATTCTTGTCCAGAGGCAAATTCCTGCCCCCTTGTTACTGCTACCACTCCTGTATCACTCCTTTCCAAGTTTTGTCAACTAATAAGGCAAAGAGCACAGACACAAATATGGTACAGACAACCTGAAAATTGGAATGTTTCTCCATAAATACATGAATTTTGTCTCATGTGCAATGGTTTGTTTATAAAGTTACCAATCATATTTTTTTTTTTTTAATGTGTCCAACTGGCAAAAATAGTTTTGTCCAGATAGATGAAAGCCCATCAGTGCAAAAGCAAAAGGTAATTGTCTTTTTCACTATTATCTGCCAGAAGTACACACAAACACAAAAATGAAAAGAAAAAAGAGCTTAGGTTCTATTATTTAGTCTCTATTATTAAGATGATAATTGGTAATTAATAAAACATTAGTGTTTTGTATTTAAGCATACCAAAAACACAGAAGAGAGACCTGTGCACTTACAGACAGCAGAGAATAAACAAGTTATACCTGTTTTTCTGATTCTACTTGTTTATTTCAAGTGCAGGAGGAAAGCAGGAGGAGAGCAGTAGGCCAGACCAGAGACACTCCTGTGGAAATCACTCTCCTCTGGCATGAGATTATAACAGCAGTCTATGAAAAGTGATTCTATGAAAAATAGATTGTGCTCTACACTGCAAGAGCATGGGGAAACAGGGAATTACTTAAAGCAGACTTCAGCTTTCCTGGATTTAACACTCAGAAATCCCTTTGTTGTTTTCAGTCAATACTGACCTTCAGACACGCATGCACAGACTAAAATGTACTGATTAAAAAACTTAGCAAGATGTTAGGGAACTTACTGCTATGTGGATATCAAATATCTCATTAATAGAAAACAAACCAAAACAAAAAACCTTCAACAAAAAATACAAAAATCTGAACATCCTTAAAAGAAGAAAATATTAAAAAAGGCCAACTTTCAGCATAAGTTTGGGAATCTGCCATTTCTTTTACTCTGCTTTTCATACAGTTTCATTTTTCAGCTTTAGGGCCTTCAGGGAAAAAAGTTTATGCCACAGAACTCTTATATGGCAAGTGTGAGTGGTGGGGATTTGCATTTCCAACCCCAGGAATCTTCAGGGAAGGGATGGTGCATGGGACCAGTCTAATCTCATTTCCTAAGCACCCCACTTCCAAACCACAAACCTGCTGACCAAGGCTTCCTGCTTCACATATAAGAAGTGGTTCAAATACTGGAACAAACTCCAGGGTTTGGAGCTTTAAACATCCCAAAAGTAGCAGAGCTATGCCATGGACACAGACACCAAAGAGAGAACAAAGACAATACAGGGAAGAATTCTTAACTCCAGAGGCAGGCTCATAGAGGGAACATAAAACAAGAACTCCTGGATCCCTCCACAGAACTGGGAGAAGCAAATTCTGGTCAAAGGCTTAAGTCTCAGTCTATTAGTAGGCAATAACATCAAAAAATTTAGTTTAGTCACCCTCAGACTCAGTTAATAAATACACTCAGCCTTCTGATTAGCTCCTGATATGGCTCAAAAGGCAATATCAAGTCCCCCAAGGTCTTATGCCCACCAGACATGAAGATACCATCCTTATAAACCATTTTAAACTTTAAGAGTTTATTTTGCAATTTCAAAAGGTTATTTGTTATCACAGACCTTTGGTGTGGCTGAATTTAATAAAAGATGTTATTCCCAATGTTTTACAAAATCTGTTAAGCAGAGAAAAAGCACATGCCAAACACTGCTAAAGTAAGCCTTCTTTAAGGAGATTTTGCTCATCATGTATCAGCAGCACCACCATGTGTTAAGTGAACAAGACATTTTATGCTGGTATTGCTGAATATAATCAACTATTTGCAATTTAACTAAATGATGTAGGCCTAAGTAGTAATGATATTTTTACATCATGTTGTCATGCCAAATTTGTAAAGCCTGTAATTTCAAGTATTACAACTTTAAAGCATTAAAAAATCCTACCTTATTGTTTTTCCACAGCTAATGAAAGGGGAGACAAACAAATATCCCTGAGAAGGATTAAACAAGATCTAAAGTCAGGTGGAGTGAATGAATTCAGTACTATGGAGGGAAAGAGAAAGGGAAAGAGGGAGGGAAAGAAAAGGCTTTGTTCACTAGCGTGATATGAGATTAGCATAAATAAATACTTCATAAATACCATAAAACTAACTGCAATATTGCTTAGTGCTACAGTTACAGCAGTATGTACTTTATGTTCATACTATACATAAATAGTTCCTTAGAAGGTCTAGATTTCCCACATTTCAGATTATTAGCAGAACATTTATCACATTACTTACACTAACACAGGTTTTCCTGATATCTTAGGGCTGTTTAGAACTTCTATCATGGCTTGCTTTGTTTCTTCCATTCTTGCAACATCACTGGAATCCACAACAAATATCACCCCGTAGGACTCAGCGTAGTAATTCCTCCAGATATTTCGGATTCGTTTGCCACCTCCCAAATCAAAGATGGTGACTTCA
The DNA here is from genome assembly GCA_035583185.1 of Anabacerthia variegaticeps. Lineage (NCBI taxonomy): Eukaryota > Metazoa > Chordata > Aves > Passeriformes > Furnariidae > Anabacerthia > Anabacerthia variegaticeps. The sequence continues at coordinate 3,148,864 of JAWWEW010000001.1, read as the reverse complement.
AAGCGTCCCTGTTTAAGATCAATTTTGGAAAACCCAACTGTTGGAGCCACATCTTCAGGAGACTCTGCCAGAGTTCAAAGAGAAAAGCCTTCAGTTTAAAGAGGATTTGTGTAGCAGAATTCATATTTTAAAAACATGGAGCGAAATCTCCCTGTGAAACAGCACCACGTTGTTAACCACATTTTTTATTTTTTTTTTACATTAAGATTCTCCCTCTCCTCTGGTAATTTTAAATTAGCACACTGGTCTTTCAACCTGTTAGTTTACATTAATTTAGATAGAAGCACTAGATCAGAGGGGTACAGGGGAGAGATGGGGCTGTGGAGAAAAGGAAGACGCCAAAAAAGGCAGTTTTTAATATTTAACACCAGAGTTACATAGCAGTGGGGTTCAGTGTACTGCCATTTTTATTTCCCCTCACCACCAAGGCTCCCATCTGAACAGTTACACAGCATTTGCATGGTATTAATTCAAGTTTGAGAAGGAAAACAAACAAAGCAGTTAATGCATCATGACCTGGGAACCCTTGTGCTCTGCCAAATTTATTCTTTATCCTTCATGTTTGCCAAAACAACCTCCAAAGTTCAAGGCAAGGCCTGAGATGAAGTGACTGAAGCCATATTGTTCTGAGATGTAAACTACTTAACTCTCTTTATTGAAGAACAGGTTTCAGTCTTTGTTTATTTTTATTTTCTGTTTTACTGGTTTGCCATGCCATATGCTAAAACTTCTATAGCTTTGTATTTAAAACTCTTGCTCACTGTCTGCCTTTCCGGAGGGCAAAGAGAGCCTGTGCTTTGCCTCACACCACTAAGCTATCTCTGCAGGGGTGAGTTAATTGGATATCTGCAACTGTTTTATGTAGCTGGTAGGCAAAAAGCAAGAGAAACAGATGTAAAATGCACTTTGTTGAGAGGAAAAAAAAGTAGCCATGGCCAAAAGCAGTGAGGTCTGAAGAGCAGTGAGGAAGCTAAACCCCCATCAACCTTCTGCTACCCTTAACACTGCTGAGATGGGACTCAGAACAGACCCCAGGGCCAGAACAGTGTGAGCAAGAGAAGGGCCCTGGCGCCCATTTGTGAAAAACTACAGCTCCAAAACTCAGCTGACTTGATCCTGAAAATGTTTTGCACTGTGAGCTTTAAGTATTTGCTCTTAGAAGAGCCAACAATGTGAACACGGGGGTTTGTTAAAGGTGAAAGTTACTGGTGTTGAATGTAAGGGGATATTGCTGAAACATCTGGTCCTGCTGGGCAGTGAGGTCTCTGATAATAAACAGTCTTCAGTGTCAAAACAGGAGGTGCCACATAAGCTGCAGATCCATTTGGACAAATAAGGCTTTGGTGACCATGCTGAATTATCCAGGGTGCTAAAAACTGAGATATGGTAGCTGGGTTTTAGGAGAACCCAAAATACAGCTGCAGTCTCCTCATGTAGACTGTATGACTGATGCAGAGCCAAAAATACTGGTTTTATCAATTCTGAACTCTAACTGAAGGTTCTCATCTCTGCAAGCCCTGTTAAGGAAAAACCAGAATTGCTTTCTAAGGCAACTATTTAAGCCCTGGGAAACAGTCACAGAAATCAGAACTATCTTTTCCTTGAGTTTCCCTTCAGAAACACCCACCTTTATATCATTTTTCTCCTCAGAAAAATAGGACTTTTAGAAATAACTGTCATATTTAGCTAACAAAGGTTTTAAAGTTGATTTTGAAATAGAATGGAAGGCCAAATAACTAAAGACTCAAATTTTCAGGGCAAAGATTCAGGAATACGAGAGAATATTTGTAATTTTATTCTTTTCTTACACAACAAGTAAACAGAAAGCTGAGCTGGAGTCTCCAAGACTGCCAAAACACTACTAAGTACACTCCTGTTATTGTACAAGATGAGAGCTACTTAGAAAGGCAATCCCAGAAGTGTGTGTGGAGGGAACCCCACAGAGAACTTTGGTTTTCATAAGCACAAGTTTTATATCAAATCATATCCTGCTTGCATGTGTCATTGGATGGTTCAAAATCAAGTGGTCTCTTCCTGGTAATTTTCTAGGCACCAACTTCAGTGCTTTTCTGATGATAAATGATAAAACATGTATTACTAGAACTGTTCTTAATGTTATTATACACACATATGCAATTTCCTTCTTTTGAACCTTGTAATCATTATATATACTTTACAACACTGATTTTCATATAAAGTTTACTGATATATGCACATTATTGGATACTCATCTGAAAGCAACTTCAGCACAAACACACAAGGAAACAAGAAAAAAAAATTAAGTCCATTGATTTCTCTAATGTACACCAAGATATGAAACACAGCATTAACCAGAATATTGTGTATCATGGTATTAATTTGAAGTAATTATTAAACAGAGTGTGGTCTATAGCCTTCAAAGTTTTGGTTCTACACTTAAATCAACTGATGGAGACTGACAGCTTACTTGTAGTTGCAATGTTCCTTCAGCTATTTATCGAACCACTGAAAGAACCTCACTCTACTCAAAAAACACCCTGTGATGTTCATGAAATTTAAACAAGAGCCCAGACTGTATTTTGTTGCAATTTAGCATTTTGCACAGCCAACAATACAGTGGTCAACTCAAAGCACATAAGCATCAAAGCACTCTGAACACTGGTCTTTTTGGACTTTTCAGATTTAAATGATGGAAAATTAGGAATTTTACTGTCTCAGTACTGCATTTAGACAATAAATGAATTGCTTACCTCCTTGAATTCCTCGGACTGTGGCAGTTTTACCAGCATTATCAAGACCCACCATTATTAGTGTCACCTTCCTCCATAAGCATAAAAAAAAAAAAGATATTTAAAATCCTTTTTTTCCTCTACCTAGACATCACTTATTTTTTTTATATTTTTTAATACATGCGTAGCAAATTTACCACCAAGCAGTAGAAATAATAGTATCAAAATAGCAAGGAATAGGCATTGTTACAATTGTATATCTGGTGTTCAATATGTCAAACCATCTGATCAGACAGAAAGTATGAAATAAGAAGTCTAATACTGTGGCTTAAGTTTCACATGAGACAATGATTTTGCTTTCAACTTGTACTTGCCTGCTGAAATTTAATTTCACGGTACTGTAAATTTTATTTGGTGTGGTCATGGTCCCTTTAACAATTTCTGTAATTTCATTTCCATTCCCCTGTATTTTTACCATCTCTCTGCCTCAAAGTTGTTCCTGTATTAGAAACTGAATTCTGTCTCCATCAGTACATCTGAACAACACTACATAGTATGCAGAAGTTGTATAGACAACCCCAGATGCTGTAAATATGTGGCACAGGTACTTCTTGTGCCTTTGTTTCAAGTAGGAGCAATCTAGACTGCATATGCGCAAACTAGTGGTGTTGAGAATGTACAACTATGAGCAGTCAAACGAATTTGTTCAATCCTATGCCCCTTTAAGTGAAGCAATACTAAAAACTGTTATTTCCAGACTTAAAACTATACTATCAAACATGAAATATAATTTATGCAAGTTCTTTCAGAAGAGACAGAAAGCTCTGAGAAAAGAACCTAAAACCAAACAGCAGGATCATAATAAATTATACTTTAACAGTAATCTAAAATCACAACTGCCATGAACTTTTATAAACTCGCAATTGTCTCTAACACATTGGTAGTGTCAGAAAGGTGCTCAATCCAATACAGTTCTATGAACAGGAGCACTTGCTGTCAAACCAAAACTATGTAGCACTGAAGAAAAGAGCAAATCCTCCTATATGAGTGTGAAGTATAAATAAATGTGCTGTACCCTTTATTTCCCTTCCCCGTACTTAGTATATAGTTTGAAGCAAACTATGTACTATCTCTGCTCCCTGATAGATGGAGGAAAAAACATGCAGGATGTCAAAGTAACAGAAACAAACAAGAAAAGTACAATTCCATAAATGAGAATGGATCACCACACTACCCACAAAATGAAGTATTAAGATAATTAGACAACAGTAAGAAAACTAGTTTTACCCTGGGGTTACAGTCTACTCCTGATAACAAAGCCATTCTATGATAAACATTCTAGCATCAACTCATAATGCTCAACTTGAGGGAACAGTATGTCAAAGACAGTATTTTGAACTTTATACTTTCCTGAAGTCAGAAACAAAGTACCCAAATTGGAGATGATTAACATTTCATTTTTAAGATCAGGAGATGCATTAATTCTCTCTTGGAGAAAAACAAAAAAGACAGCTTTTTGTAAATGAATTAAAAAATATGAAGCAATGCTATATACAGCAAATGAAGTAAAACACAGGTGAAATACAGTTTGGGAAGGCCAGCAGAGAAATGTAAAATACTTTCACATATTTACCTGACAGGTTCCCGCCACCTTTTTAACCAGCTGCAGCAATTGGCCATTAGACTGAACATCCCTCTTCACTGCCATCCAGAGCCACGAGAGCCACAGAAACAACGTGGGCAGGCCAGAACAATCCAAGACTGGCAGAGAGATGGCAGAGGCCCAGATCTTGTCTTGTCAAGAAAAAAAAAAGTACAGTTAGCCCCTATGTATAAGCAAGACAAGCCATTCCCCTGGCAGCAGCCTGTCCCTGTTCAGTCAGCCCCATGACAGTCTCATTATTCCTTTTGCCTTTCCATCCTCTCACACTTCATCTGCCCCCCTTTTACATATCTGGGCAGCAACAACGTAGTATTCAGATAAAATAATAATAATAATAATAATGCAAGACAACTGTACACAAGGAAACCTGCAAGTTAGAGGAGCAAGATGTATCAAACTAAAGAATTCCAGTGCTTGTTTTGCTAACACATCCCACAGTTCTGCTGAGTGATGGCAAGACCACATTAATAAGAACATAACATGATAAGGTATTAAAAGCAAACAAAGATTGTCCACACCTGCTAAGTATATTCATTTAACTGTAATTTCTTTTACACAAAAAGATCCCACGACAAGGAAACTGGGTTCTCTAGTGAGTATTTTGAGGAACTGGCAACTCTATCTAGTAATTGTCACTAAATTAAATCAAAGTATCATTTCACAATCTCACTTTCCACTCTGTAAGAAGGCGAGAAAACCTAATAATATTCCTCTTTGATGCTGCCCTCTGAAACAAACAATGGAGAATAACTGTGGTAACGTGCTTTTCTATTTCTTTGTATACATATTTATATTTATGTTTATATATTATATATATTTATTTATGAAACAGTAAAGCTTACACAAACCATATAGCCAAGTGCACAAAGCTTTAAAAACTCCCTTAGTTATCCAAGTTACAATAATCCTACTGCCAAAAACAGTAGCTGTCCACATAAAGGCCTTTTACCAGCAACCTTTGGGCAATTTGACTTCACCAGTCCAAACCCACAAGCCCCCTGGTAGGATGATGCCTCTTATTCTTTTCACAGCAGCCTGTATGATACTGTACCTTGTATTTTTGGCTAAAACACTGCAGATAATTAGCAAATATTTTGGCTACTACTGGACAGTGCTTGCACAGCCAGTTGTGGGATTATGTTTTCTAAAGGGCACTTGGTCGGTAACACGGAAGGATGAAGAAAGAACATGGGGAAATTTGGTGTGCATCTCAAGGAAATTTAAACTTGGTGGGCAATAAGCCATGATTTGAGTTTTATATTACAGAAACAGTATAGCAGGAACCACTTGAAGCAAAGGAGGATGAGCCTTGTGACAAACCAGGCAGCTTAAGCTAATAAAACAACTGGATTCACATCATGGCAGCTGGGATGTAGACAAATATTCCCTATGCTATCCTGCCTCCACAAGAAGATGAACTGAGAGTTGTGACACTCTGAATTACCACAGCAAGTCTCACAAAGTTTGTATCTCAAAATCCCTCTCATATTTCAAATTGTAACTAACCTCAAACAAAGGTAATTTCAAATGATGCAGGAAACAGAGTAATTAAAGATTATAACCACTTTTCAAATCTGTCATCTTTCCAATCTAGACCAACAAAAGGGGAAAAATAATTAAATTGAGGAATTATCCCTAATAAACCAATGTTATCCCTAACTGTGATGGTTTAGATAATTAATACAGGTAGGAACTGAGAACACCTCCTGACCATATGAAGCTGCTGTACTCAAGGATATCTTTGTGTGGATTTGCTGCCATTCAATGTCAGAAATAGGTCAGATTTCTTTCAAGGCAGAGACAGATACTCTTTAAACATTTATATTCCATTGTACAAGAGAACCTGAGACTAGTTTCTTCACAGGAGAGATGAGTGTATGAAGAGCAAAGACATTTCTAAAAAGCAGAGTAAGATGATTACAACTATTACAAGTACTAAAAGAAGGTTCTGAAGAATACAAAATCATCCCAAAAAAAAAAATGCAGCGGGGTATGGTGCCTCAACCCACAAGCAAGTACCAACAAAGCTGACTTTGAGAACAGTGCTACACAAATTTCCAGCTAGTTCTACTGAAAAGCAAAATGTAACAGCTCAAGGAACAAAGTGTGCCATTGTCGCTTTGTCAAATTACAAAAATGTGACATTTTCAGTGCCTGAGCATCCCTGCAGAACAATTCCCATCCCATCTTGTGCACGCTGTCTAGCTTTACAAACTGTCACAGAATTGCTCTCCAGCACACACGTGGCCCAGAGCATTACAATGAGGTGAAGAAAACCTGTTAAATTGTGAAAAGGAGAGGAATCTTGTTTAAATACGAAACCTTAAAGGGGAGTGGGCAGAAGGTGACAAATAAGATAAACATTTTCACAAACACCACTATAAAAGACATTCAAAACTACTGAAAAAATTATGGTAGGGAGGCAAATCACAAGCTTGGAGAAACTTGAGCCCTGAAACACTCATGGCACATAGGACAGGTATTTTATATCTTGTATTAACAACATTCAAAACATGTTCCAGGTATTATGCCTGTCAGGTGAAACCCTTTATGCTTGTTGAGGCCAAACAAAACCAACATGCCCACTAGCTCGGAAATACTTCAGTTAAACCAGCACACCAAATATATAGCAGGTCAGCACAAATGCCACGGGCTAGGAACATCAAAGATCTCTTGTTGGAGAGAACAGAAAAAGTGTAATATAGAGAAAAACATGACAGACAAGTGTATTAACTCCTAACACTCCAGATTAAGATCAAGAGCTCCTCAGCAGCCCTTATGTTATGAGATCCAAAGTAATGGATAGCAGCAAGTCCAGCACCCAAAGTCATCTGATGAATATGTTTATCTACTTCCATTTCTAAGTACAAAACAAGCACTTTTTCACATTTTATTGTACGAGTCTACATTAAATGCTATGCCTTCAGTGGAGGCTTTTATAGTAGAGAATTTCTCTCAGTCACATCAAGCTTCCACATTCTCTGAAATGTAATTAAAAAATTATTTAAACCTGACCCTCTTCACAGAGTTTATCTGACTTCCTACTGCAATGTTCCTTGTCTGACCTGTTTGAATTTTTTTATTACTGTCTTATATTTTGAACAGCAGAGTGATTGAGCAGTGAAGGAGGCACATTCAGGAAAAAAGAAAAAAAATGTGTGAATACCACCCACTCTGCCAGAATTGCAGTGTATTTAACACCTGCACGAGGTGCAACCAAGAACTGTGATGTCTTGAAAGACACAGGGACCTCCCCATGCTATTCCATGTCTTCAAAGTTGCTTCATCACACACGTGTCAGGAAAGTCTGTCTGTCAGTAAATTAATTGCAAATATTCACTATTTCCCAGAATAGCTGCACCTGAGACTGCTGACCAGCCTTGGAGAGCTTGCAGTCTGATCACACCTGGAACTTTACACAGAATTTTCGTTTTGTGTCGTTTTCAAAGAGTGGTCTTCACGTATCCATTGCGAAACCTTTGTACTTCAATTAGCGGGGTCTTGGAAGGAGGAAAGTCGCAGAAATATTCCCTAGTAAGGTATGCATTTCTCAGGTTAAGGTGATGGTGTGTTATTTTATAAAACTGAAAACGCTGTCCTTCTAATGGTGTAACACTCCGGCCCTCAGCTCGGGCAGGTCCAAACCACACGGGGCCTGGAAGCTGTCAGTGGTCACAGAGAGAGCATTGACATCCCTGGGCCTCCAGGATTATTGCTCAGGACAAACCCACTCCACAGACTGCCTTTCCTGCGCATTTTAAGGACCATTTCAGGACCAAACCCAGCCCCTCCCACCCGAGCCCCGGGGTGTCCTGGAACACCGGGGGCACACGACTCTTCGTGATGAACAATTTTGGGACCACCAGCTCGCCCGGAGGGAAAAGTCACTACGGGACCCTCTGCCCGTTCCCATCCACATTCCCAACCCTTCCCCTCCTTCCAAAACACCCGACAGCCCTTCCAACACCCAGACACCATCCCCGCACGCTCCTTTTGCTCGCCTCTCCCACACGTTTGCTCTAAAACCTCAGCACCCGGGGAATAAAACCTCAGGGGAGCACCCCAGGCCGCCGAACCCCCACACGGCAGGGGCCGCTCCCTCCTCTCCCCTCACCCCCTCCCGGCGCTCACCGGCGGCTGCGGCGGGGCCCGGCGCTGCTGAAGGGAGGACAGACCGACAAGGGGCCGATAAAAGCCGATAAAAACACAATAAAAGCCGATAAAGGCCGATAAGGGGCACAGAACCCGCTCGGGTCCCGCTCCGTGCGAGGCGGGCCCGGCGCGGTCGCCCCGGACACGCTTTAATGGCGCGCGGGGCGGGGCGCGCGGGGCGGGGCCAATAGGAGCGCGCGGCTCGGCCGGATCAGCCAATCAGCTGCGAGATCCCGCCCCCTCGCCCCGCCCTCCGGCCCCTCCCTCACACACTGCCCCCCCCCCGGGTCCGTGTGATGGTAAACACGGCGCGCGCCCGCGACCCTACAATAAACAGCGGCCTGCGGGGCCCGCCCTGACCCAGCCCCTTCCCCAGCCCAGGCCAGTCCCCAGCCCCTTACCGCAACCAGCCCACCCCACCCCCAACCAAACC